>OX421447.1:11884073-11911573 GCA_949126865.1 Montipora capitata
ATAATTTCTCTTATCATATGACTAGCTCCGTGAGCGGGCAAGTGAAGATGAACCAAATCCAGCGCTGTGATTGGCTACCCGAGCGGGCAAAATGGAGCTATCTTGCCCGTTCGGGATTTTTCGCTTGGTCCCGCAAAATCAAAGATCTCTTTTTGATGGTTAATCCCATATAATCAATCCTTTATTGACCAAACTTGTTCGGTCATGATGGCTGGATATCGGTCTCCTTTTTTTGCGTGGTTATGGACCGAGACGAAGACCGTCTCAAAAAAGAACTTGGCCAATATCCAGCCATCTTGACCGAACAAGTTTGGTCAATAACCCCTGTATGCAAAATTGGTGATTAGCTGGAAAGGTCTGGTTTCGCGGGAAAATCATTCTCAAAACAACTCGGTCTGTACAATGAAGTTGACATCCTTAGTCACGGGCTTCTGTGAAAATGCAATGTGAGTATGCCTGTTGTAGGCATTCAAATTGCGAGCGACCAAAATCGTCCGGAGAATGATGACAAATACCGCAAACGAAAAGAAAAAATCAACGAGAGGTGGGGCAGGTCTGGAGTGTCACTTAAACCTTTTCATGTGAGGTAGTTTTGCGAAAAATGTCGCCAATGCGAACGTGTAATCGCGGGTTCATCTTTTTACCTGAGCACTCATGTTTGCCCCAGCTGAATTCAAGAGTTTCAGTGCCTCTTTACTGCCACACAAGACCGCTAGATGCACAGGGGTTAAACCTGAAAACAGTAGCATAATAAATCAAAACGTTTGACAGTGTTTTGAGGTTTTCTTCACAGCGTTACGGAAGCAACGAGATACTCGCCGAGAAAGAGATGTGGTTCAATCTCGATTGGAAAAACTGTATCGCTATCGTGTTTTTTCCGGCTTAAAAGGTCCCAATATCACCCCCAGAGCCCGCTTTTCGTTCGGTCAGCATCAAGAACACGCGCTCTGGCCAGGGCCAATGGGCCATTTGCAGCTGGCCATCACATGGACAAAAACCGCCATACTGGAGAGCAAATTGCACTTTGGGATATCTAAAACAAAGAAAATTTTAACAAGTTGCTTTGTTTTAAATGTCCCAGTGTGCAAATTGCTCTCTAGTATGGCGGCTTTTATACCACGAGATCGCCATCTGCAAGGGGCCCATTTATCCGCAGTTGCAGTGAAAGTCCATTTTTGTAACTATTGGGAACCACTCTTGGTCCCAACTTCCATGTCTGCTAGACGAATTTCCTGCTTTGGAACTGGCCAGAGTCCGTGTTCTCCGTGCTGACAGAAAAGCGGGCGCTGGGGACGAGATTGAGAAGGTCCAATCATATAGCACAGGTAAAAGGCGAGACCGAAAAATGACACACCATTTAGTTGTCTCTAAAGCTTTATCATGTTACAATATAATGCTTACTTTGGATCACACTTGCTAAAAGTTCTTTTATCAGTCTTCGATTGTTCAAAAACTCGAAAGTGCTATCCGTGGTATTTATTACTATCTAGCAGGCAAGCGTTATCAAATTAAATTGAGTTATTTACTGGAAAGTGAATTATCTAATGGAGGCAGGCATCCGCACCACTCCGACAACTTGGGCCTGTTTTCTTATGGCTAACTCAAGTTGATCTTCCACTCGTCGAGTTATGAGATTATTCAATTTTTCCAACAGATTCATACATCACTTGCCTTGATAATTCTGCAAGTTCAGCACAGTTTTTGACACATTATAATGTAACAGAGCTTTAAGACAGGTAGCATCTTTGTACGTGCAAGCAATGTGGACAGCGGTGTTGCCATGACGATCGCGTAGCCTAGGGTCCGCACCAGCTTTTATGAGACAGTCAAGAGCACGAGGCTGTTTTGTAATAGCAGCTAGATGTAAGGGAGTCTGAAATGGAAAAAAGGTAAAAGAGAGCACTTAAAGAAGCTATTATCATGGAACAGGTTCATTTTGAGGCAATTACTGGAAGCTACATATGACCATGGAAATGGGACAATCTTCTGGCCAAATGAGAAGTTTTGACTGACAGCCATCAAATCACTTGTTTCGAGTCAAGATTGAGGGTAGACTTGTGGTTGAAGTCGAGCAATGATAGTCGAGATTTGGTTGTAGTCAATAGTCCAGAACTGAGAAACTAAATGAACGCAGTTACGTTCAAGTCCATTTCTGTTGCATTCACAACATCTTCATAGTGGATGACGACGCACCAATCCTAGTTGTAAACCGTTATAAATTACAGCCAAGATGGAGGACTGGACAAGAAGTCTACACAGTCGAAAACTACCCACTGTCAGTGCCGCGTCAGTATCTCGCGACTTTCCCTCGGTATTCCCGCGACAGAACGCTTTTTTGCCTCGGTCAAATTTCGGTCAGGCTCTAAAGTGGGCGCGGTAAGGTTTACCTCCGTAAAACATCGTACTGAAACTTGAATGACTCTCTCTCGCAGAATATGAATTTTAGTTGACCCACAATTTTCTGATTCAAACGGTAAAATGCTCTCACTTCAGAGACCAAATTTATCTTCAAGCGTTCTACGGTGCGCTGATTATGACATTTATTTGATTTTTCTGTAAGGGAAACAACAGGATTTTTATTGCATGTGCCGGCGAGAGGCCAACACTGAAAAAAACCATATCTTCGGTTTTACTGGGCATAATTCGCTCATTCAAATGGCGAAATGCTCTATGTGCAAAGAAAATATTTTTTTACAAACTTTCTGTGATGCGCGTTTCTGTATCAGGTGGTACTGTAAAACTTAAGTGTCGATCGTATACCAACTAATTATACGAGTTCCCCTTTAAGGCTTCCCTGGCCTAAAGTCACATCAACTCTGCCACTCAACTTTAAAAGGAAACCTACCTGTCTCAAGAAGTTATATTCGTTGATGTAAGTCTCTGGTAGACCAGCCATGACATCAACAAGGCACTTTATCACTTCTTGTTGGGAATTGATGACGGCAAGGTGAAGAGCTCTGTTTTAACATAATGGCAAAACATTTCGGTTTAAGTCACATTTAATCTTTCTTAACACCCCCTTCCCTCTCAATACCAAAAGGAATGTCCCAGTTGTAAGCCGCTACATGATATCACTGTGCACACTGCAATTCTAGCCATAAGTAGCATTTGAAGTTGTGGCACATGGAATGTCTTGAAAACGAAGACCTTAAGACTCAAAACCCCGAAAACTCGAAAATAAAGAGAGTAAACCCAAAACCCTTAATTTGGCTAGCCCTAGGCCTAAAAAGCAACTTTATGCCTAACGTTAGCCAAATTGAGGGTTTTGGTTACTTTTTACGTTTTCGAGTTTTCAGGGCCGGTCTTAGTGTCTTCGTTTTCAAGACACCCGTGGCACGTGTCACTTCTCGGGATTAACTCTGAAATAGCACAGGATCTTACAAATAGTTTTCAGAAAAAAAATGCCACAAAAATTTAGAAATCACTTGAAATATCTGAGTTAAGTACTTGTATTGAAGGGGACATAGTTCTTGAGCAGTCGACCTAGATGTTGTTAACCCATTTTCACCTAGAGTAAAATTTCCTGGTGTTAGAAAACGCGAAGTCTTTGAGTCTCATTCTCAGATGGGGAACTAGGGTTATTTAATTTTACTTACGTGTCTCCATTATCATCTTGAACTGCTGACAAATGCCTTTGCACGGCAAGAAGGTATCTCAGGTCACCAGAGGATGCAAAATCGCGCATGGCCGCAGCAGATGTCTCTGCAATATTCCAGGCTAATTCCTTGAGTGAAAGCTCTAAAACGTCAGAGGAAAAGTATTTGAATAGAAATGAAATTCATGTAGTTCTAATGAGGATGACAACATTGATGATGGTGGTGATAACTTCTCTCAGTGATGATTATTCGTGCCTCGAGTTTGTAAATGTGATACAGATCTGTCGCTCGTATTGTATATATTAGTGAAGTAACTCTATAGCTGTAGTTACTTACATGTAGCAACAAGCACAATTCGTTGTTTATCCTAACCTTCACTAATTGTTCACTCTCAATAAGCCAAAAAATTCACCTACAGTATTTACCTGCTTTTTCTGACCGTTCAGATGTAGAAGCTGATTTACTAGCTCCATGTGTCCGTTCCGAATCATTGGCTTGCCCATCCTGAGACGTACCAGCACCTCCTGAAAAAACAGTCAGCATTGCAAAATTCGGTCTAAACCAAAAATTTCCACCATCGCAGTGAGCTGGATAGGTTGGGTCAATAATTTACTGAGAATTCGAAAGTTACATGTAGCAAGAACGCGTTATGACTTTGAAATTAAAAATACACACCGTAATGTTTACATGAAAGGAAGCTAACACAATACCTAGAAAAAATCACAGGTTCAATTGCCAAGGGCAAGTAAATTCTTCTCTTGGGCAAGTAAAAATACAAGTTTACCGTCCCAAGGGCAAGTTAAGATTACCCCATCAGTAAAACAAGTCTTTCATAAAGTGTACGGCTGATAAATGATAATTCCCCAGTCAGGGACGTTAAATGCATCTTAAAATGTAGTTGGTTTCAAGACTTCCTTGCTTCCCTTCATTACCAGCAAGGGCGGATCTAGGATTTTGGCTAGGGGGGTGCACATGTCAGACGGAAATGCACAGGAAGCCCAATCTTTATATGGTAGACAATGTCAGAAACTCATAAAGGTTGAAATGTGTAACGGCCCCTTGTGTGCTGGGAAACAAGCTTCTGAATATTCAATTTGCTAAGTACCAAATTTGGAACAAAAACAGCGAGGGGTTTCCAAATATGGTACTTAGCACTGAAACGTTCAACCAATCAGTTCGCACTGAATATTCGGTAGCTGTGAACGCGCGTTACACGTTACAACCCTTATGGGTTTCTGACAATGTATAATACATGCTTTAAGAAGGTTAGGGCTGTAGTATGATAAATCTGTAAATGATGAGGCAAATAAAAATCTAACTTAATGCAGTTTTTGTGCTTTTAATATCCTCTAGTAGCTTAATTCGCCTTTTTAAATAAAAAACATTTTTTTTGGTAACCGAGGAGGGTGCACGTGCACCCAGTGCACCTCCCCTAGATCCGCCCTTGACCAGGTTTGGAAGTTTTTTTTATTATTAATACTCTTCATGATTAAAACTACAGCATTAAACTAACCTTGATTTGCAGATTGAGATGTGCTTGCATTTGGTGCAAATGCTATTAATGGTCCAAGTAAACTTAAACCAAAATTAAACCCTCCTCCTCCTCCCCCTGCTCCACCCATCCCAGGGGGGCCACCACCACCACCATCTTTAAAATAATCTGAGAAGTGGGGGATCTTCTTTCTTCTTTTAGCGCCAATTTGCTCTTTGTCTGGAGAGAAAAAAGAACAAAGTCAACATCATCATTTTACATCACACCCTCACTTTATAAAAAAGCATGTACCTGTGCATGTGAAAAGGTGGATATTGTATGCATGCAGCATGAATGTTTTGGGGTTTCAGACTCTTAATAAACACTACTATTTCAAGCCACATCTGTATATATTACTTTGCTTTACAATCATGGTTGTCAGTTCAAAGAGTTCTGTGAGTGAACCATCATAAGCTTCATTTTAACACTTCTACACGTATATCAAGCCAAGTATGACTTATTATTTTATTATAATATTTAATAATAATATTATTATTATTATTATTATTATTATTATTATTATTATTAAATAAACATTTGTATCGTTGCATAAATTAACTAAAAGTGTAACAAATTGTTTTTCCAGTTGATTTTACATAATTATGCACATCCATGTTATTAGTCACAGTGTGCCCTGCTATTGCGCTGTCCTTTGAGCATTAAAAAAAGCTGACAGCAAATCATGTAGTTACTGTAAAGTACTTACCGAACTCTTGAGGTTGATAAGTGAAGTCCACAGATTCACTTGTTTCTTTGTCAGACTTGCGTCTTAGTTCCAGATGCACCTTCACTGGTCTCTCTATACAAACATTCCAGTAGGCAGGTGTTTTGAAAACAATGGCAACCTGCAATAACGAAAGTTTCAACTTAAATGAAGGGCTGTACACAGAGCCATTCCAAGATACTCTTGTCCACCTTTTTTTTCGCTATTTCACAATAGCGATACCAAGTCTCCTTCAAGACCTTCAATGGGCCCCTTGCATCAAAGTGCCACATGGTACAGCTGTACATGTATAAAATCTGCCCTGCTGGATGGCAAGCTACATGTATGCACTGGAATATCCAAAACAAAGAAAAGGCAAGCTTGGCTGGTTGAAAGCGCTTTGTTTTGGAGGATGTTGCATTCTTTTGCCATCCAGTATGGCTGATTTAAATGTACCATGTGACAGTATCATGCAAAGAGCCAATAGAAAGTGGATTATGGAGAGTCGAGACTGACTTGAAAACCTGTCAGTTACAGTACAATATACTTCACCGAGTCTCCAGGCTCAAATAGTTGCTCATAATAAAATGTATCCATTTAATTTATGACCTCACTGTGATTAGTGCACAAGAGAAAATAATGATGATTTGATTAGATTTTGATTCAGGATAGGCATCATCTGCAATGCAAATGTCAGAAACACAATCTTTCAATCTGCAAACTGTCGCACCTCCTTGTGAAAAATCTCATGAAGCAGGTTTAAAACAACAAGTAAACATTCACAATTGCGAAAAACCCTGCCTAAAACATAATGCGACCTTAATGTACCTCGACGCTCAAACTTAAAGGAACATCAATCAAAACTGAGCATGCATCACATTACTGTATTTGCAAATAACTTTATTATCCCGGACAAAGAGCGTCACTCAACAATAATAATAATTGTTTCTCTGACTGGGCCTGAGAACAGAAAAACGTTCAGGTCCCAATCAGAAGCCAGAGTAACTTTGACCACTTAAACTGGTCTGGTAAGATTGTCACCAGCAGCTCTTCTTCTCTCTTTATATATGTACTTTAAAGATCTCTTTTCGGTGCCTTGCTTTCTCCCCTGTTTGGACTCCCCCACTTGATCTACTGCTACATGTATCTGTCCGTGGGTCTCTCAGGACTGCGTTGTCACAGCAATGTAAACAAACATTGTTCAACTTTTACCATAATTATTTTCAGTAACTTCAGGAATACCTGTCTGTGGACATCCGTTGGAGCAAAAAGCCCTCGGTTTTCCCAAGTTCTCTTGCCATTATCGAGATCTAACTCATAGAATACAACTTCAATATCATCTGCAAAAACAAACAGACGATTTTTATAGAAACAATTAACAGCTCACAACAAGAGGATGCAGAGCATCCTGTCTTCTAAAAGCTTGTTTCTGTCTTTCAAATAAAAGACACTTTCAATAAAAGGGTTATATAATAGTGATATCTTTGGTTCATTCTTTCGCATGACCCTAGAAAATTGACCACAATTTTTTTGGTTGGTGCACAAAAGGATAGACTTTTTCTATGCCTATTGCATACCTATTATTATTCTTGTAAACAGCTATTTGATGTTGTCAAATGCTTTATTTTTTTAATTTTTTGTGCACATACGTGACGCCAAAGTTGAAGAGAAGAGAACTCTAATGTTACTCTAACACTTACCGAATTCTTATTACTAACAGTACTCGCATTCATGGACATACATGTATCAATCACGACCCTAGCTGGTTCTTCTTTCAGTGCTGTAGCATAGTTCCTTGGTTAATTCACACCAATAAACAAAAACAATGTTTGTACATTTAGACAGGTATCTTCTCTAATGATGCATGCTCTCACACCATACCTTTTTGAACTTTGTCACAAAGAAGGTAAACCTCATCGTTGCCTGTAACGGAACCAGAGTTGCGATCCATGCGACATATCTTTAGATTTGCAGCTGAAGGGGCCTCTGAAAGTTTTAAATATTACACAAGTTAGAACATGGCTTCAAAGTGACGATCCTTCTTTGAAGCTACATGTAAAACCATTGTCACACAGATGATTATAGGAGAGCTAGTTTATTTGTGTTCTTAAATGACTCAATATAATTAAATTTTTTTATTCATAATTATTACCTTCCACAACCTCTTTTCCCAACCCCACTCAACAATCCTCCCCCCTGCCCTCCACAGAGAATCAAAGTTTGCGTGTAATTATACCAAATGAGCACACAATCCAAATAATAATGTGACCATGGCTGCAGTTCAAGAGGGCTATGTTGGCAAGACAACGATAAATAATATCATTACTGTAAAAAAATGGAACTACAGGGCTGGCGCAGTGGTGAGAGCACTCGCCTTCCACCAATGTGGCCCAGGATCGATTCCCAGATTCTACACCATTATGTGGGTTGAGTTTGTTGGTTCTCTACTCTGCTCCAAGAGGTTTTTCCCCGGATACTCCGGTTTTCCCCTCTCCTCAAAAACCCACATTTGCAGGCATAGCTCAGTTGGCTAGTTCGCGGCTTTCGGAGCAAGGGGTCCCCAGTTCGATCCTCGGTGTTTCCACTTAAGTCTGACCCGTGTAGCTATAGCTTTAAATATCTGTGAAACGGAGCACCGACAGAGGGAGGGGGGTAAAAGGTGCACCATTGGCTTCCATTGATACCAGTTTCATAACTGAAGGACCTACCGACGTTAAATAAATTGACTTTACTTTACTTTACTTTACTTTACTTTACTTTACTTTACATGATTGCTTTCCAAAAACAAAATGGGCCATTCACTTTGAGAGCAAGGCAGATTAGGCAATTGCACATGACTACAAACAACACGAACCTTGAAGCAAATAATCTTATGTGACCTTTAACTTAAAGACCACCCAAACTACCCCAATACAACAAATAATACATAATTCTGTTTTTGGATTAAAGCCATATAAACAACATCGTCGCTCTTTGGAGGTTGGGTGCCCGAAACATCCTGGAGCTTCCACTATTGGCAGCCAGCTCCAAGATGGAGACTGCACCGATGGCTGGCAAAACCTGACAACCCAGCCATGAGCCCCCACGCCCCCGAGAAGAATGGGCACCCGTCACACTGATACACAGTGGAAAGCGGAGGGTGGGGAGGGAGGGAACAAAAACCGCTAAACGCTCCACACACAATGCTCCTACTTCCCGCCACACTGATAAATAAGCGATACAGCCCAAAGCACGAGGTATTCCACACATGCGCAAGTATACTAATACCACTGACCAATTGGCTGCAGTCGCTCCTAGTTGTTTACTTGGTTAAACTTCGTTTAACCTCATACAGCAGGACTTTGAACCATGCACAAGTCCATAGAGACAGAGTGTTTTAGACAAAATAATATAATTATAATTATTCATGAAAAATGAGTAAATTATGGTAATGAATCTGATCCTACAAACGTGTCGGAGAATGCATCGGCTGACATATCACTGACACAATAGCAATACCTCAGCCAATACTCTACAAACATGTTGTCCAACTCAGAACCAACTTGAACGCGTTGGCTACGTGCTTGAAGCACCACCTCTGTCCAGCAATACACTTTCAATAATTGGATGCCATAAGGAAAGCACCATTCTTAGAGTTTTTCCCACCACAAACACTGTTGGCCTTATTGACATCTTTATTAGTACCTAGTCTCACAAGAGCTCATTATTGCTGGTTTCTAGTCTCCACTCAGTGAAGGTTGAAACAAGCTCATTTGGGAAAACTCTTGTTTTTAGATGAGATAACAGTAGTTTTAGGTTAACAAGCACTTGTTGGTTACTGACGTTTTTCAGATTTGGTGGCTCCTAAAGGAACCATTTTGTAGCTCCTAAAAGAGCTGTTCTCTAAGAGTAAAACCTATCATCTCTTGTCAAGGGTAACAGCCTTTTTGTGAATCGAAGTTGGTGGACAAATGGGAGCAGACCACCCAGTTGCCTCCTACACTTTCCACTTTCTCTTGATCACCCTCACAGGCAGCTTGGGATCTGACAACCGCTCCATTGTGCTGTCGTATATACTCTCATTGATCTGAACCTCCGCAATTCTGAGGAAATCCCAGATAGTGCTCCTTGCAGTACCCGCAAGCCAGTATACATTGGAGAGACTGCACTTCAGCTCTGTGATAACAGAAAGGACAGCAGAAGGCTGCTGGTGGATTCCCTGCAAGTCATTTCTGTCAACTTTGGCAGTGGTGAAATTGTCTGGTTGTACCCAGTCTGGTTGGTTTTCCAGTTCATTGAGCCGCCACTGCAAGGTTTCAAATTGTTGCTGCTGTACTGTTCACCAATGCCTAGAGCTCTTGTACTTGGCTACCTTCTCTTCTGCCGCCTGCACAAAGCCCGCCATCTTCTCAGCTTTTTTTTGGTCTGTTCGAGCTCAGCCTCCTTCTCCTCAGAAAACACCTTAGTTCATTGACCTGGACCTTCAGTTCCTGATAGCCGATACATTGTACATGTACCAAGCTGCTGGTTTTTGTGCTTCAGCTGCCAGGAGAACAATTTCAAGTTGACCTCTGAACTGCTAGAGGCAACTGACTCATATCTTCTGGTTGCCATGGCTGCAGCTGGTTGTTGCTGATTTTGCTGCCCCTCTCCTACCAACTTTTGTTTGTTTGTTTTTTTGGGTGGTTGCTCACAACCACATTTCCTGCCATCTCAAATGCATATTCCACACATTCATGACAAGACAAAGGAGTCTGGTGTGGACAGACTTTCCACACACAGTACACTTGGTTACACATTGATAAATGATGAATGATAAATGACTAATAACAAAATTGACTATGAGACTGATTGACTGATTCTCGTATTGCAAGTTGCCTTAAAGGACTGATTATGCTAGCTTAAAATAGTCAATTATACCAAACACCAAAGGGATTAGCATATGTGCCTAACGTAATTTTATTCAATGAAAGGCATGACAAGATGACAACAGAGTCTCATAAAACAATATCCCTTGTTTAAAGGGAATCGTGGGGACTGGGTCAAGAAACAGAATTGCAAAGCAAAATGGCATTGAACACAAAAGTCAAACAGACGTATCCTTTTTTTACAAGTTTCATTCCTTGTTTTAGGTTTTTGTATACTAACTTTATGATCTATAAATTAATTTTAAAAGTAATTACCATAAGCGTGCACATATTTTGATGTATTGAAATGGTGTGTCCATATCATTAAATTTAAGTAGATTGATCAAACTTTCATTTGACTCATTTTTAGTGTTCTGAACACTTACAGTGTACTAATAATAAATTTGTAATCTTACTTGAATCATAGACAGGTCGAGAGAAGCATGGAGGCAAGGCTTTAGTAAAACATCCATTGTCATCTGGCAAAAATGCTTGAAAGCAAAGCCGTACGACACTTAAGTTCATTGAATTTTCCTGTTCCTCTACCAACCTTCGAACCTTCTTTGCTTCCTCCTCTGTCCACAAAAAAATAGAGAGAAAAAACATCATGTTATTGATACTTCAAACCAAAGCTCGGATCTTGGATTAAAATGACATTACTGAACCATGAAACACCAAAACACCATTTATGACCCCACCATACCATTGAATACTAACTGACCAAGGTTGGATTTGAGATTAAACATCCATTATTGCTCCTAAGCTCAATCTTAATCTGAATCCTAACCTTAATCTCAATGAATTGGGAGCAATAACGTTTTAGACCTAATTAGGCCTAAAACGATAGTCTACTACTACCTTTGTCAGTTAGTATTCAATGTATGGTCGAGTCATACATGGTGTTTCGTTCAGATTTTACTGTCTGGCGCCAGATGATTTTACTCGTTATCTGGGGGACTGTCCTTGGGTGCCTATGAGGAATCAATGTGTTAACCAGTCAAAACCTATGTCCCCTCCATCAACACATTGACAGGCCTTCTGATAGGGTGCGATTAAAAAATGCAAATTATGCAATTTTTTCAATGCAGATTGTGCGATTAGAAAGGCCAATTATGCGATAAATAATGTAAATTACGCGATTTTTTTCTCAGCAATTTTAAGCTTGTTTTATACGGTTTCAGGTTAAGAAAAACACCTTTTTGCTGCCCTAAAGACATTTTGAACACAAAGGAACAGTAATTATGTATCTCGATCGACATTAGTTGGGATAAATAAAAGTTGAAAGGACACAGCTAACATGCCAAATCACAGGTAACCCAGGCTCACTGTGTGCGTCACGTAGGTATTAAAATATAGAGAACATATGAGGCGAAGTTTAGGTCTGAAAATTTGCTAGAAAATGGTAATATAAATCGATAAAACTTACCATGTGGTGAGCTGTTGTTGTCTTTAATACGTACACGAAGTTTCGGGAAAAATGGTCCCCGTTCACCTTCCTTCATAATATAGTCCCGAAACTTCGTGTACGTATTAAAGACAACAACAGCTCACCACATGGTAAGTTTTATCAATTTATATTACCATTTTCTAGCAAATTTTCAGACCTAAACTTCGCCTCATATGTTCTCTATATTTTAATACCTACGTGACGCACACAGTGAGCCTGGGTTACCTGTGGCCAAATGAACGATCAAGGTGCTCGTCAACCAGACGGTCAATCAAAATATGGCTATACCCCCGTTTATACAAGAGAAAATAAGCCGCGGCTTACAGAAGACTCGAATGTTCACCCCGTATAAATGGTACAAAATCTACGTTCACGTCTTTTTCAAGCCGCGGCTTATATTGACCTGGGAATATATATTCGTATAAATAGTTCCTTTTCCGTATTTTGTACACCGTGGCCAGAGTAAGCCGCGGCTTATTTTCTCTCGTATAGAAGGCCCTAATATTGCACGAAGAGAAAAACATCAGTCCATCGTCCACGTGGAGCGTACCAGTGAGGTACTTTCTTGCTCGATTGTGAGCTGTCAGATCGGGAGGAATGTGGGAACTTCCTTCTTCGTCGAAGAAAAAGCGAGCGTTTTCACAACAAACTTATCCATGAGTAAGTTTTTATCAGTTTTCCACGAAAGAAACTACATTTTGCCGAAAAACTTACAACTTCGCTTTATACTTTTCACAAATCTCTTCTATGAGAGAAGGCAACTGTGTCATTTCAGTGGTGTGTATATAAGGGCGTGTTTGTGTTGCACCAATAGAAGGAGACTCGTACCAGGTCCCCGACATGAAAAATAAAGCCTTGAACTTCGAATGTTTACGAAATCGAAGGTGACAAAGGTTTTTTAGCCTTTTTCCAAGATAAATTATCTTAAAAATGGCGTATTTATGCAGGAATTTCTAAGAAACGTCTTGATTTATGTTTCATTTTATCAATTGTGTGCGTCCTTTTGTGAATTATGCGATTTTTCGTGAATTGTGCGATCGGATGCGATTTGAGTTCGATTGTGCGAAATCGCACCATCACGTAATATCAGAAGGCCTGCATTGATTACTGGGATGACTACTAGGAGTGAGACTTAACTGATTTTACTTTAACTCCAGACAATTTTAGGGAGCTTCTCCAAATTAATATCGGAAATTTTTGTTTCCAATGTCGCTATTGGCATTTTCCAATTCCGATAGCTGCTTGTGTCTGACTCAAGAATTTAAACAATTATTATATGTGCCAGTTTAATACGCCATGATGAAACACATCCCGGTCCCAACATTGACAAAACAACGGCATATTAAACCGTTTCGGCTGCACAGTTTTAATATTGGAGGGCTTTTAATATTGCAAAACATACTCTCAAGGTTTCGGAAAACAGTGTTAAATTCGTGATATTTGACATTCTAAAATGGACCACCAAAATTACCAGCTTGCGTGAACTGCTACTCGACTGAAAAAACCATGATGCCTGTCACACGTTTGAAGCAATCGTGACATGTGTTAATTCCCACAAATGGGTTTTAGTTAAAAACTACAGACCGTGAGCATTCGGCCATTAAAAATTTCTCACTGTTTAATATTCCATGAAGAATCTGAACAACTTCAAACTTATCATTTTAGTCGATTTGAACGTACAGTATTCAAAAAGAATAACTGTTGGTTCTTCGATCAATATCGCTTGATGCACCAGTGTGAGTCAATATTTTTCAAACTTCAAGATAACTTTGAACATTTCAATGCAACTGGAAGCACAAAAACAAAGCACAGATGATTTCGATGATAGCTAGCATTTTCTCTGGACTCTTAACAGCAAAGTGCCCAAAAGGTGCAGCGACCTTTTCATAGGAATTTACTTAGAACTGCAGTCATGATAATGTGAGTTGTTGACAGATGTGATACAGGTTGTGTTTCAAACACTGATAAATACAATGTACAGCTGTACCTTCTACACAGTTTCAAACTCCATCCAAACAGCAACGTTTCAAACATGTTTCAAACAATCTTAAAGACATTTTAAATGTAAACTGACTAGTTAGTTAAGCATCCTTTTCATCTGGATGGTATAGGCCTAAATGGGCTCATAGATCTCGTGTGACACAGACTTCAAGAAGCAGTTCATGTTTCAAAATTCTGTGCATTGTGCTAATAGGATGTTTGATCAAGTCCAATCCAAGACCGATATTTTTTTATCTATCGGAAGTCCCGATACCACTCATTCCGATGAAATTTGACCTTCCAAAATTTGCAAGGAGAAGCTCCCTTACTCATCAACTGAGGGCCTCCCAGGAAACCTGATGGGGTCAATGGGTTACGTTTAACTCTGTAGTCTTCTCAGATAAGGACATTAATTAATTTAGCCAATTAAAACTGAAGGCCCCCCATCTCGCTGTGGGACGTAAAAGAACCCACACACTATTCATAAAGAGCAGGAAAAATGGAGTTTACAGTGTTATGGTCTGTCCTCTGTGGTATATCATGGTTGGGAGAGACTAAACACTCAAGAGCTCCACCTGTGTAAGGGACTCTGTGTCCTATTGTTGACTCTCCATAGGCATTATCCCTTGATGTATACATGAAGCTCAATAAAAATGAGCAAAACAGTTAATACTACTGTATCAGCTTCTTTCTTCACTACAGAAACTTGGATAAGCCTCAGCTATTTTAGCTCACAAAGTTTCTTTACAAGAAAGTGAATTGACCCAAAATGCAAACTTGTCATAATATTGGCAATCATTTTTTGTCTCACCTGCGATAGCTTCAGCAAGGTTTTTATCAAATATAGATCGGTCACCATCACTTGTTGCTTGGTCCCCTAGAGCTCCAACATCAAAATGACTGTTGTCAGCTGTCATGGCATTAAGAGTAGCTGTGTGCAACGTTTGCATTTTAAGGTATCTTTCCATCAACACCTGACTGACCTTTTTCTTAGTGACATGTTGAATACCAAGATTTGGGAAACTAGAAAAGTGAGAAAAAACCTCATCACTCAATCCCAATACAATAGATTAATTAAAAGGCCCGTTTCAAACGGTTTCAACATTTGCTTCAAACATGCATTCAACACTTTGCTGAACCAAATGTTCAATGCATTTTTGAACAGGTTGTCCAACATTGCTGAAAGCGTAAAAAATGTTGAAAGCTTGTTGAAGGCATGTTGAATCAAGTTTAAATCAGCTTTAACTTTCATTCAAGATCGATTTGTTCTCCAAAATGTTGAATGGTGTAATGAAACCATTTGAACACTCTGCTCAACAATATTGTCAGTGCTGGAAATAACAGTCGGTCATCGGACATTGTCCGACCAAATTTTGAAAATGCCCGGCCAATTTCACATTATGATCGGACACGATGACCGATCATGTGTCACCAGCACATCTTGAGTCTTCTTCAAGGTGTTGTCAGTCAATAAATTATGTCCGGTCCAATTTGTCAAATGTCCGACCAAAAGGAAGATTTGAAAGGACATATGTCCTCTGAATAAAGAAAAATTATTTCCAGCACTGATTGTAGTTAGTGTACAAACGCATGCTCACATCAGGCCGCAAAAGTCAAAATGGCAGGTAAATCTAGTTCTTAGTTCCTCGCAATCAAAATCTCTCAAAAGTGTTGGTTCTTTTGTTGGTTCAATGTTGGAACCGGTTAAACGGCCTCCACATGACATCCATTCAACTTTTGTTGAATGAATGTTGGTCAAATGTTGAAACCGTTTAAACGGGCCTTAAGAAGAACCGTCAAAGATACGTACCTGTAATCTAGATCAATTCAGAACCTTAATTGTAATAATAATTATTAACAGCCCTGCTATTGTCTAAAGATTTTGCTCTTATGGACGGTGCCTACATTGTATGAATTAATTCAAAGGTATTTTTGCCCCGGTTTATGATTACAGGTGTATGCAGGAAATGTAGATCTTAACAAGTGTTATTGAAATCCAAAAAGAAAAATGGGGGTAACCTTGCATTAATTTTTTTCCACAGATAATTGATGAATAATATTTGTAAAAAGCTTCAAAATACAAAGCAACGTATGGCGATCTTTCTCAAATTAAAGCTTAGAATGATTATCTCTCATAAATGCATGGTAACCCCCAATTTTCTTTTTGGATATCAAGAGTACTTACCAAGATCTACTTTCTCCGCATAGTTTTAAACTGCCCAAAAATATCACTGTATCGGTAAGCATCACCAATAGGAAACCCGAGTATCTCGAGATGCAGAGAACGTATGCTCAATATGTAACAATAGTAGGCACCGTCCTTAACTGAATTTAAGTATATAGTGAAAAAATATTGAATTCTTATAATTCAACCACTTGGTCCATGTACATTATAGGCTGGGCTCCTGCAGTCACTGAACCCTGCGAGCAGTTGCATGGTTTCTCCTATGCTTCATGAGAGAGAAATCACTGCAAGCAACCATTTGTTTCTTTGAGCCAGCAGATGTCCAGCAAAATGGACAAATAAATTACATTTGAACCAGTAATCTAACTACCAGTAGTTGCTAAACTTGTTTTGGTAATTGTGAATGTGTTCAAGTTCATCACTGCCTCGTTAATGCTAGTCCGCAGAAGCATCACTTGAGGTGTTACGTAACTCGAGCATGCTCGACGGAAAAACAAACAGTTACTTGCAGTGGTTTCTCTGTCGTAAAGGTAGGAGAAACAAACTACTTGCACTGAGGGTACAGTCACTAGCCTGGGGACATTGCTCCAATGATTAATTACTGTAGTCCACTGTGTACAGCACACACATGACGTATGCAGCAATCTCCCAGTATTGCAGTTTATGTACCTTGCCGTCATTCCATGTTCAGGCCCAATCTGTACTATGACCACACCATTATTGGAATTCTTGCCGATCAAACTGTGGGCATGGGGCATTGGAGGCTCATCAGATGTAACCAGTGATACGACGATCCGCGCAGGGCCTTGATAGTTGCACAGTTGGACGGATGGATATGACTTCTTACCCTTCTCAGAAAACTGGCCGGGTAAACCTCCATGAGATGGACCTTCACAAGGGTAACGGAAACGAAATCCTCTCTGTAAGACAAAGTATCCAAAAGCTTACAAGTATTCTCAATGTGCTTCTTTTCCTATTTATTTACATTATTTTATTTACAGTACTAATGTGCCGATCAACTAGAAACTTCAACTCCCTCCCTCCCCCTTCCTTTTCCCCGGGCCTGGGCATTTGAACTTTTGAAGACTGGATCAATACAATACAATACAATACTTTATTAACACTCCCCAAGGGGGCTTTTCAGTGATAATGTACAATTAAAAATTAAGTATATAAAATATAAAAATATACTATTGTATAAAAGTTAAATGTAACATGTATAATAAAGTATGTATTAACTAATTAAAAATTCATTTAAAAGATATTTCCTTAATTTAATTTTAAAAACTGCAACATTTTTACAAAGTTTTATATCAGTAGGCAAATTGTTCCATATATTAACAACACAATATGAGAATGATCTTTGTCCTCTAGTGGTCTTAAAAAGAGGGATGTTTAACAATTGTGAATTTCTAGTGTTTCTTTTACTAACATCCCCTCTGCAAATAAACTTATTACATAAATAGTTCGGAGCAAGGCCAGTCATACATTTAAATTGGATCGTTCAAATTCCCACCCCCTTGGGCCAAAATGGTGTTCAAATGCCCTACCCTATGATCAGATTTGTCTGTCATACCCTACTAAAGCACAATCGTAGTGGCTCCTCCTGTCTTTATGGTAAGACCTTTATGGTAAGCCAATCGCTCACAAATGCTACATCCCTTCCTTTAAACTCTTCCATCTCGTCCAAACACATGTTTCATAGCTGTTAGCAACTTCAGGGACCGAAAAAAATCATTTGAAATCTGACACTTCCGGTTCAATTTTCCCCAACCCACGCAGGCAAAGGTCAAATTCCCACTTCCCGGGCACAGTTGATAGTCAAATGCCCGGGGTTTGCCGGGGAGGGGGGGGGAGGATGTTGAAGTTTCCATTTGATCAGCGCAAATGCTTTGCATGATAAAATATTGTTAAAAGTAGAAAATGCAATGCAGTGCCATAACAACAACAGATTATTGGATACTCTAGGATGTGCAACTCTTACAAAAACATGCACAGCTGCTACTTAAGTACCAGACGAACTGCACAGTGATTTGTAAGGGCAAGAAAGAAAAAAACAGACAAGCAAATGATCAGATCAGCCCTAAATTGGCTGTTTCCACATATACAGCTGTATGTAAAACAAGGACCTTCACGTCACCCCTCCGTAAAACAACACCTCAGCAAGCAAACCCTTTTTTTTCAATCACAACAGTGTTATGGTACACTGTACAGTCATGAAATGGAAAAAAATGACTGACTCAGATACTATGTTTATTTACAATTCAATGACAAACTTTGAGGGACTTACTTGTTTAGGTTCCTCCAAAATTTCCAAATAAGGACCTAAAAGATGAAAGAGAGTTTCAAACCCAGCAAGTCTTTATATATTGTCTTCATTACTGGCAGGGAAATTCTTTTCCTGAGGTAGCCTCAAAAGGTTACTTAGTTCTAATACCTTGAATTGAATGCGAATGCTCTCACAATCTTACATGTAATTGACCTTGTACTGTAGATGTACAACCTGTGCGACAATACTGACCTTGATATTTTCCAGCTGGAACCTGCAGTGCAGAGATATCAGGAAGATAACCTGGACTTATGATATCCATCAAAAGACTATCTGTAAGGGTTTCATTAACCTGCCGCTCTGAGTTAGTTTCCATGTTTAATTCGTCCATGGTAGAATACAGCTCTACTTTTTAACCACTGAAATATGAAGATACATAAATAAAAATATCTTCTTAATAAAGAAGTTAATATTCAAGAATACACTGTAAATTAAATCATATGATAACAACCTTGATCTAAAAAAAACCGTGTCGGGGAATTTTGATTAATTGTCTGGTTGGTTTTTTATACGCTGTTAAACTTTACGTTTTTATAAAACACACATTACCTTTGCTTAAAATAATACTTCATACTTTCAAAGGAGGCAAAAAATAAAAATTCCCAAACACAGTTTTTTGGCCACATTATTGGGCAACATTCTTGCCAAATTTCAGCGAAAAAGGATGAAAACTTACTCTAAATGAACTGGAAACATGCACCTCATTCAATGAAATTTTAGTTTTGAGAAATAAAGCCATTTGTTGACAGCTTCTAATTAGAGATAATTTACTCATAGAATCATTATTTTTTTCCTTTATAACTTTGTCTAGAATAAACCTTTTTTCGCAGAACTTTTTGCAATTAAAAGAACTCAATGAGATGTACCTGGGAATCAAAAACTAAAATTTGGCAAATTATCAATTTTGGGGTATACTGATACCTTAAAGCTGTGTAAAATTGGCAGTCCCTTCAGGGTAACTCATTAGCTACCCTTTCAGTACAACAAGCAAGCTACATTTTGTAAAATTTACCCAACATACAGTAGTTCAAGGAACTATCTCGTCCAAGCCACATGCTTAGCTTATTTAAATGGTATAGCTTATTTCGAGCGAACTTGAACTCCATTAACTAGCTAAGTTGGTAAGATGTTGGTCTTATTTTTTCAATTTCTGTTGAGGAGTTAGAGTAATCAATTTCATCTGCTTGAATCGAATTCACCTTCAGAGAGTTTGCAGATTTTGTTTTTGAGTTTGAAGAACACAGGCATGTGAAAGTTTCTCTTTGTGCAGCGAAAATGTGTGACTGGCTCAAAGGTAGTACCAGTAAAACATGCATGGCCAGATGGGTGTTGTACTCATTAACCCTTTGGCGTCCAAACCGGCCGAAACAGGCCAGACTTAGTATTTTACTCTGTCTAACGCCAGTCGATTTTACTTGTCAATGGGGAACTCCTGGGAGTCAATGGGTTAATCACTCACTGAAACACTATGTCCCCATTAATTAACCCTTTGGCGTCCAAACCGGCCGAAACCGGCCAGACATAGTATTTTACTCTGTCTAACGCCAGTCGATTTTACTTGTCAATGCGGAACCCCTGGGCGTCAATGGGTTAATCACTCACTGAAAAACTATGTCCCCATTAATTAACCCTTTGGCGTCCAAACCGGCCGAAACCGGCCAGACTTAGTATTTTACTCTGTCTAACACCAGACGATTTTACTCGTAAATGGGGAACCCCTGGGCATCAATGGGTTCATAAGAACTACATTGTACCACAAGCAGTGTCTTACTTTAACAAAAACTGAAACACTGAAACTTCTGGACAGAGGTTAAAAACTACTGAATGTTAATGTAAATGTTAATCACATTTTCTCACCAATTGTTTTGGCTGTAATTCTGCAAAATATTATTTCTTAAACAAATACAGGTGTAATTTGTTTCGTCATACTGTATTGTCTCTTAATTTTTTGCCAACAAATGCTCCAAATTACTCTCCATGTGGGCAAAATAGATGCCCATGCAGTTGCAACTTAAATTGTCAAGATCGCAATGATCACATGGGGTCAACAAATATTGGGGTCAACATTATGTGTAACTGGCTAACACTAAACACTTAATGACAGGTCCCGAGGGAAAAAGTTCATTTTGTTTCCCGAGAATCTCAATGTTTGGACCCCGAGGCGCAGCTAAGGGAAACAAAATGAACTGTTTCCTGAGGGACCAGTAATTAAGTGATTTGTTACATATCACAAAAAGAAAAACGTTCAACGGCAACAGCAACAGCGGTCGTCGGTCAACATTCGGGGGTAACAGTGCACTGTTACCCTCTGACGTCATAGATTTTGCACTGTTGCCTGCTCAGAGACTTTTGGTGGGAAACAGTTTCGTTGTTACATGTTACATGGGGGAAAAATTCAGCTATATCACAACAAAGAATGTTAAATGTACATTGCAAGTAACACTGGAAAAGGTTTAAAAAGTTTTTACAAAGATGAAAATGATCAGCATTTTTTAGAAAGAACAACTGACTTCTAGTTCTTGAAATCACTGTGGCAACAAATTAAAGAAGTTGCACAAAATTATACCTGTGCCTGAGCTGTACATGTAAAATGTGTTGTCACAGGCAATTTTCATGTATTTTGTGCCATGATTAAGTTGCAAGACATCATCATGATCATCTAGTCTAGCAGACTTGGCCACATAGCATGAAAAATTGCCTTGTAATAATTGAATGTGCACAAGAAAAGTTTGTGCCCGAGACATTACCATGCAGTTGTAGCTCTAGAATACCTAAATTAAATTTGGTAGTTTTAAATGGTATTGCAAACCTGCAGAGTGCAAAGAAACTGTACTTTGATGCATGCTATGAACGGAAACCCTTGGGATATGATTTTAAACATCACTTTGTCATGTCAAATTCTGTAATCATCTGTAGGGTACTGAGTTCCCGGTGTTGTTGAAGTCTGTTCACTGTGGTGTATCATGGTTGGGAGGGTAAATATGCTTGGAGATACATTTAATGTACATCAAGCCGGGTAAATAAAGATATGACGATGATGACGATCTGTGCATGTTTAACACTTATACTCACATAACATTTCACGAACTTGCAATCTTGATGCGTAGCTCAATTGATACTTCCCTGACTGTGTTGTCTATGTCCAGTTAAATGTTGTTCGATTTCTTAGCTACAATGTATGATATGATTTAGGTTCAAGGGAAAGAGAAATGTGATTGCCCTATAAAAAGTACCCCACTTTGTGTTGATTGCCTCTTCAAGCAGGTGGAGGTGCAATTTCGGTCCATACATGCAATTTCTGTTCTATTTCATAGCTATGCAGTGGTTTGACCGTTACAATAAACACTGACAGCAACAAAGAGCAATGGCCACTTAACTCAGAGAAGACAGCCACTTTTGAAACTAAAGACATTCTTTCAAACCTAAGATTGTAATTCACTCAGAAAAATGACAGCAGTCGGTTAGTCTGCACCCTGCCAGCAGAGCCTTTCTTAACTCGACAAGAAAGAAAGGACTCTGCAGAAATCGTGTTAAGTCTTTATTGAGTACATGCCCGAGACATTGCTTGGAGACAGTTTCAAACCCAGGCCAGGTCTCGATTGCACTTCAAGATGCCATGTTGATTTTCGTACTGAAGGCTCGATTTTGACCTTTGCCTTGTCAAAAATATGATGCGCGCATTGCCTAAACCAGTTTGACTGCAGTGACTAGCCTAGAAAGGTGGGCTGCGGCGACCTAAAAGACTTGACACGTTTTCTGCAGAGCCTCTTTTTCTCGCCCTCTGGTGAGTTTTAGGGAGGCTCTGCGCACAGGGTGGTTAGTCTGCACAAACCAGCCAACTACTAATTAACCAGTGGCTATGATTTAAGTGTCAAATGCTAGACAGGTGTAATTGCTCCAATACAGAGTAACCCAGCTTGTGTTGTCATGTACATCACTGGTCAGTTTTCTTTTCAATACCCTAATGTAGAGAACAAGTAGAGGAGATGGGAACTTCCTGACATGACAAACGTTCACATAGTGACACAACGAGTTTTCCCAAAGGAATATCTCTTAACTAGGGATCTAATTTTAATGCAATTATATTAAAGCCCTTTTGGAATACAAAGAAAATAACTACACATTCTCACAAAAGGATCATGATCGTAATCTTGAAAAAATCTTCAATTACTTAAATAGAGGCGTGAAATAAAGAAAGAGAAATAAGGAGGTGAAAGTAAGGTACGCGTACGTGCAAAAAGTAGTAAGCATATAACGCCTACGATTTTTTGTAAACAATGAGCTCTTAGTATGTGTCGGAACCCAAAGCGGTTCAGCTCGAGAGAAACAAATTCATAAATGTAACTGAGGTGAAGCTTTGTGAGTCAACCTAGGCCTTTCCTTATGAAGCAAAGGTTTAAATCTACGTTCCATCGTACAACACACTCTGCTTGATCGCCCTTGTGGGCTTAGATCTAACTTGACGCCCGCCTTGCATGCTCATACAAAAACTCATACAAAAACTTACCGATTTCAATTTATAACCATGCAATCTGCTTACCTCAGACTAGTTTGTGCTACGACGAAAAACTTTTTCTCTCCTTTCTTGTCTCTTAATTACGATTTAACTATTAACAAGACTCGAAAGCGAAAAGTGTCCACAAGCTTTATGGAGTCCATTCCTCCAAATCAAGGGACTTCCCCGTCTAAGGTTTACATCTTCGGATTGGACGAAAACTCGCATGTGACCATAATGATCGCGACTTAGAATGATGTGTTCTCTAAAAATAACACCCATAAATGACATCCACCGGAAACGGTGGACGGGAATTTTCCCTTACAACGACAGAAATGTACGGAAAATTGTCATGCTAATATTTTCATTTAGAGATCAATTCATTCGATGAACTGAACTGGGCTAGAACTGAGGAATAGCAATGTTCCTCAAAAATCCCCCGTAAACTCACCGACAAATTGAAAAGTGAAAAAAAATCGCTAAGGGAGCAGGTTTTAAATAGCAAAATATAAAACAATGCATTGTTCAGTTCAGATGATTAGCCCAAGGCAAAAATATAGCATTTCACTTTATAGGAATTTTTTTTTCTTCTCTTCTCCGGAGTCCGGACTCGGAGCAGCAAGTGGCAAAACAAAATTACGATTGCGATGGAATACAATAAAGTACACCGTCTTTCTTTTTTGGCTGTTGAGAGTAGGCACTAGGAGCTGATGATACTTTTTATGTGAAGAGTTGGACAAGAATGATGTTTTATAAAACATAAACCGATGCATAACGGCGTACGGGCCAGGTGAACGGAAGGGGGCTGCACCCCCCCCCCCCCCCCTCCAAATTTTGGGCTTCTCTGATTTTCCGGGGAGCAAGAGAAATTTGCGCAAAGCCAGTTTTCAGGAAGTTTCCATGTTTCTCTTTTTTCCAAGAGATAGATAGTCGGCGTGTGCGCGGATTATGCTAGTACATGCTGGAGACAATGCACGACACTGATCTATTTAATATGCTCCCAGAGTTTTCAAGCTAATGTGGTACATATCCTTGCAGTGATACCTGCTACATCGTGTTCTGCGGAACGATCATTCAGTGTGTCGCGCAAAACTTACCTCCGCGGCACTATGAACAACAACGCAGTAACATCGCACTAGTACTTATTAACATTGAAAGGCCACATGCCAACTCAGGCTGTAGTCAATTTAAATTGTCATTGGACAATCTGAAACACAATTTTATGCTTCCTAATTTTGTTGCTCTCGAATCATATGTGAAGGCCTTTCAGTATAAAATATTGTCCTTTATCCTGTGTACTAAGATAAGTTTTATAGTAAACGATTTATGTAGTTTTAAGACATTATACCATTTTCTTTATTTGTGCCCTTATTCAAAGTCCTTTTGGTCTGAATTCGAATTATATTGGTATTTGTTAACCGTTCACGCGATCCAACTAACTCTTCAAGATGTTGTGGTAATAATCACCTCGTCACAAAGCCCTTCTTACATTCTCATTAACTATTTTATCATTATTGGCAAACTATACACTTGTGGGACTGCAGAAGAAACAGTTAAGTTCCAAATATTCAAGGATTTAAGGTCAAGATGAAAATTAAGTATGAAGAAGAACGCTACATATATTTTAAGGGTAAAGATAATGGCTAGTTCGACAAGAAATGGGGTGATTTAGGCAATATACTTTCCGTTTGAATCATATTCCAGGACTACAAATTATTTTGGTAAGTTGCCTTTTAACAGGTATGTAGAAAGTAGTAGGTATTATATTGTAAATGGCATGTATTGTTACCATTGCAATGTAATTATTGTTATGTGGAGTAGTGTAAACACTGTGTTGTGTATAGTATTAATAAATAAAAAATATATTTTTTACATTTAAAAAAAAACATCGCACTTATTAACATTGAAAGAGCACATGCCAACTCTGGCTGTGGGTCTTCTTCTTCTTCTTCTTCTCCTTCTTCTTACCATGCAGCCCAACTCCTTCTCATAAATAATAAGATTCTTGTGAGCGTGCAGTATACTGACTTAGAAATAAGCAGTGCAGGTGTTAACATGAAATAAATGTGCAAGCGCAAAATCAAACACTGTCAATGCCTGTGAGAGTTAATAATTATGGAACATTTTGTCAGCATCTATCATGAGGGTAGACCCACAACCGGCTCTTGAAGGTTTCTGGACTTGGGGCCAGCACAACAGAATCTGATAGTTCATTCCATTCGCGAATCGTCCTCGGAAAAAGACCTTTGATGGTATGTAGTAAGAGAAAAGAGGACTTTATAGCTATTACAATTAATTTGTCTGGAAGATCTAGTCGTTGTGAGCAAAATCTCTTTTGTGCTCAGGTCCACTACACCCTTTTGAATCTTGTAAAACATACACAGCCGCAGCACTTTTCCTCTCACCTGAAGTGACACTCATCCAAGTTGCTGTAACATGTCACTGACGTACACTATTTTTATTATGATGTCTATTCAGGGTGAAGCGAGCAGCCCTACGTTGAACCATTTCCAGCTTCTCGATGTTCGTCTGCCAAGGTCTTAAGGAACGGGCGAACTAATTCTTAATTTCTTCTAAGAGGAAACCTAGGGTTTTATTGGCCTTACCAGAGGTATGATTCAGTAGAGGTATGATTATTGATTAGTCAACGATGATATGGATCGTATCATTGAAATCTTCGGTCGACGAAATGGCAGAGACAGCTATTTCTTTTAACTTGATGAGTTTCATGATGAGCTCATATGATAAATTCATATGTAAGAATAATTTTCATTTTTTATGCAGGCTAATGTTAGTGCATCATATGACCCTCGTTTCTTTTCGACTGTTCCGTCAAAATATGGGTAACTTGCGATAAATTTTTGGGCAAATGGTTCACGGCACCCCCCTGGCAAAAAAAATTGCCCGTACGCTTATGAAGCGATGTCAGCTAACACAGCCAGCAGCATGTACGTCGCCCCAGTAAAGCCATCCCGACCGTTAGCCAGTGACTTTCCCATTCAGACAGTCAGATCGTCAATATGTCAGTCACTCTGTTGTTTCGTCTGTTTACAGCAGGTCAGGCACTTCTGAGTAAATCACTGTGTCAAACTCCTGTATACCAGGAGGAGGAGGATCAGTCTTCAAAAGTAGAAGGGCTTTTAGTGTTAGATCTATGAAAGAGTTGAGTTTGCCAGCATCTCTCAGTAAAATGAGTGCTAGCGTCTGCAGTTTGTCTGCGGTATTACCCATTACACGTGACGACTGATTCCACATGAAACCGAATGATTTCGCCGGACCTTCGTTTTCAGTCGTCCTCGCGGGAAAACGAGCCTATAGTTGATCGGTGATCATGATTGTTTTACGTATGACCAGAAAAGCACGTAATTAGTTGATAAAAGATAACAAGAAAAGGGACTTTATTTACGTGTCAAACCTAATAACAGTAACAAACTACTGATTGGGGACACTGTACAAGATCCTACCAAAGGAACTTTCTAAGAATATTAAACGCAATTAAGTGCTACATAAATCACAACCACTACAACTACCATCAGTTAACAGTCTCGACAGATCAAATATTTAAGAATTTTGAACTTGAATTCTGGTAGAGACTCAAAATTTGTAATTTCTTTTGTGAGTTTAGAGCATAGTTTAGGACTCAGGTATTTGATGGAACGCGAAGTTTCACTGTCAAGTCTAAGACATGTGCGACCTATTTCTAGCAACGTGGTAGGTGTAAGGGTTAGCCTTACTTTTTTGGTGATGAGTGTAAATGCAACAGTTTATCTTCGCATGAGGACCCGAGTCTAGGGGGGTATTAACACGAGACCGGGAAGAACTCAAATCGGCATGAGTTCGTATAGGAAGGCCTCCATATATTTCTTCCTATGCGTTTACATGAGACCGGCCTGGCAATGAACTCAGACCGGTCTGACTTCGTCTCGACTTCGTCGCGACCAAGACGATAAATTCTCGTACCGGCCTGAGTTATAATAATAATAATAATAATAATAATAATAATAATAATAATAATAATAATAATAATAATAATAATAATAATAATAATAATAATAATTTTATTCATAGACTATTTATAGATTCAAAAATATGAATATTAAAATATATACCCTATGCACATTCTTCTTGTATACGAAAGAGAATTGTCGAAAAACGACTATCTAAAAACACTAATAATAACAATTATAAAAAGCCCCAAATAATAATAATAATAATAATAATAATAATAATAATAATAATAATAATAATGACCGGCCAGTGGAACACAGAAGAGATGCTGGTTGGTTAAATGACCTAAAGGGAAAGACCCAGGTAAGACAACAAGATGATCTGACCATTGATATTGAAA
>OX421447.1:11921573-11956573 GCA_949126865.1 Montipora capitata
TGTTAAGTGCTTGCTAAACTGTTAGATGTACCAACCTACTGTATCTAACATTCAACAATAAAGAGCAAAACACAAGATTTAAGAAAACCTTTTAATAATTTGTACCTGTAAAGTAGCTTTCGTATATTTACAGTCGGTAGAAAAGGATTCTTTAACTCATAAGTATAAGTACATCTCTGACTTAAATTCTCGAGGTTAAAATAATATGCATGTATGCTTTATTCTGAATGACTAGTTGATCCTACCTAGACTAATAACATTTAAATACTATATTGAATACTAAGTCGCGAGACCCATTAATTCCCAAGCTATATGCGACAACTGGCGATATTTCCTCTCAAACAGTTATATATCTAATCTAGAAGATACTAGAAGTAAAATTGAAACAATGCCTAATAGCTCTTATTGTTCATCTAGAGAGAGATTATTTTTACATGCAGTTTTGAAGACGAAGACTGCAGACCGGACCCGGGACTGATTACAGGGTTCAGCACACAGAAGTTAACGTGAAGATCCGCTCTAAATTAGCTATGTCATTTGTCATAAGGAGCTCGTGCAACTCTCACATCTCTTTTGGTAGCAATCGTTTTCTAAAAACGTCATTATCTAGAACAGCTTTTCCGCCGAGTACTGTACCTCGTAGCCAATCAACGCTTGTCTCCGTATACGCCAGGTTAAAAAACAAAACCAAACAAAACAAAATAGAAACAAGTACAATGTCCTCCATTGTTTCTTAAACAGAAAAAATTGAGAACATGACTCTTAAAGTAACCGGGTTTGAGAAAATTGTCACTCAAAAATTGTTCGTTTCCTTATGATAATCTCCTGTTGCCATAGTGACATAACTCGCAGATCTGCACACCCAATGTGACGCATTTGTTAGATAAAAATATAATATACATTTTTCCTGTGATGGATAATAAACTAAAGTTGACTTAAAGGGGCAGTGTAACGGTATTGCAGCATTATTTCGGGGACTAAAAAAATCGTCTTTGTACCAGAGGAGACAAAAAAGAGTGCGTACATCGTGCTAGATATTAAACGGTCGTGGGTTCAAATCCCACCCATTATGTAGTCACTATATCTTTAATAGTTTTGTTTCCAAGAATTACATTAATGCCATAAAGACAAATTTCATCGTATTCAGCTAAGAACATAGAGGTCGGAAACTATATCCATTGAAATTTGAAAAAGCTGGCCACTTTTTTTTACAGTGATTTCAGAAAATGAAGAAAATATGAATAGATTTTCCAGAATTTTCGTATAGTCAACACATAGTAACTACATCTTTTTATACTTTTCTTTCCATTAATTGTATTAGTGCAGTAACGGTAAATTTCATCCTATTCAACTACGAACAGAGAGATTGGAAATCAAGTGGAATTTGAAAAAAGCTGCCTTTTTAAACCATATTTAGATATAGTTTTTCAAAAAATTAAGAAAATTAATATGAGTATAGATTATCCTGAATTTTCTCTCTTTTGTCCTTGTGATGTCATGGATGATACTAACGAGATTAATTGCACTAATTATGAAGTAGATAGATTCATTTTTGACCGAAAAACAGTATGACCTGACCACCAATACACTGCCCCTGAACTAAAGTATATACCGTAGGATAATAATCGCCTGACGTGAAGGAATCCGGAATGGAGGGCATGGAATACAGAATCCATTATATGGAATCCAAGATCCACTTTCGGCGGAACCCCTGAATTCCGGGAGGCCGCCTGGATTCCTTTAAATAGGGCGAATAATAAGGATTACCCTAGGTTAGAGCTGGCTATAACAGAGAAATTTTGATAGCGTTTTCTAGCGGATCACGTAAGGGAAGTACCACACACGAATGAGGAAAATGATTGGCGACGCAAATTTGCATTTGCATTTTCAATTTAAACTATAAGATATATTGCACAGTGAAAATAAACCGATAAACATTACCAGGCATAAGTCCCTTTGCTCTACGACTCAGTGTACTCTGGAATACTGTCCATCGTTGGACTCGTAAGCGCTCTTTCACGGAATCCTGCAACACCGATTGTCCTACATACAAAACATACACAATTTTGTTCGCTTCTGTGCCTTTGAAAAAACATTTACCTAAAGTGTTCTACCATCCCAAATCCAATTAGAGTATAATGTCACATCGTCCATTTTACAACCATTCTTTAGAAATCATCTGCAGGATTTCTTGAACAGCAGTTCTGCCACATTGTGTACACTGAATGCGTGCCAATGATCGCAAATTTTTTTTTTTATCCACACGGTGGTAAATTCAATAGTTTTTAATTTGCATTGCCTCCTTAACTGATTGAGTTAATGCATGACTTGAAAACATCGGAATTGAAAGGGTTCTTTGACACTATCGTCTACCGCAAAAGTGAAGGATAGAAACACACTAGCTTAAAACTGACATTTCTATTTTCTTGGAGAGCGAGAAGGTGGCTGTCTGATGGAAGTCCTTGAGACCTGCAAGTAAGCGGAAACATATCATAAGATTATTATTCGTTCCCTTAAACATTCTTTGAAGGGGCTATGTCACGTTATTTTAGGATGTTTAGGAGAATCTGTAGTTAATCACGAGTTTAAAACTCGAAAATGGTGATGTTGAATTCCTTTACTGATAAATTATCGTTGCATCACAAACAAGATGATTCTGCGCAAAAACGACCTTTATCCACAGGTGATTTGCCATAAACTTGAAAAACGTCGGGTCGACATTTTTCAAGATATTAAACCTAAATGCAATCCCTTTCAATCTTGTCCATTTGTGTCCATCCATGCTTCTCTTTCCTTTTGCTGTATTTCTTTTATGTTGTTCAACAGTCTTGAGTGGTTATAGCAATGCTTCATTTTACTTTTTGAACATTTTGGGTGTCATGCCGGAAATTGCATCATTCTGCGTGACATGGCCCCTTGAATTCAGATGAATTGTTTAGAAAACTGCGTGTAGACAGTATATTTTCATTTTTGAAAAAAATATTACCTCTGTCGAACCGTCAGACCGCTGAAACTTGTCCCTCTTCTTCTGCGCAAAAAAAGGCAAAACAAATATTTTAAAAAATACCTTACCTAACCATTTTAATTAAACTACGGTAAGTTAAGTTCTATTCACACTAAAGGAGTAACAAGCATGGTTTTGAAGACGTTTTTCTTCTAGTGTTTCCGCGCCAAAAATTTAAAGTTGTTACAGAAACAGCTCAACAGAGAAACTAATCCGCATGGCCATGAAGGCTATACTGATGAATTCTTTGGTGGCAAAGACGATAATGATCCCATAAATTCTTTGTAAAATTTCTAACTTTCAAAGCATCACTGCGCAGCGATTATCTGGTAAATTCCGCTCAAAGTTCCAGATATAGCTCACTGTGAATTCAATATTTTATTCTCTCGGCTGACTGATTGGAAAACGATAGGCTTGTGCTAATGACGCAAAAAATGTAACCAACGATTCCCCGAGCCCCTTGCCCCCTGGGAAGGGGAGGGCCGGTTCTTAGCGAGAACTCACCGTCGTAATTTTCTACGTACTCCACTCTGCTATATTGGTCTGTCGGATAGTGGTAAGCGTTGTACTGGTACGTGACTCCTATAAATCAAAGACAAGCGCAAAGCAATGAGTGTAGGAAGATTGCATAATGGCACATTTGCATGATGACGCCATATGACTACGAGTACCAGCATCCTTCAGGTTTTGCTTACTTTTACTCTGCTGGGAATACAAAATTTCAATAAGAAAAGAAAAACAAACGGACTTCTGATAGTTGTAGCCAAATGACGCTATCGTGAAAGTTGCCTATTATAGGATCTATGAAATTCGATGAAGAAGGTTGATCTTGGGGCTGTCATCCTGTTATAATATTTGAGGGCTTTTTCAAAATACCAAACCGGTCGGAACGCCGATAACTTTAGATTCACAATATACCTTAAGACGATATGCAGAGCTTTTAAAATAATATTGGCAACATTTTGGACAAAACCAAAGGACTACGTGAAAGAACTGATTCCTCGTATCAAACCTGACTTATGCTTTGAGAAAGTAGCCTTCACTTCAAGATTTGCAATATTTAATTTACTTTTGAAGCTATAATAAGCCTTAGCCAAGAATACCACAATATCGATGTTTAACATTGCAGACAGTTACTCATATTAGCATGTTCTCTGTTAAAAGCACGAGAGAATTTTCGATCTGACAAATGCAGCTCTTGCATTACCAGTCTTCTCTCTCTAGAGTTTCAAGCGCCTGCGTCAAACTAAAATGACCTTGAAGGGTCCTAATGGAAAAAGATCTGCTGGCTTCAGTTTCAGTAAATGTGAATGTGTACGAAGAGTACTACCCTCCTTACAAACGACTAACTTACCAGGGTGATATGAGTGATCTTGCGAGGATGTCGAGTGATTTGAGCTGTACGGTAAACTTTCTGCTGAAGCTAAAAGACAAAATAACAACAAATTTCAATGTATGAAGACGACGTAAGATTTGAAGGGTTTGAAAAGGAATTTCTTGAATACTATTTCTAAAGTACTCAAAGTATCTTGCATAAATGATCAAAAAGGGATCCGATTCATTGTCAAAAGACCCTTTTCTGTCGCTTCGGGAGGCGTTTGAGCTTTGAGAGCGCGGGAGGGGAAACCACAAAAACAGATTGAGTGGGGGCAGTTTGAACCCGCCAACTAATCATGAGCGACAAACACACTTTCATGAATTCATTATGAAAACAAGGAATGTTCATACCTGAATAATGTAAGGGTCGGATTACTTCCAATGCTTCAAAAAAGAAAACAGAAAACTTTCGTTAGTTTCTAACAAACCTCGTGTGAGAAGAGATTTTATTTCCGATGATGAATTGGGAATAGTCGGAAAAAATCCGATCGCTCCGAACACGAGGAGTAGAATCCATGACCTTACTTTTCAATAAAAGCTCAAACCTCATAAAAAAAGATTGAACGAAGGGCGCAGAAAAAGACGACAATCGGAGAATGCGACGCGCATGCAAGAGCCACAACCGTAACGACGGACGGGCAGCGTGGTGGCGGTGAGAGGGGAAGGGGAGGGAGTGTCGCAACTTCCACGCTCCGCAAAAAAACAAAAGAGTTCTTTTTTAACACCTAGCGCGAGGGTTTACTTAAGCGTCGCGATCCTCTTACTTGGTGGATGTCGATAATGCGGTCTTCTATGTTCATCATTGATGTGTAATCTTCTCAGTTCTTGCATATGAACTGTGTCCTCTGGAAAGGACGTTCGGTCGTTTTCAGGGAAAACTTGGACTTCGTCTGGAATAGCAAAAAAATGATGAGAAATCAAGAAGGGAGATCTGTTAGTACATACGACACTCGTCCCTTTATTTTCAAAAGGGTCGTTAAAGGTCCAAATTATCTGCAGAGCCGGGACAAGCACGCTGGCAAACACTGTTCAACGAGAGCAAGATTAAGACTCAAAACTGGTTCAGTTTACTTATTTGTTTGTGTTTCCTATGTTTGCTTGTATTACACTGTTTGTGTTTTACCTTCTGGTAGCAGTTTTGGTGACTGTACGTCTGGTTCCGCTAAGGACGACGAACTTGCTGTGGAGGACACTGAGATTCGATCGCCTAAAGACAACAAAGAAAGATCTTTTAAATGACAAAACACGCGCGCAGAGTTTGACTGACCAGTCAACGCAAAGTAATTGTTTTCTGGCCAATCAAGGTCAAACGACCACGAGGCCCCACTATTTCCCCGGTTAAAGGGTCTAAGTGGTGCACTTAGCAAAAGCTCAACCCATCAAAATTGTGCTATGATATCTGCTACATGACCAACCGGTAGCAAAGCTACAAATTGCAGGAGTTAGGTCAGTCGATTTCAATGCCGATTGACAATAAAGTACATAGAGCCTTAGGCAGAACTTCACAGGAAGTAAGCTGCGAGATATATCTGTCTTGAATAAATTTGAACAGTGGAAACAATTACTCCTTTTTTCACTGCCAGGGCCCACTAATCACTGAAGTTGACCGGATTAAAGAGGCCAATCGCATATTGGCGTGATTGGCGGATTTCGATCCAGACTTTATTGCCAAGGGGTCGCTTGATATTTGAAGCGACGAAACCTAAAACAGTCGTTCTTACCTCCAACCAGGTCTTTTTTAAGTGCTAATGGCGATGGAACTGAAAGGCGAAATGACAAAGAGAATTTAGAATGGTCAGTTGTCTTTTGAGAAAAGTGCATTAAGCTTGCAAACTATTACCTAAAACAAGCTTCAAACTCGCCTAGCGAGAGGCAAGGACGGCTAGCTTTTTATAACCGCAGTCGGAGAAATTAACTCGATCCTTCAAAGGTGTAACTTTAAGGGTAGAGATGAAAAAAGCCCATTCAATTCAAGAACAAAAAAACACTCCATCAAAATTTGAGTACTCAACCAATTTCCTTTCTGAAGGGGCGCGACTTTTTCTTCAAAAATTATTACCGCTGGTAAGGAACTTAATAAAATTCCTATTGATTGAGCATTGAACCACTAAATACGGCCACTACAGTTCAGTTTCTGAACAACAATCGCTGGTTTTTTTTAAAGTATGAAAACCCTAAGTACCCGGAGAAAAACCGTAGGGAAGAGAGCAAACAAATTCAACCTACATATGACGGCGATTCCGGGACACCTTGGTGAAAGAGAGCACCCAGTGATGTGCTTTAGTCCTACTAAATACAGTCTACGTTAAAAGTCGACGGTCTCTTGTAAGGAACACTACCTCACCTGTTAACTCGTGGGGTTTGCTTCCTTTCCGATCTCTTGGGTTGGCGACCGGAGAAGACGTGGGCGAATTTTTCTTGCGCGTTTGCACGCTGGGGGGAGCTGAAGGAAATGACAAATTAAACAAATACTTGAGACACCCTCCGAGACAAAAGCAAGAAAAAAATACCGGAAGACCCAAAAGGAGTGTGTAGCTAATTTGCATGATAATAGCAAATCCAACATGGCGGCCATCGTGAATTAGGTCTATTGCTGAAAGCTTGGTTAGCGCCGCGTGTGATTAAATTATATGATAAAACGCATCTTTTGTTGTTCAAGGTTAGCGCATATCTTGCTTCAAAAAACTCAGCGGTAAGCGCTACCACCTAGAGACACCTGTTGTCAAGGGGGATAGGGGAGAGGAAGAACACACAACTATCTTACCTGACCCTTGAGGAGGTTCACAAGCGTTTGACATGTCACGTAGTTTCTCTTCATCTTGTATTATGGTTAGGCCTGAGAGATATTGCTTGACTCTGCGTGACATCATGGACTACGTGACAAAGAAAACAATAGGTCAGTAACATTTTCCAACCAAACAGTAACCTATTAAATATAAACAAACACTGAGAATTTGTTTGCTCGGGCACGTACCTCTTCGTACATCTTTTTGGGATTCTGGTCACGCAAGGACCGACGGTTGGAGCCACCCGTCACCATACCAACGACTGTTGATGTCACCTTCTGTTGCCCAGGACCACCCTGACTGTTGGGATCCTCTTCGAACATTGTTTCGGGGTCCTGGGAATAAAAACAAAGGGTCAATTGTTTCATTTTGGATGGCGCGAAAAAACAAAAGCACCATTAACACTTACGTAAGGAATGGAGTTGAACTTGGAAATTTGGCGAATTTCCCTGGCGATGAGTCGAAGCTTCTCGAAGTTTACCTAAAAATTCAAATAAGCATGGCTGAGTTCTTTTCAAGGCGACAAAGACTGAAACTTCTTTATGACGGAGGTAACTTACGAGATGGTAAATCTAAATGCTACCAAAGTGAAAAAAACGCAAATAGCTCAAGGGCAAGTCGAATATCTCCGTCACGGGTTTGGATTCTCAGGAAACTGTTGCTTCCCTGCCTCGGTGCTAGTGTGAAACACAAACATTTGGAATCTAACAAGAAAGAGCCGACGAATTAAACGTGCCGACATTTGGAAGCTTAAGTTTCAAGCGTTTTCCCTTCGCCAACTCGTTTGCTACCAAATTTTGGAGCTAACGGGCAAGACTGCCATTAAATGAACTTTTTTTCTACCAAACGAGTGTACAATGATGTGAAACGAAAAGCTATGATTTCCCCCAATGAAAACAAGAGGGCCATTTCGAGTCCCTTAGCATTTGTTTTAACGCAAGCCTAAATGCAATGTTTTTTTGTGTTACCTCGTTTTACTTCAAAAGTGAATTACAACAAATTTTCGTAAGTCAGACATCGCGCTGTGTTGTTTTCTGTCTATCAGATAAGGCTCAGCTTACCAGTCCATCCACAATGCTATCATTTCCCAAATGGATAAACGTTAAGTCCTTGGTGATGACTGGAAAGAATGGAATCTGTAACGAGGAAAAAAAATAAGCATTTTGGCATATTTATGACCAGGAAGAGTGGGTTAGTGATAGATTTATGACAACAAAGGGAGGAGAGACTTATCCCACAAAAATTATTTATCTAGCGATTATGTTTATTCTCACTGAAGGATCATCCAGGCAATGTTTCATTTTGCAAGTATAGAGATAAGATTTTGGTCCTTTTAGAAGCGATAAATGACTCCCACGCGCAGAATCGAAATAAAGTTCCTTTACTTTTAACATGACGCAGACTCAGGTACTGGAGCATATTTGAGGTTTCAAGATAGTGGGCGTCTACAAAAAAAATTAAAATAAATACCACATCACTGCCAAATCCAACCAGAAAGAGGAAGCAAGTTGGATATTTACAAAGCGTTCGATCTGGGATTGAATTTGGGACGACTTAAGATAAATAGTTGTAAGAGGGGGGTGTCAAATCGCAGCATCATCCGACTTACTAAAGCGCCACACTCATACGGTCACCCTATATGTGTTCTGTCATGAGAGAATCTCTCACATGCTTGGGGACTTAACACGCAGATACGCCGCTGTTTGCTACGAAACAGCCACCATGAAATATATGCTAAGTTCGCTCAGTTGCGCACGCACAACTGATCAACCTTAGCTCCCTCGTTGTGCATATGTCACAGAAAAGTTTTCAACTCACCAGGGGCGGTTCACCGTGTTCTCCGTTCAGCAAATTCCTGTATTTGGACATGTTCCTCGAGGGATCCATAAGACTCTGAAGATCCTTGAAAACAAACGCAAAAATATGATGTCACTTGTGGAGGCAACAACAAAAAATGGCGTCAAAGGATAGTGGAATAGTTCACGACAACAACTTTACCTCAAACGCCTTGCTATGTCTTGTGGGTAGTTTATCCCACGTATTCTTCAGCCGCCGCACCGCTGAATGGCCGAGACCGCTGAAAAAGCGAACAACGGGCGTCAATATTCTGTTGAACATTCCGTATACTCGCGCAAACCAACGCTTAACAGCACTGATAACAGAAAATCGTAATTGGTACAAAATACTAACCTTACAATAGCAAACAAAGTATTGTAGTTTTTGCACTCTTTGCAAAGTCCTGAAAAAAATACATTACCGTCCAGAAAAATAAATTAGTACAAAACACAATAAATTAACAAAAACTGGGGATACCTTTGTCCAGAAAATAATAAATTAATAAAAAAACATACTCAAGGGTTACAGGTTCTGACAAGTATTAGTATCAAATGGTTCTCATGATAAATTTTAGCGCGCTTGACTTAAAACAATCTGGTGTTATAAAACGAATCTCTTTGATACAGCGACAATTCTTCCTAAATAATATTAAGGCTGGGAGGAATAAACGCTGGTGCCTAGAGAATTTATAGGATACACAAGATTCGGGATAGGGGGTTAAACTAAATCCATGGCGGAGAGATTCTCGGCAACAAGACAGAACTCGGGAATACTTGATAAAAATCCAAGTTCTCATAACTGGGGTCAAATCTATGAACCACCCAATAACAGGACTGCTATGAGCTTTCCACTTTTTTCTGGAAAATCCCCGAGTCATCTCTCATTTATTCATCGTGTATACATACATATATATAATTGACTTTTATCACTTCAGTCACAAAGAAACACTGAGTGCTCATTTCCTTTTCCGGAACCTTTTGGGCCCAAACAGCTATTATCAAACTTAGCATTCACTTATTATGAAAAGTAGCCCATGAGTAGAAGCTTGCCTTTCCCATACAAGCCCTATGAGTCAACCTTTGCGCGTATCTTTCTATTTTTAGAACGCCACGAGTTCTTCGGCTCTGCACGCGCCGTTTTAAATGGCCAATCAGAATAAAGCCATTGTCACAACGAAGACAAAAATAGCAAAAACAATGTATGTAAATCGTGCAAATTGATGTAAATGTGAGTCTCCTGTTGAAGGTTAGTTCTAAAAATACAAAGAAGAAACGCTTAAAGGTTGACTCAAGGATATAGTGCAAATGGAGGCTCCTACTCATGGTATCCTGAGAAAAGCTAATCTTTCGAACAAACAACAAGAGAAGTAAAATCTAAGCGATTGTCTTGAAACGTCTTTTGTTTAGAGATTCAACACGAATATACCTCAATGTCGTACCCAATTCAAATCTCCCGGGATTAAGATTCTTTGTGTATTGTATTTGCATGATAATGTAGCATTCATATTTAAATGATATGGAAATACCTGGAACGAACGTTTTATTCCCAAAGGGTTTGAATTGGGTACAACATTGAGTTATCGGATCAGGTCTATCGTGGTCTTTAACTATGCTCGAAAAGCGCATGCCCAGAATCGGAAACGAAATCAGCCATAGCGACGAACCTTAAATAAGGAAGTCTATAATCTTAGAGTCTGTAAAATAACAACATTAACTTACTTGCGATTTTGATAAAAGTCTTGATTATCTTCATACGCTTGACTAAGTTTGATTCGTTGCAGATCTCTGTTACAACCCAAAACATCTCTTTATTCACAATCTGAAACACAAAAATGTAGGTCTAACTGAGAATCTGGGAAAACGCCGAAAATCATCGGATAAACCCGGCAAAAAAGACGGTCTTCTCACAGGTGTCACGACGAATTTGAGTGCCACAGAAATGTGCAACCTCAAGGTCTCAAGGACGGAACTTAATGAAAATAAAAATGTCTGAGTCTTTTTTTCTCGAATATTGCTCCACTTAACATTTTTCTTCGGTTTTGAAAACATCTGGATTAGTAGAGAAATCACAGGATCATCATACGAGTGATGTTTTAATTCTAAAGTATTGATTTCACGGGTATCATTGATGAGATAAACTAAGAATAAAACTAGGATACGAGCCAGGATTCGAGCCAGGATCCGAGCTACGATCCGAGCCAGGATTCGAGTCAGGATCCGAGCCAGGATTCGAGACCTAACCGAGACCTAACCGAGACCTACCCTAACCCTAACTAGACCTAACTAGACTAGAACAAACCTAAATAGACCTAACCTAACCGATTCGAGACCTAGCCTATCCGAAAAATTCGAGAATAAATAGCGGAGAAAGCTCATCTTAGCTCGAATCCTGGCTGGAATCCTGGCTCGGATCCTAGCTCGAATCCTGGCTCGAGGTTTAGGTATCCTCATCATTGATTTCAATTCGCTTCGACAAGATCGTTTTTGTTCATAATACACTCAACAAGATTTTCTCGATCGTCTCTCAAGGAAAGATTTCGGTACATAAAATATATTCAGTTTATGAAAAACTTGCATTCATCTGTGGAAAAACTCATCTAAGTTTGAGTTCTCAGTTTTCGTTTTTGTGTCAGAGTTTACAAGCGGGGCAAAGCCGTTTTCAGAAAAAAAAAAATAGAACAACTATATATTATATTGTCGGCCGCTTTTGCTTCGATTTTGCCGCTCAAAGTCGTGTCCGCGTGGTTGCCATAGAAACCTAGCTGGAACTCTTAAAACTAGAATTTCGGAGAATCGAATCAAAATCGATAATGTCCGTTGAGTGCATCATAAAAGGAAAACAACAACCTGAATTGTCAATCACCTTGAATTCACTTTGAAGTCATTCGATAAATACGATAAGCAGTTAACAAAGCAATCCACTAATCAAAGGCAATCGTCTTCAAAGACCGTAGTAAAATAATTTTTACCTCCGAAAATTTTCTCAAGTTCTCCGTTAATTTTGGACCAAAGTTCCATAACTTGTATATATACTCCCGAGGATCAATGCTTCTGAAGACTTCAAAATCCTACAAAAAAGAAACATAATAGTACTTGTAACCAAATGTTTAGATCTGCAACCCCGCAAAAACTTGTGCGGTTGAAAAGAGGTGCTTTTATGATAAAAACCAGATGATAAAACAGCATACAGAGCTCTTTGGTAATTTGTGCAATAAAAAAGCCCCTAATGACAATGTGTCTGTAATATGTAATACGAAACTGCAATCCGTTTGCTTTGATAAGCTAGTTTTTTAACATCTTTTTGAGGTAACAAAAAACAAAATAATTCAAGAGATTGATGACAGAAACCTCTCCGTTCCTTGCTAAAAATACAAAGGAAATAGTGAAACCCGAAATATACCGGGAAGGTTGCGGGACTTCCGAGAAGTGGACCCTAGTAAATTTACTGTCCAAGTGAACACTAGACAAAGTTTAATTTCCTGAGATCAGACAACCAACGAAGAGAGAAAAATGTACAAGTTAATTGTGATTAGAAACTAGAGTGACTTTTCAACAAATGAACCTTTTTCATTACTAACAAGGCAGCAAACAAAAAACCTCTGTGATCAGTTTCAACTTTCGTCGCTTCCCTAGAATCAAAGATATCCTGTTATTCAAGGTCAAATTTCACAGACGTCAGCAAAGAAATTAATAAGCTTGCCTGCAACGTTATCTCCTTTGCCAAATCGCGTGGCTTGAGTTGCAGTAGGCTAAAATTAGCTTCTTTGGCCAGTTCCTGCGTAAAAAGAAATTACAAAAAGTTAACTCCGTTCTATATTCCTCAAAGTTCGAAGAATCCAAGTTAACCGTTAAGGGATTGGAATATTGATACCTGTAATTTATTGAGAGCACAAGAAGAAAACAATATGATATCGATCAAAAGAGCTGTTTTTTAGTTCGAACTTCGCCATTCGGTTTTGCTTAGTACGATTATACACACGGCGATAAGCAAGTTTCGCGCCAATTTCTACGCGACCAGAGTCATAACCAAGATAACTCATGACTTGCTTAGGCTTACAGCTCGCCACATATGTTTGCCTGACGTTTTAATTGGCTCATTTTATTAACCCTTGCTGTCTTGATTGGTCAATGAAACTATTATTTCACGATGATTTTTTTTCCACTCTCTTTGCTTTCCATTTAATGAAGGAACACAAAGATTCGCATGATTCATGTTTCCACACGAACGACGAGGACAAAAACGAAAAAAGCGAACTCTTAGCACACCAAACGTCGACTTGTGTCTTTTCCACCGTTAACATTCGGGATTTTCATGCCAAGCCAAGAGATATTGATTAAAGCCATCACGTTCTGTTCCGAAATCGTACTCATCCCAAACAATCTGACAGTCGGACAATGAAAACGAAATAAACAAGGAAAAGCCACTGACCTGAGAAGCCTCGTCAGGAAGAAGAGAGCCCGACACAAGATTGTTCTTCAAGTAGTACCTACAGGAATCGAAGCAAGCAAGATTTAAGAAACTTTGTGACGAATAAAACAGCCTAACAACGGAGGACTCACGGCTAAAACGCAACGGAGAAACCATCGATTTACTCGCGTGTGCTAAAATAATCCCGCGATAACATATTCCGCCACAAAGCAGGCTAACTGGTAATCAGAATTAACTGATTGGAGTGTAATGTGAAGTGCTAGTTTTCTACCCCATATGAACCATGTGAACGATAGCCCTACTAATGGAAAAAGGAAAAAAAAAGGAACTTTATTTAAGTGTCTAGTCGTTCAAGCGCTGGAGCGCTAATTGGGGACACTGTAAACTGAAATGAACAATGAAAGTAAATAAAGTCAAATGTCGGTTTATGAAATGGGAAATGGGCCCATACAAGGACAGAGAAAAACTCTGACCAGGGTGGGAATTGAACCCACGACCTTCGGGTTAGATCACCGCTGCTCTAACGACTGAGCTACAAGGTCAGACGGGAGCAGGCCGTGGGAACTGAAGGTTTTAACTGGTAATCAAATGATAACTGGTAATCAAATGGTTTACCGACCTTCCATTTAAGTGAATCCTATCGGATAGGTTATGCAGCATGTCAGGTAGTCTGCGCTGTTTGATGAGTCCCTCATCTTCTACAGTTATCTCACATAGTGAGTAGTTACTAAAAGGAGTAAAATGAAGGTCGTTAATTAGACTGCAAAACAGTCGTATTTTTTGCGAACGCAAGCGACGTGGTAAATATTCAAACAAAAGGAATGGTACGGGCGTGTGAGGTTCGCGCGCTTCACACGCGAGGATCACGCTTAAGGCGCTTCGCGCCTTCCGAACAATGGAAGAAAACGACTGTTTTGTAGTCTAGTCGTTAATCGTCAAATCCAATTACTCTAAGTAGAAAAGACTCAGTCACTGCGCTTTCAATAAAGATGCGGACTCGAGTTCAACTTACAACCAACAATTTTGCTTTTTGATGCCGCCAATTATTTTTGCAGCGACAGTTGCGTCGCTTGGCAAAACCGAAAAACTCGACACCATCATCAACTTTGGCTCCAGTCGCGACGGTGAAAAACAAAACAGTTGATGGGAATTTGAACTTTGGAATCCCAATGCTAATGAGAGGTGCAACAATGTCACAATAAACAAGCCTCGCCGATGGACTGACGTATAAAATCTGATAGATTGACGCAACTCGTTGCATAGCAATGGTATGGTGTGCATACCACTTCTCTCCAGTGTCAATAGAAATGCAATTCTTTGTTTAACAGTATAACAAGCGCGACTCCTTTATCTTTAATAATAATACTAACAATGAACTTCATTTAAGTGTCAACTGTACTTAGCGCTAGGGAACTAACTGCATACACTACAGAAATCAAATCAACTCATCAAATGGTAGGTTGGTTTTTGAGGAGACGGGAAAACCGGCGTGCCCGGAGAAAAACGTCTCGGAGCAGGGGTCCGTTTCTCGAAAGTCCCGAAACTTTACGGGCCATTTTCGGGTGTCACAATTCCCTCTGTTTCTCAGGAACGGAGAGGCTTTGAGTCGTCAAACTTTACTGTCAGTTTGCTTTTTGTCACCTTGAAAACATGGTGAAAGATCGGCGTTCTTGAACAAGCGGTTGGCAGGTTTACAAATGGCTTTTCGAGACTTTCGAACGGGCCCCTGAATAGAGACCCAACAAACTCAACCCACATATGATGCCGAGTCAGGGAATCGAACCCACGCCACATTGGTAGAAGGCATGCAAGTGCTCCCATGCACCGCTGCGCCATCTCTGCACTCTCTATTAAGCGTGCTAAGGAAATTTTCAATATCACGACGGAAACGATGGTGTAACGACTGTCACCTTGCAGAATCTTGGATGCCAAAGGCATCTAAAGCGCGATTGACCACTTCTCTGGCTGTGGTTTCCTGTAAAGAGACAAACCAAAACCAAGATAATTGAATAAATATTCTCCCGATAACTGATTGCAGTGGAATGAACGCAGTGACCAGTTTGAGCACTTGTGGCTGCCCACCTCGTGTAATATTGTAAGGTGAATAATTTTCCCATTTATCCTATACAAAGAAACAAAACGTTCCTTTCTAAATCGACTGCAGATGCAGGGGTTAAATTCCGACCTACCTAATCCGAATGCGCAAAAAAGCACTGCCCAACTGTGTGTTACTGTATACACTAATTTTCAACATTATGTCATGCGTTTGACAGAAAAATAATCTGCCACGAACTTTAAGTTACTGTATAGTATCGCGATATTTGTTTCACTCGTGGTTTATATTTTGATAAGCGAAGAGACGAGAGTTCATCAAGATATACGGCCATACGAAACGCTAAAACACTATCAAAAAAGAAACGACAGTTTTCAATTTACAAAACATGTTTCGACATACTCATGTCATCTTCAGTTGCAAATGAGCTTTTCAACGGTTGTACATTTGAATTTATGTTAAGGTATGTTGCAAAATTACATGTCAGAACTTGCGTACAATTTAAATGTGAAGTGTGAAATGCGCAGAAAACAAAAATAGCGCACATAGCAATAAAATAAAAGACAAAAGAACAACGTAATTAAAAAGAAAGAGACAAATCTAAATGCCTCAACTGCTGATTAAGGATGGGATTTTCCCACTTAATGTGCAATGCCTCTTTGATCTTAATTTGGAATTTTGAGGCGGCAGAATCTAAGATCGTGAAACATTCTGTGTTACAAGAGTCATGACAGGCCCTAGATGACTGCAGGTGTCTGTAAACATGCGAAGACATATCAAGATTGTTTCGACATATCAAGATTGTTTCGAACGAAGCTGTCATGTCATACCTTGTACACCATGAAATATTTACAAGTCTGGTCCGCCTTGTAGACCTTGATAACCTTATCAGGCATATCGCCGTTCTGTTCACTGGTGTATATGCACTCTGTTGACCCGAATCCTCTTGGAAGAGTGACTCTTTGCTTCTTCACAGGATGGCGGGCCAGAACGTGCATCTCATCCGTGGAGTCGTGATCCATGCTTAAAAGGTCTCTTTCACTCCGGGAAATCAGTCTGCAAAGAAAGGAAAGGAAGTTTATTTAAGTGTCTAGTCGTTCTAGCGCTGGAGCACTAATTGGGGACACTGTGAGGAGAGGGGCAACCGGAGTACCCGGACAAAAACCTCTCGGTGCAGAGTAGAGAACCAACAAACTCAACCCACATATGACGCCGAGCCTGGGAATCGAACCAGTCGGTCGCAAAGCTATCACAAAAACTATGTGGAGATGATGAACAAAGCGGTAACCCAAGAGAGCACGCACAGATTCAGGACAAAGCGGCCGCCTCATATATATATATTAGGTTGTTGTTTTTTTTAGTTTCCTTTTGTCTTTCTCGTTTTTTTAGCTTAAACGATCTGCCTCGAAGTTTCATGAAACTGACGAAATGAAAGTTTTTACTTTTAAAATTCGCTTTCCTTCAAGACTTAGATGTTCTTAGAACATCTTTCCCTTCCTATTTTTTTCTTCCCTTTTTTCCCGATGATCGCCTATTATTTACTCCCATGTTCCGTCTACTGGGTATTTGTTTCTTAAGCTGCTGTTGCTTTTTAATGTGTATTTTTTTTTTCTGTTCATTGTTTTGTGAGCCTGTCCGCGTCTGTCTAAGAAGATCTCTCAGAATAGCCAAGCTAAATGCGGGCTTCCATTGTCTACGTAAATAACTTGCAAAAATATTGCGAGCACGCAAACATAAAGTAAGGAGGTTGACTAGCAACAGAGTTATTTTCACAGAGTTATGACATAAGAGTTAGAATTAAGTTTCCAAAATCCTGAATTCAAGATTTTGGAAGGACTGAATCCTGAATTCAGAAATACAGAAATACCTAAACATGCATAAAAGCTAACCTTAGGCCCAACTAGGCCTAAACAAAAGTTTCTAGGCCTAAGGTTAGCTTTTATGAATGTTGGCTTCCAAAATCTTGAATTCAGCATTTTGGAAACTTAACTCTAACTTTACGGCATACCTCTATGAAAATAACTCTAAGAATAGCTGTCCCCTAAAGTAAGTGTTGCTGTTGTTTGTTGTTCTGTAAACACCACGACTACCTGCACTTAACAGTATTAGGTCGTCTTAACCGCAGCAGGCAACAAATTGGTTTAAAGGCAACAGAAACCCAACGTAAGCAAGCAGGGTTTATCCCTGAAAAGTAATTTTGCAGCGTTAAAAATAATATGAAATTCAATGCCATTCCTTGAGGCAGATGAGAAAATACCGATAACACGTGCAGAATATCGCACGTGTTGATCACGTGCTAAAAAAGTGCCAATTTCACAGCCAGACTGTGTGCTTTCGCGTTTCAATCTACGCTATACAAAATTCCAAGCCGTCTACGCAAGCCAGTTTAGACCTCCGAGTTCTTGCGTCCAATCGTAAAATGTGTCAAGCTAAATGAAAGGTACTAAAAGGTACATTCCTGTGCTAACTGGCTGTCTTTGTAGATGCACGTTACAAAATTAAATTCTGCATTTCCAAAAGATTTTGATCGCATAAACACATTGATAAAAATTACCTCCTTTACAACTGTGAGTAGTTCAGAGTTTCTTTGAGTAACAAAAGCAAGTACTGACAAAATCGATCATATCCTAGAGCTAACCTTTTGAACTCGTTGACCCGAAAACAGACCGCGAACCTTCAAAATGTCACTGCCCATGATCCACACAAGGTTTTTACTGCGCACAAAGAAGAACAAATCTCCCGTGGTTTGAATTAATGATGCAAGCGTCGAGTAGACGTACGCGTTTCGAGTATACCAAAAGCTCTCTTTTGCGTAATATGTCGATTATATTATATTACATTATTGAAATCAACGTCGGGGTTGCAGTGTCTAAGTCGGAACATCAAAACAGGCACAAAGAAGCAATAACAAGATGGGATACCAGGGACGAAATAACAGGATCGAAAACAAATACATAATAAATATTGAGAAGAATGCGAACAACTTTAATTTCATCCAAATAGAGTTTAATTGGAAATATCAAACTTCTGCCCACGCTTGAAATAAATATAATTGCAAAAAAAACCCCAAAACAAAACAGTAGACCACAAGGAGTTACTCTATGTGGCTTATCAGTAAATGATAACATGAGTAACAAGGAAGACTATATCAGTAAAAATGTGAATTTCGTGTACGTACACCTTTACACTAGTTGCGTTTTTTGACATCGGGGGTTTCATGACACACTGTTTACGGATACCCCTCTTCTTCGATGCAAGAAGAAGGCTTCCACTGCCTGCTACATGGCAAAGGGTGCTAACTTTGATGCAAAAAAAAAAACAACAACAACAACGCAATATCTTTGTACAGAGATGGTCATAAACGCAATAACGAAGATATCGTTGACGTCACCTATTGTCATTAACGTGCCAAACCAGAGCCTTATAGGCTGTCGAAAAAAAATTTAAGGCAATCTTTTCGCGCGCGAACATGATAACCTCAACAAGGTTTTGCACTAGGTTTTAAAAAGTTACTGCTGCATAGTTCTAAATATCTGCAGGTAGTAGTAAGTGTATTTAAAACAACCTATATCCATACTGGCAGTTGAGCAAAATTTATGAACGGCCACCGCAGCGCAGTATCACAAAGCTCTTCAGACACTTTGGTACTGTTCGGTATCAATCGACCAAATAGACCATTGAAAATACTTTCTAGCACCACATAATAAGCCCCATTCAAAGTGGCGACCTTTGGTTACATACCACTGAATCACTTCCTTCAGTCTGAAGAGGCTTTGGAAGAGAATCTAGCCCCCCACGAGATAAGGGATCCATTCACTGCTGTGTAATGCACATTCAGAACCAAATATCAACTCCAAAGTGCCGCTCGGTACATTCATTTAAATTGCCGCACGTGAGACCGTCATCCATAAAAGTCAACGCTTAGATTATCAAAGTAATCAACAGGACCACGGAGAGGAAACTCATGCTCATAATAGTCTCTTTTGAGTAATTTTGTCCAGAAAAAGATCTTGAGACTTCTCCTCAAGAACGTGGTAAGCTGCACGAAAATATTGAACGACAGTTTTAATATGAAAGGTTACACCTCCTAATTTCCCTCCATTGAAAAAAAAATAGCCTGTAACAAATTAAACGAAATAACTGAAAAATGCTATACGCAGGTTAGTTTACAAAGATTCGAAACAAAAACACCATCCGATTCAGTAAAATAATAATCAAATACCGACAAATTTGTAGCCATAACCAGTGGATTCATATAACACTGCCGTGCAACAAACTACAAAAGTGAAAATCCCAAAAAAAATCTTTCTGGAACGATTGTAGCAAAAACCGAAAACTTTGATCGGGTTTAAATTGCAAACGTTTTAATTTTCTTTCGTTACCCCACTACAAACGAGATACGATCCTATTCGATATTTATCCGCGGCAACAAAACATAAACAGAACCAAATTTTCTTCGCTTGTCGTAAATTAATCAAAAAGTATTTATATTAAATTAAAAATATATATCATGTCGAAGCTAGGAGAGCGGAACAGATTCCAATCGACGTAAACCACAGAGGTATTTATGGAACCTTGCACAAGGAAACGTAGCCTATGGCAAAATTCTTAATACGAAACCAACTACTGCATATTGATCGTGAAAACTGAAATCTTACTCTTTACCGCCCCAAAAAATCATGTCACAAGCTTAGATAAAGATTAAACCCAAGAGAGGCAGTTGTCCGCACAATTCTGATTGATAGATTCCCCATTCGCAAAGAAATTCTTCGATATCCTTATCCTTAACTTTGTATTTCCCACTTAAGTTCGACTGGAATGTTCCTTACAAAAGATCTGAAGTGTCGGATAAAAATAGAAAAATGAGTAACTGTTTCCGCTACTTCGAAAACAAATGTCTTCGTCCTACTTTTTGTTCGTTCTTAAAGGAAATTTGAGCGCCTTTTGAAAGAACAAAATTCACCCAGAAGTCGGCTTGAAGTAATGGAGTTAGGGACGTAATATTACACCTTTGGAATTTCGTAGCGCATAAACTAACAGTGAATTAGTTCGCACACATCCTTACAAATAATTTCCGTGAACAACAAAGACACTCTCATGTACTGTACTCACTTGGTGTTCCTTGAGAGTGTTCCAATCACGCTTAGTCTGTTTAAGGCTTTCTTGACTCGCTCAGTTGTGCTAGAAGGATGAAGATGCTGTGGTAGGACAAAAAAACACTAACATCAATAAACTGTCGCAAACTCACAGGTTCACTCGAGTGAAGCCAGCTGAGCTCTCAAGGAAATCACTCAAGCTATAAACTAACTTCTGAGAATCGCGGTGCAGCGGTTTCTCAAGATCGAGACATCTATGCGTGGGCGCCAGGCCTAGCCGAGCGGAAATTGTTCACTCACGTCAAAAAGGGCCTCATCGCCTTTGATATATAGTCAATGCACAGTCGCCCTTTCCTGTCACTTCAATTCCAACGGAAATGATAGGGAATGTGAAATGACCTGGCGCAATACACCAAGGCTTTTCTGTAACCCCTGCGGCCATGGTGCAGAAGTTTATATTTGACATGGTCTTCTCGGAATAACTTATTTGGAAATCAAAATCAAAAATGCAAGACGTTGTACTTATATGTTTCCTGGTCGTGCCAAATTTAGATCTGACGTTTACGAAGCAATGATCGGGCCTTTCTCTTTTTTAGCGATTGGATACAGTAATTTGTTCAAAATCAATCGGGTATTGTAAGTATAACGCATCACTTGAGCATTAATCAAAGAAAGGGCTCTAAAGCACAGCATCATTAAGGGAAAGTCAAAAGAAGCTTACAAAAAGACAAAAAAGGTTGCCATGACTTTAGGCAATCTTGGAAAGAAACTCCGGCCTTTTTACTTGTTTACGATTTACGATGAAAGCTCTTTTTAAAGCTCTTGGTCAGGTTTTTAAGACACGAGCAAGGATTTCAGTGCTAACACTTCTCTAGCATAGAATCCTAACAACGAATACTGTCCGGAAAGGTTATCACTTACAGAAAAGTAAGGCTTGCGTACGATTCTCGGGAAAGTGCCGTTCATTGCGGTTCGATCTTCAAGTGCATGAGCAACCTTGTATAACATTGTCCAGGTCGCGGTATCGGAAAACCGAAATAGTAACTTGGCAGATACTCTACAAGGAATTACAATGCGTATGACTGAATGACACGCTGAATCATGCGAAACGAAACTGAAATCCATCCCTGTCTTATTGCCATTGTGCTTATTGCAGTTTGAGGCTAACATTTCTTCAAAACGTAGACCTCACCGATTTCGTTGTTTTAACATCGAAAGGAGCATTTCGTTTCCTTCCCTTGTAGTTCTAACCGTTCTAAAATTAATTAAGATTCAAGTCTTCGATCTCCGGTCTTCGAAGACACCCGTAAACACCCGAAAACGAAACAACCGCGTGTTCTGAAAGCGCTCTCCAAGTTACCGAATGGAAATTTACGACAAGATGAAACCATTCAAAAAAATCAAAACCGATTAAGTCTTGCCTACTGTCAAAAAAGAAAAGAAACGCAGTCGCGTCTTTCACGTCGCAATGTCTGAATGCACAAGTTCGGATGCGGGATTTATTGAAATGCGGGTGCAAAACCCGTTATGACCATCAACTTGAATTGTAATCGATTGTCTACAACCCGCACCATCACTTAATACAAAAGCCAACTTGTTATGCACTTCCAGTCGGATTTCTACACGTTATTACCGGCTGCTTTGAATTGTCACGGTTACTTTCCGAACACGGCTACACAAGCTCCAGGCTTTAAATATCATCGTGTATTACATAAAGGTTCTTTAATTTTTACTTACCCCAGGCGACTAAGGTTACTTTTTGTCACACTTGCGAGTGTGCGAGGCTGTGATTAATGAATGAAGCTATAAAAAGTTTAGATAACGGAACCCGGCAGGCGATGCAAACCAAGAACTAATTCGGGCGATCTTTCCTTTCGTGGCCGCTAAGCAATGTTGACTTACAAGAGTGAATGTGTAACAATGATGATGTACTTCTTTATTTTGACGCCATACAGTCAAGTCTTGTTGAAATTCTTACGTCGATATAGTTCAATGTTTTGGATATTAAGTGCCAGTCAGTCACGACTCTTCTATCTCCCATATGTCATGAAACCAAACAACGATATATATTCCTATAAACTCGCAGCCGTAGTCTCAAAATATGTCGGAAGGATCAAAAGTAAGACCTTTTTTTGGAAAGATAGTGGCTTTAGTTATCAATAACTTGCCGGTGTGTATGACAAAACGGAAAACCATTCTCTTCGCCATATAAAGACTGATCCGACTTCGCCTTTGTTGTTCGTTCAATATTTCATTTTGCTCACGATAAGTGACACTTAGAAGCTTAAAAATGGTCCTCGCTAGCTTTTACTAGAAATAAAATAAATCATCGAAGTCGTGTTATAGAAAGATTTCAGGCTGATCCTTGTATTTTTCACCCCAAAGCTCAGTGTTTTCGAAAATATGCAGAAGACCTCCCGATGCGGTCAGCTGGGAGGGTTTTGAAAATATGTGTACAATCCTGTACAAGACAAGTTCGTCTTGAGAATTTTTACGTCAGCGGAAAAACTATACGGAACAAGCAGCCAACATCGAATACCTTATCAGATTTTAGCGGTTATTAAAACATGAAAGAAAATTCGAGGTTTAGTTCCAGGTTCGTGCTAAAACGGCCCTCTCCGTAACGCAGCAGGGGACAAGATTCTTACAAAGGACTGAAAATAGAAGGCTAAACCCAAGTAAGCAAACCCACAAAAAGCTTAAAAAGTTCTTGATATCCGCTCAAAGATATGATGGAATTTCTTTTATAAAATATTTATAACACGAGGCTCTCGCAAATGAAAATCGACAAGAGGATTCTACAGAAGACATCCTCTTCATCCTTGCGTGTTTCATCACGAGTATAAAACTTAACAAACCGCTGTGCCAGCACCCGTTTCATTGGTTGTGGAGTGCTAAGCTAAAAAAGGCAGTGGCAAGCTGGTTGCGTTTAAGCCGGTATGATAATAAAAAAAAAATCTCTTTGCATTAATGGCGACCAAAAAATAATGCTACATTTTGTTTGCAGAAAACACTGAACTCGTAGCGCAATTAAGGTATATTTTTTTCTTGCGTAAATCTAAGGATGGAGAGGATCAAAATGGATTGAACTTTGAAAAAACTGGCCGATTTTTTTTTTAAGCTTAGACACTGCATGTTATTATTTTAGATCACTGCAGTTATGAATACATCATAAGCAGTAAGGAAAGGAAAGTCTGAAAAACTCGGGCTTCAATGAGACTTGGACCCATGACTCCCCCGACACCGGTGCGGTGCCCTTAGAATCACTTGGAACCTACAAGCACTGCACTATAGCGCAGAGGTCACGAGTTCAAATACCGTTCAAGCCAGAATTCTTTGAGCTTTCCTCTCGTTTAAAAGCACTGACAAATATTTCATATGGAGAGATCATCTTGCTAAGAGTCCTTTGATGTCATCAGTCTCCTATGGCTGTCCGGAATATTTTGAGTGTGAGCTTATTTTCCGCTATGTTATGCGTTTTACCTAGTTTTGACTTAAAAACACAACCTATCGCGAGAGTTATGCTTTAATTTTTTAGATTTACCTAAAAAAACGTTCAGTTTCTCTCTAACAAAGTGCATTGCAATGAAAAATGCGTTTTGATGGCACCTCAAGAACACTTGGAAAAACTCTGACATCTCCACTGCAGGAGTGAAACCTTGACCTTCCGATTACTACAGTAGTTCGGATTCTCTAAGAGCATTTTTAATTTTACCGTTTTATAAAGAGGCACGTTTTCTGTTGCCTTAAAAGTAAGTCTTTTCGATCGGCTTCACTCAATTTCTTTCGGTCCAAACTACACAAAATCATTTAGGTATGCCGTAATTTAGGGGGAGGGTATCAAAAAACTTTGTACGAAACGTCATCCATACTAAATTGTCGGCCATCTTTTTCAAGTTAAAGGGTGGATTTCATGTCTCTGCGCATGGGCAAACTGTCACGCAAGCCCATTTAATGCCATTGTTATTTGAACAATCGAAAGCACTGAAGCAGGAAACGGAATGTTCGACCCGCACAATCATGAATTCGATTGTCAAAACTAAATTTGATATTTCCTGTGTAAACCAGCAGTATCTTCCACCAAATTTGTGCCTCAGTCATTCAGTGTATTTGCTTTACTGCTCTCTGTGATTAACTAACATAATCTGGTTCAGTAAGAAACCGTAAAACTTATTGCTGCTAGCGCCAAAGCTTGGACATGCCCAAAACCGTGAAACTGTCCCTTAAAGGCTTGCGAAATCTGAAACCTCGGCGTATGACTGCGTTAACAAAACGAAACTAATGCTGTGTGTGATGGACAATATTTCAGTTGAGAAGTTATCTGACTTTAAGTATGCAAGAAAACGACTATTAACGCAATGACGTTTGAGAAATTTGACAAACAGTCAGCAATATCTTTAAGTCTTTTCTTGCTGCTAGACCTTGTTGACCAAATGCTAAATGCTGACCAAACCAAAAAAAAAAAAAACATCCAAAATCAGCCCGAGCTTGTGGCATGGTAACAACAAAACAAAGATCGAAACATTTCTTTTGACTGAGATCTTGAAATGAAAAATTTCCTTTGTACTCTAACAAATAAAACATTGTTTATCCAAACAAACAAACTTGTCGCACAAGTGATCCGCCTTTGTCAACCACGGGGGAGATTATGAGAACAGCCCTACACAGTTGAAGACAAACGTAAATATTTTCTCCTTTTCTAGCCAAGGTTCGGCAGTTTCCCAAGGAAAAGAAACTTTTCACTCGAAAACACACAGAGCTGAGTCAAAGGCCCCAAGGGCATGGAAGATTAGTACATGAATAAAATCAATACATGTTGATTTGCGTGGGAAAACACAAACGTATATTGCCGTTAAGGTGTTTACTATCACGAAACAAAAACCACGCAAGCGGCCGAAACGAAAAGTCAGCTATAAATAAACACAATGTACATTGTTACACAATGAGCAGACAAATCGAGAGACAAAAAACTGCCATAAAAGAATTAAGTTCCCACCGAATCCACTCAGTCGATGAGAGAGCACTTTTTGTCCCGCTTATTTGAACCTTGGTATGTTCAGTCAGTCAAAAAGAGAGCCGACGTAATTTACTACGCCTTTAATTATGACTCTTAAAAGACCGTCCGGGCTGAAAGCTCTTAAAAATATAATTTCTGCAAAAATATTGTTGACCGAAAGATCTTTTTCCTAGGGAAAAGGTTTAGAAGCCCTTGTTATACAGTACAACAGGAAAGTACAGCTTTCGTTTAAAGACTACACTTGTTTGAGACCACGATAAAGCCCTCACCGTCGAAATTTCGAATGTATGCTGCTTGCGATGGCTACAAATTGTAACAAACGAGTTCGCCGGCGTAGCACAGTTGGTTAAGCCCGAGCTCGCTGGATTCTAGTCTTGAGCAATTCAATTTCATTTCTTGAGACTTCCGAGTCCGCTGTTCAGACTGAAATGCGTGTCGCTACAGCTTTAGAAACCCCAAAAACGGAAAAGTGAGGGTGTAGGGAATGTTGGGCGTCCCCTTATACCAGCTTCAGAGCTTTGTAAACTGCCGCCGTAAACTTGAGTAAATAAAACTGTTTTACATCTCGAATGATACAACGTCCCTTTACTACCACGGCTTAGATCACTTCGTCACATATTTCACATCATTTAAGATATTAATAATCTAACAAATAGGATATGTAATTAGCCAAAACCAAACTTTAATCAAGGTTGTGGGATGTGTAAGATGACGAAGCAATAGCTGAAGCTTTCCAGCAGGCTGAGCAGAAACATCTTTACCAAACACTTTTGCGCCGACTTCATATATCGGACTCCAAAACAAACCGTTTGCTTTCTTTTTGTCCCTCACGGAACACAAATAGCGGACAAAGAAAAAACATAATTGAAACAATGGGACAATTAAAATATTGCTTTTGCGACCAAATCTAATTTTACGTCAAACGGGCAATTTCGAATCTCTTCACGAACAAAATAAGTCACGTCAAACTCCTTCAACATTACAGAACAATAAACTTTGTGATGTCTAACCTTATATAACCATTCTTAAATGCTACGGTAAAGAAGGAAACTACTATGGTATTATTATGGTCGTTTAGTCGCATATGACGCTGCAAGAGGTGCTTCTAAGTTTTAGGTCTGCTAACAAAATCGTAAAGTGAGGCCTTTCTGGAAGGAAAGATTCAACTAAAATATTCATTTTCACAAGGTGGACACAATATGTTTTTAACTGTGAAATCAGTTTGCGGAAAAATTCAACGCCAGAGGTCACCACGACTTATGAATTTGCTTCAATAACGCACATGCAGGAGTCATCAACCCAACCCAAGCCAATCACTCTGTGGATAAACATCCTTTGGGGCCAAGCAACATTTGCAAGAAAGTTACTCGGCAGCACTTTCTTGCTGCTCATTATTCCTTAAAAGGCGGTTCCAATCAAAATGAAAAGCTACTACTCAGCTAGAAGTAATGTCCTGTCGAACTACTTGCTATGCTTTACAAGACGGTTCCAAATGTTGGAGTCTTTGGATAAAATCCTCAAGTTTGATTGCTCCAAATTCAAGCTACTTAGCAATACTTTTCTGTGGTGCTCTTTACTATTTCCAAATCGTCAAGTGTGAGGATTCAAAGCGAAGCCGCCTAAGCAAATGAAAACCTGAAGTGTGGACATTGAAATGAAACCTTTCGAGCAATATTTTCCCCTGAAGCGGTTTGTTTTGTTACTCAGCAAACTGCTTTCGGAAAATATTTTGGCAACTCTGAACGTGCATATTTTGGACCTGAAAGGGTGCAATATCACAGGCAAATCATTGCACTGGTCCAATTCACTCATTTTGCGACACTCTCTTGGTAATTTTCCTTCTCGTTTTATAAGACCAGAAGTTTCCATGTTCAAGGCTAACAAGTGTTAAACTTTTCCGACGGAAGAAGAGCTCGCAAAACTATTGCGTTGAAAAAAGTTCTCGTGGCTTCAGTTATAGTCCAACTATGAATGACTGCCAACAAAATACCAGTCACATGACCTCAAGTCTATAACCGCGTTGTTAGCGCGAACTTGACTACGTCACAAGTATTCACACACTCTTCAGATAGTCACGTCGTTGGCGAAGCCCATCACGGCAAAAACGATATTCTGGTATTATTTCCTTTCTTAAAAGTTAAAAGCACTCGATGTTCCTTTCGGATAATATTTCGCTCGCTCGTTGATCTCACTCGAAAATAACGGTCAACTACTGACAGGTCACAATGAAAGAAAATAATTCAGGTAATTAATTTTCTTAAAGATACACGGCTTTGTAGTGACTTGTTTCACCCAGCAATGAACAAGGTAGAACTGTAACTAAGACTGCTGTATTTCTCTGTGGTAACGATAAATGCGTTTTGTGAGGAAACAATGATATCTGAAGACAAAATCACCGTAAAGAACAGCTTTGCAGAACGGCCAAAATTAAAAATATAATAAAACCACATACATAAAATAGACAAAGAAAGCACTTCAATTTCTCAAGCGCAAATATTTCTGGCAAAGACAAAGACGACAATTTTCACATGAATTGAGAGGGGAAAAAACAGAGAAAACCCCATTTTAGTTAGAGTAAATTTCGAAAGCTTTCACTTTAGTTGTGATCTTTGTTGTTCAAACCAAACGTCAAAGCGTTTTCCAATGTAACAGAGCTGAACTAAAGTTTTACAACCTGTAGTATCGACCATAATTATTTCCACCGGCGGAATTTAACGCAAAAAAGTAGATCGTAAAGGATAAGTTGCAGAACATCGTTCTCAGACCGTCGAATAACTTGTCTGTTTTGGAGTTCCCTAAAAGTAGCTTTGAAGAGTGCTAAATAGTTAAGTGCGAAACTGACAAGGGTGCACAGGAAGGAACAAAGGCAGTTCAACACCTAGTATCGATTTGGCTGATCATAAAATTTCTTTAAAATAGGTCAGCATTAAGAGTTAAAGATTTTTTTCCTCCCGTAATGGCCTAGTGAATCCAGCCGCTAACGTCCTTTTTTGCGGCGCGAAATATTTGACATCCGTTTAAACAAGCAATATCCTTGAAGATTCGTTTCTTGAACATAAACCTACTTTGTTTTCACAATCGAACAGAAATCATCGCAACACAATTAACCGAAGTGTTCAGCCTTTTCCGAGTCCATTCACAATAACCAATGTTCCAAACCACTCAAACACACTAACCAAATGTGAAAATTTAATTATCCTACGTTTCGATTTAGTGCATTCGTTGTAATACAATTGAACAAAACATGCATTCTGAGGTTTTTGGATCACCCCCGTTGGTGGAATTACAAGAGGAATTTAAAGACACCCAATTATGCGAAGAGTCCACAATCTCTTAACACATATTCTTAATAGGCTTGAAAATCGATTCAAGGTGGAATGTGATTTACATGCATTTAGCACAATACTTGCCTGAACTTGTCTCTTGGAGGGATCTAAACACAGAAAGAAAACCGAGAAAACAATTAGAAGAAAGAGAAATTTACGTGTGGTTTCTATACCGATAAAACGGCAAGTGCGTGTTGTCATCTTGTTCCGACATAAAACTCAGGGTCGAGAATATAACTATATACATCCATACAAAATTACATTTTGATATTATATACACATAAACACTTCTAATGTCGCCGTGATTTCTCTATTGATCTTTAAAAGAACGAAAGAAAGTACAGCACACGAGCCCATCTGATTTAGTAACACCCAAGATAGTCTACAGATTTCCTGCCAAATCCGCTTTTGCAAACCAAAATTTCTGGCACGCATACCGAGGAAAGTGCCTTCTCGTATCATTAGCAGTCTCTATTTGAAATACCTATTCGCTTTTCATCTAAAAAAATCTAATTATTGGCTCCATTATTTCACAAAACGAAAATTCAATTGAACGATTAAAGGTATAAAATGCTCCAATTATCTCAACCTGCCGTGTGCTTAAAGAACACGATTAGCAAATGAATAATACCTGATGTGATGTCGGGGACTGAGAGACGTGTTTGCAAAGTTCGGTTCCTCTCGCTACAGTCCGAAGAGCTTCTCTGTACGACCGTATCCTGGAACAAAAGCGAACACCATTACAAACGTGACGCAAGAATTCATAAACTCGCTCACACATCTCCTTCGGTGGGAATTACCTCGGAGGCCATTTCGTTGATTTCCGATGAGGACCAACGCGAAAAGTAAACTGTGAAATGAGGCGATTGTTCACAAAGTCCTCAATATTGATCGAGGGGGCCAACATGAGTGCACAAAATCGACGGCGCTATATCAAGGAATTTCCAACACGTATAAAACGAAGTACGCGGTTTGGGGACCGAAAGATTGAGGAAAAGAAACCAAAAAGGCATCTTTCAGCACGAATCAATTTTACCTCAGGAAATAACACAGATGACATTTTCCTTAAGTCAACAAGAAAAACACAATGGAAAATCGAGGTTTACAAAAAATACATGTCAATGATTGTAAATAATGTTTTCGTACCTTGGTTTGCGTGAGTCTCGAATTATCTTTTCCCTGCGGCGAGGTGAGCATCTCCTTAAATGCTGTGGGAAAATTTACGTTAATGTAGCCTACAGGTACTTAGAATCTACCCAGGATCATTCATTTAATTCATCTATTGAATGCTCTTATTATTAAAATTGCCTGCCACCCCCGTGTAACCGGCAAAGAAAAGCTTTTATCTTGCATTTTAGCTCGCTTCCGCTACCGCAAGCATTTCTTTGTCTCTACGAAGGAAAGGAAATGAAATGAAATGAAAAAAAGATTTAGATGAAAGAATTTTAATGATCAATTGTTACTGACTGCGCAACAAAAACATTTAAGCTGATGATGTGCCATGTTGCATTCGGCCGAACTTTTTAAAAGAATGACTTAATAGACTGGCATCCAGGAACTGAACAACGTTCATAAGCTTACTTAGATACATATCCAGCGTGCATAATTTAGCTGTAGTAATTTGGGACGTTACTTCGCAAGTTTAAGCGGCCAATCCACTAGAAGTTATTCTGCGGCGAGGTGTCTCTAAATCCCGATACTTTTCGGCTCAACTATGGCAACCTTTTCTTTAATCCTAAAAACGAAGACCCCTCGAGGCATGAATATTACAAACACGTTGCTCTTTTAGTGCGGCGAATCCATAATAAGGACTAAGTTTTCGGAATGAGTGGATAGCAGTTTTACGATGACTCCTGGGATCCGTTTTTGTGACTATCGAAGGAACACTCCAGGTTCATTGCGTGACAATGGCCTGCGCACCTCTTCTGGCAACATGGAGATAGCAATTTGGAAACGTAACAAAAAACGACTTTGGTTTAACAGTAACGAAAGCAAACAAAAGAATGCAAGGTGCTCGGTCTAGGACAGAGTTTAAAGATGGTGCAAATACAGTTCCACCACATCCACCACCACAACAACAACAACAACACCAGCTCTTGTCACGAATGGTTTTTAAAACACGGACAAGTGAAAACGAATCCAATGCCAATGAAAATAAGGGGTGTAAAGAAATTGTGTTGGCACTGAAAATACCCCCATAACATTACTCGAAAACTATCGCATGAAAGAGGTGCGATCGCTCGTTCTACCAATTTTTGCACGCAACAATTTGGTTAAAAGAAAGTGCCATGACGTCAAACTGGACAACATTCAAGTTGATAAAAATCTTCCAAAAAAAAATTATAGTCTCATCAAAACTCATTTATTACAACAGGTTTTATGTCATGTTTGCTGTGGATCTTGTTAGAATGACAATATTTCGAAAAAGTCAATTTGGTACCAGGTACAAGCCTGAGATTCCCACACGAAGAGAGCTTAAAAGAGGAAATAGACCTGACAATTTATTCACAAGGACGCGAAAAATCGTGTCAAAACACATTGACTTTGATTACGCAAGTTATGTGTGGATATTGCTCTAAACTGTTTTGATTGGTTAGCAGGCATTAAGTCACATATTTCACGACCATGATTTTGTATGAAAACGATCACTAAGGTTGCTACAAAAGTCCAGACTTGAAAGAGGAACTTGAGCATTCGCTCCAAGCTACTGTATCACTGTCCGATCAAGCGATCTGAGAACACAGTGCAAGACGGTTTGCTGCTTCTTTTTTTCCAACTTATATTTTCTAAGCGAGAGAACATCGCAGGTAAGGAAGTTCACGACTACCTTTGTTGGCATAAAGGGAAACGGGAAGCTGAGAACGAATATATTAAAAAAGGTCAATGTAAGCACTGGGAATAAGAAATACTTCATTGCTAAAACGATCACCAGGAACGAAGCCAGGTAAGACAACATGGGATTAGGCAGTTTGTTTAGAGGAGGGTAATGGGTTCAATTCAGGCACGACCAGCATCACGTTACCAACTCCGGACAAGGGATGCCTTTTTCATTGACAAATTCAAAGGGCTACATCAGGATCTTCACGTTTGCTCGGATAAGGACGATAGACCTTAGACCAACGTAGTCCACAGTGTGCTTGTCTGTCTGTTCATGATATTTTTGTGCACCCGACAAACCTAGCAGCTACACTCATTTTAATACAACTTTTCCATAAGAACGCTGAGGCTGAAATTTCAGTAACATTTTCAGAAAATGTTAAGATATTAAGAACGCTCAGAGTCAGTTAAAAATGTCTTCATGTTGTTCACTTGTTTTTGTAATGAGTAGTACCACATCCGCATTGATACACGTTGTGGTTTATCTCTGCCAGCATGAGGTCGAACCGGCTAGATTAGCTTGAAGGGATTCTGGGCGAACAAGACCACAAACACAATACTACAGCTTGGAGCACGGCTATTTGCTGAATGCTAGGATCCTTCACTAAGGACACTCTCCATTTGACAGAACTGACCGGGCCAGACCGGGTATGTACTCTACAACGCCTTCAAATAAACACACTTCGAGGACAATATATACTCCTCCAGAAGAATGCGAAGGGTTATCATTCAAGTGCTCCTTCAAATTGCTGCATTTTGTGACAAAAGAAAAGCGCCCTAAGACTTAGACTACATGTATTGAAGTTAAGAAAGTTCATGAGAACATTTTTAGGCTCAAAATCGCACATAATAACAATCAACCAGCTCAAACATTAAACGTTCATATCAAGAGTGAATTTAAATAGGATAAAGATGCTCGGCTGTATTTGAGCTATAAGCTGTCTGCAAAAGTCCTTCAAGCGGCATTGCACAAGGCAACATTTGAGTATTTTTAAATACACATAGCTTACACATAATAAAGATAAGATATAAAGATGCCATATCAGTCGTTCATTCTAACAAGCCAGAATTTCTTTGGCATTCTTTGAAAAAAAAAATCAAGTCTATGAGTGCACTGCGATAAAGATTTTAACATTAAAATAACTCAGTAAGGGCCGAGAGGCGAGCGAAAAGCTGAAAGCCAACGACACAAACTATAGAGGTCAATTTCACTCGGAGAGCAACTTTAAAACATAAACACAAAACTAACATTAAACAATGTAACGACTTCTAAACAGATTTCGTGTAGTAAATCTTTCGTGGGAAGGTTAACGAAAGCGGATATTCAAAGTTGTAATACAAAAACACAGATCACAATATCACTTAAGAAGGGTATCGAGGAGGTTAATGAGCGCGGTTATAAGCATTCTCTAAGGGCCGAAGACATTTAGAGAAATCAAAGATCATAAGCAATCTCTAAAGGCCGAAGGCATCAGGAAGATCAGAGATCACAAGACGAAATGTTTTCGAAGGATAACGGACTTGGTCCAACCTCAAGCACAAAAGCAAACGAACGAGACATTTACGAGATTACCATTATGCGGTATATGAGGGGCAAAGGACCATTTTGGGTTTCGTACACAGAACAGAACAACTTTGAGCACCTCAACTGGCCGGAGACAAAACAGTTGGCTATTTGCAAGCGCAGCCGAGAGTTGAACCAAGGACTCAACAAGTCACGGATTAGAACGGGTGTTCAACCAGGGATCTCCCGATCTCAGGGCAAGCGCCCTAACCATTGGGCCGCACTGCCTCCATAAAGAAAAGCTGGGCTAGAGCTGACTTTGTATTCGTACAAATCTTGCTGCTTTTTCCAGGTTAATGTAATCCGCATCATATTAGCAGCATTTTATATAAAACGAGCAGCCCACAAAGGGCTGTCTCATTAGAAGATCACTTCCAGGGTTTTAATTCACTGATCACGATATAAAGACCTTGAGTCCTTCTAAAGGAGTCGGCGGCCTAGTTTTAAAGCAGATATACAAAAAAAGTAATTGGAGAAACACATACCTTGCATATTACGCTTCACTAACAAAGATACATGGATTGAAGATGATAAGACGTCCCGCGCCTAAGAAAAAAATCGAAAACAATATCAACAGATGAAAATGCTACCAATTCAAGACTGCAGATAGAGCGCATTATGTGCCTTTAATTTGATAACTATCAGAAGTGATCCAGTTCCAAAGGGATTCGGAAACGATATCAATCACTCAACAAGGTTCCAAACTCGAGACTACAGACAAATTAAAGGAGTTTTTTTTACTTCAGCAATGTTGAGAGTGATTCAGTTCAAGAGTCCTTCAGTTTTCCCAGGCTCAGCAGCTGGATTAGAAAAAAAATCACGTGCCACATTTCAACCAACCGGTAGAAAAAGCAAAAAGCGATTGTGACTTGGTCGCACGCATTTTCCCGCGCCCTTTGAGCAGGTTTGCTTTGTCCTATTAATGGAGGGGACATAGTTTTTGACTGGTTAACCCACTGAATCCTCACTGATGAAAATAAAATAAAGGAAATAAATCTCGTTTATTCCACTCTCTTGCAGATAACTGAATTAACAAGCGGTTAAAACTAACAGTAGTGGTATATTAAAGCTATGTATTAATTATACTACTTAAACGGGCGGATACCTAAATGACGAATATTTAAAAGTACAAAATTTCTCTGATCTCTTAGTTCTCTTAAAATTATTGAACGGTCGAGAAGAAGACGAAGAAGGTCTAAGATTATACGGATTAGTTCTTTGTACAGCAGTGGAGACCAAGCATAATTATAATGGGTGGTCATGGGTGTTCATCATCTCAGCCATAAATTAATGACATAGAAGCTCGCGTCTATTGGAAGTGTAGTCTCGTTGGCTAAGACAGTGCTTGACTATATGAACTGTTAGGATACGTGATTTTAAGTGCCCTTTTTTGCACGGACTCTATTCTAACTGACAGATAGTCGGGAATGTCTTGCCACACTTATACTGCGTATTCTAAAATCGGTTTAACACTACTTCTGAAGACTTTCAACATGTCTTGTTCTTGCACGCCAGCTCTCTTTATTTTAATAAGCTGAGGGCATATAGTTTCTTTGATGCCTTAGCGGTAATATAGTCAACATGGCAGTTCCATTTCAAGTTCTCATTAATGATTACTCCAAGCAGTTTATATGAT
>OX421447.1:11959073-11969073 GCA_949126865.1 Montipora capitata
GATTAGTATATATAAAAATCTGGGAGAAACCACTGTCCTGTCACGCGGAATTTTCTCTTCCGGTCACCGTCCGCGTCTCAAATACGCGCGTGCTTAAGCTCCCTGTGTCAACGCCGACATGTAAGTGCAAAAATCAATACATTTATGTTCACACGACCCACAACCACGGCGACAAATGTAATGCCCCGTTCACACCAAACCTTAACCATGTTTTGAAGATGTTTAGTTAAACACAGTTTCAAAGTGTTTTCTTTTTAAATCATGAATACTGATTTTTGTCCACTCCAAATTTAGCACAGATCGAAGAATGAATTCAAACTCACCTGAATCTCATGAAAAATCCAGTCCTACATTTTTCTGTGACTGATTTTCATTTTGTTAAACCCAGGTTAATTAGACAGGTCTTGTTGGTGTGAATGGGGTATAAGATTGTCCGTAGGAGGAAAGAATTATTTTAGCATTCTGCTTTTAGTCTGCTTCGTACCTTTATGTAGGTGATGTTTCCGAAATTCGTTCCATTTGCTTCAAGGATCTTTAAAGAGAGTGAAACACAAGACTACATTAATTTTACCTGTGTGCTTATAAAAATATATAGTGAGCTTTCCGTTTTGTGAAAATAGAGCTTATGATGCAGGGAATGTGAGCCTAGATAATGGCAATGGGGATTTGGAAAAGGGAAGAGTTACGAGCGGCTTTCAATATAAAACAGACCAGCGAGATCTTTGAAAGCGGATAGTCCTAGCAGAATAATAACTTTTTCTTATTCAGTTAACAAGAAAATAGTGAGGCCTAGGCCTTGGAGATAGGATGAGATCAGTAAAAGCTCCGACGATCTAGCAGTAAGACTGAAAATCACAACCTACGCAAACCTTCCCTTGATCGGTGGACGAGCGTTCAGCTGCCGAATTTTGCTAAGACATATCTATCATTCATATTATATTTTTATTCACATTCGTATTGTTGCTATTGCTAATATCGCCCAGAATTAAGCCTCAAAACCATGATACACCACAGACGAAAGACCACAACACCGGGAACTCTACGTCCTACTCCTTGCAAATGGTGTGTGGGTTTTGAAACTTCCCAGAGGGTTATGAACATTGAAGGGTTGTGAGACGAGGCCAAAGGTTTATCGTCGTCATCCGAGAAGTCTAACCCACTCGTAGAGGTTATTACCAAGTTAGCACTTCCTCGTCAACTACTTAAAAACCCTGAGAGGTGGTCCGAAAGGCGTTTGAAAGCACAACTTCCCACACGGTAGTCCGATGCTTAACCGAATTAGTAAACCGGTCAAAAAAAATTTTAAGAATCCAACCGAGAACAATTATTGCGTAAATTCAAAAAAAGACAAACAAAAAAGCTTTAAAATGCTCTCATGATCTTCCTCTCTTCAGGTAAACAGCCTTATGGTAAGTAAGGTATACGACAAATATACAAACCTTATCACCCCGTCTGAGCCCAGCCTCTAAAGCTTTCGACTCCGGTTCAACCTGGAATGTTCAACACTCGTAAAGCCATGGCCACTAAATTGCGGTTTCCATTAAATCTTTGCTTAGGGTATTTTATGTTGTATGGGGCGAATCTTTAGTTCATCCCAAGTTTTCAACTAGAAAACGGGTAATTGGATTGATAACAGCAAACAAACTAGTATTCGTAAAAAATTGACAACACCTTTGATTCTGCAATACGTGTTTCGCCGGAACGACCACTTTCAGATGCAAGTGGACGTTACAATGCGAATTTGAACTCAGTCTTGTATAGGTAAAATAGATACACGTCAACAGAATTTCAAATTATAGTTCAACGTTACAATGCTGAATGCTAACAAAAGAATAATGCGCGCGCAAGAGATACAATAACACGAAATTAAAACAATCACCTAAAGCAACGGACCATAAATGTTACTGAAATGAAAGCGTTAGCACCACGTGTTTTAGTTGTCTATTAAGACTGGGTTTTTCCAAGCGGATACGAACTGCCTCTTTGAGCAACAACTGGAAACGACTTGTTGCCGTATCTAAAAGAAGATTAAGATGATCGATGGGCCATCGAAATATGTATTGCAGAAATGTAATTGGAATTCCTTTACATATAAAATTATCGTTACATCACAAACCAGATGATTATGAGTAAAAACGGCCTTTATCCCGGTGAGTTGTCGTAAACTTGAAGGACATCGTGCGGGCAGACTCTTTCAAAATGACTGAAATGAAATCCGTTTCATTCTTGTCCTTTTTTGCCTGTCCACGAAACTTTTAGTCTAAATGTTATATTTCTTTTGTGTTGTTGTACAGTTTTTAATAGTTACTGCGACCACGAATTTTGAGTGACATGGGGCGTTTGCCATTTACAAAAAATTTCCGGAAATTTCGGTGGAAATTTCCATCGGGTGAAAAACGTGTTCCATTTAACTCAGGTCCGTTCGCCGCCCAGTGATTGCGATTTTACGCGCCAAAATTTAAAAATGTGGCCGTGAATAGCCTGGAAGTGGTAAGACCTTTCAAAAGTTGTAAATGGAACACACATTTCTATCGGAAAGTTTCCAAAGGGAAAACAGGACTACCTTTTCAGAAGTTCCAAAAACGTGTGTTCCATTTACATCCCAACCGGAATTTCCGGAATTTCTTGGTAAATGGAAAACGCCCATGGCCTCGAGATATAATATGTATCACAGACCACCTGAAATATAGTTCGTCTATTTCAAAGAATTTGCCTTGCTTACTTTGAATTTCCTTAAATTTTCTCTAAACGTGAGGTTAACTAATTAATTAACTTATTTATTTATTTAAACGGTTTTTTAATGCCTTTGTTTTACTTTGCCTTTTTACTAACTGGATTGAAATCTCACGCGACATTCTTAATCAGGGCCCGGTTGTTCAAAAGCCGATTAAAGCTAATCCCAGATTAAAAATTAACCAAGGAGTTTATTTCTCTACTCGCAAATGCTGTTGAACGCTGATATTCGGCAAAACTCTTCATTAGAAGAAGTCAATCTTGAAAAACAAAAATAAGCAAAAGAAACTTTCGCCAATGAGTTGAAAACATGAAACACAAGTTTCCGCTAATCCTGGATTAAGTTAATCGGCTTTCGAACAACCGGGCCCAGAGATTTTGGATGCCCGGTAAGATTTGCTTGTTTTGATTGACTTGTTTCGAGTTGGCTTGTTGTTACATATCGGCTGTTCTGACTGGCTGCCTCGATTTGCTTGTTTCAAATTGTGCAAGACTTAAAAAGTGCCGAGGTACAAGGAAACCATTAGCGTGTTATTTGGATGCATAAGGATTGCAACATAAAAAATAGTTTTACACTGTACCTTAGATATAAAAATTCCAAAGCCATACTCTCTGCCGCCAGAAATTGTGAAGCCCAGGGGCATTTCTCGACTTGAACGATCCTGCAAAAATTGTGCGGACCATTAAATAGGAAAATTCCAGTAAAAATAAACAGATGTCTTCTTGAAATCAAGGCTTAAAACTTGGGTCACTTAGTGTTTAGTTAACATACTGTAGTTTTTAAATCCAAAGAAAAAGAAGAATTGATTTTTGGTCAAAGTAGCACTTTAAAAATAACCAAGACTCGGAACGTTTGAATATAACAGCAACCATAAAAGTAGGCTGGGATGGGCAAAAAATTGAAGAAGAAATTCACAATTCCTTTACCAAGGACCAAAAATCTGGAATTGTCTTCCTGTATCTATTACACCTTGGTCAAGCTTTCCAATCTTTAAGAACAAAGTGCTTGATTTTTATTAAAATAGTTACTGAATTATCCCAGCCGCACACCTGCGCAGCCCTTATTTCTTATCATATTGTGATGTCAAGGTGGCCTCTCCTATAAGCCTGGTGGTTTCTTGAAATCTCCTCGCCTAAACAACATGCTGTACTCTGTAAAATTCTTTTTAATATCAAGGCTAATGAACGATGATGATAATGATGATAATGCTGCCAATTGGAGTTGCCCAAGGGCATTAGACATGTTCAACGTTTGTCGACGAAGTCGAGAGGAAATATTCCCGGGTTCTCATTACTCGGTTCAAAAACTCACAAGTTGTTCGTTGATTAACAAATTTTGCACAACTTCGAACCATGTGTCACTGCCTTAAAAAGCTCAGTAACAAATATTGAAACGCTTAGCCGACTGAGTTTACGTATGTTGCTTGTGTGTCGCTAGTTCAACTGATCTGCCCTCTCATTTATCGGGGAAACATATCGAAACCGACAAATCCTAGACACTTACCATTGTTATGCGTCGAGATTTGGCTTTCGCAGCGCATGCGATATTTAGCAATCCAAGCTGTCCATTCATTTGCTGTTTGGGTGAAAGAAGAAAAATACATTATAGACGGTCTCTCTGCTAAGTCATGTTTTACAAGGCGAGCGACACTGTTATATCATGCACGTTAACAAACTCACACGGATGCAACGAGTTACAACACTGGCGCGAATAGCTCAAGGTAGTTATTCAACGCCAGAATCAAGTGTTCCCTTCAACTACAAGGCGTATTTTTTAGAAGGAAGAAAATCCATGATAAAGTGAAACCAAATCCAGAGAAATTTGTGTTAAATACCTCGGAGATTACGTTTCTAGCTTTCTGGTTGGTTCACTCAATCTCGGTCATCAGCTCACATACGACCTAATATGGAAACTTAAGTGTTGTAAGGTGGAAACCGATTGGCTTCAATTTCCAAGTGTCCAGGCGTTCAGAATTTGATAAAAATATAATAAAACGAATATTCAATTCGCGCTTGTTGGATATGAGACTGGTTATAGCCAACTCGGCGCTACGCGCCTCGTTGGCTATTTGCCAGAGACTTTTAGCATTGGCAACGAGTGCCAGTACAAGGACTTAGGTAAGCGTATAATACGAGTTCTAGTCTGCAGAAAATACTATTGTGGCTAACATTAGTGATGAGAATCGGCTAAGATTTTATTACCGATCATCGGAAATAATCGGATTGACCCAACCGATCTATCGTCGATTTTTATTGGAAAATCTGTTGATTAAAAAAAAAAAACATGCCGCCATGTTTGTTGTGCATGGACAACATGAAAAAGAAACAACGAAGAGCGGACCCCAGGAACCAACTTGATCTTCGCAAGCTGTCTATATCTATTTTGCTTTCATCTACTCTTGTTACCTTTCTGATCGCAGTAAGTTACAATGTATTTTATGGCCAGCTACTAATTTAGAACCATCAACGTAAGTTTTTTCCGCATGAAATATGCACTATCAAATGTGAAATAAACACAAAATGCAAAACCTAGCCTGGGCTGTGGCGCGAGCGTGTTTCGCCGAGTTTTGGAAAATATTATAAATGTATGAAACGTAGGATTATCGCATTTGTCCGCGATAATCGATTCTCATCATCCATAATCGATTGTTGCGTCGCTTAAAGATTTTGGATCAATGATCGATTATAATCAATGATCGGTACACCACTACAAAACACACCAATTCTTTGGCAAAATATCGGCATTTTGAGCTACTTTTCAGGCTTGGAAACTTCCCTAATTATTTACCGAACACTTGAGGATTTAAACTATAAGAAACAGTTCTAAATCTGGTACTGGAAGTCGCACTCGTTGTCGATGCTAAAATTCTCTCATATATATCTCATATCCAACGCGCGTTCGTTGAATTATTGTTAAATATAGTTGTAACGTGGTCACACCTGACATGCTTTGACATTTTATTCAGTGTCAGTTTTTTCATATTAGGTCATAAATAACATCCCATGACATTTGTCATTTCGTTTTGGCCTATGACAACCGAAACCAGAAATTTGCTTTTTCGATTTCGCTAGCCTGACGAATTTCTTCAACTGTTTTTAGTTCCGGGCAGGCGCAGTGGGTTTCAATGTAGTTTCATTTTTCAAGCGCACGTCCTTACAAGGGCAAAAACTCATTTTCGTAGTCTTCTGGTTCTTAGATCTCAATGTAGCCAAAGACGGACATTTCGACAATCAAAGGAGGAAGTCATTTTCAGCGTGAAGATGTTACTCCAATTCTCACCTGCAATTCCAGCCCCTTTTCAAATGTGCCAAGATAGTCCTCCATGACAGGATCTCCCTCGAAATCACCGTAATGGTTATTGACCCACAACAGCATGGCACGCGTCACCTGCAAACGCAAACATGCGAGTCTAATTAACAATTAGACCCGTAGCCCTTGAGGGCGAAGGGTCTAATTGATTTAGTATCACTCAACTAGCCGGACCGAAAAGGCAATAATAAAGTTAGCAAATGCAAGTTAAAGAAATATTTATTTGGGAATAAAACGAAAGAAAACGTCACGCTTTTCGCTACTCGAGGACTATTACTAATAGTCCTCTACTAGCGTAGCCAATCAAAATGCAGGATTTGCATTAGTCCACTAGTTGGGTGATACTAATAATAAATAGCGACTTACAAGGAGGCAAAAACATTCAGGGAGAAATCTATTTACCAATAAATAAAGACTTCCACATACGATTTTACCTTCAGTTTTGACTAAACCTTTACTTCACCTACACTCCCACACAAGGATAACTTTAAACCCGAAGAAAAAATGTTTGCAAATATAAATTCTTTGAAATTGATTACCAGAAAAAAATGAATTTAAGAATTGCAGTTATTATATGACTAGCTCCGTGAGCGGGCAAGATGAACCAAATCCCGCGCTGTGATTGGCTACCCGAGCGGGCAAGATGGAGCTATCTTGCCCGCTCGGGATTTCTTGCTTGGTCCAGAAAGATCAAAGATCATTTTTTGGTGTTTTAAGTCATATAAGAAATCCTTTATCGACCAAGCTTGTTCGGTCAAGATGGTTGGATATTGGCCTCGTTCTTTTTTGCGTGTTTATGGACCTCCACTTCGTCTCGGGCCATAAACACGCAAAAAAAGAACTTGGCCAATATCCAGCCATCTTGACCTCACGCTTGGTCAATAACCCATATATATCCACTTTCCAAGAATTTGCTGAGCGCTGCCATCTTCGTTATTTTGACACAAAGTAGCTTCTATGTAATACCGATTGGGCAAAACGCCACAATTATTCAAAATGGAGGTGCCTGGGACATCTGCGATTCTGAAACTCATTTATTCCGTAAACACACGCTTTCTCTGAAAAAAAGTGAAACATATTTCATTGTAAACAAAAGCTTTTAAGTTAATGGGGTGGAGGTTCCCCTTTTTGGCACCTACACTAAAATCGTTTTTGTTCCTGAGGTATATCTCTCTCAACTCATAAAAATCACAAATTCAAATTTCGTCACGACATCTGGCTTTTAAAGTCCTGGACGATGTATGTAAAATAAGGAACACGAGCTGTCAATTCATTCATGACCGAGCTATTGAGAGACACGGGTCCTGATTTTCGGCACCACTTTTGTGCTGCAAGGCAAATGGACCTCTTTAGCTTGTACGTTTTGTTTTCCCATTTCAGACCACGTGATGTTACTCTAGGAAACAGTTTCTTTCAAATGTCGTCTTATGCACGTGCATATGTATGCATAACTTATGAAAAAACAAAAGGTAAGACGACGAGCCATGGTATTCGCTATTTCCCCCATATCCGACAATGCAATACGTTTTGGAAGGCTCTTTACATAAAAACAATACAAGTTATTTACTCTTGGGGCTTCACCAAGCTTCAATGAGCCCCCCAAAATCAACTGAATTTTGGGATTGGTGAAAATAGGGAGGTGTCGAAAACTTGACAACTCGTTATTAGCCAATAGAAATTGAGCAAAACAGCAAACATAACTGCAAATTTCTCGTGGAGGCTTTTAGTGGGAATCACATCTACATAACAACAGGACCTGTCATTTTTCACCAATCAGAATGCTGCGCTTGTGGACGAAAGCGCTGTGTTCGGGAAACAATCCCATCCTTTCAGGCTCTCATTTTTCCGCGCAAGGCCACTCGCGCGCTCGCTTCGCTCTCCGTTTCTCGTGGCCACTCGTTTGACAGCGCCAATGACAGCCTGCTCGCAGGCTATCATATGTTCGACTTCAGTGAAGGTCACTTGGGATAATCTTTCCGACTACAAAACACTCAATATTTGATTCGTTTGCTCAAGATTACTTCCATATTTTTAAGAAGTATGACGATGCGACAATCACAAGACCCTACCTTGTCTCTAAACCTTCTTTCCAGAAACCAGTTCAGTAGCTGGCTGCAAATCTCCGAGGAACGGTCCAAGAAGGTTTTGTAGGTAAGAAGGAGATCTTCTACAAAAGTAGGATCGATTGCGGAGTGATCTGCAATCACGTGACTTATCAGCTTCAGCGGTGTTGCCTGGTACAAAACAAGATTAAAAACCAGTAAACTTTGAATGGAAATGGTGTACAGTGTCAGCAAGTAGAAAAGAGTAAAGCGAGAATTGAAAATGCGTATACCGGAGCAGGGTTTGGTTAGAAGTAAGCCGCTAAAATATTCACATCAAAATTTGGTTTTATCAAACGAGTTGATTTATGTCGAATTACCACCGTGAACGATTTAGAAAGCTGACGTTTCGAGCGTTAGCCCTTCGTCAGAGTGAATAGAGGAATTGTGGGTGTTGTTGATTTTTATGAGGGTGTGGAGGAGCTTTGCCATTGGTGGAAATATGGTGACGTGAATTTGTGAATAAGTTATTGGAATGAGAGGAGTTCATTGATTCCGTGAAAATAGAGTGTACCTAGTTGAAAGCTGAATTTTTGTTCGAGATTTTGCAGCTTTCTGTGTTCCCGTGGTGTAAGGATGGGTCGCAAATTGTCATGTTGTGGTGGGAGTGATTATGAAGATTAAAATGGCGCGCAACTGGTTTTGATGCATCTGTGTCGTTTTTTTCTATATCTCGTTTGATAATCACTCTCCCACTGACGCAGCACCACAGATTCTTTAGAAACTAGAAATTCGTTATTCACATCAGCCTTGTTCGGTCCGTGTAAGGGAAAAGTGTGCCTTTCAACAGTATCAACGAGTGAAAAACCAGGACCCAGTTGTTCAAAGGGTGGATAACGCTATCCGCCGGATAAATCATTATCCACTGGATAGCGCAATTGGTTTCACTATGACTTATCCACTGGATAGTGATTTATCCGGCGGATACTGCTATCCATCGTTTGAACAACTGGGGCCAGTAAGCTATAGATGGAAAATACTTTACAGTAGAAGCATATAGAGAAGAGTAGAGAGAGCATTGAACTGAAAATGCGGTGCCGGTATACCGGTGCCGGGTTTGTCCCACAGGAAAGACCAAAAAACACGTTATTCACCGGCCTTGCTCGGCCCGTATGAGAAATACTGTGCCTAAGGTCTCGTCAAAACCTCAAATTTGGTTAATTCAAGTTGTTGTTTTGCAGAAAACGACAAGGAAATGTACTCACGTGAGTGACACACATGCAACAGTTGAAGGTTTAGCCTATAACATGACATACCTTGATGACAACCTGACCCTGCCGACTTCCCCCGTCAGTTTTTCGAAATTCGGTTACCATGACAACACTGCCATTTTCTTCTATACACTGTATGCTTCGCTCGCCCTGAGTGAGGATTCTGTAGTAGTCTGCCTGTGCCACGCACACAAACTGAAATCATAAGTTCACGAAAAGACCAAACTAAAAATCGCAAAGAAACGAAAAAGACACTTCCACAACTTTCCTGAGCGCCTGATCAGTAAAATAGCCCGAAGATGTCAAAATATGAAAACGGGTTATCTGTGATGTAATACAAAAAATGAGCACGGAAAGATGGGATCGAATATTCAAGTACTATCATCAGTGATAAGTTGTTCAAACTTAGTAATGGTAATAGCACTGAGTGGATTCCAATTCGGTCTGTAATCATACGAGTGATAACAAAATTGGACGACCGCGCAGCGGGTGTCCGAATTGTTTATTATGAGTATGATTACAAAACGAACTGGACGACACGAAGTCCTCTTACCAATTAATCATAAAAATTACAATTTTCGAGAAAAGAAAACCAGCCAAGTTATAAAATAAAGGGAAAATTTGCATAAAAGACTGACAAAGGA
>OX421447.1:11979073-11999073 GCA_949126865.1 Montipora capitata
TCGGGACGAGTGGGATTCTTCCTCTTCGTCTTCCTCATCAGAATCAACTGTAGCAAAATAAATGACATCGACAATGGGTATACATACATCTTATTGAATGGTTTAACACATACATTGTAATACGCACGGATATTTTGCTTCAATTTTATTTGGTAAGAGTGTTTCTAAAAAAATGCATCATCTGTCCTTCAGGGCGTTTGCGAACGATGTAAACGGCACAGAAAGCCAGCCAAATGTCCTTTATTTGATTGTATAAACGAAATGACGAGAGACAAGCGATGACAAGCTAAATTCTCGGGCTTTGTATCGTGTTGAAAACAATTTCGTTCATTGAAAACTCCAGTTCCGTCCGTATTATTTTGCTCTGTTCTACAGTGTAATACCGTCTCATATTTTGTGCGTTCTCTTGACCAAATATGGTAAAATGACGTAATAGTGGAATAATAAATGTATTCATTAAATTTTGTCACTAAAGGGCTACATGTATACTGGGCAATGGCCTTCCCCTACACCACATACTGTAACTGAGTACTGTGTAGTCATACGAAAACCCTAGGTGTCCAAGAGAATACTAGCATTCAAGATACATTCGTAATTCCATTAGCAGACATATATAGCATTAATGTCCATGTGATTTGCTGCAACCAAATTAGTATTAAAATGAACCTGCTCAACCGTTGATGTAATTAGCATGTGATTTCCATTTTGACAGAAATCAACTATAATGTAACAGCATCTGTAACTCAAGCAGTTGCATCGCCCAGCTATACTCCAAACTTACTGTAAGCAGGGCTGGAACCTCACCAGTTGACTAAATTCACTTTATAAGTCCACTTAAACAATATTTGGCAGAGAAGATTTCACTTCAAAGATTTAATTGCAATATATTTGGGTTTACAGACACTGGCCTTATTCGCTAACGAAGCCCGATTTTGTCACATTTTGGGTGTTTTTCTGGGCATGTTCTCTCCAAAACAAAGTCGGTGACCCCCCATTTTTTTTACATTTCTGACATAACTAACTCATCATCTTACAGTGGTAAAAGTTTCAGAAAAAAATCAATGAACATTGAAAAATTTTTGCGCGAACGTCCTTAACGGGGTATATATATTATCAATATTAAGCTAGTTCTGAGGAGGTCCTTCGGTAACATGGCTAAATCCACGTTTTCAGCATTCACAACTGACGATGGATTTAAATTTTCAAGTAACCTTCTGGCTGAATCTTCGTCTTCCGGGCGCAAAATTCACGTAAAGAAGCATACGGAGTTTAACTACGCCCACGATCCCATGAAGTTGCTGAAACAATATGGCGCCTAGTAAATGCGGCGCTCGAAGTACCTTTGTGCTGTTAATTAACAATGTGAGAAACCGATTTTCTTGTAGTATTTACACATTATTTTAATGGGGAAAGAAAGGTGAGTCAAGTTCTAGCTACCAGTTACAAATGATTACATCATATAAAGATTCAAATACAAAAGTTGTCTAGATACTGTTTATCCTGGGTTATCAGATGAAATGTGATTCGCCAGCTGGTGACCAGTTCTGAAAATCTAGTCGCCAGCACTCAATTTTTGGTCGCATTGGCGACCAGTGAGTCGCAATTTTAAGCCCTGCTAAGACATAATTCGTTCCACAAAACTGTATCTCTCACCAATACTTTCTACCAGGCCTGTCAGATCCAACTCTAAGTTATTGCCAGAGTGTGACCCTTCCACTGATGCACTTCTTTTCAACTGTTGATCACTTCTTAAAATTATCTCCTTTACATGCTGAAGTTCCATAGGCAACTGTGAATTCAATGTGAAATGTTATTTGTACAGTGAACCTTAACCCTTTGATGCCTAAACTGGCCTAAACCAGCCAGACTTTGTATTTTACTCTAATGCTAAACGATTTTACTCGTCAAAGGGGAACCCCCATTAGCCACTGGGTTAAGAAAATTCCGAAACCTTTGTCCTGGAGGCTGTTCAAATTTTAGGCAGCTGGCTCCTACAGACATTCAGAGCATCGCAAAGTCTATGACCGAAAATACACTCTTCCAATTCCCATAATCAACAATAAAGGAACTTGTTTCCAGGGTTTTTTCTCTCTTGCTCCAGAGAGAAGAGAGGCACTGAGGATAAGAGTTGACCTTCAAGAGAATACCAAAAATAACAAAAATAATGTGTTAGGAAGAGCAGGCAATAATTATTTCTTTAAGATAAGATTTTCTCTTAATTTTCGCTGTGATCATGCATGAATAACATAATATTATTATTGGATTGTTTTTGCATTGTATGCACCAGTTGTGTGATATGTCAGCATTAATTAGTGTTGCAGCTGTTGTCTTGAAATGTGAAGAACAAAATAGGATACAGTGTATTTCCATTAATGTCAATCCCTGTTGCCTGTAAAAACATCAAAGAAAGAACTGGGCTCCATTTTCATTAACAACTTGAGGCTGGTCCAAAGGGCTTTAACTTATAGCTTTTTGAGTCACCTCATACAACCAAATGTTAATTTTCAGACACCAAACATACAAAAAGTTCTTTCTGGATTCATAGACAATCTAAACAGTTCCACAACCACCTCCCACACCACCCCCAAGATAACATGTCACACAATGGTCACTGTTGCCTTGCAGACAGCCATACATTTGGTTTGAATCTGCAACTGAAACACAACACCAAAAACTTTCCTACCAAGGAAATGATTATTTTTAAGCCAAAAAGATGCATAATCAATCGTATAATATAGTGAGTACAGAATCAAAAGGAATTACACTCATCGACAAGATGAGCTTGAGTGCTGGTGCCTAAAAGGTGGAAAGGCCTAGAGTGCAACTGGCAGCATTGCACTGAAGGTAACCATGGCAACCATGCGAGCGCCAACCACCAGGCAGCGTCACACTTAAACGAGTTCAGTGGAATACTGACAGAACCTCATACTTACCATCAAAGGTAGGGAGGGAAGAGAGCAGGAACAAAATTAATACAGTGTAGCTATTGCAGGCATTGAATGCAAATGATCCGCAAAGATCAAGCAAGCAAGAAAGCAGAGCTAATATATTATGCAATCACATATACATGCCCCTGGATAACCATATGAGCCTGGGCAATGAACGCTGCCTAGCAAGCCCTGTCTCAAGGTTAACTTTGCCTAAATAAAGTAATTTAGCCACATTTCATATCAAGAAATAAATTTCTAACCACGAATGGAAAATGACATTTTGCACATGTTCTGGGAAAAGATTGTATTCCAAAAAATGATAACCAACAGTTGAGACCTAACCTGTTCATCATCAGGTATTGGCCCTCCTATCCTGTAATCCTCTGTTTCCAGAGCAAGGAGACGCTCAAGATCATTCTTGGAATAGGAGTGTCGTTGAAATGGCTGGAACAAATCTGTGCTTGGAAAATCAATCTGTCAAGAAAGCAAATAAGTCACATTTGATAAGGAGCTAAATCTTTGCAATAAAGAAATTAACAAAAAACAGTAAAGACAATCAGTGATTGCATAAGAACAGTAAAAACTTTGGCTAGTTCAAATCCAGTGACAAGAGAATTGGATTTGAACCCCATACAACCTCCTGCTAGTGCACTACTCAACACTATCCCAATCTACCTCTCAATACCCAATACATGGTATAACGACAATCTGTGAGCCATATATGCCTGGCACATTAATCCTTTGACACTAAAACCGGCCTAAACCAGCCAGACTTAGTATTTTACTCTGTCTACATAACACCAGACGATTTTACTCGGCAATGGGGAACCCCTGGGAGTCAATTGATATTCATACACAGGACATTAAAAAAAATGCAATAAAAAGATGGGGTCACTGTGCTTGTTTTCACCCTGTATGCCCTTTATTCTAAGTGTTTTTTACCCAATTACGCTAGAAGCGTTCAAAACTAGATCAACCGGAAATTATGGTATACATGGCAAATCTTTCAAATGGTTTCAGTCATACTTAGAAAACCGCACACAAAAATACTCTGTGAACGGGTCGATTGTTGTTATGTAGCAAAAGCTACTGAATATTACTGAAAACTCAAACCTACTTGTTTGTCTAGGCTATAATTTTTAAGTACCAGGAAAGTGATTTCAAATTGTTCAATCTTGCAAAGAAATGAATGCAAATTTGACTGCTACAGTCATCACTTTGCACTCAGTGTCAGTCTCCAAATGCAGTTTCATGTCATTTATATGTAAAATTAATACTACAACTACTACTATCCAACTTTTTTTCTCCTTGAAATATGTTTTCCGTGTACCTATTACGAGTAAATAAAACCATTAAAAATGGGGGGGTCACCATGCTCGTTTCTTTGCAACACGATGATAAATGGATGGCAAAGAGGCAATTTCCGCTTCAAAATGATCATTTTCTGTGAAAGGACTGGGGCGAGTTACAAAACAACACCTTCTTAAACGAGAAGAGTTATCATGCTTGCACTTAAAAGCTCTTGAACAGCAAAAGCGGCCATTGTTGCCTCTCTTCAGATGGCCGGCGTGAAACACGGCCATCTCCGAAGTCACAATGTTATGCGCAGTATGAGATGCGCACTGCAAAACAAGGGAATCACCTTAAGGAGGGTTTAGGGTTAGGTTACCTAGGGTTCAGTTAGTCTTCACCATTTCTGGTTTTTGCTAAATCATAAATCTGTGAGCCAGCCAACCACGAGAACAAGACATGCGAGGCATTACTGTAAATCAGCGTCAGATTCAGAAAAGCAAGTCAGTTTTAGGATTACTTTTAGCTTATACTGTAATCCATATGGTTGCAGGCTCACATTGCCTTCACTCCAATAAATACCTCAGAAACATTTTTTGGTTCAAGTAAACAATACTGTATGTGATTGTTGCAAGTTCTTACCACAATCATTTCTGAATATTCCAACACCAGGCAATCGGTACCTCTTTTTCTATTGGTGCCAAGTGGCTGCTTGCCAAAACTACAAAAAGTGATATTCAACCATAAATAATTTTAAAAGCTAAATATTTGCTTTGACAAGTTTCAAGTCTAACAAAACTGACAAAAAGTTGCAAATTCAAGCCAAACAGGCTTGAGAAAACCTAAAAGAATCCAATATCAGGTGTATTAAATACCATAACACCCGCAGATAAGCTGCACCTTTTTGCAAGAATCGTCGCAAGAAATTGGGGGTGCGGCTTATCTGCGGGAACATTTGAAAAAGGCTGCTTCCAGTATCCAGTTCTCTATCTCCGCGTCCGATCTAATGCCTGGTTACTAAGCTAAGAATGTTCCAGTCATGTTCTTGTTGTAGTGCAAAAAGTCTATGGAAAAACTGCATGTGTTGAATAAAGAAATTCCTGTCACCAAATACCCCAAAAAGATCAATCATAATATTTTGTCAAAGTTGGTAGAAACGATGTTCATTGTATTGCAGTGCTAAAATAATTTTTGTGGGTTTATTTTCTGTTACAATCCGATGTATGAACAGTGGATGAAGAAGACTTGTGAAGACTCAACTTTAGATTTCTTTTGATTTCTTTCAAAAAAACTCTTTTTTCCAAAATTTGAGCTGCTAAATTCAGAGTACGGCTTATCTGCAGGTATACAGTACTTGTATTTCAAAAACAAACTCTTAATTTGACTGCCATTATTAAATTTTTATTGCTAGACAAAAATCAGCTGATTTTTTTGTGAAATTGAAAAAATTCCCTTGGGCAGATTCAGAGCCATCTTATTAGAGCTTCCAATACATGTACTTTGTGAAGGTACAGTGTACTGTAGCTCTGGATCCACTTCAGGGAATTGTTTTAACTTTACAAAGAGTTTCCAACAAATTTGTTTTTGAAACAAAATAGACAAACTATGGCGGGTTTGTAGATCAATCTCCTGTTGCTATGGTAACTTATTATGTCATAATATTTCACACATTTTGTTAAGCAATAATAATAACTTGTTATTTCACATTGTACCATAACCTTGCTCAGTGATACAGGGTTGTAGAGTGAACCTCTCTGACTAACAATACAATTTCTTTAAAGTGTTGTAACTATAGTTTGAGCTTCCTTAAGTAAACATAAACAAAATTCTTAGGTCTACGATAACCCTAAAGTTAAAAAACCCCTTAGCGAATTGAGCATCTATCTCATTAACTGAATTAACTTGGAAAAACAATAGACAGTCCATGGAAACTTTTGTTGAGTTGTTACATGTACTGCGATTTTCAGAATTCTGAACAATCTTACCTTCAAGCGCTAAGCTCCAAACTGTGTTTTGGCTTCCATCAATCAAATTTCCAAACATAGCCGGGAAGATCAACTCTATACCTCCAGAAAGTGAACTGGAGTGTTAACTTTGTTTAGTTCACAGTTCGAACACCATTATGATATGTTTTTAGAAATTCTTCAGTAAAAAGATTCCTACAAATTCCATCGCAAGCCATCAGCATCGAGTTCAAATGTAGGAATGTACCTGTACCATGGGAACCAAAGATGCTGATTGGTGGGTTAATCACACATCAATTAATTTTGTGGTTGGCATCGCAAGTTTGGATGATGGAAGCCAAAAGGCAGTTTGGCCATTAGCGCTTGAAGATGAATTCCTCAGAATTATGAAAATTACATTAACAGTAATTAAACAACCCAATTGCTTTATTACAACTACAGACACAAGAACAATTATAACAATAAACTTCACCTGCTTCCTGGCAGATACATGCAGCCATCTAGAAAGACGCAGCCAGATAACAGGACATACCAACACTGTGCAAGATCATCAGCCCTGATTGACAAAACAAGGAGAGGAAATCTTAGATCATAGAACTGATTCAACCCCTGCTAAGGGGCACTCATATTTTTGCTGAGGATCCATGTGTCACCATCAACAAAATCTCTTCACTTCATTCACCAGCAGTGAGTTTGTCCTGCGTCCTGTGTCTCTGACACATAAAACTGATCCTTCTATAAAGACGCAAAATAATACATACAGTGTAGCATGCATCCTACAGGACGCAACAAACTTCGTTTGCTCAAAGTTCAACAAGAAGAATGTACTCAACAGCCTTGAGCAAGTGGAAGAATAAGAAAGACTGTCAGATTTATCAACTGAATTAAAAACCAACTTCTCAAGTCTCAGAGTCAACTTTGTAAAACTTTAAACTTTAATTAAGGTGAAGCTGTTTTATTATGCTGAACATCTGAAATGTGAAAGTAATCATTTTAAATTAAATAAACCAAACTATTAGCAGTTCACGCTTCCGCTAAAATGTATGTTTCTTAAGGACTGTGCCTACTATTGTTATTGTGCATACGTTCTGCGCATCTCAAGATACCGTAAAGATTCGTGTATAAGCCACACCTTTCTGCTTAAGTTTTAGGGCAAAAATCGCGGGTGTGGCTTATACACGAGACCAAGTTCTGCTTTCAGAGAGAGTAAACTTGCTTGTAGGGGTCACAAATTGAACTGAAAACCTTCAGTAACTAAAGATTAAACATATTGCAACCTGTAGTTGATCACTGCTTTTGGTGGTTAGAATTGGTGGCTCCAAAAGGAGCCGTTTGTTTGCATCTTCAGCCCTTCTAAACCCGAATTTTGCTCTCAAGTAGTTCTTTCAAGTGTTTCATTTGCACTTTGTTTGAGCAGTTAAACTCTAACTGGCATGGAATCTCCATTCCTCCGCACAGCTGCTTATAATGTCATTTACGACTGCACTCTCAAGAATTTCTCACACCTAAACTTACAGTATTTGGGTTAGTACAACATTAATCTAGTAAGTTTCCTACAAGTTTAGGTGCCAAAAATAACCAGAAAGTTCTTTTCACAAATATCTGACTTACATGTAAAGTAAATGGTTGGAGTCCTCTGCTACATATCTTGCAGTTTCTGACATGGTTCTGAAATTAAAGTACCGGTAACCATTTAATGCCATTTAATATGCGAAACAATTTTGGACAGCATGAGGGGCGAACACAAACAAGAACCCAAAAAAAAAAATTTCTTATAATAAGCCCCACCCCCCAATCCAGAACTGAAAATGACTAGTTTCACAAAAGACTGGAAAGTCTTCATGATATCAACTACTACAACAACTACATGTACAAATGTACTAGTACTATTCAGATTTCATCAACAAACTAAACAAAAAATTACATGCTAAAACCTTATATGTCTTCTTTGGAGAAGACAGTTTGTGTTTTTTATTTCATTTCATTTATATATAGTGTAATGGTTGACCCTTACAAACTGATCAAAGAACAGGATCAAAAAATTTATAGAAACATCTTTTACTTACAAGATTAGGTCACGGAAGGAACTAATGTTTGGAATAAAATTTAATGTCTAAAAATTATTCAAAAACATGTTAAATTAATATTACAGAATCACTTATTTATAATTTCAAATTTCTGCCTTACATGCATTTACAGGGGTTTCATTAGAAGCCAGTCACCGGCGGTATATACCGCTGTCTGTTTGTCAGAAATTTGCCTCTCGACCCCAGCTACTCCACTACCATGATTCACTCTAATTAAAACCCTTGTAAAAGACAAGAGTGACTGCCGCTTAAATTGATTTAAGCCCAGGCATCTACTTCAAGTGTTATTCAAACCCCTGCATTTAGCTCCATCTTGAATAAATTATTATTATTGAAACAAGTTGTAGTTAGTAGCTCTATTGTTCTGACACAAAGAGCTGTAGTTGTATAACAACAATAAGGCGACTGTAACATGCCATAATAGTTATTCAAGATAGCAGAGCTCAGGAAATTTGAGAATAAATAAATATTATTTTATTTTATCAGGATAAACACTTTCTTTCTAAAAAAAAAAGTGGGCAAACTTGATTCCATGTCCACAATAGTTCATGCAATTAATTTTAAAAAGTAACGTTATTTTTTGCTGGAGTGGAAGAAACTTCCCATGAAAAAAAAATGTTTCACACACATGACAACACGATATTATGCTCATCACCTTGTCAGTGGAAAGTTCTAAATTTAAGGAATTGGCTTGCTGCTGAGTCAAGTAATGAAACTCAAAGCGGTCCGCCAAAAGCAGTCTTTTAGTTTCGCTATAAAATGAATCTTAAAAATTTGTTAGTCATTTTTTAAGTAAACATTTTCAAAATTTGTAAAGAAAACAATCTATGAGTTTTTTGTTATAGTAGTATTTTATGCTGAAAATACTTTGATCAGCCTTGCACTTATGACACTCACCTCACAGCAGACTGGGGAAGACCAGCCATTGCTTGCATTCCACATAAATAACAAAAAATGGTCTCAACATCCTAACAAGATCATCAAAACAACAAAAATAGCAAAAAAATGTTAACAAGAACCAGAGTGTAAGTACAACTTAAGTTATGTTCCATAACACATATGGGAACTGAGGCATTTTTTGGGCACGGACTTTCTCTGTTTGCTCTATACATGTTTGCTGTATAGAAGACGACCACTACCCCTAGAGGGTTGCCTATCAGTGCTCAGTGCCCAGTTGTTCAACCATACGAATAGAGCTATCCGCTGGATAAATCACTATCCAGTGGATAAGATAGTGATAGTGAAACCAACTGCACTATCCAGTGGACAGTGATTTATCCAATGGATAGCGTTATCCACCTCTTGAACTGGAGCCAGGAAGTTAAATCTACAAATATCAAAGGGTTCTTTGCATCCATCCTTGGTAAGCCTTTTGCCCCTTGGGAGTTTCCTTAGGAGAAGAAGGGACCCCATTAGGGAGCTTACGAAACGACGCCGACGCTGATGCCGACGGCAATGACGACGCTACAAAATAATAGGTTTAGTGAGCAAAAACAATGGCTCTGCACGTGCGTTTTACATTTGTGTACATTTCTTTGCCGTCATCTCCTACATGACGACGTGAAATGACCAAATTCAAGGTTCTGTGGAGGACGTTAGCACATGACGATTAATTTTCAGTTCTCTCTCTACGCTTCCAATCCACTCATACCAGTTCAATTCCTCAACAGTTATTACACATTTTTAACACGAAACGGCATGAAATAGCTTTGTAGTGATGTGAATAACGCTAACTTGTATTTTTAAATGAAGTCCTCATAGCCGTCGTCGTCGTCGTTTCGTAAGCTCCCTATTATCAACACTAGTATGTAATGACAAATTATTATGAGGTTCATGTTTGCATAAATTAACAACTGGGTCGCAAAGTGGAGGATGGGTGCAGGCCTGTAGAGAAACATCCAAGAGCTCCTGGACACTATTGATGGAGACTGTTCCCATGGCTGGCAAATCCTGTCAACCCAGCCATGAACCCCCATGTGGCATGAGCAGGCACCTGTCACACTGATAAAATCATTGGAAAAGAAGAAGGGTAGGGAGGGGAAATGCTAATAACTACGCCCAAACTAAAATTGCCAATGCTTGAAACAGATTCCTCAACCTGCTCAAAAATGGGATAGCTACTGTATTTACTCAATCGGTAACACCACCTTCGATTAAACACTGCACATGGAAGGAAAAGTACCAATAAACACTGCCTCTGAATAAACGCCACACCCAATCAGAAGAATGCGGCATTTATTGCAGGATTGTAAAAAAAAAAAAACAAGTACTCATTAAATTTCCTGAATGTTGATCACAAGCCAGAAGATTACCATTCTATCTCAGCAAAAGAACGAGACATTGGAACTTTAAACACGATTCTGTTTTCAACAATAATTATTTACAAACGATCTACAGTACCACTCGAAACTATTAGTGCATTTGCATGCGGTAATACCTCGTCTTTGCCAATAGTGTTTACCACGAAATCACCTAGGTTGGACGAAAACCGCAACTGAGGCAAAGACGAAAGCAACCGAATGCCGCGGCCGACTTAATTGCAGTAATGTGCCGCAAGAAAACAATGGTACTTTGCAAAGCATTGTTTAAGATTATCACACCTAGCTCCCCAAGGTAAAGAATGAATATCCAAGCTGTTTTTCACAGCACCGACGCAACGCAACGCACTGTTAAATATGTTCATCTCATTTGTGCCGTGACAGCTGAGAACAGAGAATGTTGATAACCTTTCATGATGCCTAATTCTTACATCTTTATGTTTAATAACTTGTAAGTTTTCCGCTATCATGATGAACAGTTCTTCGAAAGGGGTAAAAGGACATTTCTTTTTAAAAAACTGTGCGGATTATGCGTAACTTAAGTCGCCGCCAGTGCAACTGGTCCGACAGGAAATATGTATATGTATATGTATGTATGTATGTATGTATGTATGTATGTATGTATGTATGTATGTATGTATGTATGTATGTATGTATGTATGTATGTATGTATGTATGTATATGTATACTAATTTTTGTCACTGATTTAAGAAATATGATTTTGAAATAAATGCCGCCCTCAAATAAATGCCACCCTTGAATAAACGCTGCATCAGACATGCTATAAATATAAACACTACCACATTTAATCGAGTAAATAGGGTACATGGGCATTAATTAACCCTTTGGCTCCTAAAATGGCCACATATTGATTTTACTCTGTCTAATGAGAGATTATTTTACTTGTTGTCTCTAGGGTGCGTTTGATTGACTGCATTCTGGAATTGGAATATGTGGAATAGACGTTAGAAATCCTTCGTTTTTAGGGTGATTCACATTAAAATTTACGAACACCTGCTCAAATATTATCTTTATCATCCTTGTTACTTTTTAATTCATCATTCCACATATTCATATTCTGGAATAGGGACAAAAGGGTTGACATGTGGGTCCATAAAGACTTTGTTTACACTATTTGTTGCAATTGCTTATGCATTCACAAATTGTTTCTGATAATAAGTAGCAAGTTATAGACTAGAGTACACGTTTGAAAGCTCCTACAAGTACAGCTTTACAATCTAAACAGATACATTTGAAAAAAACCACAACCTCCAAACCATTAGCACATGCTTAATAAGCCTTTGCCTGTCAAGGGTGCAAAATAATTAGTTTCATCAATGATGCAGAATACTGCAGAATCAATAATGCAAATGCTCATCTTATGCAAGGAAACGTTACCTCTTAAGGGAAAAACCCTCAGGAACAGAAGGCTTAAAACTGGTACTTGCAGTTGTAGTCATAGTCCAATCTCAAGGTTGCTAATGTGTTAGTCAAATTATGAATGATAGAGCGAGTTTCAATCGAGTGTCGTAAAACCAAAACCAAAACCAAAGTAATTACTTTGGCCAATCAAAAAGGAAGGAGACAATCCAGTCAACCAATCAAAACTCGAAGTACAGCTGTAATTACATGTAGCCGACGCAAAGCACAGGAAAATGTGCACGCACGAGCCACGATTGGTTTTGGTTTCACTTCTGACTGGATGAAAAAGTGGCGCGAGAACCTTGAACCAATCAGTGAGTGAAGTAATGCAAAACCAAAGTAATTCGCAAATTATTTTCGACACTCAATTGAAAACCGCTCTATTCTTGAGCTCTGAACTTTCAATAAAATGTGGGGGAGAAGAACCTGGATCTGATGTAACCCTGATATATAATGAACTAAATATCCCACATGATAGAATCTTGGCACTTTGTTGAAACAAGGATCAACTATATCTTTATTTTGACTATTCCACATAATTTATTGCATTAAACACCTTAATTCAATAGTTTTTTCGAATTTGGCACAATCAGACCATTTGTAATCCCAATGTACATACATGTACAGATATTGACAAGCAATTACAGTTAAATAAACTAAATCAATCACCTTTTGTTTTTAAGCTCCAAAAATTTTACTTTTTCATTGATAACCAAAACACGAACAAAATATGCTTTAAAAATGAATGTCGAAAATAACCTTAATAATTCCGTGGTTTAGTCCTTCATTGATAAACATCGACTGTGTTTACCGTGACAAATTAACAACAGGACCAAAATCTACACCGAAATGAGCATTTCTTTTAGCTTGTGAGAATGTGGTTATCAATTTAAAAATAAAATTAGTTTTACAATGCTAAAATACTACAGCTGTGAAATTCCCCAGTGATTAACAATAACCACAAACTGCTTTAAAATCAGTTCGTACCTAAAACACAATTTCCTGTCCACTTGTTGCAATATATCCACTTCATCAAGCGTTGACTTATGATCGATTTTCTTCGCCCAGAATGTTTTACTTTAAAGAAGCAAATATTAAAACTATAGTGACTAGTTTGGACAATATAGTCGTCAAGTTATTTTATTGCCCTGTAAACTTGCGACTGTAGTTCTCGTGAGGCTAACTTATGAAACGTACAACGTCGACTATTTTACCTACCTCGGTTGTTCGGTGCTCGACTGGCTTTCGAAGACAGTTTATAAATTGTGAATTGTTGTTCAAATTTTCACCAAACGCCATGATCTGATGTTGGTACATTCACCCGGTAGGAAGTCTTGAATGTATAAAACGCTGGAGCTCGATTTTTGTACGTACAAGAAACAAAGAAGCAATCTCCTTATCAGAACTTGGAGCCATACGTGAGGTGCGCAGAGATGAAATTACCGCACATAAGTTCTTGCATTCCAAAAATGTGACGAAACTCTATCTGCAATCGTTCAACTGAACAAATCGTACAAAAACAAGTTTACGTGTTTACATTTCTTCGGGAAGAACAAAATGGCGCTTTGTAAATAAAACAGCTCAGATCAATCCGAGATCTTTCTCAAACCGCCAAATCGTCTCCAATTGATGAAAGCCCCTGTGTTGAGATCCTTATCCGTACTTTATTTCCACCCCAATCAGAAGTCACTTCATCGAAAATAAACGAAGTCTCTCCTTGCTTCTGTTCCAGACAAGATCAGCCGCCTCGAGGACAAAATCAACACTGCATTTCTTGCATCGCCTGCAGTTTAACACAGAGAATCAAGTCACAAAGTCACTGAAGACTCTGATTTACAGTAGACTACAATTGTAGATTTCCTGAATCCCGGCGTTTAACTCACACTCGCGATAAAAAAGCTGTGATCCACATATAAACCCAAGAATAGCCAATAGTACCTCGCCGTAATTGAGGAAAATGCAAATAGTTTTCTGCCGATTTTTTTAACTTTTAAACCTGGTTAAGGACCCATACAATACAAATATTCACAACCTCCTGTCTTCATTTTTAAACAATCTAACAAACATAAGTAAGCTTTAAGCCTTAGCTTAAATATTAAACGGGATAGCGCGAGAACAAAAATACCGAGCCGTGAACATTTAGCTTCCAGTGGCGATGCCGTCTTTCCAAATTCACAAGAAATTCACGAACGCTATGGGCTGAAAGACAACTTTGGTTCACTACGTTAATGAAATCTAGAAAATATGGCCTTTACAAGGTACATCAAAATTATCTACCATTACACAAACCACAAAACGAATTTCCTTCATACCGCAACCACGACAGGCGTATTCAGTTTACGAAAGATTTCTTGTCTTCTCGTGTCAACGGACAAAAGATCGACTCACCTGTGCGTCATACAGAGAAACCGAACGAATATATCTAAAACGTTGACTCCACTTGCTGAATTTCAAGTCCGTCTCGATCGCTCACAATATGGTGGTAAGTTTTGAAAAATTTGCATGCCAAATTAGCGGAAGTCAAAGTGATCAGGTGACCTGTAGCAAGAATAGACTGGTGCCTAGACTCAAGTTTACCGGAAGAAATAACTAAAATAGGTCCGCAAAAATAGAAGAACCTTCTGCGAAGACTTCCAAACCAAAACCACGAAGTTAAACAAGGAACTTAAAACAAATCAAATTAGATCTACTTACGTCGTCCTGATAATAATGAAAAAAAAAAAAAAAACCAACACACAAGATAAACATTTGGCGAAGATGCTTCTCTTCATTTGGATAGGTAAGAAACTAATTATAAGGAAAGAATGTAAAGACAGAACCCAATTTTTTTAAACTCAATCATAGGATATACCTGTGATGTTTAATTTTTTCATTTCTTATTCTTACACACTAACGTTACATTTTCGGCGTGCAAGTTTGAATCTTATTTCTTGATTTTTGAATAAAATTATGTCCTATTTGTATTTAAGGACGTTCGCGCGAAAATTTTCCAACATTGATTTTTTTTCTACAAATTTTACCATTGAAAGACGATGAGTTAGTGATGTCAGAAATGAAAAAAAAATGGGGGTCACCGACTTCGTTTTGGAGAGAACGTGCCCGGAAAAACACCCTAAATCTGAAAAAATCCGGCTTCTTTAGCGAATAAGGCCACAACGGACTGTAAGAAAAGTAGGGCTCACCGAACATCCAAGATCGTTAAATCCAAGCAGAGCTATAGCAATGGCCATCTGCCCTATCATTGTTCATTTTAGTACTTAGCGCACGCGCTCGATGCATGACGTGGCATGTGAATTTGCGTGCGCTTTAAGGATGCGCAGTAGCAATTGGCGCGAACGTCCTTAAAAAAAAAGGAGAGGATCTGCGCAGATTTTTCACAAACGTAAAAATGATGGATTGAGCAGTTTCAGGAAGAAATTTTACACTTCGTCGAATAGTATCCCAGTCATAGTCCAGCAGTCAAAACCTGACAGCTGTTCAAGCAAAGAGTATAGGAAAAACGTCCTCTGAGGACGAGGACACGATCTCTGATAAATTCGCTAAGAAGAATTGAACGATGCACATCATGAAGTATTGTTTCTTGTTTCAATAGCGCACTGTACAGCAGTGGTGAAATCTTGGGTCATCCAAACTCACTGAGAAAAAAGGGAAAAAATTATTTACCAGTCCACCCTTCTTACTTAAGACTCTGGCCACAGTTTTTCCTATTCAGGCCTATCACCTGTTCCCTGCTAGCAGAGATCTCCTTTCTTCTGCGATCGCCGGGCTTACGAGTACGCGGGAAAAGAGACCACTGCCATGGGTCGAACCTCACTATGTTGAGCATGCGCGGCGATTACTTAGCAACCGAATCCTCACGTGATACTTCATGTTGTGTGGGTTCACTTGACAACAGCGGAATTACTGTAAAGGATGCGCGAGACACGGTGGGCTCACGTCACAGTCAGCAAACATATCATTAGGCGGCATGCAGTCCAAGGTTTTGGCTAACCCTAGGCCTAACTAGGCCTAAAGTTGACTTTTAGGATTAGGGTTAGCCACATTGAGGGTTTTGGGGTACTTGTCTTTCCAGTTATTCGTTCCGAGTTTTCGAGTTTTCGGGGTCTTCGGGGTCTTAGGGGTCTTGAGGGTCTTAGGAACTTAGGGCTCTGCGGGGTCTTAGGGGTCTTAGGGGTCTTCGTTTTCGAGACACCCGTTCCCGGCATTAGTTTTGGCGTATTCGAAGAAATCCCCGATATTTCAATTGCTTAGGCCAAGTGTCCTCTTTTTACATCATAGTCAATATACGTGAAATGTCATATATTGGAATTGTGGGCTTGAGATTGAGATAATTGATGTTGAAATGATCATCGCCATGACATGAACAACTTTTGCTGTTGCGAGGAGAGCCTGAAGAAATATATACTTTTTTACTCCCTTTTGCTCGATCCCTTCGATTGAACTTTAAAATGGAATTGGCATAACATTTATCTAACAGTAGCAAACTTGACGCGAACTGAGCTTCGCAAAGTCGTTATTGCTTTGATCATTAGCTTTCATTGGCCAAAAGGCCATTTCCGAGTTCATGTCTGCCTCCTCTTCAAAGCGAGTCTAAGTGCGAAGTTTTTGTGATGGTAATAGGCTGATTTAGCAAAAGAACGGTAACGTCAGTGGCGACGTCGCGCGCAGCAAAACTACCAATGAGAATTTAGAATACAGAAGAAAAGAGTGGAGTCTACTCTATTCTGAATTCTCATTGGTGTTTTTTCTGCGCGCGCCGTCGCCACTGACGTTCCCGTTCTGTTGCTAAATCAGCCTAATTAGTTCCACTTTACATCTGAATGAAAACTAATTTTCATAACAAAAACTTCGCACTTAGACTCGCTTTGAAGAGGAGGCAGCTATCAATTCGGGAATGGTCTATTAAATTAGACTTTATTAGCCTTAATAGGTCCGCAATACGGATATAAAATAGAGTACGGCGTAAGAATGTTTCAGCAGAACTACAATACAAAAAGGCTTTCCTCAACGAACAAACATTTCAAAGTGCACGCCAGTTTTTTACTTAAGGTAGCATTTGATGCATGATTTATTTACATTTAAAACTATTTTTACACTCATCGCAATTTGTTTCTTGCATTTCACTTCATTCTATTTCGACTAAACCGTCAGTTTCTTTTCATTTCGTGTCATAAGCATCCTATACTGATTTGATTTACGCCTTTTACTTTTACAATATTTCTCTATTTCAGAATAAAAAACTCGGATTATTCTGCATCATTCTGGGGAACTGAAGTACCGTCGTGGTTTTTGCTATAAAACTAGCGACTCATTCTTTTTTGACGTCTGCATATTATGTATGTAATTGGTTGGGAAAACCACAAACTGAAATGCCGTGAATACATCACAGCCAAGGAGCTCATCAAGGGGACCCTCTATCTCCACTAATAGGACATTTGCATGATGACGCCATTTGAATACAAGTACCAAAAGCCTACAGGTTTTGCTTGTTTAATTTTATTTTTACCCCGTTGGGAATACAAAATTGAAATACGAAAAGCAAAACAAACTGAGTTCTAGTAGTTGTAGTCAAATGACGCTATCGTAAAAGTTGCCTATTCCTTCAGAGTGAACTTATTTTTAGGAACAGGTTTTTCCCGCGAAAAGTATCATTTTCCCCTTGACGCTGAGATAGCTCTGTTTTAATTGGCTTTCACAACAGTGGGTGCACAGAATCTCTCTAGGGAGGCGTTCTATAAACAAAACTATTCGGGAAAGGGTTGACTCCTAGGCCAAGAGAGTGTCTAATCAGCGTGGGTGGGTGGGTCGTGAGTGGTGAGTCGTGGGTCGTGTGTCGTGGGTCCGAGATCCTCCATGTATACACGTCATGTATACATACTTTTAACCCTAACCCTAACCCTAACCCTAACCCTAAACCTAACTCTTAGGCCGGGCAATTGCAAATTTGGACCGAGCACTGAGGGAGCTGATATATGTCTTTTTTTTTTTTTATCTTCAAACAAACACGACCCACGATCCACGACCCACCCACCCACGCGATTTAGCCTCACCCCTAGGCCAAGTATGGGAGGTATATAGGCTCGCCTTGATGAGCTCCTGTCCCCATACTTTATTCTCCTCAGTTCTTGTGGAGAAAACTAGAAATAGCCATATCTATTTCAATAGGATAAACAAATCGTTGTTGTCTCTTAAAATGATCTCTTTTATACCTGCAAAAAGGTTAATTTTAGTAAATAACTATTTGACAATTTACCTTTTAAATACTTAATTAATTGGTGATTTATGGAAACGGGATGGTAAACATTGATATAAAAGAGGGACTTAAAAAAACCTCAGACCCCACTTTTTCCAAAGGCCGAATAACTTTATCCAGTAAATTAGTCACTACTCGGAGCATAACTGAAATAGCAATGTTTCTCGTGACGTCATCCATTGTTATTAATATGCCAACCAGAACCTGATTGGCTGTTGAAACAATGCCTTTTTTTTTCCGTGGTTGGCGTATTTGAATATCAAAAGAAATGTGACGTCAATGTTTGTAACCAAGAAATATCGCTATTTATTAAGAACTGAACTACGGATATCAGATTTCCAGCATTTTCATTGGCTCGCCGGACACAGGCAATCAGTTCATATACCTGTTGTACCTAATGTGGTCAAGGAACGCGTCAGCAATAAAGCGAGAATGAAAACATTTTTGCAGCTCTGAGAAAAAATGGCCGGCAAAAGCCGTTTTGGACCGGAATTATCCGAGGCAGAAATAGATGCTTCAGTGGAAGAACTGTTGATCCAATCGTACACTCCTTAACTTAGATTTGCTTACAGTGTGCATAGCCATTGTTGCGTGAGCAGATACTGAAATCTTTGCATAGATTGAAACTGTCAGATAGTGAATTATCCACCGGATACAGTTTTCTGGCCTTTGAAAAACTGTGGCCAGGATTATTCAAAAGCTCTATGCACCGCGGCTAAATCCATATTCAGAGGATAAGTGCTTTCAAAACCAATTCTTAATTTTCTCTCACGCGATCAGCGGAAAATTATTGGTCAAACAAAAGAATGCACTTACGCGAGAGAAAAGGACTGAATGGCCGCCGCTTAATTATTAACACCACCTGGCATCATCGTTTCCAGGGCTTTTCCGCCCTCGACCCCGGCGGAAAGCCCTGGGAACGAGAAACGTGTTTCAACAGTACTGGTCTGTAAGGACAAAACGGAATCACAAATCTCAAAACACAAAAACATTAAAGTGCCCCTTTTTCTTTGGATTTAAAAACTATGTTAACTGAACACTAAGCGACCAACGTTTTAAGCCTTGATTTCAAAAAGAAACTATTTTATTTTAACTGAAACTTTCCTATTTAATGGTCCGCCATTACTAACTTTACGTTCTTGAGAGAGCTGGATCGAGGAAAAAATCAAGTCAAAGGCTCACTAGTTTAAGAATGCAATGCATGTGTACGCCGCAGAATTAATATGCAGCACGGGCTTTCAGACTTTTAAACTCGCGTTTTGCATATATAATAAGTTGCATTCACACGCTGAAATTTTAAGATAGTGAGCCTTTGACGTCACTTTTCCCTGGATATAAGTCTCTGAGGTCCAATCGGTCAGTTTTGAACGTGAGTAATGGCGGACCGTGAAATGGAAAACCTGCGCTCAAAATAAACGGCCTTTGGACAAAAATCAAAGCTCTATTCTAATGCAGACAGTTTGCGTTTTTTGTTGGTTAAAAAAGGTCGCCACTGATCACGTGGGAGAAAATCAAAAATAAAATTTGTTTGCAAAGATAGGTTGGTACAAGATGGTGGCTGAAAAAGATAGTGACATTTCGGTACATACTTTTTACAAGATTCTGAATTTGAACATTTTTGAAATTCTACCAGATTATTACCACTAGATTTTAACAGCGGTTCTCTATGAATCTCTGGGCTCATCAAGGAGAGCTTTGGCTTGTACCTTTGATAGTACTTTTTGACACTTGCACTT
>OX421447.1:12004073-12014073 GCA_949126865.1 Montipora capitata
TGCACGTATTCATGTCCATATCCATGGTAACAAGTCCGTACCCATAGTAACAACCACGACTGCAAACTGGGACTGAATACCAGGCCTCTCGTGAAGCTTTGTTGAATCAAATGTTGATGATGTGTTGAAACTGTTTGCCCACCGCAGCAGTCAACATCGTTCAACAAAATCTAACGGATGTTGAAGCAAATGTTGTAGCCGTTTGCCCAAGCCTTTACTCTCGGGTGATGGACTCTTCGGAGTTTTACGTATTTTTTTTCTCGGTGCATTTCCTTGCCATTTTTGATCCTGATAAGTCATGGAGTACTGGGGCACCCAAAGATGTCTTTTGTCAAACATTCACACCGTTCACGCTTATTTCATTCCTGGAAACTTTGTACATGATTTGCGTGCCGAAGAACATAAAGAAAGAAGCAAATTATCATGCAACCCTCCTCGTGCCCGTTTAAGTCGTGCACGCGTGAACCACATTGAACGAATTAGATGTCCCTATTGCGTGTGTTGCACTGGAAACAACTTGAGATAACTCTCTACAGTTCGAGCCATAAGGCCCATTTAAACGGTTCAACATGCATTCAACACTTTGTTGAACCAAAGTTCGGTGCGTTAATTTGAACCGGTCGTCCAACATTGTTGAAAGCATAAAAAATGTTGAAAGCTTGTTGAAGGCATGTTGAATCAACGTTAAATCGGTTTAAACTTTCATTTAACATCGATTCAACTTGTCCTTTGTTCTCGAAAATGTTGAATGGTGTTGAAGCCGTCTCACCACTCTGTTCAACAATTGTAGAACACACGCATGCTCACATCAGGCCACAAAAATTAACATGGCGTAGTTTATCTGGACGAGAGAGACTGTTTCTAGTTCTTAAATCCTCGCAATCAAATTTCGCGAAAGTGTTGGTTCTTTTGAATGAAGGGGTAGTTTCTAAAGAAACTGTGGTGCTGCGTCGGTGGGGAAGTGGGTTTTATCAACGGAGTTGATAATGTAAATTGGCCACCGTACAGAGATTCTAAAAGCTGACGTTTCGAGCGTTAGCCCTTCGTCAGAGCGAATCGAGGGATTATGGGTTACGTGTAGTTTTTATAGTAGAGTAGGAGCTACGCTATTGGTGGTAACATGGCAACGTGAAAAATAGGAATATATTAGTTAAATGAAAAGCGTTCGTTAATACCGTGAGGATTAAGGGTGCCGATTTGAAAGATGAATTTTTGTTCCAGATTCTTGCGGCTTTCCGTCGTACCTAGATATAGGGAAAGACCGCAGATAGCCATGTGTTTTTTGGAGTGGTTAGGCAGATTAAAATGGCGAGCAACTGGCTTAGATGCATCCTTGTCATTCTACATACATACATTGGTGAGACAGGTAGACGACTAGGTGACCGATTCCGCGAACACCTTCGCGATGTTGAGAAGAATGACAAGGATGCATCTAAGCCAGTCGCTCGCCATTTTAATCTGCCTAACCACTCCAAAAAACACATGGCTATCTGCGGCCTTTCCCTACATCTAGGTACGACGGAAAGCCGCAAGAATCTGGAACAAAAATTCATTTTTCAAATCGGCACCCTTAATCCTCACGGTATTAACGAACGCTTTTCATTTAACTAATATATTCCTATTTTTCACGTTGCCATGTTACCACCAATAGCGTAGCTCCTACTCTACTATAAAAACTACACGTAACCCATAATCCCTCGATTCGCTCTGACGAAGGGCTATCGCTCGAAACGTCAGCTTTTAGAATCTCTGTACGGTGGCCAATTTACATTATCAACTCTGTTGATAAAACCAAATTTTTGTTGGTTCTTTTGTTGGCGCAATGTTGGAACCGTTTTAATAATAATAATAATAATAATAATAATAATAATAATAATAATAATAATAATAATAATAATAATAACGGTGATGATGATGACAATAATAACTTACCCCTTAATTTATCGCAGTCAAATTATAAAAAGGGGCGTTTTGCATGCGAACAAAGAATATTCATCTGATCACTCTGTCGATGTCGACAATTCTGCGATCATATATGGCAAGAGACAAACGTAATGGGCCACTTTCGAAAATACCAAACACTCTTTGTTTTTACCCCAAAATTTTGCAGAAGTATTGTTTTTGTTTCCTCTCGGGACTATTGTAAGTCCCAAGAGAAACTGGAAACAATGCTTAAGCCTGGTTTGCATGTGATCTGCAACGGTCTGCGACAGGTTGCCGATAGGTATGGAAACATATGTCCCCGGCGTCTGCGGCGATCTGCGGCATACGGTCTGGATGATCGGAAAAGTTGAATCTAGTTCTACTTTCCCGACCATTACGATGCTTCCGACTAAGACAACTTTTAATGGAAACGTGTGTCTGAGATGATCTATGTCCTATCGGCGACTCAATATTGCTCGCCTTCAAACACCTGTCATGTCTTGTCCAATCAGACTTAAGGAAAGTGCGCGCCTTTTTCTCCTCGCTTCGGAGAAGATTAGTGGTACGCTTGTCTGCGATCGCTTCAGATTAAACGGGAAACACTTGTCTGCGGTGTTTACGATCGTCTGCGATAAGACAGACGCAGACAGCTTCCGGTCGTGTAGCAGATACCGTTGCAGATCATAAAGGAAACCAGGCTTTACGCAAAAATTTGGAGGATTATGGTATTATCTAAAATGCCCGATGATATGAGTGCTTCTTTTGTCTCAGGCAGCTCTGATAACAAGCCTGTTTTCCCAAGGGAAAAAGCACGTTGCTGGTTCTTTTAAATGGGCGATAGTGGTAACTAAAATGGTATTCAATATTCAACTTAACTGATGATGCAAAGCCCTTTTATGGTAATTTTTTTCAACGTTTCAAACGTGAAAACAAACGAAGTTGCAGGTGCTCCTATTTAACCCTGACAGGTTCCACACAGCCACCAATTCTTTAGCACAAAAAGGCTTGTTGATAATGATCCTAAATTGGCGTTGAAACCCGAGTCTGTTTTTCCTTCCAAACGTCATGATAACTTAACCACAATTCAGTTGTTTTTGTTTACATCGTTAGAGACATGCGATTAGAATAAATGGCTCAATTTAAGCCGCTCAACCCTTTAAGCCTTGACACCGTCAAGTTAATAATAATACCGTCGCAAGTCATTAAAATAATTTGTGATAACGGATTTCAACCAGGATACAAGTATTTCTTGATATTTAAGCGGTATGGTAAAGCGGTATGGTTCGCTTCTCAGTGAAAATGGCACGAAATCCTAACCAATAATTTTAAGTACAGGCCGGTTTACACGGTGCGATTTCTCGGCACGATTTATCAGCCCGACGGCGTCGGAGTGCAAAAATCTTGCCTGTATTTTGACAGCCGATGAACGACCTATTCATGGAAATGAAAATTGCTCCGATTCAAAAAATCTGTTGCAGTGCAACAGATTTTTTGAAGTCAGGCGGACACTCCGACAGAAACCGCGATGTCAATCAAAGGGTATGTAATTGGGTAATGCGCATGAATACTGAAAAAATTAAATTAAATTTGAGGGAAAATTACACGTTTTACACAATTTACACAGTACGATTTATCGGCCCGGCAAAACCGGACGACAAATCGTACTGTGTAAGCCGGCCTTAAGGATTCCTTACCAGTTCATTTCTGCTTCCTGCTTTTTCTCTGAGTGTATTTCTCCGGTCATCACCATTATTCGGTGCAAGTTCCCTTTCAATTTCATCACTTTCTTCTGGTTCTCCTCGCACATCACCCTCAGATGCCACGGGTACAACTTTGTTATTAAACATTAGCTTTGGTTTGCTGGAGTTATTTGGCGACCCGCCTGGGCTTGCGTTGTTTGTACCATCACACAGTGTGTTGCTTTTGTTTAAGTGTAGAATAGGAGTAGGGCCTTGAAAATCCATATTATCTGCAGATTGGCTGCGATCGAGTTGACATCCAGGATCAAATCCCCTGGCATTTGAGGAAGAAATGGTTTTCGCTGGAATTCGTTGCCTCATTTCTTCGTTAGAAGTTTTCGGACTGTAACCCAACTTTTTCATTGCTTTAGAGTTCAGATTCCCAACTTGAATAGCTCGGAGTGTTTCCAGGGGATCTGGCATACCTATGTTCTTTGTCTTCTCTTCGATTACTCCACTAATCGAAACTATAACGCCTGACATGACAGCCAATCCAACTACCATATAGATAAGATTAAGAAACTCCAGAATTATAGGAACAGCGTCATTTTTGTCATAGCCTTTCTTTACGCTACCAGGTACAAAATCTCCGAAGCCAATGGTCGAGAGTGTCACAAAACAAAAATAGACAGATTCAAGGTAACTCCAATTCTCCAAATCGCTAAATCCAATTGCTGGTATAACGATCATGATTGTTAGTAAAAAGAAGGCTATAATTGCAGTTTTTATCTCTAACTTCTCGGTCTCCCTGTTGTATACTTTTCTCTCGAACATTTTAATAGCAATGGAAATTTCCTCGGAGATCCGATTTCCAACTGATCGAAGGGTTAGTCCAGTGAGAGGTATGCCAAACAGAGCATACAAGATACAAAATAATTGGCCCCAATTTGAAGTCGGCACGATGTGTCCATAACCTGTTCAAAAAAAGATACTATAAACAAGGGCTTCACCAAAATAAACATATTACGAGGTTGCACACAATTTTTTCATATTTCCAAAATGTTGTCTTTTCTTCTGGATTGAAAGGTATGTTTCGTCTTGTTAATTTTGAAGCCGAAAACTCGCTCGTTTATCCTAGGCTATTTTGGCATGTGTTCTCGAAGACGTCTTGTCGTTCACATCAAGCACAAATAAATATTTGACTCAGAACGCGACATAGATATTAAATACGCTTCCACTGTAAAACCAACTAAGGTGCTTTTAATTTATTAGACATATAATTCGCGTACATTGAAATCGATTCGAGTTCGTCGGCCAAATCGACAGTGACAAGAGCTAGTGTACTGGAGTTTCAAAGACGAGCTGTAGGTTTCTCGATATTGACCGGACCTGCGGGCTAAACATCGGACATGCCAGCTGATCATTATACATAAAGCATAGGAGCTTAGAAATACTTAGCCTTCACATATCTTGTTTGTATAAACTATTTAAGTGCTTTGTTGAGCGAATTTTGCGGTAAAATTTTGCGGGGCGGGTCAAATTATAACATGAATGTCAAAAATATAAACCGCGTAACTCGTCGACTATTTCCTTGAAAACGTAGCTTTTGGGCGATTGAAAATCAACCAACTAAAAGCTCTTCCCATTTTTTCCTGAATATCTGAAGTTCAAATGGTCAAGTAATATTCTTTCTGAGCTTTCTTAGTTTTTAGTTACTTCCGATAAAATTGGCTTGAGTAATACGTCTTGTCGGTGATAGCCTTTGCACACAATTAGGCGATTTAAAATAGGCTTGGTTAATACAGAATTGAGCATTTTAAGCCTAGCTGCAGAGTCTAATACACTTTGGAATCCAAGTACTGGGCGAAAACAACATCTTGCGTTTTGGAGGCTTTAAGGTTTTCGTCCTATGTGAGCGTATTATAATCGCGATTTGCGTGATTTCCAAACAGAACTTTCGTATGGCTATCGCAATTTAAGACTGGCTTTCTACAGCTATAATAAATTTTGATATTTTTTCGAGTCATATCTCTCCAAACAAGTTGCTTGATGCCCTCCGTTTGCAGCATTTACAGCCCAAAAATTTAAATATTAAACAATCAAGATACACAGCTGCTTGCACCCAAGTGTGGTAGCCAAATCAAGCCACTATTGTTGTGTGATCGAAGCTTCTTCCCTTAACTTGGGGAGATTTCCATCGCTCGCAACAAAACAATGCTAAATGCAATTCGGTGACACAGTGCTTCATTAATCAGTGCCAAGATTTAGCTTGGGAGAATAGCTTATAAACCGCTATACTTCTCTTGTTGCTAGGGCAGAGTACCCAAAGTCGTGTTATAATTCGAATATCAATGAAGTGACAAAATTTGAGCTTAACTTTAACCAAACAATCCTTTCTAGTGGAGTGCGATTCGAACTCACCAATGGTAGTAACTACATTTCCTGCGAAGACAAAAGCGTTCATAAAATGCCACTGCTCTATTTCATGGTAGTCTGCCTCTTGCAAATCGAATCCCAGTTTAAGCGCTGTTTTGAGTTTCTTAAGAAAGCATTTAATATCTTCGTCCGAAATATTGTACGTCTTCGTGAAGTTGTCTTTCACCTTTTGGAACTGGAGGCGTGCACGTTGTTCTTTTTCGTGTGGCAGCTCGATGGCATGAAAAATGGCTGCCCCAACAAGAAGGTAGACGAGAAAAAACACAATCCGTACAATCAACTTCTTTGTGTTCGGACTTAATGCCATAATTAAGCAGCAGCAGCAACATGAGAAATTTGACGAAAAGGACAAGGCGACATCATTTCAAAAAAACCATTCGGTGTTCAGTTTGCGACGTACGTACGGTTCAAAGTTTCAAATGTTGGCTTCAAAAGCCAACGGCACGTGAAAACATTTCAAAGTGAAGAAGTAGCGACATTCGATCACTCTTCTATTCCTATCAGTTGTTTGGTTGGTAGGCTTGACAATGTGGCTTGCAATTCACTACGTTACTACTTGGAACACCTGTTCATGAGAGCATGCGCATACCAAATCTCCCCAGTGTCACAACATTTTCTCTCATTAGACTTGCTTCGCTAATTACAGCGTTTGCCAGTTTCAATGACCGAAGGGTTGCCATCGAACGTGCCCCTCGAAATTCACCACGTCATATTACAATTTTAGCCGTGCTTGTCATTTTTTGGGGATATGACGAGAAGTTGAAGGGGAAAATGCAGCTGAGGACTTTTAACTTCTTGCCGCCTTAAGAATTTTGTTTACTAGTGTTGTCGCTGACGTCACCTTTATTTTGCTGTGAATATTATATGGAACGTAAGGTTTCTACGTAAAATATCCCCTGTATATTCTGCTACAGAAACCGTCCTCTATCGCAGTGCACTTTGCATAAAAACAATGAATCGAGCGCACAATTTGTTTTCCTTTGTCCAGTGAGAAAAAAAGGTAGCGGGAGATTATATCAGAAAGTTTTCTGTCAATGCGAATATCCATTTTTCTTTAAAAACACTGTAAAAATGGAAAACCACAGTACATACTTTCCTAGAAATTGCTATCTCACTCCCTTTTAATAAATGTAAATAATTTGGAAGCTTTTTTGATGGACGAAATTGAACATCGGCGTTATTAACGAGTCTCCAAGGCAAAACACTGCACTGGCGATTTAAAGTTTAAATAATTAACAGTGAAGTCTCGGTTTGAAAGTGATATCAAAAGATGACACCCTCAGCAGGCGTGTTTATTTTTAAAGGAGCTTTGAGAAAAGTTTACTAAGATACAAAACGAAATTGTAGACTGACATTTAGCGGTTAAACGGCTCGAGTCAAGTGGACTCAAAGGACTTTTTTTACATAATTTATGGCCAACACGTAGCTTCTACGGAAAAGATATGTTTCTGATGGAGGCTAGTTTGGACATGTTTCTTTGAATAGGTTAACGGTTGCTTTCATGTCAGCTGTCATCAGTTGACAACGTTAAATGTTGAAAACACCATTTGCTGTGATTCTATTTATAAAAAATGGCAACAAAGAGAACGAATTGGACGTTGTACTGGGAAAATCTAGAACATGACACAGGAAGGATTACAGAAACACCCAATTTTTTTTAATAGGTCGTTGAATTGGCCCTTTGTCATGCGAGTTGCTATGGAAATTCAACGTAAACAGCGCTATTTCTTGATTAATAAATTGTGGCACGCATCGTGCCAACGTCTAACAAATTTGTCCTACCAGTTGCGGTGTATTTAAGGTTGAAAATGATCTCATTCACGTCCTTTCAACAGCTATCAAGACGATCATAATTCTCCAGGAGACGAAAAGAAATATGGCAACGAAAAATAATATATAGAAAGCGCACTGGAACATATTTTTCTTCGATCGATCCTACTCGATTGCCAGTAATATCTAATCTGTAAAGAATATTGATTTTTTCTTAAAATGAAAATTAATACAAACAGTTCTTAAATTTGAATTTATAATTCCAGAGACTGGCTATTGTTTTGGTTGTCATTTTCGGCCAATCCAAGAGACTTCCCCAAGAAATACCACTTACGACATCATTAGTTTTATTGTCTAACAACGGTGACGGGTTTTTTAACTTTGCTAAAATGGCAAGTTCTGGAGTTCTTCTTCTACAAATAAACATGATATCGATAACTGAGTTCTCCCAAAAAGTAAAAATCACAATGAACTCTTCACTTCACGTATGACACGCATCCGACCATCTTGACGGCAGCTCGTTTGGTAGAGCACGTACAGCATAAACACGCGGTGAAGGAGGAGGCGGAATGGTCCAGTGGTTAGGGTGTTGGGTTTGCATGCATGCGGTTTCCCCGGGTTCAAATCCCGTTCTAACCCCTAGTTTGAATTTGTTTCCGGTTGTTTCCGGGACAACCGGAAACAAATTCAAACCTGGGGCCCGTTTCTCGAAAGTCCCGAAAACTTTTCGGGCCCGGAAAGCCATCTGTGAAAATGCCAACCACTTATTTTGGAAAGCCGATCTTTGAACATGTTTTCAAAGTAGCAAAAAGCAAATTGACTGTGAAATTTGACGACTTAAATCCTTCCCGTTCTTGAGATACAGAGGGAATTGTGACACCCGAAAATGGCCCGTAAACTTTCGGGGCTTTCGAGAAACGGGCCACAGAGGTTAGAACCCGGGGGCAACCGCATGCATGCATGCATGCATGCGTGGAAGAGTTAACTGCCAGCCAACTGGTTGCCTCCTGCCAGTTGGGGTCCTTAATCATGTTTCTCTCAGATTATTAAAAGTGGAATGCCTGTGAACCAGGAGCCTATGAGTAGGAGCCTCCATTTGAAGTAGTCAACGTTTGCGCGTATCTTTCTATTTTTAGAACTAAACCTTCAGCAGGAGACTCACATTTACATTAATTTACATCAATATGCACTATTTGTATTCATTGTTTTTGCTATTAAATTCTTTGTCGTCGTTTAACAATAACTCTATTCTGATTGGCCATTCTAAACAATGCGTGCATAGACGAAGAACGCGCGCGTGGCGTTCTGAAAATAGAAAGATATGCGCAAAGGTTGTCTCATAGGGCTTGTATGGGAGATGCAAGCTCCTACTGACGGGTTTCTGCTGTGAACTAGCTTGATAGCTGGGTGCACTTCCATCCTAAGCAAAGCATTTTAAAAGGATTCGAATCCCTCTCAAACCTGGAGCTTCAGTTCAGGCTTTAGTGCTTGCAACTGCAAGCAAGCAAGCAAATAAGTAACATGCAAGTTGCTTATCTAACTTCGATGATCTTTCAAACTCTCGACTGTTTTTTAACTTGCCCCAGTATTTCCAGGCAGGCGGGGGTGGCCGGAGTTGGTAGGCCTGTACCGATTGCGCTGGGCAGACCAGGGGGGGCCCGTTTCTCGAAAGTCCCGAAAACCTTTCGGGCCCGAAAAGCCATCAGTGAAAATTGCCAACCGCTTGTTTTGGAAACCCGATCTTTTAACATCTTTTCAAGGTAACAAAAATAAAAACAAATGTGAGGTTTGACGAATTAAATTCTCTGCGTTCTTGAGATGCAAAGGGAATTGTGACACCCGAAATTGGCCCGTAAAGTTTCGGGCCTTTGGAGAAACGGTCCCCAGGAGCGTACAACTTCATTGCATTTGTGGAACGCTCTTTTTACAGTTATTTTTAGACAGATTAACCCGCGAAATCAGACCTTTTCAGTACAAATCTGGCATTATTAAATTATTACACGGTAAAGGATTGAGAATGGTCACTCAGAACTCGTCTAAAATAACTTGTGCTATGAAAATGCCATTACATAGAAACAGTATCGGAGTTGTAGGTTCTTGGTCATGGGCTACTGCTTGTACATTGTTTACAAAATGTTAGCGCTCTTTATTAGCTTCAAATTCACAAATTCAAATTCTCCCATATCAACGTA
>OX421447.1:12019073-12029073 GCA_949126865.1 Montipora capitata
AAATAAATTGATACGAGCGGTATCAAAGTTAAAATAGAGAATGAAAGATTCTCTGTTGCATGCTTACGTTGTCGTCAAAACCTCAAATTTGGTGATTTCACGTCGTCGTTGTACAGAGGACCGCTAGGATACTTGCTAAAATCCGTGCTGCACGTGCAGCACGATTATTTATGCTCTTTTAACCAATGAAATTATTGTTTCGTGCCGTTCTCGTAGTCGTAGCCGTCGTCGCTTCTTAAACTCCCTAACGTTTCAAAGGCAGAGATCTCGTGTATATATTCACAACGAGTCCCCAACTACGTTCATTATAAATCTACATTTTCCATCATCCACCTCATATGTGTTCATTTATCTTCATTCACATTCATCAACCCTCATTTGCTTTATTTACCTTCATCCATACTCATTTACGAAGCCCTCCCAGAGGTTTTTGGGAAGAAAACGAACATGGCGGCTAATTTGAACTGGGGAACAGGGCAACGAACAAAGTATCCTAAGGGAGCAAGGGAACATAAACCATTTTAGGAATCCAAAAGCTGTGAACAAGTTTGGAAGTAATTTCGGGAACAAGGGAACACAAGAAAACTATTAAAGGGAAGAAGTGCCCGAGTGACGGTGAACAAGGGCCGTAGCAAGCTCGGAAAAGCTACGGTGGGGGAAGGGAAGAAAGATTTTGAGTAACTTGTATTTTGAAATTTGAGGATTTTGCTACGGAGGACGCATTGGATGTGTGTAAGCCCGTTCTTTTTAATGAGAACTGGGGAAATGGGGATGATGCCCTCCCTCCCCCCCCCCCTCCCCCATAAAAATATTTGAAAACGAAACACCAAAAAGAAAGAGCATTTCCCAGCATCATCGGTCCTTTAAATGTCAAGTTTTTGATAGATGAAAATTCTTAAACAAAAGCACAGTACATTTCAATTACCCAAGAGGCTTAGTAAAGTAATTATACGTAACTCAGTCAGATCTTTGATTCTTGCATAGGCAAGAAGAGGCCGGGAAGGCGAAACGTTTTCAAGTTTAGAGTTCAAGTTTATAATTTAACTAATTAATAACACGCTCGATACATGGCAAAGGTTTTACAATACAACAGTATACAGCGTACAACATAGAATAATGTCGAGTAATTATACGTGATCACAAAAACATGAATATTTATTTGCATGGATTCCTAAGTGGAACAACGCTATCCCTGGTATTCCCAATGAAAATCTAACGGGAGTTTAAAAAAAATCATCGACTGTCTTGCTCGACGGAAGCACAACAGTTGTACAGAATCAATTCATTAGTACTTCCTTTCATTAGTCACTGCCTCGGCAAACCAATGAATGTTGAAAAAAACAAAAAAAAAACAAAACAAAAAAAAACAAGGGGCTGTGTCTAAATCTTGAAACCAGCAAATGTTTTACCCGTAAGAGTCATCATAGTAAATTTGTAGTCACTGTACCAGGAGCCCATTCGCTGCACTATAGATGGTTTTCAATTACGTGATGAGACGGCCATGCTGGTGCACAAAACAATAGCAAATTAAGGCCCAGTGGTTAGGGCGCTTGCCTTGAGATCCGGAGATCTCGGGTTCAAGACCCGCTCTAACCACTGGTTGAATTTGATCCTGGTAGTCCCTGGTTCAACTTCCCAGCTGCACTTGTAAATAGCCAACTGGTTTGCCTCCGGCCAGTTGGGATTCTTAACAGTTGTTGTTGTTGTTGTTGTTGTTCCTGTTGTGTCATTGGCCCTGAAAAGCCCCTATGAGGAGCGGTCAATTAAGTATGTATGTATGTATGTACGTACGTACGTACGTACGTACGTACGTACGTACGTACGTACGTACGTACGTACGTATGTATGTATGTATGTATGTATGTATGTATGTATGTATGTATGTATGTATGTATGTATGTATGTATGTATGTATGTATTTATGTAAAGTGTGAAACTTGATTTTCGTAAAACAGTGCTCAATACATAAAAGTAGAGCGAAATATATACGGAAGAAAAAAACAAATAAACTACAAGTTCATCCCTACAAGCCTGTTTCGTGGTCGCCCTGATGAGTGGGCGACCACGAAAGAGGCTTGTAGGGATGAACTTGTAGTTTATTTGTTTTTTTCTTCCGTATATATGTATGTATGTATGTATTATCATAGAGTCAAATTCCCAAAAGACTTTTTTCACTATTGTTCTGTGCACCAACATGGCTGCTGTGACGTCTGGTGAAAACCATCTATACTGTCTGAGTTGCCTTAGGGGGTATTTGTAAACATAAGACCGGGACAAACTCCGGCCGGCATGAGTTGGAATAGGCCTCCATTCATTTTCTTTTTTCGCGTTTACATGAGACCGGCCTGACAATGAACTCAGACCGGACTGACTTCCTCTCGCGATCGGTCGTTAGACCGAGACGAGAAACTCTCGTACCGATCTGAGTTCGTGCCGTTCTCGTGTAAATCACAACAAATCTCAGACCCGGTCCAGAAATTTCAAGCCTGTATGCTTTTGGGCCAGCAATATATTTATTAGAATTATTTCATTCGGTTTCTTGTAAACGGCTGCAAAAATTTCATGCCCCCCCCCCCCCTCCAGTCCAGATCCGCGAGCGAATATGGACCCCCTCTCACGGATTTGGACCCCCCTAAAATTAAGCGTTCTTTTGATTAAGGTAATAAAATTCCTTTATGAATTGTTTTTAGTTGTAGAAAACCTTTTACTGAAACTTAAGTCCAACTTTGCTCAGTTTCTCCTTATTGAAAATTAATACGAGAATCCATAACTGGAAAAGTTTGTCCTTGTAATCAAGTAAACTTCTTATCATAGGTTTTCCAACCAAGTGGTCTTACTTCAAAAAGTGGCACCTCCTTTGTGAAAGCGCCCCTATTCAAACTCTCAGATTGAAGGAAGAAAGAAACAAAAAAGAAACAAAGCCTTACGAAACGGCCACAGCTTAAGTCTTCTGACTTTGCTTTTTCTCCTTATTAGAAAATCAACACGACAATTCAACGAGTTGCTAGCGCGTGATTTTTAAATCACGGTGAAAAGCTTCTGTCAGAAAGGAGTTCAAATCTGCATCTACTTTACGAAATGCTGCCGCAAATGATTTGAAAAAGCTTTACTGAATAATTAACTGATCTAAGTCTTTTTCAAAAAGATTTATGCTCTCTGGCGTCGGTCAGAATCGAACTATGCCTAGATAAACTGTTAAACAAACTGTAATGGGGGGGGGGGGGGGGGGGGGATGGGGGAGTCCAAATCAAAGGGGGTCCAAATTTGCTAGGACACCGGGTCTCATGTAAATAACCCCTCAGAGGCATACGTAGACTTCAAGGGCAAAACACAGCATCCATACTTTCACTGAAGTACAGCCATGGGTGGTGATCAAACCACCCCGACTGGAAGGACCTCTTCCTGTTGCCGTAGGACATGGAAGGGATATGATAATGCACTTAACAATGTTAAGTCCCAGGGAGGGGGGGTCGGGCATGGGGAGGAGATTTTGACATTTTCGTTTAAAAAAACTCAAATTCCCTACCCCTGGGACAAAATAATTGGTCAAAATGTCCACCCGGCGGCAAGTAAAGGTGGTAAAATGTCCTTTGTACGATCAAAATCACAAGCCTGGGGACGACACATACGATCAAAATCCCTACCGTCCTGGGGACATGACAGACCTCACGATCAAACTCCCGTGGTTAGCCCGACCCCTCTCCCTGGGGCTTAACATTGATAGGTGCATAAATTAAATGGCTGATTTGGTCTATCTCTAAGTTGAGGTAACTGGTAACAGACTCACCAGAAGAATAATCCTGCGCTCTCAGAAGACGTCATCTAAGCTCATCTACATCTACATGTTCCAGCACTTGGCAACGTCCCTTCTTGACTTATGGCTGTTTCTGCTTCTAAAGGTGGGCTCATACACCGTAAGCCTTTTCAGAGACATCACCGCCAAGCCGGCCACTTCTGCTGGAGTGAACAGGACAGGTTAGGGTCAGGGTTAGGACAGCCACAACACCGGGGACTTCATCCCATTCTCTTCTCGAAAAGTGCGCGGGTTCCTTAACGTCCCACAGGGAACTTGTGAACAAAGAAGATATACGTGAGACGGGGCCTACGGTTTATGATCCTAAAGTCTAACCATTTGCAGATGGAATTACAGAATTTACAAAGGCAGCACTTTCTTCTCAGTTATTTTAAGATCCTGAATGTTGATCCAGCCGAGGTTCGAACCCGTGGCCTCCTGAATGACAGCCCGATGCTCAACCGAGCCACCGGTGTTCGGTTAAGAATTCTCTGGCATTTCTGAAGCGCGAGACTTTTTTACATTCTCATCCTTAACGATCGCCTTATTGTCCTGGGGCTTTACTCAGGATCTGAGCGACTCCTGCTTGAATTTTCGGGGTTTTTGTTTTTGAGAGGACATTGCTGACTTTCTATCATGTTCCAAAGAATTCAGTAAAGAAGAGAGTGATTCGGTTGGATGCCTAGACGATTTGATAGACTTTCTTTTTGGCATATTTCTCGTTTGCTGTAATTTGTGGCTGGTTTTGTCTGTAGTTTTACATCACCGAATAAAAGAAAGAAAATATGAACACGGGAAATGGGTACTGTAATTTTTAAATTACAAACTTAAATGTTTATCAGGAAAGATTCTCTCCGGAATTATTTTCAACACTTTATACCTGGGTGTTTTTACTTTTTGGGGCTCTGAGTGAACAGGGACCCCTCTTTTGGGAGGGCCTTATTTCTCCTCATTTCCTTTCATCTACCTTCATCCATATTCATTTACTATTTTCGAATAGGCCATTTTACAGTTGACAGCGTCCTAGCCTATGAATGGCTGCTTCTATTATGTAAATTGTGTTGTTGTAATTCTAATTAGTCCATATTAACATTACAAAAGCACAAAGGTTTGTATCAAAACAGGGTCACTGGCAGCCTCGCTTCTATTCTTAGGCCAGGTAACTCAGCTACAACTATAAAATGGTCTATTTGTGCAGTACACATTAACGGACGTTTTGGTTCTGAGCCTGTTACAAATCATCCTTGGCGCTGACCAAAATGATCACAGGCTTTAAGGATGAAAATGATCAGGTTCTGGAGCAAAATGGATGGCATTACCAGTACCGATTTGTACTGTCACACAACTGCCAAGTTTGAAATTGATTACCCACTAAACCTGACTGTTTTAAACACCCACTAAATTGAACTCTCCCTTTGCGATTCAAAAGAAGGGGTGCTGTATGTGGCCATCTGAGAATAGAGAGCCAAAAATAAACAACCTCTACATCCACTAAAAACCTGTGTCCCCTTTAAATTAACCCACTGACTCCTAACAGTGATTCTTGATAGATTTTACTTTATCTATTATGCCAGACGATTTTCTTCGTCAATTCTTCAATGAGGGGAGGGGAGGGGGGGAGGGGGTGGTGGTTTAGGAGTCATTGGGTTCAATGGTGAGGAAAGATGTTTGCACAGTGAAGATTCTTAAAGGTTGATCATTCAAGCACTATGTTTTTCTGTCTTCAGCACAATACAAGGAGAATATTCCTTTTTGCCCTATGACATTTCTGGCAATACAATCTCTTCCCTGCAGAGAGATATGATGACATATGGAGGATGGAGGAAACCCTAGTCCAAAAGACAAACACAACACTCAGCTGTATTTGGCCAAAATTTTAGCAATATTGATTACATTAACACAAATACCATCATGCAAATCAAATAAATATCAATCCACTTTTGCTCCCAAGGAAATAAAATAATAACAGCTAATGTACAGTAGGAACCCTCCATCGAAACTATGGGCACCATGAACTAATCGCAACATCACAGCACCACTACTTGAAATCCTAACTGAATCTTGATGCGACCATACAATTTCATGAAAGCAGAGTTTCTAACTCTAACACTAAAAAGCCTTAGCAATAGATTCTAGTGTCTGCCAAGGGCTTCATCATCAATATACCAAAACAGATCTCCAGTATCAGGCTGAATACCAGTAACAGGGTAGTTCCAGACATCAACTTCACCATCTGAGAGTTTTGTCACAATGCCCTGCTTGTGCTCCCCCAGAACAAGAACAGCAACAGCTTTTGCCTTGTTTAGTAACTTAAGAGTCATTGTCATCCTTCTTTTGACCTTGTGGGAACCACTTCCTTCCGTTAAAATTATCCATTTGTCTTTATTATCAACAGACGATTGATGAGGAAACAATGAAGCTGTGTGTCCATCAGAACCAGCACCAAGAACCACAAAGTCTAACTGCTCGTTATTAATCAATCTTTTAAGTTCGGCCTCATAGTGTTCAGCACCTAGATCAAGTGGATTACACAATCCATCTTTTAACATTATGTACATTGGGTGAATGTTTAAAGGTGAAATGGGAACATGTTGTAAGAGTTTCTTGTGTATCAAATTTATATTAGATTCTTCACTAGTAAATGGAACGCATCTCTCATCTACCATCCAAAGGTGTGTGTGTAGCCACGGAAACAATTTCGCCTCAAAAGCCAGGGTTTCATAGAGCAGCAAAGGAGAAGTCCCTCCTGATAGTGCCAAGTGAAAAGTTCCTTTTTGAGAAACAGCTTTCAGCGCATGATCTACAATGTTGGCTGCAAGAGTTCTTACTACATGCAAATTTATTCCTGTTACCATGCGATGAGCTCTAAATATTTCTTGCTTGCAATAATAATTCTCGTTCACTGACTTGCCTTGTGACGAGCAAACACCATTTGCATTACAACTTCCACCATCATGATCGAAGGAAAATTCAAGACGTTCTCCAGCTGAAACAAAGTCTAACACATCCAAGTTTTTCTGGTCATACCGACGGGGAACCACACCATGAAAACTGTCCAGGAGATGAGACCAGATTTTCCATGAAGCTAACAAATCTTCAGTACCAACAAACATACTTTTTTGCTCATGATAGACAGCTGATATGAGTGACGTGTAAGCATCACTGGAGCTATTCTGAATAAGGGCATGAAAGCTTTGGACTGAGCAGCCAAAAACTTCTCCTGTTTCATTCAACATCAAGGTATGCAATGGTAGAAATAATTTGGGTTTGGATAGGAATCCAGATAAAAGTACTCCTGGTTTTTTTAGCTTCTCTCCTTGTATATTGAACACTATCTGTCTGATACTACAGGTATCACTTTTAACTGAGGCAGAATTCACTTTATGAACATTTTCCTTAAATACTATTCTCACATAAGCTGTTCGCTCATCAAGCTGTTTTCCAGACACCAAGATGAAAGGGACGCCCTGCCAGCGGGCATTGTTAATAAAGACAGATACAGCAGCAAAGGTTGCTGTGTTACTTGTTTGGGAGTCAGCTACCTTGTCTTGTGCCTTTTCGTCGTTGTAGTGAGTACTGTATTCTTTATACTGGCCAGTGACACTGCTCCACCTATTCAGTGGTTTTGTTTCTCTTAGAAGTCTTACTTTGTTTTCCTGAATACTGGTTTGGTTGTCCAAGTTGTCTGGCATTTCCATGGAAACCAATACAAGGAGTTCAGTCATGTGATTTTGCATGACGTCACGCACAACTCCATAATGATCGTAAAAAGCAGTTCTTCCTTGACAATCATTCCTCTCCTTCAAAACAATTTCCACCCTGTCTATGTGATCTTTGTTCCACAAATGCTCAAACAGGTCCCTGTTTTTGAATCGAAAGTCCAGAATCTGAGTTACTCCATTTTTGCCCAAGTAGTGATCAATTCGATAGATTTCACTTTCTTCAAAATAGTAAGACAGCTGTTGAGCTAACTCCTGAGCAGATGTAAGATCCGAACCAAAAGGTTTTTCAAGCACAAGGCGAGTCCAACTTTTATCAACTTTACTGCGGCAAAACGAATTTATCCTTCCCGCGATTTGTGCGTAAGCAAATGGTGGAACAGATAGGTAAAATATACGTCCTTTCTCCCTCTCTCCCGGCTTTAAACTATTTGCTATTCTCTGGCAAAGCAAGTGGTAGTCTTTTTCTTCTTTTAAAGTGAGATATTGTGTGACTCGAGCAAATTTCCTTTTTTCTTCAATACAAAAATGTTCGTCATCAGGACACTTCAAAGAGCCATCTAAAATCGTATCAATCTTTTTCTGACCTCTCTCAAAGCTTTCTCGAGCAGCAGCATAAAATCTAAACGTATTTTCAACCGTTGTCTGCTGTCTAAAAAGTGTGAAAAAGCCCTGCCATAAATACCTTTTAGCTAAATCACCTGTTGCTCCCACCAAAACTATATTCGTCACATTTCGTGGAAGGTCCGCTTTCGCTTGATTCAAAATTGCTGAACTTTTCCCATGTAAAATGAATAGCAAAATGAAGCTGGTGAAATAAGCCCCCAAAAAGAACATGTTTTACCAAAACAGTTTATTACATGAAAGGTATGATAAGCGCCATTTTGAATATTCCACCCAGTCCTCGCGCTGGTATCGTTGCGTGACAGGATGTTGACGATCCATTCAATTTAACAATATCTCCAATTGGACAGTCCTGCTCATGAGAAAACGCGAATATTAGAGATATGGAGTTTTTGAAAGCTACGTTTGTATATCTAGTGGATTGCTTGAATTGTATTCCTCGGCTTGATTTTTAGTGCCGTCATCGCTGCGTGACTAGTCATCTCACATGCGCCCAGTGTTAAATAGGCAAAACATTGCTTCCAGAGGGACTCTGGACAGGCTTAAACAGGTCAAGGATTTGTATGGATTTCACCATAATACGTAACGAAAATTAAAAAGCCTCAAACGACTTGACCTGGAAACGGATGACGTGAGCCTGAATGGAAAATTTTAATTTTAATTAATGGGCAAAGAAAAACAAAAGACTTTAAAAAGTCTTTTGTTTTTCTTTGCCCATTAATTAAGGCGGAGAGGAAAGATTCACATAACAAGAAGAATTTAGTTTTATCAAACGGGTTGAAATGGTGACGTTTCGAGCGAGCGTTTCTGTTGGTTGTTAATTTAGGTTTGATTTAAAGCTAGGAGCTTAATTTTTACCTCATTTTGGCATACTCGACTGATTTTACTTGCCTTGCATGTTTGCCTCCCACACGGTCGGTACAGTGCCTCGCAAAGGTTTCAAATTGAGGCCATCACCCTAAACCACGTTCGAGGTCTTCAAATGCGCAAAAAATAAATCGAAGCACATCGAAAAAAATATTTGGCTATAGAACTTTAGATAGTTTCAGAAATTCAAATTTAGCTGATATTATTTGATCCTTGAGATTACTAAATTGCGGTATTCATACACTTGGGAAATCCTTTATTTCAGTATTGATTAACAGCCACATTAGCTGACTTTAACAACAATATATCAAAACTTTCTTGTAAGTAGCCATTTTTTAAATAGGGTTTTTAGAGAACGGTTCAAGAGAGGTCGCATCAACTTACAGTTTTTTGGTTGTGACATGTGGTTTCCGGGACGGCCGAGGCGTGACAAAAGACCTTATTTCGTTCTACAACCCGAATTAAAAATATACTGTTTCAAAAGGTGTTCAACGAAACAGGATCACTCCAGAATACAGTTAATTAGGCTGTTGATTAATGATTGCTGTTAAACTCGAACGTGGAAGGTCTGACGAAAGCCGGGTAATTCGTTTGAGGAAGAAAACTTCCGTATCTGCTGACACCATCAAGGATTGAAAATCACCACAGTTTCAGGTGCGTTATGCACTGCAATTTATTGGTGAAATCGATAACGAAATGAATTCTTACATCACCAATGATACTGAAAGTAATTATTGGCTGACTTCGGAGTTTAATAATGACATTGATGAGAAAATTATTTAAAGCAGATATTTTTCATAAAGGTAAGCGGCTAACCTCTTCTACGCAAGGATTAAGCTGTCATTGTAGTGATTTCGACGCTGATGCAGGGTTCCTAACCGAATCGATACATTCTCACCCCATGCGGCAAGGAAATGGTGTCACAACTTCGCAAGATCTTAACCTTGGGAACAGCCATTTTTTTATTAATGACGAAGATTCCGTCAACTCTAGTTCA
>OX421447.1:12034073-12039073 GCA_949126865.1 Montipora capitata
CATGCAAGAACCTGATTGATCTTGAGCTTAAGCTATATCATGAGCTCATTGCAGTTGCCGGGTGGATGAAATCCAAGCGACTGGCACTTAGTATTGTAAAAACTAATTGCATTGTCTTTCCCTCTAAAAAAATGAAACCTTATAAGACTTTTAATCTAACAATTAATGGTGCAAATATTCAGCAATTTTCTACAATTAAATATCGTGGTATTTCCTTTGATGCTAATCTTACTTGCAAAAGTCACAATGATAGGCTTTGTCTGAAAATGAAAAAAACAAAACAAAATTGAGGTGTTACGTTAATATTGATGTATTAAAAATGCTTTCTAATTCTCTAATCTAAATCACATACGGTGTCGTGTTTCGGGTCTAACATACCCAACCTACCTAAAACCTTTGACCACTTTGTAAAGCGTCCAGTCAGGATTATGACATAATCTGAACCCGCACCGCATTCAGAACCCTTGCTCAAATCCCTAAATCTTTTAAAATTTCGTGATATAATCCACATTGAAATTCTTTCTTTTGTTTATCAGTGATTTCATGAATTAACTCCATATTGTTTTACTGATTATTTTAAGCGAATATCCTCTGTCCATCTATATTATAAACGTCAATCAAATACCTATTTGGTCAGAGTTTTTCTCTCTCCTTATGCGGGCCCATTTCCATTAGTAAGGCTAACGCTCACATGGTTCATATGGGGTACAAAACCAGCTCTTCACATTACACTCTAATCAGTTAAATCTGTTCAAATATAAGTGCTACACGGCCAACGTTTGCAAAAACGTAAGCCTTGCTTGTACTTGTACATGTTCATAGCCGTGACTTTAACATCTTCAGTTCCCAGGGGCCTGCTCCCGTCTGACCTTGTCGCTCAGTCGGTAGAGCAGCGGTGATCTAGCCCGGGAGGTCGTGGGTTCAAATTCCCACCCTGGTCAGAGTTTTTCTCTATCCTTGTGTGGGCCCATTTCCATTACTAGGGCTAACGCTCACATGGTTCATATGGGGTACAAAACTAGCACTTCACATTACACTCTAATCAGTTAAGTCTGTTTAAATACCTATGATGACCAGTTTGTAAACCAAGTTGAGACCACACAATATGGTATTCGTTCTCTTTGTTTTTCTGGTGTTAAAACTTCGGAATTCTTAGCCGAGCTCCGCGAACCGAAAGGCGCGCGCGCGGAGCACCGAGGGTAAGAAAATATGGTAACCCATCTGCGTGAGTAAATTATTATTTGGTTTTTGAGACCGTAAGACCATACGTCCGTCCACCCATCCATGCATGCCAATGTGACCAGTATCACCTGACCATATCGAGGCCAAACTCCAGCTAGTTTACAGCGTACATCTTTGATATTGGACATCCATGTTATGGTCAATTGCCACCTGTTAAAACACGGCATCCGCTGACCAGTATCACGTGCCCATATCGCGGGTTCAAGTTAAAGTTCATCGAGGCCAGCTTTTTTTTTAAGTTGACCGCTGACAAGGCACTGGTTTTCGATTGGATCGCAAGCTCAAGCCTGGCTAACTGCTAAACATTTTTCGCGCGCTTTCTGTGGTGCGACGCGGCTACACGGCAATACTACGTCAACTAAAGCTCTTAACAGCCGACGCTTTTCGTGTTCAAGTGGAAAACGGTTTGGAAAATATTTTTTCCAGCATTTTTCGCCGGTTTCAATCCAGGTTTGACATACATAGCTGTGGTTAGTACCACACTGGCGTCTACGCAGTTCTTCAAGTCAAGCATCGCAGGGAAATAAACTTAAGGCTGAGTGTTAATTTTTAGTTTGTTTAGAGCTGCTTTTGGTATATCTTTAGAAGATTTTTAATTTTGATTAGGTCGAATGATGCCTGGACGACCAAACAGTATACCATAGCTCAAACTTGGTGTAAGAAGTTACTCCACATGTTATTTTCTTGGACACTAAACCGTTTGTTATTTTTACAAGGAAGGATTACGTTTTTGCGAACATTGGCCGTGTAGCACTTATATTTGAACAGACTTAACTGATTAGAGCGTAATGTGAAGTGCTAAGTTTCTACCCCAAAAAGGTAATCCTTCCTTGTACTTGCCGTACATGTTCATTGCCGTGACGTTAACATCTTCAGTTCCCACGGCCTTGCTCCCGTCTGACCTTGTAGCTCAGTCGGTAGAGCAGCGGTGATCTAACCCGAAGGTCGTGGGTTCAATTCCCACCCTGGTCAGAGTTTTTCTCTGTGCTAGTGTGGGTCCAATTCCAACTGTAGGGCTAACGCTCACATGGTTCATATGGGGTAGAACCTTAGCACTTCTCATTACCGTAATCAGTCAAGTCTGTTATTTTACGGATGCGTCATTTCAAGTGGAAAGTGGTTTTCGTTTTTTTCCTTTGTTCAGGAATGAAACTCGAATTTTTATTCTCAAAAATAACAATCACCTGTACTCTTTTTGGACATAAAGAAATAGTTGATTTGTTTGTTTGTTTGTTTTGCTCTAAAATGCAAGCGAAGAAGTGTTTTTTTACTTCCTTTGCCTACATTGTAACTGTTTTTCGATGTGCCGCGACAGTGACAAGAAAATTTTGCCATTAAGTTATAAACACGTAATCGCAATGAGTTTTCGTAAAATTAAGGAGAAATATCACTAGCTTGTGTTTTCAGAAGTTTTAAATTATTTCAAGCACATACAGGTAATTTGTTGGTAGTCCTGTTTGAAGTTCGTCCTTTCGTGGTTGCCGTATTTTGCGATTCTTGTTCCAAGCAAAGCTTGTTTTAATGAAATACATCAAATTGTGAATGATCTCCTGGAATAAAGTACGCCAGTAAAACTCTTTTTTGACATTTTCTAACGCCGATCTGTCCATCTCGAGCTAGTACGTCTATGATTTCTAATTTTTCCTTGCAGCTTTTGACAGTTGACTCTGAAATGGCTTTTTTTCCCGTTCTCTTGTTGCGGATTTGAATGTTTTCTTTTAAAATTCATGCGATACTAGTCGGGCAATGAATTTTCTAAAGAACAAAGCGAAGAAAATGATTTAATGAAGAAGTACACAGAAACACCAAAACGCGGACAATTCGAAAACCTTTTATTTTCACTATTTAACCTTACAGCCAGTAAGAAAAAAACAGCCCGGGGCTCCGCTTTTAGGGTTGGCTAGATCTATATATTTACCTCTTGATGTAAAGCAGATTACTCCGTTTTCTAGATTCCGTCAAAACATTAAGAACTCTATGATTGACAGGTATAACAATGATACTGATAATATTAATTGGCTTTATTTTATCATGGCATAATTATATTATTGTATCTGAAAGCATGGTATAATCACAATAACTTTATTGAATGAATGTAGTTAGCTATAAATGCTGCAAGTTGGCTGTTCGAAAGTGATGGGATATTTCTGTAGATCTATTCGTATTTTCGAAGATTTGATTCTTAAGTAATTTTTGTTAATAATTGTTCAACAAGTTTAGTGTAAGTAGTTAGTGCAAGAAGAAATACATTTAATAACAATTGCTATACGTAACTCTATTCCGGTTTTGCTCATGATATAAAAATTTGGGGCGCCTAATATGGAAAGCGGTTTGTAGCTAAACTTAATCTTAGATATATATGTTCAATCCTTTAAATAAAGGTTTAATTTAAAGTTGGTTCAATTCGAACTATTTCTTGTGATTCACCCAGTCCATAAATGTATTTGCAATCCAATGCTGCAGGTATATTGATTCAATCCAACCTTTAAATCGAATACTGATTCAATCCAATCTTATAAATTTATATGCAAGCCGAAACCGCATATATTGCAATATTCAATTCAATCTTCTGTTCAATCCAATAACACGAATATGCAATCCGAAAATATATGTTCAATATCCCTGGGACGAGCGCGGCCGTATAGAGCCAGAGTAACCTGTGCAAGTTATAGAGCAAAAGAGGGCGGCAGAGTGGAAAGAAGAATTTGACAGAAGTCGAGTTTCCCAAGTTTCTATAGGAGAGGTTGTGGATAGAACCAAGATAATACACAGAAGCTGCAGAAACGCAAGCCGAATCGAAGTTCTTGATCAAACAATTAGCCTGCTTAAGTTGACGAGAGAGTGCTGCAACGTTGACATACACACGTGGGACAAGCAAAATCTCGATTCCATCACTGGCGCCTTAATAGATGTGCTCATTGGGCTTCGTCGCTGGACTATCACTCCGTCTGGCTCCGGATTCAGTTACCATTGGAAAAAAGGAAAAAATCTGGAAAGACCATCTCTCAAAATTCCAGATATTCATTTTTCAGCGCTCGTGTTGTTTATGAAATTGACATTCCATTCTTGAGCTGCATAAGAGTATATCCAATGAAACACCATTCACTTTACATGGGCTTCGCCGCCGTTGCTTGTGCTGTATCCACCAGATAAAATCTATCGATTTCTACTACCCGCTGAAACCTACCAAAGATACGCGCAGAAGACTCTAGCAATACTTAGCAGGGAAGAGACAACTTTTCCATTTGCCGACATGGAAAAAAAAAATAAAGAAAGAAATGCTAATCACATTCTGACTGGATTGCCATATATAGTGGCTGCATATTTTTAAAAAGTGGTTTAGTTGTTTTTTCCTTTGTTCAGGAATGAACTCAATTTTTTATTCGCAACTGGAATTAAATAACAATCATCTGTACTCTTTTTGGACAGAAATAATTGATTTGTTTGCTTGTTTGTTTGGCTTTAAGGACGGTGCCTACTAATTCAAAGGTATTTTTGCCCCGGTTTATGATTATGCAGGAAATGTAGATCTTAACAATTGCTATTGAAATCCAAAAAGAAAATTGGGGGAAACCACGCATTTTTCAAATATAATTTATGTATAGTATTTGTAAAAAGCTTTAAAATACAAAGCAATGTATGGCGTTCTTTCTCAAATTGAAGCTTAATTATCTCTCAAAAAATTAATGCATGGTTACCCCATATTTTCTTTTTGGATACCAATGGTACTTACTAAGCTCTACTTTCCACGGATAGTT
>OX421447.1:12041573-12059073 GCA_949126865.1 Montipora capitata
TTTCCACTGTTTGCAGGAAAAAACGTCATATATGCTGCCATTAACGCTCAATTTCTGTTGTGGACCAGGCAGATTTGAAAAAACACAGCTCGACTTTTTGGTCAGAAGATTGGTAAGATAATTGGTCAAGAACCGTGAACAAGTTAAGTGAAAAACATTCCTAATATGACAAGGGGTGCACCAGACCCTTGGAATTCCTTCATGTGAGCTTGTGTTTCATACAATTGTTCCATAATGTTACCAGTGGCTACAGCCATCTCTGGAAAGATGAACGAGAAGTAGTTGTCATAGTGAAGTTCTTTTGTCAGTGGACGGACATCGACAGGAGCAGAAGCAGTCAAGTCAGCAGGACTTGCAACACCTTTTCTTTGCATGTAGTTCCTCAGTGCCATTGTCATGCACGCCATCAACACATCATTTACAGTTGTACCTGTAGCTGATTTGGTGTTTTTAATCAGCTGAAGGTCAAGTGTCTCATCCCATACAAAATTTCACTCCACTGAGATCCGGCCCATGTATTAGGGATCGCTCAGCAGACGAGGAGAGTAGCTTTAGAAGGTACCTGGGTGCTATGTAAGTGAGAAAATTCATTTTAGACATTCCATCAGCGAGAGCGTGCGACATCCTGAACGCGAGAAACATCATTGCTACCAAAATTGGTTGGTATGCGAACAAAACACCAAGGTGATCTTTTTTCTGGCAAAGGCTCCGTGCTCAGCTTGGAAACAATCGCCTCCAACTCTTCTTTTGATCGGGGAACCTCTCCCTCCCATTTGAGCACGTGATTTTCAATCTTGAAGGATCGGTCCTCTCGCAAAAAGTATTGGAACAAACCAGGGCGAAAATAACAGCGCGTTCTGAAAAACAGCAATTCTCCGTTGGCTTTTTTTGCGTTAGGCAGTCGTTCAAAAATAGCTTGGCGGAAAAGATCTACCCGTTCTTCAACGCTGCCCTTGTGTTCGAAGCAAAACACTGCATTGCTGTAGAAGAGGTTTTTTCGATCGCAGGGTAGCCAAGCGGAGTCCAGGCCGCTCAAGTGTTGTTCACCGATCACCATTTTGACTATGACACGCTCAGCGAACTTCAACATGTAAAACAAGCCAGCTAACTGAAGCCAAGAAACCAAGGGAATGAAAATACAAAAAGCAACCTGATAGGACAGGAAACATTCTGCAATTAACCTTGCAGTTGACAGCAAAACGGCTACAGAGACCATTTTGTATGATCTCGGATAATAACTTTCTGACCTACTAAGTTCCCTTCTCAGCAACCGCAGCAGCAACCAAGAGTCTTGAAGAGGTCTAACTTCGAATTTTGAATTCTTGATTGCAATTGGTCAGTTTTGTTGGGTGCTTTTTTACATGCTATCCTAAATTTGACATCTTGACAGGGACAAGGGCACCGTCATACTGCTATCTTAACTACGTAGAAATGTAGAGAATTTCTTCACCACAAAACGCTGCGGGCTTCTATGCACAACTTTCTGTGACAAAAGCTAAATTTGGCAACAAGCTTTGGCATTCGTGGCCCTTTTCTTGCTTGGTTAGGAATGTCAATTTCAGATTGGTTAGGGTTAGGGTTAGTTGTAGATCCTTTTAACCCATTAAATCTATCTCATCGATAGCTCTAGACATGGAAATGGACCACACAACAAAACAATATTTCACCAGACCTTCATTTCATTTACTTTGAAAGTGTATACCCAAGATGTCGATTGCAACGAGTTGTTATCAACGATTCCTACTCCAGCTATAATCCAAATCCATAGAAAGCAGGCCTTCCACGTACAACGGTCCCCGTCTGGGCCAACCCAACTTTTAATGTACATAAATGACCTCCGGATACAACATCGCAGTCCAGAGTGGCAATGTTTGATGATTATTGTAAATTAAAGTTTCAAGGCTATTAAAAAATGGCACTAAAGCACAAGTGCCAAGCTGTAATTGGGGTAACTGGAAATCACATTGGGCTCTTTACACCACTTTACACTTAGGTTTCAATGCATTGCATACATGCACGAACTATCCCAAAAACACCAAAAGTAGGTATTATTTTGTGTCAAAACCCCTTTGAACCGTGGCGCCAGACTAAGAAAAAATTATATTATTCCGCGATCTGTTGACTCAGTTGTGTAACCATGTAAATCAATATCTTATCCATGACAAGATGACATACGCATGGACGAAGACTGCAGAATGTTAGGTGTGGTGCCAGTGATTGTTTTTGCATGCTGTCTCAAACCAGTTGCATGGCGATCCTAATTTAATTTGCTTTTGATTATTACTTGTGGTAGGTTTAAAAAGACATAATTTTTAAATTAATGTTCCATCCTGTATTTACCAAACACAGCACTTATCCTATATTTACTTTCATTGAAAGTCGATCATATATCCGGTGGAAGTAATTTAAGAACATTTCCTCAACCGTACGTATAAGCTTCGCTCAGCAATGCCGTGGAAACTTTGCCCAGCAGGTCCGAGTTTGAATTATTTTATAGCCTTTTAATTGAGCTACATTCTAATTCCTCCAGACTAGGGTAGCATCAAATTAAACTGTGTATATATAATACGGCAAAGTCTTTGAATGAATGATTTGTTTATTTATAGAAACAATTGAACTTAGCCGACTGCAATAATAATATGAATTTCACTGCAGCAAAATTCCTTTGCAACTTAGATGATCCGTTTCGGCTGAAATTGAAAACTTCAGAGGTACGGAGAGAGACGATGGTAGAAGAGCAGGTGTGGAGGATTCCCCAGGAGGATCCTCAGCACAGAGTACGCAGCCCCTCTGAGTTCGTCGAGGGGGGCTGGGGGGTTCACCTGACCTATTTAGGTAGTGCTTAAATCTCCTTTAAAAAGATCCAGATTTTAAAGCGACAATAGCAATTTCCAACGCGCGGTTTTTTCACGCACGTTTTACCTAGGAACATATTTACGCGACTGTGGAAATCCACCTTAGATAACGAATCTCCTTCACAACCGCCCGGGTCGTGATCACGCAACCGGCGTGATTTCGGCCCCAGGAGAGTAAAATTACAGGGAAAAAATAGACATCCCAAAGATGCATGAGTGGCGGGGCTACATGAAAAGGAAGAAGATTGAAAATCATCCGCATAACAAGACAGAGCACCCGTGAAAACGTTCGGTGATAAATACGTCATGTATGTTTTGTTTGTGAGAAAATGGGGAGCATCGTGCAGATAAACTTTTCATAGAACAATGAGGAATAAAAAGTAAGATGCGTACATTCCCGTAGGTAATGTAAAGTGTCAGAAGTTCATAAGCAAGAAGTCTTGATCTAGAATGAGTCCCATGCATCCGGTTTACGGTAGCAGCGACCCTTAGATTGAAGTAAGAGACCGACCGGGAGTACGATTTTTCTCAATCTCGTACCCAGCTAGAGTCAGCTTTTCTTTTGATTAACCTTCTCAGTGCATCCCAGTTTTCAGGTAACCAGAACGATGCTAAAAAAGGCCTTAGGCAAAAAATCTAGAACAGTATGCTAGAGAGATAAAATTAACCAGCAAATGATGGAAGCTAAAGAAACGTTTGGTTGTTTCCTAAGGACACAAAGCCGTGCCAGTTAGCCTCAAGTTTCTTGATTTAAGACCATTCAAAAGTTGACAGATAGTACACAATTTAATTTATTGACAAGGTTGTAGTGTCAACATTTCCAAAGTCTTCCAAACCAATCTCTGAATTCGATAGCATAGCCGAGAATTCAGCATGGAGATAGCTGCAGCAAATAAAAGCCAGTCTTCTAATATTATAATCGTTTCATCTAAATGATGCTCAATCTAGGTCCTAACTTTGCAGCAAAAGCTATAGGCACTGACTCTCGGTTATATAGAATAATTTGTTACCTGTTCATCTAACCACTGCCCCTTCTTTGTGGAGAACACGTTTCGCCATTTCATTCACAGCATTTCCAAACTCTTCAACAACGATCTCTGGATCTGGCAGCACAGCAATATCGCTTTGAACTCCAACGACAACTTGCCCTTCATAAGTAAAAATGGCGAGTGACACTCCAATGTTGCCGTTGTTTGGAGGGAAAAACGTCATATATTTCATACGGCTGCCTTTAACGCTCAATTTCTGTTGTGGACCAGGCAGATTTGAAAAAACACAGCTCGACTTTTTGGTCAGAAGATATGTAAGATAATTGGTCAAGAACCGTGGACATGTTTCTTGTGTGGTGAAAAACATTCCTAATGTGACAAGGGGTGTACCGGACCCTTTGAATTCCTTCATGTGAGCTTGTGTTTCATTCAATTGTTCCATAATGTCACCAGTGGCTACAGCCATTTTTGGAAAGATGAACGAGAAGTAGTTGTCATAGTGAAGTTCTTTCGTCGGTGGACGGACATCGACAGGAATAGAAGCAGTCAAGTCAGCAGGATTTGCAACACCTTTTCTTTGAAAGTACTTCCTCAGTGCCATTGTCATGCACGCCATCAATACATCATTAACAGTTGTACCTGTGGCGGATTTGATGTTTTTAATCAGCTGAAGTTCAAGTGTCTCATCCCATACAAATTTTTTCAGTCCACTGAGATCTGGCCCATGTATTAGGGATCGCTCAGCAGACGAGGAGAGCAGCTTTAGAAGGTACCTGGGTGCTATAAGCATTGCTTTGGCCATTAAAAGTGTCCTGTTAGTGGCCGAAAATTTTTGAGTCTTTTTTTGGGGTACAACTTCATCAGGAAATGTGTAAGTGAGAAAATTCATTTTCGAAATTCCATCGGCGAGGGCGTGCGACATCCTGAACGCGAGAAACATATCATTGCTACCAAAATTGGTTGGAATGCAAACAAAACACCAAGGTGATCTTTTTTCTGGCAAAGGCTCCGTGCTCAGCTTGGAAACAATCGCCTCCAACTCTTCTTTTGATCGGGGAATCTGTCCCTCCCATTTGAGCACGTGATTTTCAATCTTGAAGGATCGGTCCTCTCGCAAAAAGTATTGGAACAAACCAGGGCGAAAATAACAGCGCGTTCTGAAAAACAGCAATTCTCCGTTGGCTTTTTTTGCGTTAGGCAGTCGTTCAAAAATAGCTTGGCGGAAAAGATCTACCCGTTCTTCAACGCTGCCCTTGTGTTCGAAGCAAAACACTGCATTGCTGTAGAAGAGGTTTTTTCGATCGCAGGGTAGCCAAGCGGAGTCCAGGCCGCTCAAGTGTTGTTCACCGATCACCATTTTGACTACGACACGCTCAGCGAACTTCAACACGTAAAACAACACAGCTAACTGAAGCCAAGGAACCAAGGGAATGAAAATACAAAAAGCAACCTGATAGGACAGGAAACATTCTACAATTAACCTTGCAGTTGACAGCAAAACGGCTACAGAGACCATTTTGTATGATCTCGGATGATCACTTTCTGACCTAGTCAGTTCCCTACTGAGCAACCACAGCAGGAACCAAGCGTCTTGAAGAGGTCTAACTTCGACTTTTGAATTCTTGATTGCGATTGCTCACTTTTGTTGGGTGCTTTTTTACATACTATCCTAACTTTGACATCTTGACAGGGACAAGGGCACCGTCATACTGCTATCTTAACTACGCGGAAATGTAGAGAATTTCATTACCACAAAACGCTACGGGCTTCTATGCACAATTTTCTGTGAAAAAAGCTAAATTTGGCATCAAGCTTTGGCCTTCATGGCCCTCCTCTCGCTTGGTCAGGAATGTCAACTTTCAGATTGTAAGTTGTAGATCCTTTTAATCCATTAAATCTATCTCATCGATAGCCCTAGACATGGAAATGGACCACACAACAAAAATATATTTTACCAGACCTTCGTTTCATTTACTTTGAAAGTGTATACCCAAGATGTCAGTTGCAATGAGTTGTTATCAACGGTTCCTACTCCAGCTATAATCCAAATCCATAGAAATCAGGTCTTCCACGTACAACGGTCCCTGTTGGGGCCAAGCCAATTTTTAATGTACATAAATGACCTCTGGATGCAACATCGCAGTCCATATTGGCAATCTTTGATTATCATTGTAAATTAAAGATTCAAGGCAATTAAAAATGGCACTTAAGCACAAGTGTCTAGCTGTAATTGGGGTAACTGGAAATCACATTCCATTTATTGCATACAGAAATTTATTTTATCAAACGAGTTGATAAAGGTCGAATGGCCACCGTGAAAGATTTGGAAAATCTTTCACGGTGGCCATTCGACCTTTATCAACTCGTTTGATAAAATAAATTTCTGTTTCAATCTCCCACCGACGCAGCACCACAGTTTCTTTAGAAACTCAAATTTTCATTTATTGCATACATGCACGAACTATCCCAAAAGCACCGCAATATTTTGTGGCAAAACGCTTTTGAACCGTAGCGCCAGGCTAAGAAATTATTATAGTATTCCGCGATCTGTTGACTTAGTTGTGTAACACGTAAATCAATATGTTATCCATGGCAAGATGACATAGGCCTGGACGAAGACTGCAGAATGTTAGGTGTGGTGCCAGTGATTGTTTTTGCATGCTCAGGCTCAAACCAGTTGCATGGCGATCCTAATTTAATTTGTTTTTTTAATATTATTGGTAGTAAGTTTAAATTTATGTTGCATCCCGTATTTACCAAACATAGCACGTATCCTTTATTTACTTTCATTGCAAGTCGATCTTATATCCGGTGGAAGTAATTTAAGAACATTTTCTCAACCGTACGTATGAGCTTCGCACAGCAATGCCGTTGAAAGTTTGCCCAGGAGATCTTTGAATTATAACCTTTTGATTAAGCTACATTCTAATTTATCCAGACTAGGGTAGCATCAAACTGTGAAAAAATACGGCAAACTCTTTGAATGAATGATTTGTTTATTTATAGAAACAATTGCACTTAGCCGACTGAAAAAATAATATGAATTTCACTGCAGCAAAATTCCTTTGCAACTAAGATGATCCGTTTTGGCTGGAATTGAAAACTTCAGAGGTACAGAGAGAGGGAAGAGAACGGAGAAGCTGTCCAAGTTGACGATCGTACAAGAGCAGGCCTCGGTTGTTCGAAAGGTGGATAACGCTATCCAGCGGATAAATCGCTATCCAGCGGATAAATCACTATTCAGCGGAACCAATTGAACCAATTGAGTTATTCAGTGGATAGTGATTTATCCAGTGGATAGCGCTATCCACCCTTCGAACAACTGGGGCCAGGTGTAGAGGATTTCCCGGTTGGATCCTCAGCACAGAGCACGTAGCCCCTCTGAGTTCGTTGAGGGGAGGGGGGGGGGGGGTTCACCTGACCGACTGACCGATTTAAGTAGTGCTTAATCTCCCTTAAAAAGATAAAAATATCCAGATTTTAAAGCGACAATAGCAATTTCCAACGCGCGGTTTTTTACGTACGTTTTACGTACGAAAGTATTTACGCGATTGTGGAAATCCACCTTAGGTATAGAATCACCTTCAGAGCCGCTCGGGACGTAATCACGCAACCGGCGTTATTTTGCCCCAAGGAAACTAAAATTACGTGGGAAAAAATAGACATCCGAAAGATGCATGAGTGGGCTACATGAAATGGAAGGATATCTAAAATAATCCCCATAACAAGACAGAGTACCCGTGAAAACGTTCGGTGATAAATACATCATGTATGTTTTTTTTGTGAGAAAATGGGGAGCATCGTGCGGATAAACTTTTCATAGAACAATGAGGAATAAAAAGTAAGATGCATACATTCCCGTAGGTAATGTACAGTGTCAGAAGTTCGCGATCTGGAATAAGGCCCATGCATCAGTTTACGGTAGCATCGACCCTTAGATTGATGGGGAACACATTGCGATTGCATCCCATGATGGCAATATATATGTTCATGCAGTTTATGATGAAGGGTCAACCTACAGACGAGTGGGCTGCTGTTCAGTATGTTATTTTTTCGTTTCTGAAGACTGGAGTGTATGTGACTGTTGATTGGGGCTACAGTTTATCTAACTCTAACTGTAATTTCTGCATGTATGTACACTGTAGTCAGGCCAGTGTTGTAGTCATCAATTGGGCCTCCCACCACTGCGATCATATGTGGGCTGAGTTTCAGTCAATATCAAACTGACTCAAAGATCTTTCTCTGGGTACTCCAGTTTTTGCCCCTTGTCAAAATCATCTCCCAGCTAATTAATTACATGTGGCTGTCATACTGTGGTGCTGTGCTTCAGGATCGTGCTTGACCGTATAGCAGCTGCCAGAGGTGGCTAAGTATGTGCTTTTGGCTCAATCTGCTTGAACTGCACCCTTTGAATGTCAGTCCCTAAGACTGCAAAGGGAGGTTATTAACAAGGCCAGGTTCCTCTACTACTGATCTAAGAGCACTAATACTGGAAAGTCGTGTTTGCCCAGAGATGCAACCAATTGGATGCAAACCTAATTTTGATGAATATTCCTACTACCTAATTACAGGGACATAGTATCAAAGTCATGCTTGGGTTTAGGCTAGTGTCATTGTAACTGTGAAGTTGAGGTTTTAAAACCCTAACAAAAACTGTGGACAATAAACATGAATATAAATAGGGTGCAGGGATGGCGCAGTGGTGAGAGCACTCGCCTCCCACCAATGTGGCCCGGGTTCGATTACCAGACTCAACGTCATATGTGGGTTGAGTTTGTTGGTTCTCTACTCTGCATCGAGAGGTTTTTCTCCGGGTACTCCGGTTTTCCCCTCTCCTCAAAAACCAACATTTTATTTGATTTGCGTTAACTTGTTAATTTCAATTTACAGTGTCTCCGATTAGTGCTCTACAGCGCTAGAAGATTAGACAGTTAAATAAAGTTCCTTTCCTTTCAATAAAAAATTAAAAAATGAAATCTTTTACTGGAAATAGTGTATTGAAACATAGAACGTTTCGGCCAATACACTATTTCCAGTAAAAGATTTAATTCTTTAATTTGTCACAAAACTGGATGATTAGAAATTATGTTTACTCATGTGGACAATAAATTTTGCACAGTGTTGGATCAGAGAAGATCGTGATAAGTCAAAATTAATTAAAAGGTATTTATGAAAGTCAAGTAGACTACTGCTGTAGCACGACTGTTAACATTTTAACTGTTTGAGCTAACTTCAGCTGTAGAGCTGGAGGGACACTTCAGTGACACTTACTGCCTCTATTTTTGACACAAATTATGTTGAAAGCGACGAGAAAAGTAACCCCTGGGCCACTTGGTGATGCTATCAAAATGGACCGCCCCCACCCCCCCCCCCCCCCAATTTGGAGGACCCACATCCCACATATTGGGGTGCAGGGATGCACAGTGGTGAGAGCACTTCCCACCAATGGGGCCTGGGTTTCGGACTGCCCAACTTGGCGTCATATGTGGGTTGAGTTTATTGGTTCTCCACTCTGCTCTGAGAGGTTTTTCTCTGGGTACTCCGCTTTTCCCCTCTCCTAAAAAACCAACATTTGACTTGGTTTGCGTTAATTGTTAATTTCAGTTTACAGTGTCCCCAATTAGTGCTCCAGCACTAGAACAATCAGACACTTGAATAAAATTCCTTTCCTCTCCTTTAATTAGCTGCATTTCTAGATGTACCACTTCAAGAAGTAATTAAAAAATTCAACTGGTCAAGTGATCAGGGATTGATATCCGTCCCTTTTTGTATTTTCAGACTAGGTATCCAGGTGGGAGGCGCGGTGGCCTAACGGTTAGTGCGCCGGACTCAGGATTGAGCGCTCTGGGTTTGAGCCCTGGCCGGGTCATTGTGTTGTGTTCTTGGGCAAGACACTTCACTCTCACAGTGCCTCTCTTCACCCAGGTGTATAAATGGGTACCAGCAATTTAATGCTGGGGGTAACCCTGCGATGGACTAGCATCCCATCCCGTGGGGAGTAGAAATACTCCTAGTCGCTTCATGCTACTAAGCGGAGATAACCTCCGGCCTGATGGGCCGCTAGGCTAAACTGGTTATTGAGTATCGGATTAAGTAATTCAATTTTCAGGATAAAACTGATGAGAGGTCAAACCCATTTAGACGCTCTCTACAGCAATGGAGGTGCACCCCATCCCCCCCTCTTCCCCCTGGAGGCAGAATGGCATTTCCAAGTAGAGATTCTGAACTTATCACTATCTATAACAGGTTGTACGGTTGGATTCCTAAAATCATCGATGTCAAACTAAGGCCTGACGTCCGCAGTTATGTTGTTGGAATTCCATCTACATTTGAGTACTGGAAGAACAATTCAGTTTATTTTAGCCTTCACAGCTTGGAAGAGAAAAGTATCCAGGTTGGTTTTCCTTCCTCGGTGGGGATCATTCAGAAAGAGCTTTTGCGTCAGCTAAAATGAGTAAACCGAAGACGTTGCTTTGCTCAAATGGTGCCCTTGGCCTTAGAAGACATTAGGTTGTGTCAATCTAAAGCAAAAAGTGTACATTTCTTATTGAAAAGTATCTACCTTTTAAGTAAATATAAATATGAAGTCTTAGCGAGCAGTAGATTCTGGAATCTATCTTACCACTCTTATCAAGCCGTTATATCCATTCTACCAGTCAAATTGTATTATTTGATGAGGATGTAGCACAAAGAGGTATTTGAGAATTTTGTTTATACTAAGATGGTGTCTGGTACGTATCGACCATATTTCGTGGATGACAGACGACTGAGGCGACTCATAGCACAGTATGAAAAAAGTATTCCAGTCTGGTATTTAAGTCACATTTGTTCATCAGTTGAGATTGCTTTCTCCTTTAATCTCTCGTATTATTTAAGAAACAATACCAACGTGGAGTTTGTCGTGCTATACCACAATTATCGACACTATAAGAGGGCGAATTTGATGGGCAGTTGATCGAATAGGCGTCCAAATTGTTTCATGGCCATTCGAATTTCTTGTTAAGGTTTCCTTAGGGCTTTACCAAAAGTATGATTATTTAAACGTTCTTAACACTGGGTTAGAACCAAAAACTCGTGTTTCACTTCTTTCTGACAAGATGGGGCTGATACTTCAGGAAGCAAGAGAAAGGTACAATGCATACATGTACAAAAGAGATAACTGACGAAATTGCTTTTAAATGTCTTTATTAGGTTACTGGTATATATAGCTTTTAAATCTATGATTGCCTCGGGTATTAAGTACCTAGCCCCAACTGTAAAAGGCTGTAAAAGTTTACTTTTTTATCGTTAGATTGTAATTAGCGCATTTAGTACATGGACTATCGTAACAGAAACATTGAGGTACATATATACACGTATGCAGGTTAACTTCCAAATACACGACTACCACATCGACCCAAAAGCCTCCTATAAAGACAGAAATGGGCATATTTACACTAAAAAACAACCCAGTCCAATTTTGACTGATTCAAGTTTTCTTCAACTCAAGCTACATTTTAAATCGCACTTGTAAACGACCAGCAATTTATCTCTGCGATATCGCAGGGATTTCGAACAAAAATTGAATATGTATTTGGGGCTTTAGACGTATTGACGCCCATAACTACGGGGCGAAAAACTTCACAACTGTGATTCAATTAAAACAAGTTAAATTCTGACTGGAGGGAGTTCTAAATAAGCCGTTATCACTAAAATAAGCGAACAAGAGATCAAATTCAGCAGCTCAATAAAAATAAATTAAGAATACGAAACTGCGTCAGAAAACACAAAAGACTTTGTAAACTTTGCTAAATCGTTTTCAGATCCTCAAAAAAAAAAAACAAGAAACAGAACAGAAAGGGTGAAAAGGCCAAAATGAAAATAATTGAAAAGTGTTTAACGAGAAAGTGTGTGAATTCTGGGAGACAACAAGCATCCATGTCTAATACAACCAATCTGAGTCGGATCTATATCATAGATCATAGACGATATCTATATCATAGACGATCCGAGTCGGGCCGAGTTGACCCGTCTTGGCTAATACGTGCAAGTCGTGTCACCGCCGGAAGTTAGGTCGCACGAAAGACAAAGTAACTAGAGGCCACATTGGCCTTCACTCGGCCTTCAAAAAGCAATCCGAAATTGCAATTTGATACATCACTGATTCACCTACACGGTTGTAATATTATAACAAAGTTAGCATAACGAGATATTAATTCCTTTCCATTATTATTATTTTCACTATGGCATCTTAATTAGAAGAGATTTTGTATATAACGTTACTATAAAACATTTCGATAAAATATTAAACATGGTAAAAAAACGGTAAAAAAGTTTAAAATGCGACGTTTCTACTTAACTTAAGTCATTATCAAGCAATGAAAATAAAAATGAACGCGAATATATAATGAAGATAAAGCATGAAGTTACGCTGTTTAAGCTTAGAGCCATTTTTTTAAAAATTAGGTTATCCTAGTATCTTAATTGAATCTTTTTTTTCTAGCTTTTTTGATAATATTTATAAGGAATCTAATGATGATAATATTCATGAGGAGTTCGAGGACAATAACGATGTTAGAACTGTTAGGTTTTCTTTGCCCTTTACCAGAGTTCGGCGAATCTGGTGAAGGAACAGTTGAGATCCTTGAGTTCTAACATCGGTATCGACATTCAATTTATAACTTCTTTCCATGGATCCTTTTGTGACTTGAAAGCTGAATACTTTCGCCAAGTAAAGGGGGGTAATCCCATCACTGTTATAACAATTCACGTCAATTTTATGCTGTCCCTTTTCTTTAAGGGTCGCTTGTATAAACTTTACTAGCCCACGAGATGCTGCTAAATGATAGAGAGTCAGGTCGGGTTTATTGTAGTCACAAACAACCTGAAAACCGCGAGTTTTCATCGCATGGTGAAGAAGCGCAATCGCTACTTCAGAGGCCATGTCCTTTTCTAACATTGTCTCATTTCCGAAAAGGGTTCACTTGGCCATATATTACCTCCGGAATGGAGAGCAGCCAGCATGCATCATATCCATGTGGAGTCACTAAGCAAAGGTTTGCGCCGTGTTAATCACGCTACGAATAGCCACTATATTGGCCCCTTTGCAGCCCTGTGAAGGGGTGTAAATCCTTCGGCATCCAGCCAAGAGTCGATGACTTTGTACTTTAGTCTATGGCTCTCAATAGCCTCAAATGATAAAAGGACTGTTCTTCGATGAGCACGTTTTATGGTCACAGATAGCGCGTTGGAAGAAGTTATCATGTTCTACCTTCGGCGGCAAATAGCAGAACAAATGAAGCTCAGATAACTGAAATGGCTTGCCACATTTTATTTTAACCGACTTATTCAAGTGTTTAAAGGGAAAGCTAGCCCAGTCGCAACCATTATGGAGAAACGCTATGAGCGGTGTCCTTCCTTGCAATTGCTACTGGCTCCTTTCAACACTAAACGTTGAGCAATGTATGGTTGGTTGTTTGCAAAAGCATGTTGTAACAAGCTTGTGCCATTACGGCTGCATTTTTTGAAGGAAGCACCAGATGAGAGAAGAAGGTGGACGACCATCTCATGATCACGTAACTGACATTTTAGCTGATCAAAACCCTCGCCATGAATGAACTTAATAGGTTTAGATTCTACTGTGGAATTTTCCGCCACCGCTATTTCCAGTGGTGTTTACCAAGTTTATCACGTATTTCAAATTTTGCTTTCCTTTGCAGGAGAACATTGACGGCATCAGCCAAACCATTTTTAGCTGCCAGATGCAATGATGATCGACCATCTTCGTCAACCGCATCTAAGTCGGAACCATGCAAAATCAAATCGATGAATGTATCTAACCATCTATAATGTTCTGTGTTTTTAAGAAGGTTGTCGTCTTCATAAAAACGAGCTAGACGGCCTCTCCGGTCAATCTTTAATAGATGAAGGGCACCTCCGGCACTAGTCTCACTCTAGATTATTTCCCGATCAAGCTGGCTTGGAGGTACGTAAAGAACTGCATAATGCAGTGACGAGAGGCCGTTTTTATCAACTGCCGTAATGTTTGCTCCATAGTACAGAAGTAGGTGGATGACCTCAACGGCAGCACATGCTGCAGCGCTGTGGAGTGGTGTCGATCCCTTGGAACTCCTACTGTTGACATCAGCATTTTCATGCATGAGGAGAATTACAAAGTCTCTTTGATTATGACAAGCTGCCAGATGAAGAGGTGTCGCTCCGAAAGTTATAGCATATCAAGATGTTTCTGTCTTCTGGACAGCTCGATTGCTGTGGTAGGCGGAATGGCGTCTTGGGGCGTTAGATGAGGACTAAGTAATCTTCGCCCGATGCATAGAGAGGCAGGAGTGAGTGGTTCTTCCAGGTCTTCATAGAGGTAAGTCAAAGGGCGTGAGTTAAGAACCTCCTTCAACTTCAATCAACGCCGTTTCGAACTCTTCATACGTGACTCGTGCATTCCCAAGAGTTTTTTTGAGGCAACGTTTCACGGAGCGCACCATACGCTCGAAAACCCCTCCCCACCATGGGGCGCGAGGAACATTAAATTGCCAGGTAATTCGATGAAAATGAAGAAACGTTTTCAGTCTTGATCCCTTGAAGGTCTTCCCATTGTCGGAAAAGACAATGCGTGGCATCCCCCTTCTCGATATGAACCGCTTCAGGCCCCTTAAGTCAGGTACAAGCTCAAGATGAACAACCCGAGAGGAAGCACAAGTACATAGAGCAATGTATGCCTTGAAGACTTTCTCACTCTTGGAGAAGACCTCTCTTAAATAGACTGGCCCAGCAAAATCGACACCAACCTGGATGAAGGCAAATTCATCTGATACTCTGAAATCTGGGAGAGGAGGCTGAGGAGGAGCATTGTATGATCTCCCTTCAAGTTTCTTGCATGTAGCGCACGGAGAAATCACGTCACGTACAGTCTGTCTACCCCTTACAACCCAGAATCTTGACCTTAAATCAGTTAGTGTTTCTTTGACGCCATTGTGCATGACATTGCTGTGACTCCTCTTGATCATAAGAACAGTGAATTGATGTTTCCGGGGTAGAATCGCAGGAAAACGGGCTGGATACGGCAGGGGCGCATTATGTAGTCTTCCTCCACATCTCAATGTGTCCCTGTAGTCTTCAAAGAGACCCAAGGAATGACGCGTCTGTCCGAAATTTTCTTCCTCTCGAACATACTTCTGGACATGCTTGATCCACAGTGATTCCGCGTCACTTAATTCTTCCGTCTTAATCTCCACTGAAGTAAACTGAGGCTGTCCTTGCCTTCCCCAAACGCGCCTGATAAATCTCAAAACGTAAGAGTTACTCTAAAGAGTATGTAGACGTCACTGAAATTAGCAGGAGGGATTACTTCATCTAGTCCTCCGACTTCCACGGCAACAGCGACTGTAGTGACCTTTTTGGCTGGCTTGATTTCACTGAAGGCGTCTTTTTCGAATTTCCTTGGTCCAAACTCCTTCTGACTTGGCCAACTGTCAGGACTCTTCCCTTTTAAGAAAGTAGGACCATCCCACCAAAGTTTTTCATGTTTTAGCTTTGAGGCCTTGCACCCTCGTGATGCGATGTCCGCTGGGTTTTGCGCAGAATGGACATAATTCCATAGATCTGGGGCTACAAGCTTGCGGATTTCAACGATTCGATTTTGTCCAAATGCCTTAAATTCCTTATCAGTCTTGTTGATCCACCACAATGCAGTTTCTGAATCCAGCCAACATACACATTCAGTGATGTTTAAAGATGGGCCAAGTGCCTTATGAACGCTTGTGATTAGTCTTGCAAGTACGCAGACAGCAGTTCTAATTTGGGTGTGGTGATACCAGTAAGGGGTGATACTCTCGTCGTCGAGGCAACAAGCTTGCAAACAACTGAATTTTCTGACTGTATCCTAAGGTAAAAAACACCTCCAAAGGCTTTGTCTGATGCATCTCCAAACCCATGCAACTGAAATGTAGGAGTCTCAACACGGTTCAGTCTCGATGAGTAACATCTGTCAATTGAGAAACTCAAAATAGTTTGTATGTCCTGTAACAATGACTTCCACCGTTTCAGTACGTCTCCGTCCAGAGGAGCGTCCCAATCAACATCCCTCTTGCAAGTGTCTTGAAACAGTATTTTGAATGCAACAAACATTGGAGACAGTATTCCAAGAGGGTCAAATATTTTCGCAATAGAACTGAGAACGACTCGTTTTGTGACGATTTCTTCTGTCAGGTAACTGGTTAAGCTCTTGAAAGTAAAGACAAGCTTATCTTCTGTAGGATTCCAAGATATTCCCAGCACCTTTGGGAGACCTTCTGAATTATCCACATTCTGAAACTGTGTCTTGGAGAAAGTCTGATCTTCTGGCTGTAAATCAGGAGAGGGGTGATGCTGTATCGCTACTTGGCCCTCCTCTGACTTGATTCTATTTGCCAACTCCTGATCATTTGTCGGCCACTTGCGCATGTTGAAGCCAGCTTCCTGGAATCTTTTCCTGAGTTTGGAGTAGAAGTCATAGGCTGAAGGAACATCACGCTTTGAAGAAGCCAGGTCATCCACATAAATAGAACGTAACACGTCCTCTACAAATTCTGGATCTCTATCCATGTACTTGTTCAGATGATGTCTAATAGTTCCATTTAGGAGAAATGGGTTGGAATTAACTCCGAAGACTACTCTGGTGAATCGCATAATGAGTACCTTCGGATTGTCAGTAAGATTGTCATCAACCCAAAGAAATCGCAGGGAGTCACGGTGCTCGGGAGCAATAGCAATATTCAGGAACGCCTTCTCTATATCGGCAGTAAGTGCAACCTTGTGAGCCCTGAATCGTGTCATTAAATCGAAGATTATGGGAGTGAGGGGTGGTCCAGAGTACAGACAATTGTTGAGGCTTGGTCCATGATGCTTAGCAGATGCATCATAGACTACGCGGAGTTAAGTTGTTTCCTTATCAAGCCTGATAATTTCTCGGTGAGGTAAATAGTGGACCTTGCCTACTTTTGTTTGTTCCTTCAAGTTCACTGGTTCAATAATGTTCCTTTCAAGTTGCTCTCCGCAGCAATGACTCTAGCCTCATTTTGCTTAAATGATAGTTGTCTGGGAGTAAGGGATGATCCTCCTTGAATGGCAATTTGACTTCATACCTTTCTCCATTGTGCCTGATATCCTCAATGAATTTCTCATAGACCGTCGGTTCATCGTGATTGATTTCTATTGTTTCTAAATTCCAGAAGTGCTTAATTTCGTCTTCAAGTGAATCTCCTCCTTCAATGACACAATTTGAAATCTTGAGTGCATGGGTTTCGGTAAGATTGATTGAGGAGTCTCCCTGCCCTGGCACAGGAATTCCAACTAGTCCAGAAAGTATATAACCGTGTTTGGTAGAAAGGGCAATAGGACCTGATTCTGGACCACGAACAACACTTCCACTTACAAAATGCCAGTAGAAATTCGCACCGATAAGTATATCTACACTCAAATCCTCACCATCATGGGAATTATCAACGAGCCTTAAGCACTGCAAGTGAGGTTAGTAAGCTTGAGTAAACTCAATGATTTGATTACTGATTGGTGGCCATTACGTAGGCATGTGAAACACTTTCCTTTCTGTCGAAGCAATTGCCTCCTTGCAGAGATGTCAGTTACCACATTACATTTAACAGATTGATGTGACCCCTTACAATA
>OX421447.1:12066573-12069073 GCA_949126865.1 Montipora capitata
ACCAGCAGCGAAAAGGAAAGGAAAGGAAAGGAACTTTATTTAAGTGTCTAGTCGTTCTAGCGCTGGAGCGCTAATTGGGGACACTGTAAACTGAAATTAACAATGAAAGTAAATCAAGTCAAATGTTGGTTTTTGAACCTATTATGTTTTTCGAAGTCTCCATCTTCGAAATCAGAGAAACCGCTTTCCTTTTCTGGAGCCAGCCTGCTCAAAATGACTGCTGATTTAGTTACAAATGAGGTAAACCTGTAGTGAGACGAGTATTCATTCTGAGTCAGGCAAAAACATAGCAGAAACAAGGAGGCAAACAACGCGTGACTGCCCGCCATGATGTGGAATTCCAAAATTCCACACTTCCACACTTCAACACTCCCATACTTCCACAACAACACAACAACGACACCAAAGCAAGCAAGCAAGCAAACAAACAGACGATTGATCAATTGCCTTAAAACCGACCGACTTACTACTCAAAGAAGTAAGTGAAGTTTAAAGATCTTATACTATTGCTTAAAGAAAAAATTAGGGGTGTTTCTAACACGCCGTACTGTTGCTTTGGAAACCTATTATGCCAAGAAATTTCTACAACTTGTTAACAAATGACTCGGCATTTGTTTAATGCCACTATCCTTACATCAAAGGATAAAAAAATGGTATTATCGATCTATCAAATAAACTTGGTGAAATCTGCTGGAAACCAGATCTTGAATATTAACGTTTATCGCTTTGACAGGCATTTTTCTGAAATCGGACTTTAATTGTTTTAATTTGCCTACAGAACTGTAATATTCTATTCAATTAGTAACATTCAAGTCATTTCTAGTTTTTCTGAAACTTCTGGGAAATGTTAGAATCCAAGATGGTGAATCCGAGGGGCATTTCCGCAGCCATGCACACTCTCGAAGTTGCGACCAAGCTAAAAAATAACTGACCTTTTAAGATTAGTTTAAGCATAGTTAGGTTTAAGTCCCAGAATAAAGGCTACCGGGAATCCGAAAACTGAAACTCATACCTGCAGAAAGAGTGGTTGTATGGTAAATTGGCAGAAGGATCCACTTGTTCTGATCCTGCTTCAAAGCGGGAAATATCCGCAGTGTGAATGGTGGATAAGCTGTTGTTTACGTATCCAGTAAGTGTTCCTCCAACAAGCGAATTTCGGTCAGGCGCGTACCTCAATCTGTACAAAAGCTTGGGGATGAACTCAGAGGTGAACGCCAGCACAAAGGCGTTGACCAGTACTGAAATTTTAGTGACCCATTTAAGGATTCGATACCAGACTCCAATGGTCTTGGAGTGAGCAACGTCGGGTCTCCTGAAATGGTACACAAAGTTGATGGCATTCACGCGAATTCGGATGACCGAGGTGAAAAAGGCGAACAGAGGACCCAGTGGAAAGGCAGCCACGAACATTGTTGCAAATCCGTATTGCAGAACTGTTAAACGAAAAGTGAATGAAAACGAGGAACAATGTTAGTAAAGAAACAATGTAGGTAAAGAGCGCAAGCAAGTGTTTGTATTCAGAATAAGTGCTCGATCTGTGGCTACTTTCCATGCTTTGAATTGATAGTGCCTATGTATGTGTAATGACGTGTCATGCTTTTGAGAGAGTTGTAATAACTTCACTAGTAGAAAAAATTGAGCAAACGAGCAACGTCTGGGTTAGGCGCAATTGCTTACTGACATTGGACTGACTAACGTTTGTTTTACGTGGTAATATGCGCAAGAGAGGGTTTCAACTTGCAATGCAACAATGTTGCGAAACAAGTTGACCGTATCACCGCGTGCTAACACGTTTGCGTCCGCCGCCATCTTGGCTATTTTTGTTAAAATCGGTAAACTTACATATATAAGTCACTCATTGTCTCTCAGCCAAATGGATTTGAGTCCGTCAGCGGACGCAGAAATGAGGAAAAGGTTGTTCTTATAGCAAGAATTCCTCTCTGCTATCCCCAATCCCTTTCCCTTCCTCCCCTGGCTGTCACGTGGGCTATGGGTGTCGAGAGCCTTCGTCCAGTTCAATTCATTCGAGGTGTAGGCGGGGAAATTCTTCCAGCTTAGATATAAGGTCTGCTTTGCTATTTGAGATAATCATGGTTAAATTGAAATAAAAGTTCTTGTTTTATCGTACCAGCCTGCAAATATTCCCAAAACATGAAATGCTTGACAGCTGGGCTTAGATTAAAATCACAGACTTCACGTTTCTTGTTGCGAGTCTTCATCCAGTACCTAAGGTAGAAGAAATAGTATGAAGGATTACTTCCAAGTCAAGAAAAACCGAATAGTTTTTCATCTAGCTATCTTAATTGGCTTGTTTACAAAACTGCAGTGGTGAAGGAGCTTCAAGCAAGGGTCATGCATGACAAGGAACTTCTCCTAAGGCGAAGGTATCAAGTCACTTATTTATAATTGTATTTAATTGCTAAGAACAGAGAGAAATTAAATGCACTAGCGATGCAGCCCTTGCAAAGAGGAAACATACACCAGGCAACAGACTATGATG
>OX421447.1:12076573-12099073 GCA_949126865.1 Montipora capitata
AGTTTCCGATTTCCGTTTAACCAAACAGTTTAGAAATGGTTCCGGTTATTAGTTTGTGTGGCTGTACGCATACTTATTTTTTGTTTGATTTTTTTTTAATAAAATTTCAAAGCCTTGAACCAATACAGTGTGTTTAGATGACTATATGTTGACTACATACGACAATGAGTGGATGGCTGCGGTTTCTTTAATGTGACTTCATTGTTAATGGCATAGCCTGACAAGTGAGCCCGGCTACCGCTGGGTTCGTCTAAAATTTGTTGCGTGGATCCATCGTCGGCCTCTCGGCCCCTTGAATCTCTTTTTAACTAGGCTACACTAGACAGGTTGGAGTAGACAGACTAGACAGGTTGAATGTCGCATTCAATTAGTGCGGTTCAATGCATGTGGAGACAGCCCAGGGAGTTCAGGTGTCAATGGGTTACAGAAAATTAAAAGAAAAATTACCTAGTGACTTTTTTCACCCTCCAACAGAAAATTATACTGGATAGTTTTTTCATATCAATATTTTGTGAGGAAATTTAATAGGGTTTTCAAAGTTTGGAAAAATACTAAGTAAAGAAATAACTATATTTTAAAAAAACTGAGTTTTAAAATTTAATGGTCTTGGAGCAGTACTGCACCATGACCATGGCAACAATTTGGGGCTAGCAAACATCCTCAAAATAACATTTGACAATAGTATAAGACAAACAGTGAACGGTTATCTTTTTCCATTGAGAAACCACTGTGGAAATCCCTACTTCATTATTATCAAGCCTTCTTAAAAAGCCCCTGTGACCAAAAAATGATTAATCTTTCTTTAGATTTCAGAACTATGTTGACTAAGCACTAAGCGACCAACGTTTTAAGCCTTAATTTAAAAAAGACAGCTATTCCTATTTTATGGTCTGCCATTACTAACTTCAAGATCTTTAGAGAGCTGGATCAAGGAGAAAATTATGTCAAAGGCTCACTAGTTTAAGAATTCAATGCATGTGTGCACTGCAGAGTTAATATGCAGCACAGGAGTTTTGGGCTTTCAGACTTTTAAACTCACGTTCTTCATATATAATTAGGCTACATTCACACACTGAAATTTTAAGCAAGTGAGCCTTTGACGTCACTTTCCCTGGATCCAACCATCTGAGGTCCAATTTTGAACGTGAGTAATGGCGGACGGTGAAATTCAAACCTTACACTCAAAGTAAACAGCCTCATGTTTGGATAAAAATCAAAGCTCAAAATTATGCGGGTCAGATGTTAAGCAAAATCATCCTCTTACCTCTGCTTCAACTGTCCAGGTAACTTGGTGAGTTTCTGCATCCCACACAGACACTGAGCAGTCCAGTGATCCACTGATGAACTGTGCAAGGTGGGGATGGACAGCCAAGGCATGCACTTCACCTTTATGACTCTTCCTTTAAAGCAAGGAAAAGAACTTACGTACTGGTGCAAGACCCACTGGTACGATATTAATTTTCTCCTACACACGCTATGATTGGCCAATAGACCATATTTGTATTCTCAGTATTGGACTGGAACTAGCTCGAAATGGAGGCTAATACCGGAGAATCATTTATTTTAAAAAGTATTTGCATTTGAAAAGATTTCCCTGCATAAACCTCCATTGCAAGCTAGCCCCAGTAATTACTGAGAATAAAAATATGGTCTATTGAGTGGCCAGCGCTATTTTAAAGTTTGTTTTTGTTGCTGATTCCAAGATCATGCAAGATTTAATAAACATCTTACTAACTTGGATTTTAATTTCATCCACTCTGTAAGTTACAACTCTTTCTTTTTCCAATGAAAAAGGGGTTAGTAAGAGGTATGCATTAATTTGTTCATTTCTATCGTGCCAGCTACATTAAAATATGATCGCCGGCGCATACAGAACATTCTCAATACCACTATCAACATCCTTTTGCCATTTGGTCACAGTCAGATTTATATGTCAGTACAGAGTGATACAACAACAATAAACAGATCAAACATTTTTGTTTTGGACCTGTGCATACTACCAGTATTCCTTCAGGGGTTCAATTCAAATTTGCATACATGTACATGTAGAATAACTGACTGTATCAAGAAAGTGTTTAACTACCCCTTTCTCTAGGGGTGTCCGTGGACAGGCCGCCAAATGCCACATAATTTTCAAAAGCAAAACTAATTATTACATTTTGACAAGTTCATGTTGTCATTGTCAAAATTACTATAATTATGTTATTTGCCAGCTGTGAGGTCCGTATAGCGAAAAACTGTGACCGAGCTTTTTCAAGACCGAGGTCATAGTTTTCGCCATACGGACCGACCCTTAGCTGGTAAATAAACTTATTTATTTTTTTCCTCTCTCTCTCTCTCCCTTCCTCTCTGATATCATTCTTTTAATTGTTGACTGGCACGCGCTTGATAGTGAATGTAGTATAAAAGCGACTTACAAACTGAACTTTTCAAAGAGAAAAGCTTTCATTTGAATTCTATTTTCAAACCTCTTGTCTAATAAAAAGTAACTTCTCTATGTAAACGGATTTGGTGTCAAAAAAATGGAAATTTAAGGTCATTACACAAGCTCATGCAACCAAAGCTAGGATTCTTCCCGCCGTGAGCGGGACGGATGAGAAAATTTCGCCCACTCCCAGAACCAATCAGATTGCAGGATTTGCTGAATTCCGCCCGCTCACGCACGGAAAAAAAAAATATTAGTTACAATCTTTGGTTTGAAAGAATCTGTCTTTAATTACTTCAATTAAGGGAAAAAAGTAGCAGACTTCTCTGAGTGAAGTAGCCAACGCTTTTCGTCAGCAGGTGGTACTTTATTAAAACCACTCACTGTTTCACTTAAAATGTCACCCTTTCCTTAGTCTCCTTTGCAGCCGTCTTTCGGGATGTCACGCAACGCTCCCCCGAAAGGAACAGCCAGTGTTTTTGTCAGTCTTCCATAAACTAACACTACTTTAACTTGTGGCTTGTCTTCAGGTGACAGCTAGGATACAATATTAATGCTAACCTACAGAAACTTGTGTTAAAAGACCCTAACCCTAACCCTAACCCCATAAGTTTTTTGCTCCAATTTATTTCTCTCTTCTGAAGAAGCTAACCAACAAGATTGGAAAAATATCCTTATTTTCAATTCTACCAATGCTGAAAAACACCTGGAAATTGGCTCCCACAAGTTTCCTATTGCTATGTGGCAAAGCATTCAAACTAATAATATTATTAAGTGAAGCTATGATCCTCGCAGTTCAACCAATTCTATGATATGAAATGGGCAAACAGTGTGGGAAACGGAATGTGACGCGTACACGAAGTACTGTTTGTAAAAGCCGGTTCGGACCGGTTGCGTGAGTATGAGGTTGTCGGAGAGAGAGAAATTCGCTTGGTGAGAGTGATCTTGCATTAAAAAACTGTTGAAACTTGTTAGATATCTGTGACCTGTTGCTTTTTTCAGCTCGTGTGGGACTCGTTCCAAAACATGGCGGATTTACAAGCAAATTTGAAGCAGCTAAAGGCGAAACTGGAGATCGTGAAATTGATGAGGACAAAAACCAAGGACGCAATCGAAAGCGGACGAATTGACAGGATGAAACGCCAAAGAGAGACTTTGGAAACGATTTACAAGGCTATCGACAATCTCAAACTACAAATTACTGAGTAGAAGGTGAGACAGTGAGCGATATTATGAGCGATAAGTTTACCAAAGAAATCAAAGTGAAACTCGAACAGCTAGACGATGATATAGTGACGCTGGCAGCCCACACAAAGGAAATCGAGAACAGATATGAGGCCGACCAGATTCAGAAAGAGCAAACATTAGTGGCTCGGCAGAGACAGGAACAGTTGGAATTTGAGAAGGAACAGCTCGAGTTGAAAGCGAAATACCAGAATGACCACGGTGCAACAAAAGTGACCAAAACCCAAGTCAAGCTACCGAAGCTTGTGTTGACAAAGTTTAATGGGAAACTGGAAAACTGGTTGTCGTTCTGGAATACTTTTGAAGTGGAAGTGGATTCTGCGGACCTACCAGCTGTTACAAAATTTTCGTACTTGAAAGAAATGATTGAACCAAAGGTTCGGTTAGCGATCGATGGATTGCCACTCACGTCTGAGGGGTATGAGCGTGCGAAAAATATCCTAAAATCTACTTATGGGAAGACCAGTGAGATCATAAACGCCTATGTAGAGAGCATTCAAACACTTCCAGTTATCTTTGGATCGAACCCAGCGAAGATCTATAATTTCTACAGGACACTTCAGTTTAATGTGCAATCGCTTGAGACACTGGGGAAACAACAGAATGCTGGTCAATGGTGAGAGGAGTGCTTGATAAATTGCCCGGGTTCAAGACTGATCTATTGCGAGGAAAGTCAGGCTGGCAGAGCTGGGGATTCTCTCATCTTGTGGTTGCGTTGCAGGAGTGGACTGAAATACACCCTAGCGAACCATCCACCCAAGGTCACAGGCAACAGAAAAGTTTCCAAGCTCAAGGGTACTCACCTGCCCCCTATGGGTGTGTGTATTGCAGTGATCCAAGCCACAAGTCAGTGGATTGCCCTACACTGTTGACAGTGACAGGGAGGAAAAGGTTTCCGGTGGACAAACTGTGTTTTAATTGTACTGGTAGGAAGCACAGAGCTGATAAATGCAAAAGCCGAAGCACTTGTGCTAAGTGCAAGAGAAAACATTACACATCAATTTGTGACAGTGCTTCTCAGAGTGGGTCAGCGATGATCACCTCCCAAGGTGAAGGCGTGTGTCTCTCAGTTGTGATTGTCAAGGTGAATAACATAATGTGTCGTGCTCTACTGGACACTGGGTCCTCTAGCTCTTACATCTCATCCTATCTGGTGGAACTTCGGAAAATCAAGCCTGCAGAAACAGTACCGCGGAGTCTCAAGACTATTGTGGGACTTGTCACTAATAATAATGTTGAGATATATGATGTTGACATCAGTGATACTAACAATAAAACTGTGCTTCCAGTATCTGTAACAAAGATTGACCGCAGGGAAATTCTAACTGCGGAAAACCCAAATTACCCTGAGGTTCTGGCCAAGTACCCCCACCTCAAAGGAGTTCATATACAAGAAACAGCAACCAAGAAGGAGTTACCAATTCACATTATACTTGGTGCTGGAGAATACACTAAGATCAAGATGGCTGGCTATCAGCGAGTGGGAAAGGTTGGTGAGCCAGTTGCTGAACAAGCGAAATTCGGGTGGACAATTATGAACAGCGGTGGAGAATCTGGGCAGGGTAACATCTTCCTTGCTCAGGCTGTAAGCAGCGACTACGAACAGTTGTGTCGTTTGGATGTCCTGGGGCTTCAGGATACTGTCAGTGGAGACCAAAGCGTTGTACATGAAGAGTTTGTTGAACAGCTTCAGTGCAGTCGGGAGGGGTGGTACGAGACCGGGCTACCATGGAAGGGAAACCACCCCCCCCCCCCCCCCCCACGGCTAACAATCAAGCAGGCAGTTTCAAGCGTCTGGAAAGTTTGGTGGGAAGGTTGAAGAGGAACGGGCAGCTGGAGGCCTACAACAGTATCATCCAAGAACAACTGCAAGAAGGCATTGTTGAGAAGGCAGATTTAACAGTGGTGGGGAGAGAGTTCTACCTTCCTCACAAGCCAGTCATCAGGGAGAACGCAGCGATCACCAAGATGCGTATAGTGTATGATGCCTCTACACGTGTTAAGCCTACTGCACCACCCCTTAACGAGTGTCTTAATGTTGGCCCTCCACTCCAAAATCAGCTGTGGAAAGTGATTGTACGTGGCAGGTTTCATGCGGTGGCTATTGCTGGAGATATCAAGAAGGCGTTCCTTCAAGTGCGAGTACGGAAGGAAGATAGGGACGCACCTCGGTTCCATTGGGTAAACATGGAAAACCCTAAGAAGATCCTTGTGTTGCGGTTCACTCGTGTGTTATTTGGTTTAGGACCGTCACCCTTCTTGTTAGGGGGAGTGATCCAGCGGCATTTAAATGCACATCGCGAAGGACACCCCATGTGTGTGAGCGAAATTGAAAATGGGCTCTACGTGGATGACCTGTTGTCTGGGGGCCAGAGTGTTAGCGAAGCGCGTGAAATGAAGGAGAAGGCCTCTAATCTGTTTAGATCAGCTCACTTTGTCTTACACAAATGGAAATCAAATGCCAGGGAGTTAGAACTCGACCATGAAGTCAGTGATCAGTCCCTAACTTACGCAAAACAAGAGCTTGGAATGAAGCCTGGAGATTGCGGTCTACATGTACTTGGCTTGAAATGGGATAAGGACTGCGATACAATTGCAGTAGAATTCCCTGTGGAGTTGTCAGTTCCCACTAAGAGGGGTATCCTTAGTAAAGTTCCCAAGATCTATGACCCCTTCGGGTTTTTCTCTCCAGTTACCCTGCCCGGAAAACAATTGTATCGAGAGGCTTGTGATGCTCAGTGTGCCTGGGATGAGAAGCTTCCTGAGGAACTTGCAGTTAGATATCAGAAGTGGGAGCAGAATCTTCCCCGATTGTTAGATGTGCCTAGAGCCCTGGTAATAGCACGGGAGCAAATTGAAGGGATCTCGCTTCATGCATTTGGTGATGCGAGTGGACGGGGAGTAGCTGCGGTGGTCTATGCTGTGGTGAAACAAGGGTCCTGCATTACACAAGGTCTTGTTGCAGCCAGAAGTCGCCTTGCTAAACAAGGACTAACCATTCCTAGGTTGGAACTGGTGTCTGGCCACATGGCAGTTAATTTGATCAAGAATGTGTCAGACGCATTGGTTAGTCTCCCAGTGACCTCGATGACTGCTTGGCTAGACAGCTCAGTAGCTCTGCACTGGATATTGAAAGGGGGAGATTTCAAACAGTTTGTCGGAGATCAAAGAACATGAGTCTGTTGAGTGGAGGCACGTCTCATCTGGTGAAAACCCGGCGGACCTCGCCAGTAGAGGAGGGCTAGTGACGAAAGAAAATACCCTTTGGTGGAATGGATCACTGTGTTTGCTTAATGCAAGATCCGTTAAAAACAAGACCTTAGTCATCAAGGATTTCGTGGTCGAAAATGATATTGATATGATGGCTCTGACAGAAACTTGGCTTAATTTCGCTGACAACAATAAAGATTTCTTCATTCGCGACATCTGTCCAACCGGCTACAAGTTTATACACACTTCGAGAGCTATTACACGACGTGGAGGAACCGGTTTACTGTATAAGAAATCTCTCAAGTTTGAGGAAATGCCGCAAGAAGATTTTAGATCGTTCGAATTCACTGATGTGCAACTATTTAATAATTCAACACCATATGTCAGGATTATCATTGTTTACCGTCCGTCACCATCTGTGGCAAATGGTTTATCCCTGGCTTTGCTTTTTGATGAATTTTCAACCTTCTTGGAGCAGTTGGCGGTCATTTCTGGAGACAGGAACTGTTGCGGACGTTCACAAGGAAGCGCTTTGATCCCTTTATTGAAGAAGGTGGATTCCGACTTTGAGGTTTTTAGCAATTTTCGACAGGTTTTGAATTTAATGTTTACTTCCAAATTAATTGAAAAGGCTGTTGCTCGTCAGTTAACTAGCTATGTTTTGAATAATGATCTAGGTGAAGTTTTCCAGTCTGCATACAAGAAATTGCATAGTACTGAAACGGCTTTGCTTAAAGTGCAAAATGATATCCTGCGAGCTATTGATAGTCGCCGCTCTGTTATCCTTGTTTTTTTAGATCTATCTGCAGCGTTGATACCGTTGATCATTCTATTCATTTGCAGCGATTGTCACGTCGTTTCGGTATTAAGGGCATAGCACTTTCCTGGTTTAAATCTTACCTCACTAATAGAAAGCAGTTTGTGATGGTTCGGGAGGGAAAGTCCACTAGTCGAGATCTTTTTGTGGTGTACCTCAAGGCTCAGTCTTAGGACCTATTTTGTATTTACTGTGCACGTCACAGTTGGGGGACATGGTTAGATTTCACGGGATGTGTTTTCACTTCTATACAGACGACACGCAAATGCTAAATGGTTGCAGAAAGTTATGAAGGATGAGTGTTTCCATGACGTCCTTGCCAGGAGTAACATTACTTGGCAATTCAACCTCAGTCGATCCCCGTGGTGGGGCGGTCAGTTTGAGCGCCTCATTGGCTTAGTGAAGCAAGCGTTACAGAAGAGCATCAGCCGTGGGTCCCTTAACTGGCGGGAATTGTGCGAGATAATAACAGATGTAGAAGTGGCTCTCAATGGAAGGCCCCTGAGCTATGTTGAAAATGACCACCAACTTCCAGTTCTGACACCCAACTCTCTCTCTCTCTACTGTACCCACAATCCAACGTAATACCAGATCTTGACGCGCATCATATTGATGAACACGATCTAAGGAAAAGAGCCAAACACCTTCGACGTTGTAGGCAGAATATTTGGAAACAGTGGTCTGCAGAATATGTTAGAGGTCTGCGAGAGCGACATGACCTAAAACACCAGAGCAAGACCCTCACTCTGAAACCTGGTGATGTTGTCATAATCAGAGGAGATGACAGTGACCGGAATAAGTGGAAGCTGGGTGTGGTCAAAGAGCTTATTGAAGGAAGAGATGGGCTGGTAAGAGCGGCCAAGCTTCGTGCTGGTAGGGAACACTAGTGCGTGCGGTGCAACAGTTATACCCCCTCGAATTGCAATGTGATCGACCAAAGGAACCACAAGTTCAGCTGAACGCAGATGCGCCAACATTTAGGCCAAGAAGGGCTGTCTCAACCTCGGCCCCGGTTGCGCATTCAGGAAGCTTTGATGGATGATGATCTGAACTGCTAAGGAACTGTTCATTTGCCTACTTTGTTGACATTATGTTTGTATGTACTTGTACCGGTATTAATCCGTCTTTCAGTGATGAATAGGGGAGGGTGTGGGAAACAAAATGTGACTTCGTACACGAAGTACTGTTTGTAAAAACCGGTTCGGACCGGTTGCGTGAGCATGAGGTTGACAGAGAGAGAGAAATTTGCTCGGTGAGAGTGATTTTGCATTAAAAAAACTGTTGTGACTTGTTAGATATCTGTGACCTGTTGGTTTTTTAAGCTTGTGTTTACAAATAAACTCCATTTTTAAACAGTACGTAGTCACTTTGAAGCTTTGCGTGATCAGGCTTTAGGGTCTATACCCTTCCACATAAAAATTCAGGACACATAAACTGTACAATACTAAAACCGATCAGCATACTAGATAAGTAGTCAGATTTACTGTAGATGGATCTGAGCTAACATCAATGCTTACAAAGCACTGGCTCTTTACCCATCTTTTATCTATTTAACCAATTCTATGATAGGAAATGGGCAAACAGTTTTCATATTGTTTGAACACCTACTCTGACACCTAGTTTATGCTAAATTAATATATACCACATAAGTGCGTAATACCTTGTATTAGTTATTCTTTGGTATGCTAGTCACATAACCTATCTGTGTTATGTACTAAGACAATAATAACTGAATATTTACAACTTTATAACCTCACTTTCACTTTGATAAATAATAATTCTTTTAAACATGAAAATGAGATGTCTTCAAAAGTGAGACAATGTTTACCCTACATGTTCTTCCAGTCTTTTACAATTTCCAAGATAATGCAAAGGTATTCTTTTTTACTCGTGCATAAATCCTCTCACAGCAAGAGTCAACAAGCCTCCTCTTCCCTTCTTGAGTGTTTTTTATTGTCCGTTCCCTATTATTAACAAAATAAATACATAAGGAAGGCGCCTACTATTGTTATTGCGCATACGTTCTGCGCATCTCGAGATACTCGAATTTCCTATGGGTGGTGCTTATTAATACAGGGATATCTTTGCGCGGCTTAAAATATCCTGAAATAGTCGATCTTAGTATCCAAAGAGAAATATGGGGCTAACCATGCATTTTTGAGACAATTAAGCTTCGATTTGAGAAAGAACGCCATACATTGCTTTGTATTTTAAAGCTTTTTACGAATATTATTCATCAATTATCTTTGAAAAATGCGTGGTTACCCCTAATTTTCTTTTTTGATTTCAATAACACTTAAGATCTACATTTTTTGCATAATCATAAACCGGGCCAAAAATACCTTTGAATAGAGTGTTTTCACGTAACGTCACAGCGGCCATGTTGGTGTCCCTGAACAAAGGAACGGCGGCCATGTTGGTGTCCCCAACTAATCCCCCGGGAATTGAGTTCTATTATCATGCAAAAGTTTTCTTTTGTTTCAGTGGAAAAACAAGGTTACTGATCACGTGAGTGAAAACACTCTATTAGTAGGCACCGTCCTTAAAAAGACGACGATACGCGAAAGCCATGCAATTTGATTCCGAAAATTAAAGCTTCATTATCAGATGAAAAGTTCAAGGTTTCCCTTACACGAGCAATATCCAATGAGTGACGATTTAAAGTGACATCTGACAAGAAAAAATATTCCTAGAAAGTACTTACTTGAAACGCAAATTGTCAGAAGAGCTTCATAGCCAAGTTTATCAACTTTGCGATACACCCAATAATTTTTGACGTGAGCAAATGACGCGAAACGGCTAATTTCGGCTGACGTAAGGGTAAGTGGCGCAATGCTTCGTCACAGAACTTTTCTCCGGCAAGTGGCATATTATAAAGCAGATCAGACTACCGATGAAATTCTGAAGAAGGTGTTTTTCAGAACTCCGGTTCGACATGAGGAAACGCAACAGATCAGTGGCGCAATTATGATGCTAGATGAAATTTCAAGCAACCAAGTCCCCGAATGCGGATCTAGAGGTAAAGACGCCCGCAAATGACGCAGGATTCAAGGTGAGCATGGTCGTTGGCCGCACCTACCGCATTCAACATCGATGCAGCAGATCTATACAGTGAATGGAAACACTGGGTGAGCGCGTTTGAAATTTATGCCATTGCCTCAGATTTAAGAAAGAAGGAAGATGAGATTCAGAGAGCTACGATGCTGCACTGCCTTGGCCCCGCAGTACAACGCATCTTCAATTCGCTCCCTGGAGAACACAAGTCCCTCGAAGAGGTGAAAACTGTCCTCAGTGGATACGGAACGTTGTGGCAGAGCGCTACAAGTTCAGGTCGCGAGCGCAAAAGGCGGACGAGTCAATAGACACGTACCTGACGAGCCACAGGGAGCAGGCAAAATCATGCGATTTCGGCACTCTAGAGGAGGAGATGATACGGGACCAAATCGTTGAGAAATGTTCCTGCCGTACTTTGAAGAAAATCCTTCAACAAGACGATCTGGATTTCGCAAAGACAATCAAAATCGCGCGAAGTTCAGAAACGGCCGTGCAAGATGCGCGATTGCTGTCACAAGGCACCAAGGAAAACTACTAGGCTTGAAGACAGCTCAGGTGACGAGAGCGAACCAGTACTCTCTTTGAATAATGTTGACAGTTCCATTACGGTACAAATTAATGGACAAAGGACCAAAATGATAGTCGACACTGGTTGTACGTACAATATAAGATCCTCGCAGTTGAAAAAGTCACAACTTAGGTACTGTGAACTGAATCGAACTCAAAAACGCTTTACTGTGTATAGACAGAAATAACTGCTAAATTGCAATGGTTATTTTAATGCTACCATCAAAGCCCGGGGGGTACTCCCTTATAAGGGCTTAATGGGGACGTGCGGCCAGCCAGGGTATGTTTTTCGGGATTTTTGTCTTAAACAGGATATCGAATTTATCATTTTTTGTCTTAATCAGGGTATCGATTTATCAATTTTTGTCTTTAACTGGATATCTTTTCTCGGACGATAAACAGCAAAATTTTTATAAGCTCTTGTTAATTAATATTGACTTCCGTTGACTTTGGTATTGATACCAGGCTCATAAACAGTCTTAAACAGGGTATCAAAAATCGGAATTCTGTCTTAAACAGGGTAGGAAAATCAGCGATATTTGCCTTAAACAGGGTCAGGGTATGAGGGGCCGGCCGCACCTCCCCACCCAGGGATATATCGAGTCCTCCCCCAGTGAGTCTGTTACTGATCATACTGAGGAAGTTGTCACTGAAACAATTGAATCCAATGACTCCAGTGAGTTCGGTGCGACAATTTCTCATGCTTGTGAAAACTCTCTACTCCCTGGTCATGTTGACGAGCAAGCCACTTAGAACGAAGAGGTCGTTACCACCTCGGGGTTACCACTAGGTCAGGACGAGTAGTCAAGTCAACCAAAGACTACGATAATTTTGTACATTATTGATTCCGACTATTGCTCTGATTTTATAGTGTGGTTCTTTGATTGTTTTCTTTAATCGTTCCTTGAGCATCGCCCAGGAAGGATGTAGTGTATTGATTACCAGTAATACTACTATAACAAGGACATGTGCTATGGTCACCTTGTGTGAAACTACTGCATGCTATTTCATGATGTGAAAGTACTGTTACCAAGTGGAAGTAGAATGATCGTTGTGTTACAATATACGATAATCGTCTAGTGAATAAAGGACATTACATAGAAAGCAATGGAAGAGTGTGTGTGTCTTCACTTATGACTGCACCACACGAGGGGCTCGTTTCTCGAAAGTCCCGAAAACTTTTCGGGCCCGAAAAGCCATCTGCGAACTTGTCAACCGCTTGTTTTGGAAAGCCGATCTTTTAACATGTTTTCAAGGTAACAAAAAGAAAAATAACTGTGAAGTTTGACGAATTAAATGCTCTCCGGTCCGTTCTTGAGTTACAAAGGGAATTGTGACACCCGAAAATGGCCCGTAAAGTTTCGGGACTTTCGAGAAACGGCCCCAAGGCATCAAAAATGTTCGCTATTGCTATGTCCGGCCGCCGGGCAAGGTCTACATTTAAATAAACTGAATGCCCAGCAGTCACAAATTCTCACAGTTTCCACTGAAAGGGTCTTAAAAACGTCTTGAGAGGAATAGATGTATGGTAGAAAATGTAGAGCGACTAATTACAGAAATAAGTGCCCAGTGTTCGACACTAACGCTTGCCCGATTGTCCGGGGCAAGCGAAATATATCCGTGGACAAGTAAAACAACTCTAAGACTTGCCCGATCGGGCAATCAGAATTTTTGTTCGACTGATATTTTGCGGAACGATTTGATTTGCAACGAAGTAAGTGACTAGTAATATGACGTAGTCACCGCGAACACGATTAAAAAAACAATGTTGCACATCTTTGCTGTCATTTATTTTTCTGATAAATGGTACAAACTTCAAAACAGATTGGAAGGAGGGTATATACTCCGAGGAACATATTCATAGCCGCCATCTTTCTCCGCGCGAAAAGAATGTTTGTTACAATCGAACCCAGTTTTCGCCCGGCCAAATACAGTTCGATTATTATAGAACAAGACGCTCTTTAAAGAGTTTACTCGGAATACCATGCTGCGCAGAAGTAGGACGATACATTTTGGAAGAGTTAGAAACAAACTGCAAGGATTGATTAGACTAAAGCGATGTTCAAATTTGCTAAGTACGGAACAAAATAAGTAAATGTTTCTGCCGCCAACTGAAGTCTGGTGGGCTCATAACAACGGATAACGTATTGGTGAACATCGCTTATTGTTGACAAATAAAATCAATTGATCACCAAGCAAAAGTAGTAGTTTGATTTGGTACAGGTTAACGCGAATCTACGCAATGCAGGGGTGACATACAAAGTGAAACCAGTTGGCCAAGGGAGAGTGAAACACTACCGTAGTGAGAGAGAAAACTTGTGTAAACCAGTCTTAGCCCTCCTCTTACAAGCTACACTGGCAACCAGCTGCAAAGTTTCGAAATTACCAGTGTTCTGAATAATGGGGTGACCTCCCTCTAGGTAGCTAAAATGAAGACCATGAAGCAATCAAAAAATGATTCTCGTACAAAGAACAGCTGAAAAAAAAGACATTTCAGGCATTTACATTATACTGCTGCTGGGAGTTCTGTACTGACGTTTTCATCATGTTGTCAACATGCAAGATTTAGATTAACAATCTTATTCATAACATTTCCAGAAGACTGAATCCAACATTTTCAATCTTTAGCTGCTATTGAGCTTTCACTTAGAAGATGGACTTGAGTTTCCGGCTAAATCGGCGAACATCATTAAACGTTTCACACTGAAACCTCAACACAGCTCCCATCGCTTTGGTTGCCCCACCGCATGTTATACACGGATTTTCATAGAACTCTATAAGAATTGAGGCTGTTTGAAGCCTCACGCTTGCAGAAATCCCCCCTCCCCACACCCCCCAACGACACTCGACACTACGGCTGTTATTTTGTTGGATTTGGAAAAAGTAGTTTGAATTGGTAATACAGGGAGGTGAAATGTATCAAGGGATCAAGTGCGAATGAAATCTCCGCCTCCTAATTCTCTTGTCCATTTTGCCGCATCGAACGAAGTCAACTGATATCTTTCAGGTATTCCAATAACTCTATTTACAATACCAATTAACAAATATAGAAACAACGTGGATTTTGCAACAATTTAACGTTTCAGTCAATTTATCTCAATATCACTAAGGTGTAGAAATTTCTTTTTTGGGATCCTTTCATTCGCGTCGCCAGATTCTAGGTTCGTGTGTTGATAAGTTTGTTTTGCATCTGGAAGATGTTTATAACAGCTTGTCCAGTATGTGGCAGATACATGGGTTTTCAGCACCATGTGGCTTCCTTCCTGTTGTTCCATCTTCATGGTTCCTGTTCCAACAAACAATGATATAGAAGGGTGGCACCACAGCATCAACAGACGAGCTAACGGAAAAATCCAACTTTCATTTTACAATGACTGCAAAATTCTCGCTCGCTCATTGGCTTATTTTTATTGTCAATAAGCGGACAGATACATAAATTTATAATTTATGCGATAATGACGCAATCATATTGCTCGCGTCAGATTAAAGTTTCTCGCATGCATTTTTGTCTCGCATTCTTCGCGAGTTTTGACTTAACTTTGACCCCTCTGGCTTTTTGTTATTGTAAAAAACAAATTGATGTCAGTTTTTCATTCGTCTGTTCTGTTATTGATCATGACTTATTATATATATAGGGCGAATTTCATGTAATAAACCTTCCAAATAGAATTCTCTCTTCCTTATATTTCACATGTGGGAAAAGCGATACGTCCAATCAGCTTCCAGTATAGCTTTTTTCACATTTGAAAAATATACCCAATGAGCATTGAGTAGAATCACCCATTAGCCAATCAGAACATAACACTCAAATGGTGTCCGAGGCGCGCCGGTTGAGAAAACATGTTTGTGTATTTCGCAAAACATGGCTTCAACACGTTTTGTTCCACCTGAAACAACTTTAGAGGCTTTTATCGAGGAGCAAGCAAACAAAAACACGTTCAGTAAAACCAAAAGAGATGTTTCCTTCAGTTACTCAAAGAATTTATTAGAATGAAAGGAAAAGACGAAGAATTCGAAAACATTGAACCGAGTGGGTGTCAACAAGTTGAATTCACTCATGAACACCATGGCTCAAAAAGCGGGTTTGAATGGAAGCAAGCTAACAATACTTGTCAGTAGCATTTGTTCAGTTTGCAAATAAGTGAAGTAAGAAACACTTTGTTTTGACTCAATCTTTATTTCTTGTATTCAGATTAAATTTAAAACATAAAATGAATCTATACATTTGGTTAGTCTGTTACCCAAACCGCATTACTTAGTTAACCAGTCAAAAATCCAGTTATTAAGCCTAAATAGCAACCCATTTTCATGTAGCAGCTCTCGTAACGTATAATGTGATTGGCTCGATACCCTAACCCAAAAACAAAAGACTAAACAATTAAAACAATGACTTAGACTTAAACAATAGAAGCTGTTTACAATACCAAACAATAGCAGGTTAAGAGAGCTGCTAATTTTTTAATACTGCTTTGTTAACAGCTTGGGTATCGAGCCAATCAAATTATACGTTACGAGAGCTGCTACACTACTGGAGTCTTCACCCATTTTATGACCCCAACCCTAACCTTCTGAAAACAAACCGCAATTTCATAACGACGACCCTAAACTCAAACTGAAGCAGTCCTGACCGTGATCGTGACCTGATCCACACTTTCTGTTTGAAGCTAACCATTCAAAGGCACTTCTAAACGACGTTGGTGAGAGGCGAGTGCTCTCACCACTGCGCCATCCCTGCACCCCAGTTCAATAATTGAAAGAAAACCAAACTGGTTTGAAAGAAATAAACCGGTTTGAGAAAATTTAAAGCAAAAATCAAATTAAACCACATCATATATGTTTCCTAAAAAAATTCTTTATTTTAATATTTACGTACTAAGATAAGAATGACTGGCTTCCAAACGGAGCCGGGCTCGGCATTAGTGATACCTGTATCCCCTTTCATGCACTCTGCGCTCTGCTCAATTTTCAATTGTGAAATCGCAGATTGGAATATTCATGTTGCCCTGGCTAGATAAAAGGTCTGAAATAAATTACGAGCAAGCTTTCTATTAGTGATTTTAGCATATCGTTAGCGACAGACTGGATTCCAATTGCAATCACACACGTATCACTGATCTTTAATAGGTTCAGTCATAGCCAGGGTGATATAACAGCCCCCTTCACGAAGTTTAACGCAGATTCAGCTGAATCGAAGTGATCATAAGGACGCTGATGAGCCCACCCTCGTTTTTCCAGTAAATTTGTGGCAATAACTCTGGATCACTTTTGATGAAAAAAACTAGACTTTAAAGTGTCAAAACGTTTGTCTTTGAATTATAACGGTGATCCCGGGTTCAGACTCGCTCTGACCACTGGTTGAATTTGATCCTGGTAGTCCCTGGTTCAAATTCCCAGCTGCACTTGTAAATAGCCAACTGGTTTGCCTCTGGCCAGTTGGGATTCTTAACAGTTGTTGTTGCTGTTATTCTGTTCCGTCGTTTCGTTGTGTTGCATTGGCCCTGAAAAGCCCTATGGGGAGCGGTCAATTAAGTATGTATTGTATTATTATTATTGTATTGTATCAAACTTTGCCTGATCAATGAATTGATTCGCTCTATATATGTTTTGCAAGTGTATAAGGGAAAGTTCTTTGATTGAATGATTGGTTTATATATAGAAGCAAACGGTATTTAGGCGACTGAAGTAATAATACGAATTCAGCCTCACCGTAACGACATTCCTTAACCACTTAGATGATCCGTGTTGGCTGGCATTGAAAATTTGAGAGGCACAGAGAGATAGAAGAGAGGGGACATGCGATTTTTGCATTTTGCAATTGCTATCTTTCATCAAAGTTGAAAATAGTCTTTTTCATTGAGAATTCAGAGAAAACATGGTATAAAATCAAACATGTTAAAAATGCAATGGAAAACGCTTACACCGTTTAGCCGCCAGCTGTGAAAAATGATGTTAACTTTTACCTGAAAATTTCCAAAAAAAGGAATAATCTTTTGTATTTATATGTAGATCAGACTTTTAGAACAGGACTTCCTTTTTTGGATGCAAAACTACATTCAATCATGTCAATTTCCTTCTGATAGCTTAAATACTGACGAAATAAGAGGGTTATAAAAATACCGACCTCGAACCTATGAAGCTGATCAGATCGTGAGGGGTGCCAATACCTTACCGATTTCAGGCATTTTCAGGAGTTGTGGAAGGAAGTGCGCTTCTCAGTGCATCCCAGTTTTCAGGTAACCAGAACGATACTAAAAAGGCCTTAGGCACAAAATCTACAACAGTAATCTAGAGAAATGAAAGAAACCAGAAACAGATGGAAGCTAAAGAAACGTTTCGTTCTTTCCTAAGGACACATGGCTGCTTGTTAGCCTCAAGCTTCTTGATTTAAGACCTTCCAAAAGTTGACAGATAAGACACAATCTAATTTATTGACGTGACAAGGTTATAGTCTCAACATTTCCAAAGTCTTTCAAGCGAATCTCTGAATTTGATAGCATAGCCGAGACATCAGCTTCGAGGTAGCTGCAGCAAATAAAAGCCAGTCTTCTGAAATTAATCGTCTCATCTAAATGACGTTCAATCTAGATCCTAACTTTGCAACAAAAGCTATAGGCACTGATTCTCGGTTATAAAAAACTTAATAGTTTTCTACCTGTTCATCTAACCACTGCCCTTTTTGTGGAGAACACGTTTCGCCATTTCATTCACAGCATTTCCAAACTCTTCAATAACGATCTCTGGATCTGGCAGCACAGCAATATCGCTTTGAACTCCAACAATAACTTGTTCTGCATAAGTAAAAATGGCGAGTGACACTCCAATGTTCCCGCTGTTTGGAGGGAAAAACGTCATATATTTCATACGGCTGCCTTTAACGCTCAATTTCTGTTGTGGACCAGGCAGATTTGAAAAAACACAGCTCGACTTTTTGGACAGACGCTTGGTAAGATAATTGGTCAAGAACCGTGGACATGTTTCTTGTAAAGTAAAAAACATTCCTAACGTGACGAAGGGTGCACCGGACCCTTTGAATTCCCTCATGTGAGCTTTTGTTTCATACAATTGCTCCATAATGTCACCAGTGGCTACAGCCATTTTTGGAAAGATGAACGAGAAGTAGTTATCATAGTGAAGTTCTTTTGTCGGTGGACGGACATCGACAGGAATAGAAGCAGTCAAGTCAGCAGGATTTGCAACACCTTTTATTTGGAAGTACTTCCTCAGTGCCATTGTCATGCACGCCATCAATACATCATTAACGGTTGTACCTGTAGCTGATTTGATGTTTTTAATCAGCTGAAGTTCAAATGCCTCATCCCATACAGATCTTTTCATTCCACTGAGTTCCGGCCCATGTATTAGGGATCGCTCAGCAGACGAGGAAAACAGCTTTAGAAGGTACCTGGGTGCTATAAGCATGGCTTTGGCCATAAGAAGTGTCCTGTTAGTGGCCGAAAACTTTTGAGTCTCTTTTTGGGGTACAACTTCATCAGGAAATGCGTAAATGAGAAATTTCATCATAGAAACTCCATCAGCGAGAGCGTGCGACATCTTGGACGCGACAAACATATCATTGCTACCAAAATTGGTTGGAACGCAAACAAAACACCAAGGTGATCTTTTTTCTGGAAAAGGCTCCGTGCTCAGCTTGGAAACAATCGCCTCCAACTCTTCTTTTGATCGGGGAATCTGTCCCTCCCATTTGAACACGTGATTTTCAATCTTGAAGGATCGGTCTTCTCGCAAAAAGTACTGGAACAAACCAGGGCGAAAATAACAGCGCGTTCTGAAATACAGTAATTCTCCGTTGGCTTTCTTTGCGTTAGGCAGTCGTTCAAAAATAGCTTGGCGGAAAAGATCTACCCGTTCTTCAACGCTGCCCTTGTTTTCGAAGCAAAGCACTGCATTACTGTAGAAAAGGTTTTTTCTGTCGCGGGGTAGCCAAGCGGAGTCCAGTCCGTTCAAGTGTTGTTCACCGATCACCATTTTGACTATGACACGCTCAGCGAACTTCAACATGTAAAACAAGCCAGCTAACTGAAGCAAAGGAACCAAGGGAATGAAAATACAAAAAGCAACCTGATAGGACAGGAAACATTCTGCAATTAACCTTGCAGTTGACAGCAAAACGGCTACAGAGACCATTTTATATGATCTCGGATGATCACTTTTTGACCTCAGTTCGCGTCTCAGCAGCCACGTCAGCAACCAAGCTCCTTTGAGAGGTCTAACTTCGAATTTTGAATTCTTGATTACGATTGGTCAATTTTTGTTGGGTGCTTTTTTACACGCTATCCTAGATTTGACATCTTGACAGGGACAAGGGCACCGTCATACTGCTATCTTAGCTACGCGAAAATGTAAAGAACTATTTTCTTTACCACAGGAATGTCAACTATCAAATTTTCAGTTGTAGATCGATAGCCCTAGACAGGGAAATGGAGCAGACAACCAGACCTTCGTTTCATTTACTTTGAAAGTGTATACCCAACATGTTGGTTGCAACGAGTTGTTATCAATTGTTCCTACTCCAGCTATAATCCAAATCCATAGAACTCAGGTCCCCGTTGGGCCTAACCCAATTTTCAATGTACATCGAAATGACCTCCGGATGCAACATTGCAGTCCAGATTGGCAATGTTTGATGATCATCGTCAATTAAAGATTCAAGGCCATTAAAAAATGGCACTAAAGCACAACTGCCAAGCTGGAAATCACATTTGGCTTTTCACACTACTTTATACTTAGGGTTCCATGCATTGTATACATGCACGAACTATCTCAAAAACACCAAAAGTAAGCCAATATTTTGCGTCAAAACGCTTTTGAATCCTGGCGCCAGACTAAGAAAACATTATATCATTCTGCGATCTGTTGACTCAGTTGTGTAACCATGTAAATCTATATGTTATTCATGGCAAAAATGACATACGCTTGGACGAAGACTGCAGAATGTTAGGTGTGGTGCCGGTGATTATTTTTGCATCATGTGCTGTCTCAAACCAGTTGCATGGCGATCCTAATTTACTTTGCTTTTGAGTATTATTGGTGGTAGGTTTAAAAAGACATAGTTTTTTAATTAATGATTATGTTGCATCCTGTATTTACCAAACATAGCACTTATCCTTTATTTACTTTCATTGCAAGTCGATCTCATGTGTACGTATAAGCTTCGCACAGCAATGCCGTCGAAACTTTGCCCAGGTCTTTGAATTCTAACCTTAAGTTTTAATTAAGCTACATTCTTAATTCTCCAAACTAGGGTAGCATCAAACTTTGAATAATACGGCGAGCTCTTTGAATGAATGATTTGTTTATTTGTAGAAACAATTGGGTCTTTCTGCAGGTACCGGAAAGCATTGTGTTTTTGGTCCCTTGGGATTAGTCTTTATGTGGAGCTGTTTTGTTTTCTGTCTTTGCTTCTTTTGTTTTACGTAATTTCTGCTCTGGTACCTGCAGAAGCTGCAAACAATTGCACTTAGCCGACTAAAATAATATTATGAATTTCATAGCAGCAAAATTCCTTTGCAACTTAGATGATCCGTTTCGGCTGGAATTGAAAACTTCACGAGGTACGGAGAGAGGGAAGAGAACGGAGACTGAAGCTGTCCAAGTTGACGACCTTAGAAGAGCAGGTGTAAAGGATGCCCCGGTTGGATCCCCAGCACAGAGCACGCAGCCCCTCTGAGTTCGTCGAGGGAAGGGGGGGGGGGGGGTTTACCTGACCGATTTAGGTTGTGTTTATATCTCCTTTAAGAAGATCCAGATTTTAAAGCGGCAATGGAAATTTCCAACCCGTGGTCTCACAGGAATCGATTACAACTTTATCCAGATAAATGTAAGGAACTAAGGATATCTTTTAGTTAACAGTCGCCTGACTTTACACCAGTGCAAGTAGATAATAAATCTCTTGAAGTGGTAAAGCAGGCCAAGTTGCTACAGTAAATATACCAAAATGAGAAAAATTTACAGCAGACTCATTGGCCCAAATAATCCTGTGTACCAAAATTTACGGCATTACATGCTGCTTAATTTGAGCTATTGTCGTTTCCAATCATGGGATCACATATGTAATGAAAGCCAATTTTTTGGCACTTAACAATGGCGAACAGTGCTTAATCAACAAGTAGCAGTGACCAGCATGGTTTTTATTGACATTATAGAGCCAGAAAAAACGACATATATTGCCTTCTAAGCACGCAATAAGGAAATTTTTAACGCGAAAGATCATTGAAAAGTGCAACGTTTTGAAATCGTCCGTTTATAGAATTAAAAAACGCCTTTTGAGGAAAGAGAGAAACACACTAGAGGACGTCCAAGTAAGCTGAGTATTCGGCAACAAGGAGTCATCATACGAAGTTTAAATGCATATGCATCTATGACAGGGCGTATTGACGCCATTGTATTTAAGAAATCAAGGAGCATACCAAATACCAAGTGTAAATCATATGTGTTGTGTCCTTGAGAGAAACAGAGAACTTTTTCAAGTTAGTCACGCAGACATGCTTGTGTTACATTGAATGCGTGTAACACAATTTAAACAATAAATAACATAATTGTCTCCATTTTTGGTGGAATCACCTTCATTGTTTGCAATTTCACAACAGAATGAAATCAAAACGATGATTTAAGGCAGTTGGCACGATTAACAGAAGAAAATGTAGTCATTTCAACGGTTAACAACGAATAACGTGCAAGTTTTAGAAAAGACAATGACCATCTATTGTTTTCATTGCGTCTTCCCTGTTAACCGTTGAAACTCTCTGTTAATCGTTGTTTTATTGAATGATTGGCGTTAAGTTGTCTTCGTAATGATCCTCTAACATAGACCACGGTTAAAAACGTATTCTAAGGTAAGGGTTGCAAAACATCTGGAACGTGGCGGGATTTCCCGTTGATGTTCCTTCGGGATTTGACAGTTAAAATGAAGTGCTTGCCACCGCACAGTCAGATAAATACTACTTATTGCATTTGCAGCCTCTCTCTGTGGGGAGAAAGTTTCTTTGAATTCTCTTGAATTAAAATCATGCTCATAGCCTTGCAAGCAATCCATAACTAAGCGACTACAATAGGTGGAGTCATCAACAACCTTCAGAACTGTCATACACGTAATCGTCTTCATTAGGCTAACAAACGTTAAGGTACGTTTTTGTCCCCAAAACCCACACGCAGCAGTCCAGTG
>OX421447.1:12104073-12129073 GCA_949126865.1 Montipora capitata
ACCTCTGTTTCACATTGTACAAACGTGGAACTTAAAACCGTCAGACGAGGATTTTGTGAAATATGATGAAAAGTTAAACAAATGGTAAAAATGCGTCCTCACGTCCCCGAGTCCCCGAGTCCCCGAGTCCCCGAGTCCCCCAGTTTCCGAGTCTCCAAGTCCCCACGTCCCCTGTCCCCGCGCCCCGTCCCACTTTTCGATACAGCCGAAATTTGACGAGTGACCACGGATTCTCGATATTTACTGAAATTGGTTCATAAATGCTAAAATATGCTGTAAATGTAGAAATAAACTTCACTTACCTCTACGTACAGTAGTCCTCGTCTTTTTTGTGCAATCGGAGGGCAAACTGTGTCTGTTTCGTGGCTTTGGAATTTTTACGATGCCCTCATGAGGGGAAATAACAACTAACGACATCGTAAAAATTCGAAAGCCACAAGCCAGGCTAAAACGGACGCATTTTGCCCTCCGATTGCGCAGAAAAGACGAAGCCAACTGTACATAGAGGTAAATGAAGTTTATTTCTACATTTATAAGCTCAAAGTTAATTTTCCAATACAAAGTCAATAAATCGTAAACCCAGCCTGGGTTGCCTGTGACGTGATAGCATTCTCGGCCAATTTCTCGGCTGCAAAAGCTTAGAAACATTCAACCTTGCTTTATCACTAGACGAAAAACCCTATCAAACTGAAAATTTGTGAAAAGATAAGTCTTCAGCTGTTCTAATAACTAACGAAAGGATTGATGATTGCATTTGATGACGTCACGTGCCCGTTGGCGATACATGAAGTGTCACGCCAGGTGGTGCGAAGATCGCGACCGGCTTGTGATTATCACATGATAACAAAACAACTTAACAATTTTCCAGGAGAAGGAAGAAGGAAGGAGTGGAGCTGAAGAACTAAAGAGTCTTAGATTTATCATGCTTAGAGTGATTGTTATTCTTTGGGTCGTTGCTTTCGCGTGTAGTAGTCGTAGTAGTAGTAGTGGTATCAAGAGGTTTCCAAAATTGTCAGATCCCTTAGCTCTCGGCGGTCTAGGATGGGAACTTGAAGAACTGCAAGTTGAAGACTATGTGAAAGGTTCAGTCTGGCCTAAACCACAAGGACAAATGCAAAACGGCGCTCTTTACTCTTTAAGCTCAGAAAAGTTCATTTTCACAATAACTGGGCAAAGCAGTGATGTGCTCGAGGATGCTATAGAGCGTTATAAAAAGTTAACATTTCCGGACGACTTCCGAAAAACGAAGAGAAATTTGCCTCAAATAACACAGCTTGAGATCAAGGTGATGGATCAGTACGAGAATTTAACGCTGGAATCTGACGAAAGCTGTAAGTACATTTTTATTTTCTGTCATTGTAGTTGAAAACAAAACGTAGATCGATACAATGCCTTTTAACTTTCCATCCGAGTCGTGGTTATCATTTGTTATATTATGGAATTTGATTAAGCTTTTTATGTTAAGTCTATTCAAGCTCAGATAGTTTAAAACTTCATCCCCCTCTGAAAAACCCAGTAATGCACTTTTGCGTTAAAAGTGAGCACACAACATTTAATTGCATTTTAGCTCAGATGAAAGCAAGATGTTACCAAAATTTTGTAAGGTGTCAGCTATTGTTTTTCATGTCATAGCAGGTTTACATACATCCTCTTCTGGGACCTGCTTGATCAACTGTCAGAGGCACCCAACGTCAATTTTCGGAAAATATCTGTTCGGAAGACGATTTGACATCTAGAATTTTCGAACATCTGAAAAATGGTATCATTGCCCATTTTTAACGGATTTTTACCCTAAAAAGGTCACCTAGAATTTTCGGGGGCCTTTTTTCTGGCTGAAATTTTCGAAAAGGTAAGTTTTGAACCCTATAATTTTCGGATCGCTAGACTTTCAGCTAGGAAATCCGAACAGATGAAAAATTTTTTTGGGGATAAAAATATGGTTATATCTACCGTTTAAATACTAAAATACGTTTTTAAAAACAATGCTATGTCTAAGTGGTTTTGAACTATATTCTCGTTGGTGCCCCTGAACTGTTGCATACATTTTAAAAATTATTCACTAAACCCACATGTGGCTCACGCAGAGACACTGCATGGTTGTTTAAATGCATGCAGTATCAACCTCAAAAGTGGATATTTGTGAAAGATGTGGGTGGTGAGTCAGCTGGGCTTAGGGTTATCAAGTGTACCTCAAATCTCTGCAGCCCTGGTTCAACCTGAGGTGGTATGTGGGCTGCGTTTCAGTCAGTCTCAATCTGACTCAATCTGACTCAATCTGAGGGTGTTTCTCCAATTTTCCGTCCTCATCAAAATGGTCTCTCAGTCAAATTACATCCAGCAGCATGCAGATGGCTCTTGATAGGGCATCCTAACCTTGCATTGAGTGAATCAACAAGGACTGCTTTGGAATGTGTACTATGTTGTGATTGTAGTGGTAAGAAAACAGATAAATTTTCAAAGAGCAGTTGTAAGATCTGAAAGATCTTCTTGTTAACTTTGTTGGATCACAGGGCGCCCACACAATCTGTTTGTTCAACCATTTCTTAAAGTCATCGCCAATTAATGAGCTTGGGAACTGGTGCCTTAAAAGTTAGCAGGGAAGGGCCTTAGGTCATCCAGGCCCAGTAGGGAGGTATCCATGGCAATCCCGCAAGCAAGGTGACGGTGGTTGTAAACCGTGATACAGCTTTCAACTGATTCTAAGCAGTGCTGATAGAAATATCAATATGTTGACTGTCATAAAATTTAAGTTGAAAAGTGTTCTCAAAAATTCACAACTGCCCCACAAATTTTCCCCTTCCTGCTTCGGTGGGGAGCTATAAATTTCTGGGGATGTGATGGAAAACACAAATTAGGAGAATTCTCGGCCAAGTTAGTAGTTAAACATACATTAAAACCAAAAAAAAATTCCGCAAATTAATTGCTTCTGTGGTTCCATTGCGGTATAATAATTATTATAGTGTCCAAGGTTGTGTATCTTTCCATTTCCTTATTACCGGTAATTGTACTTGTTGGAACTTATTGACAGCCACAACGAATCTCACAAAAAAAGTTTCTGACATAGCGTACGCCCTCTTTGCAGTCCTTGAGCATTTGGTACACTACAAAACCTGCTACCTTGTTTTCATTGGTTCGAAAAGCTTACATTGTCAATTTCGATTACAAGTAAGAATGAAGCAGAAAAAGACAATGTTAATTGGTTTAACGTTCATTACCAGTAAGCACATGTCCTCTCAGGGGACTATTTTTCTTGTATGCTAATGTTCTCCTCTCACAATTTGAACATTTGTTTGGTCTCCAGAGAGACATGGTTTTTTTATTTTGAAGCTGTTCAAAAAAACATGAGGTGTACCCAATAAAAGACTGCTGCTCTATTTTTAAATGTATAAACTCAAACGCAAACACTCATAGCATGCTGCACATGGTCAAAAAATTGTTCAACTTTTGAACATCATCAGTCGAAAAATACCCAGGCAAAAAGAACTATGAGCATACTGTGTAGTAATAATTATCATCCTAAAATCGAGGAGGAGAAACGCAAAGAGTTAGTCAATGTTATTGGACACTTCGCAAGATAGGAATTAAATTTCTTTGCTACGTACGTTTACGTGATTTGATGTGAGAAGCGTTTTGAACAAACCTTTAAAGGTCAAATTGTGGACTTTTGAGAGCTCACAGATGTTTTTGTTCTTGCTCTCCTTGAAGCATCTTTTATGCCATTGTATTCCTCGTGTAAATCCTCTGCATTGATCTTCTTTTAAGATTTGGCCAAAGTGAAAACTGGAAGTTTGAGGCGAGTTGCTCAGAGTAAACCCAGTCAACAACAACAACAACAACAACAACAACAACAACAACAACAACAAAAACAACACTTTATTTTCCACTATTCCTTAACTTACAATTCCAAAAATTACAATTCCAAAAAATGTATTTCAAACTAAATATAAGAATATATAATATTACAAGGTGTCAATGGCAAAAGTTAGTGTATGAAGGCAAAAAAATAGGTACGCAGTGCGTACATGTGGTAAGCCATGTGGCAAGTAAAATAGGACAAGTGGACAAGTGGTAAGTAGAAGAGGACAAGGGTGTCAAGCTATGCTAAATTAAAATCTAAAAATTTGACTAATACTAGGAAGTTTGACCATATCTCACCAGTCCTGCGGGAACAACAATAGGTTGGTCCTTTATTAAACAACAGCTGTTAGTACATGATGTCACCGAGCTGTACAAAATAGTGAGTGGACTTCCACCCTCCTACCTAAACAGCTACATCAATTCAGCAAATGAACAGAATACCAGATTCACAGGAAACCTAGATATCAATGTTCCTATGTGTAGGACAGCCACCATGCAACGTTCTTTACACTGTTGATCTCTCAACTCTTGGAATTATAAGTTTAAGCTCTTAACTGGGGTTATTGAGCCCTAAGGGAGTACTATTTTTTCCTCACTTGTCCCCAGTGTACTCTACTCTCCTCAATCTTGCAATCAAGGCTTGTCTAGTAGTCAATAGCTCATTGTTTAGGTCAAATTACTTTCACTTTTACAATGTTAAAGGGGTTGCCAAAGCTTCCAGTAATTTTCCACAACATCACACGATTCTCACCTGTCTCGCCTTATGTAAACCCCCCATACCATTAGTCAGCCACATTTCAGCTTTGCTCTTCAAACAAGTACCTTGAGTCGCACTCTTTAAGATTGCATTTTTCCCACCCTCCCACCCAACTGGAAGCTTTGTCTTCTTTAATCGCTATGGTTGTTCTTTGTCGTGCAAAATTTTTACGTTCTGCTATTCTGATCGATTTTATTTTAGTTTGGTTATTTTGTCTCATAGTTTGTTACATTACATTTTTCCGCATTTTACCACCGTTTAACTAAAAAGAAAAAAAAAACGACATCAGCTAAATTTAGATAACTCAACCCTAGGTGTGTCTTTTTACATGTCTTACTTACTTATTGGTGGCAGGGAAGTACACCCTGGGCCGCACTTTACCCCACAGTAGGTGGGACAGCCCTCCTTGGCAATAGGTCCGGATTGCTTACTCCAAGATGGTACAACTCACCATCTGACCTATTCTCCTTCCAGAAGGGCACCCCTCTTCTGGTCCACCCTATGTTACATTCTAACGTAGGGTTGCCTCTAGAGACATGACTACTCTAGGGGGTCCTCATAGGGACACCCCTACTCTAGGGGGAATAGGCTCTGCCTTCCCTGCCACCCAAATTTTGCCAAAGGATAAAATAATAATTATAATTGAATTAAGAATAAATAGATAAAAGGAGAACTTCTGTTCCTCCTTCTCCAGTTTTTTCACAAGTCTTGCAGGGGTGGGGGGAGGAGCAATCCAGTTGCTCATGCCCGGCCCCTCTCCTGGGCATGCAAATATTCCCTGTGGCTCTCCCCTTTTTATGTCACTGACCCTTAGGGGCTCATTAACTTGTAGTAAAACACTCGCTAGTTTTCAGCGTTGTGCAGAATTTTGCATGTTTATATTTTACGCACTTGTTTCCACAATAGCGATGCTATCTTGGATTTTGCATTTGCTGCAATCCATGGGCTTGTTAGCCTGGATAGACCACAATTCATCAGAATTAAAGATGGCGTGCTTAGCTATTATGAAATGATTCATTCACTGACTTATAATTTTATAGGTCAGTGACACATTTTTTTCCTGCATTTCATCCAAACACAGATTCATTTCCTTGAAGTCTGCAAAGAACTGTATTAGTAGGATCGACTAATTCGTTAAAATTGATAGGACCTTGATGTTTGTTCACATCACGCCCTTGGCTAACATAATTCCTGCACTAACTGATTTTGCTGCATCAATTATATCATACACTCTTAGGTCCAGGCCGGGCCCGGTTGTTCAAAAGCCGATTATCGCTAATCCCAGATTAAAATTTAACCAAGGAGTTAATATCTAATATGTATAAGATTGACTTTTGTTATTGAACTAATCAGAAAAACTAACGCGTACAGATTTTGACGTTTCAATGACATCCTGTCATCATTATCAAGAAAATGAAGAAAATTTACATAAGTAAGTAGACAAAACTAAACCGAAAACAGCAGTCTATTGTTCTAAGCCAGTGAATCATCCAGTACGTGATCTCACAGTGTCACTGACCTATAAAATTAGTCAGTGAGATCACTGGATGATTCACTGGCTTAGAACAATAGACTATTGTTTTTGGTTTAGTTTTGTCTACATGTACTTACTTAGTATGTAAATTTTCTTCATTTTCTTGATAACGATGACAGGATGTCATCGAAACATCGAAATCTGTCAGTGTTAGTTTTTCTGATTACAGTAGAGTTAATTTCTCTACTCCCAAATGCTGTTCAAGGCTGATATTCGGCAAAACTTTACATGAGAAGAAGTCAATCTTGAACAACAAAAATAAGCAAAAGAAACTTTCACCAAAAAGTTGAAAACATGATTAAACAAAAGTTCATGCTAATCCTGAATTAAGTTAATCCGCTTTCGAACAACCGGGCCCAGGGTTCTCCTTTACATCATTTGATATTCTCAAGAACAGTGCGTGAATATTATAACACAATTTCTAGTTATTTAAACTCATCGACAAGATGAGCTTGGGTGCTGGTGCCTAAAAGGTGGAAGGGCCTAGAGTGCAACTGGCAGCATTGCACTGAAGGTAACCATGGCAACCATGCAAGTGCTAACCACCAGGCACAGTTCAGTGGAATACCAAGGGAGGGAGGGAGGGAGGGATGGGAGCAGGAACAAACAGCTAATGCAAGAAATGACTGCAAATGATCCGCAAAGATCAAACAAGCAAACAATTGCAAGCAGAGCTAAATAAATATATGCGATCACATGTACATGCCCCTGGAGACTAGTGGCCACCCCACATAAACATTTGAGCCTGGGGAATGACTGCTGGCCAGCAAGCCCTTTCTCGTGGTTAATTTTGCCTAAATAAAGTAATTTAGCCACATTTAAACCATATACTGTCACTTGTTTCTTACACCTATACTGCTTTAACTCCCAGGCAGGCCTGACCTGACTTAGTATTTTACTCCATCTTACGCCAGAGTATTTTACTCTGTCTAACACCAGACGATTTTACTCGTCAATGGGGAATCCCCAGGAGTCAATGGGTTAATCACTTGCTGAAAAACCCATTAATGTCCCCATTAATAGGGTGTTTAAGATCTCTGATGGTGACAGTCGATGAAAACGTCACCTCAAAATATAACTTGGCTCTATCATAAGTCTTTTGCGATTATTCAGTCTCATTCACGTCCTACAATATAGGCGAAGTATCCTAAAAGTAAATTGGTACAAGTGGTTTCAGAGTGAAAATACAGAATGAAAGATTATCTGTTGCATACTTACGTTGTCGTCAAAACTTCAAATCTGGTGATTTCACATCATCGTTATGCAGAGGACTGCTAATATACCGGTACTTGCTAAAATTCGTGCTGCATGTGCAGCACGATTATTTAAAATACTCTTTTATAATTAACCAAATTATATTATTGTTTTGTGCCATTGTCGTAGTCGTAGCCGTCGTTGTTTCTTAAACTCCCTAATGTTGGTGAATAGAATACACTGAGGTTAAAGAACATAGCATAGTATTCATGGCTCAATTCACAACCATTTCCAAGTTGGTGCTGTTTAATTTTCCTACAACACAATATTGAATACAGGAAAATTTCCCATGCATACATGTAACTTACAATGCCAAACGCTCCATTTAACAGCGCTAATTGTTACGTTTGAGCCATAGTTAAGTAGGACTAAAAATGAATTGTGGGGACTGGACACCCACATCAGAGTAGCAGATTGCAAATAGTCACGTTGCAAATAGCAGTTTGATGAAGTTGTCTTACTTCTTTCACCATCACCTGTCAACTGCGAAAAAGTGCTGCTGTCTGTGGTTTCAATAAGTATTATTTTATTTGACAACCAACAAAAATTGTTGGCTAATTTACTCAGAGACTTCGGCTACTTTCCCCCTAAATTGAAGTAATTTCAGACAGATTCTTTCAAACCTAAGATTAAAGATCATTTTAACAAAGGCAACAGTCGGTCACTTTAGCTAAAGCACTCCAAGCTGCTGACTTCAAATTATTTTTCTTGATTTTTTGCAGTCTTCATTTCAAATGTTGAGGGTTAAACTACATCGGAACTGCTGTGTTGGTTGACATAAACTACAGATTTCTGGTGTGCTCTTACCAGCATTTCGACATTACACAATATTACTGTGACATGTGTCTAAAGAGGTTGTTTGTGTTACTGGTTAAATTTGATTTCAGGTCAAAATTATTTTTACCTACAATAGGTTGATTTGTAATTTCTTTGTCTCTATGTATAGTTATGTAATGAATACCAGACACATAGAAACTACAAATCAAGCTATGTTGAAATCATTTTTGACCTGAAATCAAATTTAAACTGTAACATTTGCAAACCACCTAGTGTACATTTTTCATACACTTTCTGACTTCCAAACGTTCTGACAACCTGTATACATGAGCAAAAAGGTTATATTGATTACTAGGATTTTTCTCTCCACAGATGTTTTGAAGGTTCTTTCTCCTCCATCAGCGTATCTCACCTCTTACACTGTTTGGGGAGGACACCGCGGAAATACGTTTTTGGGGCGCGATATAGTGTTTTGCTGGTCAGCGGTACAGCTCAAAAAAACCATAAATTGCCGGCAACTTTTAAATTGTTTTCGCCTTGAGTCTGGTCGACAGCGAAAAAAACGTAAAACTTAGAGAGCACACTGTAAACTTAGCTTTCATACTTGTCTCACCTTTTGGATAGTTTACATTTAATACTATATTTTTTGCCAGAGTCAAACTGAAGCTGCACACGATGTGAAAGTGTTGTTGTTTCGTGAAGGTTTAAACTCGCAAGCGGCGAGTCAGTGGCAACTAACTAGTGTTTTCAAAAAATGCTGTGCGCCAAGGCTAAAACCAGGCGGTTCTTGTGTAGCTGCAGGGGTGTTCTCAGGACACCTACTTCTCAAGTTTGTAGAGCTGGTAAGCTTGAGCCTTATGAATCCATATGTCAACGGCATTTCGATGAAATTCGTCGGGAAGACGACAAAATATGCTCGTGTCCGTCCACTTGGGGGCATTCGCGGAAGTTGCACGGCCACCCTATCCCCTTTCGATATTACCGAATTCTAGACCAAGTTGGCCGCAGCAGCACATCTTATAAACCTGGGACACGTTGGTGTAACAAGTGCAGGACGGAAGCCCCCAAAAGGTTTAAAAACTGGCCTCAACTCGAGGAAGAATTAACCAAGGTATGTTCTATCATAAAATGTCTATTTTAATATTGTACTTAAGCAAGATTGGCGTAAATTAATTTTTAACTTTTCATTTATTATTGTTTTTCTGAACAACAATTATTGTATTACTTTCCGTGTTTGTTTCTCGTCAAGATTACGAATTGCTGCAGTTCTTTCCAATGCCTCCAAAGTGTGAAAATTGTTTTGAAACCGTTTGCACGAAACAACAACAAAAAAAAAAAAAGAAGGTAATTACCTGTAAGAGCTGTGCTAATTAATCTACTGTGAACATCAAGTTAAGTTTTGATAAATCAGACTATGTCTGCAGTAGAGGGGTTTCCAAAAATAAAAAGCTGTTGTCCATTCACAGGAGACGAGTGATGCAGAAATGGCTGGGGTGAACAGTGTGTACCAGGAGGTATGATTGTACTGAATGCATTATGATAACTACCATGCATTGAGTTACACAAACACAGCTGTTTATTTTGCACGTTACTTCATTCCACCCCCCCCCCCCCCCATTGTAACTCTTTCTCTTTTGTTTGTAACAGGTGTGTCAAGATACAGAAGAAATGGAGTGTGAAGCTGGGCAAGAATTGATCACTAAGGTACAGTTTTTTCAGTAGACAGTGTTTGATATAGTGATAGGTGAAGCAACTAGTTTGCTTGCAAGTAACTTAATTCACAATCTTTGGTGCATTAAATATCCAATCAAAAGCTGAGAACAGCTTGCAGGCAAGCTTTTGATGCGATTAAAATCCCATGAAAGAACGTGAATTACTTTAAAGCAGTCACATTTTTAAGCGCCTTGCTGTGGATGATATAGATTAGTCTTAGCTAATCCACGACCAATTGATTAGACACAAATCACATGATATTAACTGCTATCAATTATTGGGGATTACGGTGAATTATCGTATCTCCCTGAAAATTATTTCAGACTGATCAAGGCAACCAAGACAAAAATACTGGTGCTGGATCCAGTCTTGAGCAAGAACCAAAATCAATGGTATGTTAAAGTTTTTTTGTAATTACAACACAACGTTGTACCAAATTGTTAATGAAAATACTACATGTAGTTTTAAGAACAAGAACATTTGTAACATAATCATAATCATAATAGGACAAGCAGTTTTTCCCTTTTGGTGTCACAGCTCCAGAATCCTAATTACTGGAAGATTGTTGAAGGACAGTTTGGTGAAATGCTGGTTGGCCAAGATGGTGACATTATGCTTGAGGCATCAACTTGGAAACAAATTCAGGAGAAGTTAAATGGTAAACTCTAACACTATCATTCTGGCTCCTGTTTTTCAGAGACTATACACTGTAGCAATAATTTAAATTAAAAAATTCATAATCTTGCCATGTTCAGAGTTGATATGAAATGCAAATTTAATATTCATTAGTATTAGCATTTTGCTGAAACATAGCAGTGATGAAATAGCACTTATGTATGAAGAGTGCAGCATTATTGTATTTTAAATCATCCCAATTTTTGTTTACATCTTAAACAGAACCAACATTCAAAGACCTCTTAGACACTCTCAGTAAGCAAATGGACAAATATTCAGATCGGCAGAGACTTGTTAGCCAACCAGTGTTTAAAGAGTTTCTAGAGTCAAATGCTCCAAAACTGTATAAGATCATCCTTGACAGTATCCTGTCTGAACGTCATGGGGAAAAAAGGGCCAACCTACAAGAGAAAAGAGCAACAGCTCTTATATGGCAACTACTATATTACAGGTATTCTTTAGTAGTAGGATACACTGTTACCTATGTAACAAATCAAATGCTAATGCAGATTCCACAGCAGGCCGAGAACATTCACATATATAATTTATTGTTATTTTTTTTACTTGCCACACAAAAAAAAAAACAAGATCCAACAAAATATTAATTATTTTATTAACCAAAAATTTATACCATTTAAATAATTTTTAAAAAAGTAAAACAAAAAAAATTAAGTTGACAGACAATCCCATGTATACCATAAAATAAAATAAGGTAGGGGCAGGGCTGGTTTGTGTCTAACATTTTTGTCTAAGCCTAGCTCACCCAACTCCAATGTGCTTCTTTTCACTTCCTTGCTTAGCATCACTTTTGGAATAACAATTTATGCAATCCTGTTTTACAATGTTTGTGCATTTATTAATTCTTAACTGTGTCAAACTTATTTGGTATGATAATCAGAAATCAGAGACATGGCGAATTCATGGATGAAAGTTCCATCTTCTTGGAATTGCATGGACTGTCTTCTAGTGGAATGGCTCTTGGGAAGGTGTTGGGGTTTGCTAGAGATGAAAAAACAAAAACTCACAAGAGGCACAACATTGCATGTGATCATCTGAAGAGGGCAAAAGACATGACTCTCAAAGCTATTGAAAGGGTAATTAAGAATCTGTGTACATGTTATTGCAAGACAATAAAGATAGAGGCCCTGACAGGGTAAATTCTGACAAGCGACATGGCCCAAAAAGTAGCGACAGCAAATAAAATGAAATTCCGACAGTGATGTCAAGGCCGAGAATGAGCCGATTAAACCCTGACATGAGTGATTTTAAAATTCAGACAAGCGACACAGGGCCCCCCCCTGTCTCAAGATACCATAAAATCTTGTTTATAACAATTCCTAGTTAAAATCCCACCTGGTTTTTGTTATAAATAGGCAATATGCCCATCCCTGTGTTTACACAACAATCTAATCTGATAACGCCACCCAGGTTTTTTAAGCCTGTCCCCTTAGAACGCGAGACTCAATAATTATGTTCTAAATACATGTACATATTACTAATATACCTGGATTTCCTAATAGAAAACTCCTATCATTGTATTTTTTTCCTTCTACTTTGGATTAGCAGCAATCCTTCCAGATACTGTCCATGGATGATTTCCACAACATCAATGCTGTAAAAACACCAACTAAGAGAGTACTGATTAATGCTGTCCATATGGCAACTCTTCTCTTGGACATTCAGCCCTCTGTTAATGCAGTACCTCGTCCAGTTGACCCTGCCAACATTCACAGATGTGTGATGGTTACAATTCCTGGAAGAGCTCCCCAGCTGTGTAGAGGAGGAATATCAACCAGTGCAGTCATAAGTGAAATCACAACATTTTGGAGAGACTTTTGTACAAATTACTTCCTGGAGAGCTTGCCTCAACCTTACAAGGAAATTAATCTCTGTACAATGCAGCACTCTTTAAAAGAGCTAAGGCAAGACAGAGAAAATACATGTAACCATCTAGCTAACAATTAAAACAGTCAAAAGAGCAGCCTGCAGTACAAGGTGCACTTTGTTGACTACATGTACATGATGCATTTTAGCACACAAAGTGAACCTTTAACTTAACTAATTGTTATTATGCTCAATATATATTAAGCAGACATCTTCAGCACCTACAATGTAAACTGATTTAAAATTTGTGTAGTATGATCGCTTAATGCAGTCCACTTATAAAAGAAGTAAGGAAAGTTTGATGATTTGGCACGACTTCTAACAATGACCAGTGTGCATCATTTAATCAGTTGTCTGATTAATACCCAGGTTTCTCTACTTGTGCTTTTCATTTAAAATCGAGTCTCTCCTACGCCTACAATAATAATTTATTGGTCATTACAGGGTTTATTCAAGAGAAGATCAAGAGGAGTGCCAAACCTTGAAATCCACTATACTTATTGATGAAATTGAACAGAATCTACACAGTAAAGATGACTACCAGGCCTGCCATCAGTACATTTTTGATGTCATCCCAGAGTTTAAAGAATTCCTCAAATTACATGTGGCACCTACAGTGGGTGACTGGCCGACGTGGTACCATCAAAAGAAGATTGTTTGCCATGCTAAATTGGATCAGGAGGTCACATCCCTAATCCCTGAGTTAGGCCAATTTCATGTCTACTTGAACAGTTCAGAAGATGTTGTAAAGCAGTACTATCCAATTTTCAAAGAGATCTATGCATCAGTTTTCGGTCAGAGAGTTAGATTGGCTGAAAAGCCCAAGCCAGATAAAGTGGCACTGTGTATTGCACTAGCATTTTGCGGTTGGTTGAGCATCCGTAGGGAGGTTATTCAGGCATTTGGACAATGCAAGGACACAGAATATAGTTGTCTCTTACATCTTTTAGAAGAGCTCATCCCTCTGTGTTTCCTGCATTATCCAGCAATTGTGAGAGGTGGGCAATTTGAACAGCTTGCATCATCAATGAACCGTCTAGCCATCATGTTTGTGGCAATGGACAGACATCACTACAATAAGGCATCTCTCTCATGGATCAGTGATGTCCAACACCAACAGGAAAACTTCCCTGATTACCATACTGCCAAGGCTGCTCTATGTTCTGTGCTGAATGAGAAGAAGATAGAGATCTTCCACTCCACCTTGAGATCTAGAATAAGAAAGACAGACAAAGGAGATAAAATCCAGGAAACGGCAAGGCTGATTGCAAGATCAAATTTTCAGGAAGATGGATTTGAGAAGACTTATGTTCCACAATATCTAAGAGGATACAGTGACCAAGACCTACTTGTGCTTTCAGGTATGTATCAGTGGAAGATCTAAGGGGGTCTAGGAGTTTTCATTGATTCCCTTAAAACTGCCCACTTGCATTTATCAGTTCGTGTTGCTTTCATTGCAAAATACAGTGTAATGCTTGCCTTCAATAAAAAAAAAAAAAAAAAAACAGTTGTTTACCTTTTGAATATGAATCGTATAATCTACAGGTTTGGCATCTGAGGGAATCCTGGCTATGTTTGAGAGGGTGGCATTGAACCTGGGCAAATCTTATATGCTACCAAGGCCAATGAACAGAGCTGGAAGGCCTTATGGCAAAGCACCATACTATCTAGCTAGTTTCAAGAAGGAATTCAGTACCAAGTCCTTGCCTTTGGGGTACAGATGGCCTTCTTCTAGACCACAGCCTTTAAGAGACTGTGATGCAGAAGCCTGTCATCATCCGTCTCAAGCAAAAATCCAGCGACTGTCCTGTGGCCATACATTTCATTCACCGTGCATGTCTGATGAGGGTGGCAACAGCCTTGGATGTACCATCTGTCTTCCCAACTTGATTTCTGATATCCAGAAGCTGTCTGAGTCATGGAACAAAGGACTCTTGTCTGGTATTGATGGAGATGATGACGATGGCACCGAAGAACATGATGGCAATAACAATGATGATGATGATGACGATGATGGTGACAAATCTTCCAAGTTACAAATGCCTATGGAAAAGGATCACAAGTATTTCAAGTCACCCCTTTTTGTTAAAAACATTCAAGAGAAAGTCGACAAGATTAAGTCAGCTGTCAATGCCCAGTCAACATTAAGTCACGAGGAGTAACTAAAAGCTAGCCTGTGTGGCAGGCGCAAAAAAGGGGAGAGAAGGGGAGAAAAACGTGCAAGGGGAAAAATGGGAGCGAACGCCTGCCCTAAAAGCCCAGTGTTTCGCATTATGCCCACCAAATTTCTGGTAATCCGATTTCCTACGCTGTCAATTATTATGTATATTGCCACCAGGTGCTATAGGGTCTTACAATAAAATGGTTACAAGTCAAGTAAGAATCTTACAATGTTGTGAGAAGGGGGGAGTTGATGCAATATTCCCAGTGGGAATCATAATATTATCCTTATATTGATTCAAAGCAAGTGATGTGTATGATTCATTGAGCACATACAATGTAAAAACAAAGCAAAGCTTATTTGAAAAATTAAGTGAATGGCAGAAAAACAACAGTTGATTATTTATGTAAGTCGATGCAACGCCCATGTAAGATACTGAAATAAAAATCGAGTATGTATCTGTGAAATATTCTGAAAATGACTGAGTAAATAAACTGAACAACATGGTTTCATTGAGAATTAAAAGTAAAAGAAGTGAAACTTGACCACACCTCACGAGCGCAAACAGTTTCGCATATACAGCAGTTGGGCATTTTAAAATTGTAATAGTTACATGCAGGAGCAAACGGTCACTAGTCGTTTGTAAAAACTTGCATGCACTATCAACGTGTAATCGAAATCTAAAATCATGCAAGGAAAATTTGCCAACGAACCGAATATACTTTCAGAAATTTCAAATTACAAGTGGCCTTGAATTATCTTTGTCCAGCCTTCGCCGCAGCAAACAAATCACAATATTTTCGATTTCTACTCCATTCGAAAACATCACTATTATATAGGCTTAAACAAGCTTTCTTCAGTCCTTAATGACAACTTGCTTTTAAAACTGCTGGTGAATGAAATGAAGACATTGTTTTGTTTTGACTGCCGGCGGCAGACACAGACAAAAATGATTTGACCCGTTCCAATAGGCGCTGAAAGGCAGAGACGTGATTGAAAGGGCAAACAAGCCGCCAGTCTTTAAAGGCAAACTTTTTATCAAAATGTCTTTGACGCGAGAGTCTTAAAGGTGCGAATTATTTCCTAAATGAACATGCATGTGCCACATGTCGGCGCAAAGTGAGTGTGAATATTCTTACAACACAAAAATGGTTTCGACTTACCTCTATCGCTTCGTGCAAATTACACTTTAAAACCAGCCAGCCAGTCTTCACACTTCTTGCAAAAGTTTCATACAGAACCAATCTTCTGCTTTGCCTTGATAACCATCATTGTTTTTGACAATTCAGGAGGCGAGGGAAACTGAAGCAACACGATCGACTCTTCGTCACCTCGAGTCGGCAAACTTGACACTACTCCACACAAAATGACTCTCTTGTACCATTATTCGTTACGGACGTGATTTGAGTATTAAAAGCTCTTTTAAGAGAATCAAAATCACAAAAAGCGAGAAGTATTAAGGATATTTTCCATCTTAAAACCACGTAAAATACCGATCCTTTCATCGAACTCGAAGAACACGTCGAAACACCCGACAGCCTGATGGTGATTACCACTGACCAGTTACTGTGACGTCACAAAAACGTATTTCCGCGGTGTCTTTGGGGAGCATTGCGTGGTAAGAGAATAGTGACAAACCTCTCCAAGCCATTGCCTCCTGCGGTAGTGACACCTAATAGATTTTACTCTGTCTAGCAACAGCCGATTTTAGGTGTCAAAAGGGGGGAGGGAAGGGACGGTGGGGGTGGGGCAGTTTATAAGTAAATGGGCTAATCCTTGAATTTAAGCACATTTTCCTAGAGTGATATTGACAACTGTTGGGGAGGGATGAAATAAAAACAAGGTGCCTGGATTGCAAATCCAACACCAGCCTTTTCATAATAAGCAATTGCTCGCAATTAATTTACTCAAAGGTTTTTGCCCTGCGAGTCTAAGTGTAAATTCAAGGACCATAGTTTTTGCTAATACCATAACTAACTCTTTTGGACTTGAAATGAATCCTTTAAGGGAAGTTAATTTGGAAATTAAATTTCTTCATTAAGCAGTTCATTTTTGCTGGTGTTGACATTTGGTATAGTGTTGTCATTAAATTATTCTTTTATACAATAATTTGTAGGGCTTGAGACATTCAGTCAGTTGGTTTATCAGGATCCAAATGGTTATGTATGTATTGCATGTTTTGTTCTTGTTTTTGTTGTACTGTTGTTACAATATGTCAATCAATCTTCCATTAAGCTTATTATATGTATCAAGTTCATTCATCAAATAGTTGTAGATTTTGATTAAACATGAATTGACTACTGAACTTATGTGGTGAGCTCATACTTATTGAAACATGATAGCAGCGGTGGAGGTGGTTTAGGACCCCGTTGGAATCTTAGAGAGAGGAAGAGAGTGCATTGTCCAACTCAGAAGAAACTATACACCTCCTTTGCCGTCTCAGCAGAGCGTCATCAATGCAAGTTGCTCCCTAAGGTATCACGCCGCCAAAACCTCTCGATACCACTACTAACATATAGCTGAAAACTGGAAACAGTTCAAACACATCTGGGAAAATTACGCAATCATCATGGATTTTACTGCACAAATGGAACAGTACAGGGTGGCGATATTGAACCTTTCGTAACGCCTTGACGATGGATTCAGACTGCCCTGAGAGAGAAGTTCAAAGCTGAACTAGACTGCTTAAAGAATATAGGGGTACTAGCAAAAGTTGATGAACCAACGGCATGGGTGAGCAGTGTTGTTCGTGCTACAAAGAAGTGAGGTGCCCTAAGAATATGCATAAATCCGCGGCCGTTGAACCAAGTGTTAAAAAGAGAAAAACACCAACTGCCAATCCTAGATGACTTAATGCCAGAGCTGGCTCGAGCGAAGATCTTTTCAACCGTTGATCTTACCGCAGGATACTGGCAATGCATTCTTGACAATGAGTCCATTCGCTTTACTACCTTCGCCACCCCCTTCGGAAGATACCGGTTGAAAAGACTCCCATTTGGTCTATCAGCATCAAGCGAGATCTTCCAGGAACGGGTGAGTCAAGCCCTAGAAGGACTGGAAGGAATACTTAACACCACTGACGACATCCTCATACATGGAGTTGGTGACACCAAAGATGAAGCTTGTTGTGACCACGATTGGTAAATTAGGGGCAGTTTACTGCTCAAATGCAGAGAGAGTTGAATTGCCCTCAACAAGAACAAGTTGAAACTGCGGATTACTGAAGTGCCATTTATGGGTCACCTCTTTTCAATACCAAACAAGGCCTCAAGATAGACCCTGACAAAGCTAAAGCCATCTTAGAGATGCCTCGACCCGAAGACGTTGAAGGCGTGCAGAGGTTGAACTGATTTGTCAATTACTTGTCAAAATTCCTACCTCGCCTACATGTAGAAGACCACAAGGCCTAGGAGCTTCTCTCCTGCAAAGAGGCAAACCAATCGCGTACACAAGCAGAGCCCTCACTGAGACCAAGCAATGATATGCGCAGATTAAGAAAGAAATGTTCGTGATTGTATTCTCACTTGAGAAATTTAATCAGTACACCTGCAGACGCCACATGAAAATCCAAAGCGACCAGTCAAGCAGCTGGAATCCATCCTGAAGTAGTCTCTCGCATGCACGCCAAACATCTTCAGGCTATGATGATGAGACTTCAGAAATATGATTATGAGGTGCAGTATGAGTGTGGCACAAACCTGTACCTGGCCGATACACTCTCTAAGAGCGTACCTGCTGATGACTCTTCATCTGACTGGAGCTGAATTCGAGAACATCAACACCTTTTTATTCCTCCCTGTATCCACATCTAGACTCCGAGAAATACAGCAGGCAATTGAGGATGACGAGATCCTGCAAGTTCTGAAAGCTATCATCTTGCGTGGTTGACCAGACGATCGCAGTCAACTACCAGAACAGACTACCCCCTACTTTAGCATGAGGGATGAATTGTCAGTACACGACAGTGTGATATTTCGCAGGCAGCAAATCGTAGTTCCTGTTAGCCTACGAAAAGACATGAAAGGAAAGCTACTTGCCTCACACCTTGGCACAGAAAGCTTTTTAACGAAGCGCACGGGAAACCTTATTCTGGCCAAATGTGAACACAGAATTAAAGGAAATGATCAGGATGCGCAGTGGTGAGAGCACTCGTCTCCCGTGAAGGTGGCCTGGGTTCAATTCCCAGACTCTGCGTCATATGTGGGTTGAGTTTGTTGGTTCTCTACTCTGCATCAAGAGGTTTTCTCCGGGTACTCCGGTTTTCCCCTCTCCACAAAAAAACCAACATTTGACTTGATTGGCATTAATTGTTAATTTCAGTTTACAGTGTCCCCAATTAGTGCTCCAGCGCTAGAACGACTAGACACTTACATGTACATGAAGTTCCTTTCCTTTCCTTTTACCTGTGAGACCTGTTGCAAGTATGAGACCAACCACCAGAAAGAGTCTCTGATGCCACACAAGGAAGTAGCAGTAGCCTAAGGTCTCTTTGAACTCAACAAGTGAGAGTACATGATCACAGTCTACTTAGATTATTACAGTAATTTCTGGGAGATTGACCGCCTCACAAGTACCACCTCATCAACTGTAGTTTTGAAGCTGAAGAACCATTTTGCCTGCTATGGTTGCCCTGATCGTTTGATCAGCGGCAATGGTCCTCAGTTCATGTCATCAGAGTAAATTTGTAAATTCGCAGGCAAACGATTGGGACTTTGAACACAGAACGAGCTCTCCTGGGAACAGCAAAGCCAACGGTTAAGTGGAATCAGCAGTGAAGACAGCAAAGAACCTCCTACGCAAAGCCTTGAGTGCCAGAACAGATCCATACATCACAATTCTTGATTACCGCAATACTCCCACACAAGGAATGGAATCAACATTATTGCTGCTCAATGCCATGAATAGGAGAACAAGAACACTCCTTCCCACAATTAAGAGCAAACCAACAGAGCCCCACGGTGAGCAAGATATACAATAACTGAATAGGCAACCATTTCAACAGTCTAAATACTACAATCAGCATACTCATGACCTACCCATGCTCAAAGAAGGTGATGTTGTAGGTATGAAGCCGTTTCAGCTGAGAAGTAAAGAGACTCAGTGGAAAAAAAGGCATGATAACATCAAAACTTGACGAAAGATCATTATTATATAATGGTGGAAACACCCGATGGAGACACCTATAGGAGAAATTGTTACCACCTTAGGCAAACCAAGGCAAACCAGACACAACACCTTGTAGAAGTCCTGAGGATCAGCCAACACCAGCTGTGCTGAGGCAACTGTCCTCTCCTGCCAATGTTGAGAAAACCACAGCAGTCACACCAAAGACAACAATCGCACCCAAGACAGCAGCCAGGCCTCAGTGCATTAGACAACCCCCTCAGTATCTGAGAGATTACGTACTGACTGATTAGATAATGATTAAAGGACAGCTCATAGTTCAACATTATTTTTTTCATTATGATCTTTCTTTTATTTTTGATTGATAAGACTTGGAGAACATTAAAGTTTCTCATGATTAATTTAATCAGAGAATAGACAGTGTGCCAGATGATTATTGATGATCGCTTTATGAAGAGACACTTTTCAAAACAGGAGGGATGTTACAATAATTATGTCAATCAATCTTCCATTAAGCTTATTATACATGTATGTATCAAGTTCATTCATCAATAGTTCTAGATTTTGATTCAAAGTGAATTGACTACTGAACTTATGTGGTGAGCTCGACATGCTTATTGAAAAAATGTAGCAAGCTATAAAAGGCGTGGCAATGATCCATGTCCTAATTCACAGCAGTAATGGAATTTGCCCTGTTTGCTTGTCTCATGCTGATGTAAATGGTTCAAAATCAAAATAGTTTCATTGTAGTTTGATTCTATGGCTTCTAGAGCTTTTTTTATTTTTAAGAGGCTTATCAGTATCAGTAGCCTGCAGGCATAAACAGATAGTGGTCATGTGTCAAAATTCTCCCCTCTAGAAGAAAGTGATTTCATTCAAGGAGCTCATTTTTCTACCTCACCCCAGTTCTTTGCGTTTTGATAAAGTGCACTTCTGTGTGCCATTATGTTGGATGAAATCATTGCAAACACATGGACATAACCCAGTAGAGGACCTCTTTAAATAGCCTTTACTTGGGTTGGTTGTTGGTTATTGGAGGTCTTAAAACTCCTCTTAAAAATGTATTATCTTGTGTGGATGCTAGAAGTTGCGTAGCTAGTGTTTCCAGCGGGCGAGAAGTAAATTCATTTTTCTGGCCACGGGAGAATAAGGTGAGGGCAAAACAAATTGAAGGGGGGAGGGGAGGAGAGGAGAGGAATTTTTCCCCCATTTTTTGCAAGGCCAAAATATTAAAAGTTTTTCTTGTCCCCCATAAAAATGCTTGTTACGCAGGCTATGTGGATATATATACTCACATTTGTGTGTAGGAAGGCCAAAATAATTGACAAAAACAATTCAGGGGTTAATTTCAATAAAATTTAAAGTTGGCAGGTGGTTTTGCATAGAGTAAGGGACTGTCGTCATTACTACAATATAGGGAAAAAATTAACTCATGACTTCTCGTAGTGAAAGAGCCAAAGCTTTTTGTTGGCCATCTTTACTTACTGAACTACACTGACATTGATATGTAGACGTTTTCTTTCAAAGAACAATGTGCTGCATCAACATCTACATGTATAAATCTTGCCCTTGGGCCTGTAAAGGTGTTGTGTGTCTCTGAAGTTGCATTGTACTTATTGTTTGCTGTGTTCTGTGTTGTATGTTTTTGCTTTCTGGTTTTCTCCAGTATCTTGCAAATGGAACAGAGATTATTGACTATCCTCGGTTCAAACACAGAGGATTTATGATTGACACTTCAAGACATTATGTGAATGTACCTATAATTCTTAAATTCTTGGTGAGTAAACATTCTTGCTTTGTTCGCAGTTCATGCAGGGGTTTCAGTAGAGTAGGTTGAGTAGACTTAAAGGTGCAGGAAATTATTTGATTTTGGACAAATAAACTGACTGTATCAGCAAGTGGCTTGATGGTGACATATCACCAACAGATCGCTGAAAGGTCACCAACAGACACCCAGCTGTTAGCTTACAGTCAGAAAAGATTTCCTCCAGATACATAGATGTACAAACTGTCAGTCAACAGTTGGCCAACTGTTGGCCGACAGTGATGTTATTGCTCAGGACCATTTTGGAAGTGACTGCAAAAGGTACATGTATAATGAAACAGTTCAGTGAAAGGGATAGTTGATCCCAGTAAACGTCCACCTTTTTCAAGAAATATGTCAGAGGAGATTTGAATACTAGTTTACACTGTTATATATATTGTATGAACCAGGGTACTACCTAAACTAAATATCAAGCATACCCTAAAAATATTTTCTGACTGAATACTAGCAAAGTGCTATTTTGTTACTCATCTGGTGCTTGGGGGTGAATTTTCTATGCCGGTAACTTCTGAGTTGACCAATCAGACTGTAGGAAAAGCAATATTCATGTGTATAGTGTAGATACTAGTATGGAACATTCTTTGTTTGCTTGCAAGGATGCTATGTCATACAGTAAATTCAATGTTTTGCACTGGCACATTGTGGATGATCAGTCCTTTCCTTTTGTGAGTGAAACGTTTCCACAGCTGAGTGGTGAGGTGAGTAAGAACTTTCTTTGGTCGGCTTCCTTCATAAATTTAGTAGGCTCCATTTTTCCCCCTCTCGATCTCAAGTTTGGTCTTAATCTTCCCAGCACAATCATGCACCTTTCCTGAAACAAGGCTGGTAATCAAGCCTACCTTGTAGGGTTTTTTTTCAGTTTATTTTCCTGGAATAGCAGCCCCAGAGTGAGGATTTGCTGGCCGCTCTGGGAGAAATAATTATGTCCCTTTTTGTGTTACTGTAAACAAAGAATATGATCAGGTGTTTTGAGATTGTACCTTATGTTTTAATCTGAGAATACCATTCTTTTCGAAAACAAATAGCAGTGTCTTGATTTCGAAAGTCTGTTGATTTTCTCACAAAGGCAATACACTGTTCCTCAATCAATACCTAGTTTCAACAGCTGTGGCAAAAGTAAGGCTAAGGAATAATATTAAGAAACATTTATTTCTTATTATTGTGCTGTATGCACACATTTTTATTTCTGTGCCTTTAAAGTGTATCTGGCAAACAACAATATAAAATGATCAAATCTGAAGCTTTTGTCATTTGATAACAGTGAGAGCTCATACAAAAATGAGCCATTCATTAAGTTTACTAAGGCTGCTCAATTGCTAAGAAAGAATCAAGAAAGCCTTACATTATTAAGGACAAAGTTGCATTTTTGGTGCATGGTTTGTACAATAAGTTTGCTGAATCATTACTCAAATTAGCTCTTTTCCGATCCTGAGTGATCTGATTATTTGGCTAAGGTTGGAAAAAACTGCAAAGTCTTAAGTGCTCTTTCAACTCATCCAGAGGGTGGATGGTTTATTAATCAACTCTCTTGTAGGAGATACTACAATTGACTGACACAACAATTTGCTTATTTTAGGGTGCTTGGAATAACAAAACACACATATACTCCAAAGATGATGTGGCCAAGATTTTAGAGTATGCAAGGCTGCGAGGAATTCGAGTTGTGCCAGAGTTTGATACCCCAGTGAGTTGTGGCTTTGTTTGGTAATAAACCACTATGCTTTACATGTAGATAATATGTGGGATGCGCGGTGGCCTCGTGGTTAGTGCGCTCGACTCCGGATCGAGTGATCCGGGTTGGGGGCCTGGCCGGGGACATTGTGTTGTGTTCTTGGGCAAGACACTTTACTCTCACAGTGCCTCTCTCCACCCAGGTGTATCAATGGGTACCGGTGAAATCCTGGGGGTAACCGTGTGATGGACTAGCATCCCATCCAGGGGGGAGTATAAATATTCCTAGTCGCTTCATGCTACGGAAACCGGAGATAAGCGCTGGCCTGATGGGCCTTCCTAGGCTCGTAACAGAGACTTTACCTTTACTTTTAGATAATATAGGCCTAAGGTTATCATTTATTTTTTGTAAAAGTTTGGGTTGTTTCAGCTATGGTACCCTTCAACACCCTACCCCACCCCTAACCCCTACCCACCCACTCCCCTTCCTACCCCACATCTCACCTCTACCTCCCATCCCCGGAATAGTCATGCCGACTTTGTTCAAAATTATGGAAGTGAAAAATGACTCAGCATATTAGCATTTTTCATTTTCATGGTTTTGCACAAAGAAATGCAACTCAGAGATTAGCGGAGTACATTGTAGCTATCTAGTTATCTCAATGTCGACTGAAAAAGAGGTAACTAGGAATATTATTTTTAATTAATCTCTTGGCTCTGATTAAGCATGAGTTATTATTCCACTGTGCACATGGAAAACATGGGGTCTAGGTGAACCCCCCCCCCCCCCCCCAAAAAAAAAAAAAAAAAAAAAAAAGGAAAAAAAAGGAAAAGAGGTACAGTTCACACGGGAGACCCACTCCACTCACCGATCAGTAATGATCCTTCTGCAGGTTCACCTACGGAAACCTTGTTACGACTTTTACTTCCTCTAAATGATCAAGTTTGAGCGACTTTTCCCCTCGGCCTCCCTCGATCCTCACACCCAAAGGGACAAAGATAATACAGATATACACACACATAATATTTATTATACACACATATACGTAGCCTGGCGGTAGTATACAGAAACACTACAGTCTGGCTCTTGGTAATAAATTACGACAGAGGTTTGAACTTCCACTTGTTACGAAATTTATTTTAAGACCTTGTTAATACATAATACATGGTAAATCGGAGCTGCCATCCCCATTGACATGGCTGAGGAAATCTTAGACAAGAAAGGAAACTTTGGTAGTCTACTTGTCAGCTGATACTTTAATTTACAAATTATTTAATTAAACCCACAGACTCCATTTGTCACTTACAATTACACAGAAAAGTCATTCTGCAAAGCTGTTACATATTAAGGGGCCCAACTTGATTTTTTTTTTTTCATGATGAAATATCAAACGTTCGGAAGGTGCTATACTACTTGATTGCTGTAACATTTAATTTGTATTATAGTCTTAGCCAAGAGTTGTTGAATTGATGTAGCATTGAGGCAAAACAAACATCCAAAAATTAGTATTGTAAACTGCTTAATAGTCAATTTATCATGATGATAATGTTATTGTGATAATTTATTACGTAGCTGTTGATTTGTTTAGGAAATCATACAATCTCGAAAGTGGATGGGCTTATATCTACATAGTAGGTGTCTTGAAAACAAAGACCCCTAAGACCCCTAAGAACCTAAGACTCGAAAATGAAGAAAGTAACCCAAACCCTCAATTTGGCCCTCAGTAGCCCTTTTCATGGTTAGTTTTCTCATTTGCATTACAATGT
>OX421447.1:12151573-12156573 GCA_949126865.1 Montipora capitata
TCTTCTACAACTGGCGGTGGCTCAACGGCAGCATGCTCCACGATTGCAGCAGCGACGGGAGCGGGTGGACGGGGAAGACGATGTTCTGCCATCTATGCTGGTGGCGGTTGACTGTGCAAGGAACAGCGAGAGTTGGCCGTCGTCCCGGAGTACGGTTAAAATGACCACTTTTCAGGCGGGGCGACAAAATATATACTCTAAGACCGCAAAGCATCAACACCGTAATAAGCATGCTCGGAAACGGGGGAATTCGAACGCATGATGAAAACTTCCGCCATGAGCTAATTAATTATGCAGTGAGAATAGATTGTGGGAACATCGCTGCCGTTATGTCAGGTAAATATACCCGACCTTTGCTGAAATTGGAGGACCATTAAGAAGTTTTTTGTTTCATGTTTTCAACTTTAGGGTGAAAGTTTGTTTTGTTTATTTTTGTTTTTCAAGATTGACTTCTTCTAATGTAAAGTTTTAGCATTTCTATAGATGACGCCATGATCAAAACCTGTTGGTTCTTTATAAAAAGGCCGGTTAACATGCTACAATTTTTCCGCTCGACATTATCGGAGCATGAATCGTACGTGTAGTTTGACCACCGATTTGCGGCCGATTCAGAAAATTTTGTCGAGTGCTTCCGACACTTTCAGAGGAGCCGGCGTGTCGATCAGAATTTTGAGAAGAGGTCATGCATACAAAGTAGAAGCAATCAAAATGGCGGAGATCAAGAACACGTACGATTCATGCTCCGATAATTTCGGGCCGACAAATCGTGCCGCGAAATCGTAGCGTGTAATGCGGCCTTAAAACAAATAGATTCCACGTTGCCGTGTTACTCGGCTGTTGCCTCGTGTGCCACTTTGTTTTGACGTCATCTGTGAGCTGTTAGGGACCTTTAATTACGGAGCTTACGAAACGACGACGCCGACGGCAACGACGACGCTACAAAACAATGGGCTTAATGAACAAAAACAAAGGCTCTGCACGCTCTGCACGTGCGTTTTACATTTTGGTACATTTCTTTGCCGTCATCTCCAAAATGACAACGTGAAATGACCAAATTCAAGGTTCTTTGGAGGACGTCAGCACATCATGATGAATTTTCAGTTCTCTGTCTACGCTTCCAACTCACTCATACCAGTTTAATTCCTCGACAGTTACTACACATTTTTGACGCGAAACGACATGAAATAGTTTCGTAGTGATATGAATAACGCGAACTCGTAATTTAAAATGAAGTCCTCGTTGCCGTCGCCGTCCTCGTTTCGTAAGCTCCCTATTAGGGAGCTTAAGATCTACGACGGCGACGTCGACGAAAACGTCACCTCAAAATAGAACTTTGCTCTAGTATAAGTCTTTCCCGATTATTCCATCTTGTTCACGTCGTACAATGTGGGCGAAGTGTCCTAAAAATAAATTTGTACGAGCGGTTTCAGATTGAAAATAGAGAATGAAAGATTCTCTGTTGCATGCTAACGTTGTCGTCAAAACCTAAAATTTAGTGATTTCACGTCGTCGTCACGCAGAGAACCGCAAAAATATGAGCTAAAATCCGTGCTGCACGTGCAGCACGATTATTTATGCTCTTTTAACCAGTGATATCACTGTTTTGCGGCGTTGTCGTCGACGTCGTCGTTGTAGATCTTAAGCTCCCTATTTAAGCAATGACGACGACGACGACGGCTACGAGAACGTTGTCTAAAAGTATTATTTCCTATTACTGTAATAATTTTGCTATTATTTCATGTCGCTCAGCATGGAAAGTATTCGTCCGCATTCCAAGACAAAAATTGGTGAGAACAGTGTGGACGTTTAGATGGAAAATTGAAAATTCATCGTCAGGTGCTCTCGTCCTGCACATAACCTCAAATTTGATCATTTCACGTCGTTAGGGACCTTAAGATCTATCATAAGTCTTTCGCGATTATTCCACCTCGTTCACGTCGTACTTTGTGGGCTAAGTATCCTAAAGATAAATCAGTACGAGCGGTTTCAGAGTGAAAATAAAGAATGAAAGATTCTCTGTTACATGCTCACGTTGTCGTCAAAACCTAAAATCTGGTGATTTCACGTCGTCGTTAAGCAGAGAACCGCAAAAATATGAGCTAAACTCCGTGCCGCACGTGCAGCACGATTATTTATGCTCTTTTAACCAATCATATCATTGTTTTGTGAGGTTGTCCCCGACGTCGTCGTCGTGGATCTTAAGGTCCCTGTTGTCAAGACGAGAACGGCAAAGAAATGTATCAAAATGTAAAACGCACGTGCGGGGAGTGCAAAGCTATTGTTTTTGCTAATTAAACCTATTGTTTTGTGGCGGTCTCGTGGCTATCGTCGTTGCTTAAGTTCCCTATTACTGAACAGACGCACGGCGACATGGAATCTATTTGTTAAATCGACAACTAAAGACAGGTCGTGAGATGTCGACAAAAAGGGATTTTTCTTCTACTTTCATTTTTTGCAGGCGGGGAATTCCAGCTGAGAACGGAGTCCAGTCCAAATACTGCCGTTATGAATGGCCCGGCTTTTAAGAGAACGGGCCAGTTTAAACAACTGGTGTAAAATTTCAGTGTATTTTTGTAGTACGAAATTAAAGGCGCGTTCGATTGACCATATTCCGGAATAGGAATACATGTAATAGAAATTAGAAATCCTTCGTTTTTTCGGAGATTCGCGTTAATTTTGTCAAACATCTGCTAAAATGCTTTTTAAACATAGCTTCATTATCCGTGTTGCTTCAAAACATCACACATAGTGTTTTAAATCATCACTCTACGTATTCTTATTCCGGAATAGGGTCAATCGAACGCACCCTAAATTTCATTTAGTCGTTGTCTAAAATGAATTGTCATACAAGTTCTTATGAAACAAGAGGCGTGGTGGCGTTTACGTGGGTTGCTGCTGTTTGTGTTGGTGAAGCTTGGTTGCAAATGTCACTAATTCTTGAAGCTGACTGAGAGTAACAAGGGACGTGATCAAAGCGCTAAGCGAGGAAGGTTAAGTGAGATGAGAATCGAACATTTTCTTTGCGACTTAAAGTGTTTTGGTGAATCAACCTTATGTGTATGTGCTCACATTCAATAAAAGCAATTTAGTTACATTTGTTTACGGTGGAAACCGGAAACGAAAGCAAGACGTGTAATATTCTCGCGTTCATCGCTGTTCTATCGCTCTTAGCCTGCGTAGCAACATACTATGGTAGCAAGCGTTCCTGTTCGACAGAAGAGCTCCGAAACGATTTTCCGGAAACTGGCCGCGCGAAAGTTGGGGCAAGAGACTCAGTCTCTTGCCCCAACTTTCGCGCGTCCAAGAGTTTCTTGACAGGAACGTGGCTAATTAGCACATCTGACTAAGATGAAAACGACACTCCAGCGAATTTTAAACGTGGTCTCCACATAATTGACCATTTTAGTAGTGTTTACTTTGAAGGGTCCCCACGTATGAAAGTTGCTAGCACCGAGTGCTAACGAAGACCTCCCCTCTCCTGGAAAGATCCTCCAGTTCCCGTTTTCAACCGATTACGGGAGACTGAGGGGTACTCCGCTACCGAATTTGTTATTGTGTAGCGGGCGAACGGGTTTTCACTTCGGGCAAAACGACCTGCCTTTCCCCACCAAGTATGATGATTTCTGGACACGTGCAATTTTAACGGTCAAGTTATTCTTAAACACTTTCACCGTTAGTTTCCTTGGGGGGCGAGGGTGATACTCTGCAGATGTGGAAGAGCTGATCAGTGCGCTTCAAAGGGAAATATGTTAAACTCTTCGATTGTTCAACGCTTGGCTCGGAGGATAGGTTTCTTTTTTTAGATGAAAGGGGCTGTCACTTGAGTCTGCGTAGCAGGCAGTTTAGTGGATAAATGAAACTTCTTTCAATCGGGGTTGACTTTCGAGTGATCATTGCCACGAGAAAAGCAAGCGAAGAGGGAAGGGTGAGGAGAACGTTAACCCAGAAATTGCTTTAAAACAACCCCAATCAAAGCTTCGTGACCAAAAAAACTGATGTCTGTCGAGCTGACGCAGTTAAACTTACGAACAACAGAGATAACTTCGTAAAACTATTGAACTGAACAGTTTTTAAGAACCCCAATCACAAGCCATTTCAATCTTCTTAAATTTTGTCCATCACTGCCTCCTTTTGTATTTGCTGTTTTATTCAAACCTGCCATCAAAGTTTTAAGTGGTAAATCAGTTTTGCGTTTCGTTTGAGTTAGTTGCCAGTTCCCAGTCGCTGAATTTGGCTAAATTCCGTGGTACACCGTCTCGTCTTGGTCTCTGGTTCAGCCGCGATTTGTACTTCAACCTCTCTCTATTCCATTCGCCAAGCTAGGTGGCTCTTGGCACTTGCACTAGAGGAGTTCGATCGTGCAAGAAAAGACAAATTTCACCTTCTTTTGAGTGACTTTCTACCTTGCATTGACACCGGGCACCAAAGTACTATAGGCTCGTATGGTCTTAAAGGTTAGCGGCCTTACAATAGGTCTGGTTCGGAAAGCTTTCCGAAGAAAGTTTGTTGGCCTTCGAGCAAGTATTAGAGGTTGTACAATATGCTAGCCAGCGAGCCACGCTTATGACTCAAATAATGTTTATCAGTTCTATTTGAAATTGGTCCTTAGACATAAAATGCGAGACTCGCATGGCTCGTTAACTCGCAATTTGTCAAGACCGAAGGATTATCGCGACCGCGGTTTGCGTTTTTAAAAATTAATATGACCGAATAAAAGTCCTCTGGACATCGTGCACAAGGGGGCGGAAAAATTGTAAAAACCTTTTGTAACAGCCATTATTGTCACAGTACTGTGAAAGGACAACACGTAAGCCATTTGGTTGAGCTGACAATGAAGTTTATTAAAATTTGAAAAATTAAAACTAGACAATCAACAAAGTATGTCGACTTCTAGATCATTCGATTCTTCTTCATTTCTTGAACTCAATGAAATAACCTGCAAATAACGGCAAAAAAACTGTAACATGATTATTTTCTTTAATGAACGAAATGATATATGA
>OX421447.1:12161573-12176573 GCA_949126865.1 Montipora capitata
CCACTGCACAACTCAGCAACCCATGCAACGATGTTCAAATTACGACCGTGCGAACTTTGCAAGGAGGCGTGACTGTCAATGAAATTCGCACATGCACCATGCTTGGCAGATAATTTGTAAAAAACTTTGTTAGGTGGCCACGGTAAGGCGCATCGCACTGTAAATCTTCCAGGAATCCTTTCTAAACTTTGATGTTAATCTTATTTCAAGGAAAAGGTGAAGCTCAGGCAGTTTATGTGTGACTTTTGGAGCTAAAGGTTTGCCATTTGATCCTCTCCAATGACTTTTACCCAAGCCCTGCAGGTTTACACGTAGTTTCAAATTCATATCCAGGACATGAAGCACTGACTGAGGGATGAGACTGAACCTGCCAGATCCATCGACGGCAGCTTCAGAGGTGACAGAATTTACCTTTCCCTATTTTTCCCTGTTAAAGTTAACAAGTTGACTTGAGAAAATAAACTTAAGGTTTCCCAGGATCAGGTCATTTTCTAAAATCTGAGTTTGCAATAATTTTTACTTTTGGGATCAAAGATTAAAAATTGCTAAGCATTCACCTGAACACAGTGGACAAGAATATCTTGAGAGATGATCCATGCTGTAACTGCGTATTCTTCTAAATTTGGCATCATCAAATGCATCTAGGTCTGGTAAAAAAAGAAAAACAAACGAAGTCATTACAACTTTCTAATGAAAACCGAATCTCAATGTTTCTATCTACTGCTACATGTTCCAATCACTGTGTTTTTCCAGCTCTTTCAAGTTGAAAAGTTACACTTACACGTAGACTGTTGCAGTGTGGAACCATGTTGTTTTTTATATCTACAAAAAGAGTAAAATAATGACTTTGTTTGCAAAGTCAGCAAAAATTATCCAGTGGATTTCCAAATATTTGAAAGCTTACATTTTGACTTAATTAATAGACCTCTTTAGATTGTATGTTTTGTTTTCCCATTTCAGACCACGTGATGTTCCCAAGGGAATTTTTCTTTTGTTTTTTCATAAGTTACGCATACATGTACATAATGCACATGCATTAGACGACATTGGGTTATTCCAGAAAAAATCCACACCCCCCCGACGGATGGGGTCTTTTTCTAACACCCCCTCTCACCTGGATTTCCTGAAGCCCAAGACCCCCCCTCCTGTCTGGATTTCCAAGACAAATGACCCCCCCTCCTGCCTGGATTTCCGGGAAAAAATATTAGGCTTAAATTTAATTTATTTTTAATAGAAAATAAGCACAATCACGTATAGAAGATGTTCTTTTTTAATTTCTAAAGCTTTGGCTAAATTATATAAAAACTCTGTTGTGTGGAACTAAGAAAAGAAAGGGGCGAAAATGCTAAAACGCGAACGAGTGTTTATACATTTGTTAGCTCATAAAAATCAATTGCCCTTGTTCTTTCTTTGCGCTAAATATGGTCCAAAAGTAAATACAATTAGTAGAGAACATGACAAACGAGTTCAATAGTCATTCCTTTTGGAGACATAACGTCAGTCTCGTCCACTCAAGATCGAGAAGTTTTAAATCAAACATGATCAAAATCTTTTGAAAAACGAGTCTAAACTTGTTTATCGTTCAAATTCTTTTATATCTTAAAGGCCGGATAATTTGAGTCACATATCCTACCTTCAAGAGCCTGTAGTTCTAATCTGCAGTGGAAGGAAAGTTCAAACTCGTGTAAACCTTGTTACAAAGACGCTAGAATTTGACATTCCTCCTTTTACGACTAAGAGGGGAATCCGGCTGAAGTTTAAAAAAACTGAGAAGCAGGCAGACTAGGCTGATAATAGTAGACCTAGATGAAAAACTAAAACAAACCCTAAAGAATACAAAGTGCGAAGGTGTGAAAGTAAATCAATTGTTTACTTTCTTTACTAGTATCATTACACGAAACAACGGTGGCGCACTGGGTCCGGGAACGAGTAAAAATGTGTCAGGCGTTTCAAACTCTTCTTTGCAATATTGTTGTATCTTGTTTGCATTTTCTGCTATAAAAGGACTTGCGAAGGAACTTAGATTATCATTTATGTCAGGTGAGAAAAATGTGAACAAAATATTTCTACTATTTTCAGGGTCTGAGAGTGCTAAACTGTCGCCGAACTAAACGTTCGAATCACGTGAACTATTGGTTCAGATGACCCCTGCAGAAGACTTTTTCGAGTTCAACCCCCCCCTCCCGCCTGGATTTCCAGGGTCCTTAACCCCCCCTCCTGCGAGAATTTCCAGAATCCCATCCGTTGGGGGGGTGTGGATTTTTTCTGGAACAACCCATTTGAAAGAAACGTTTCCCTAGAGTAACATCACATGGTCTGAAATGGGAAAACAAAAAAGCTAAAGAGGTCAATAAAAACACTTGATCTCATTTTACCTATTTCAAATTCTGTGTCAGTCGGAAGGACTGTTGCTTGGGGATTAATAATTCTAATGATGTCCATCTGTTCTTTGAGTCCCATTGTCACAGAGGCAACCCTCGTAAGGATCTCAACTGCCTGCACTTGATCTTCTGATGACATTTTCTTCCTAAAGTAAACAAAAGTAGCAACATCACGTGAATGACTATTACTTGCCTTACACAATAATAATTACATAGGTGATTACTGAAAAATCTCTGTGCGAGTTGCTTACACTTGAGGTCATTATTATAGGATAATCACCTCAGTGGTTTATTCAAAATGGCCACAAGCATTTTGTTGAAGTGACAGACACAGAAATTATTGTTTTAAAGAAAAATGCACATTAATTTTTTCAAATAATCAATCATGTAATTATACTAAAACAACAATTACTCACATTGACTCCATCTTGGGTTTTCGCCAATATTCAAATCGCCTTTGGCGAATAATTATTGTTATTAAATTTTCAACCTCTGTTAATGCATTTCTCGTGCTCTAATTGGCTCACTCAATCTCAGTTTTCAGCTCATATCCCTTTTTGTGGAACGTTTGGATCGATTCTGCCGTTTAGAAGTACGCGAAAAGGTAAGAAATGTTTTTTGTGATGAGCCTGCGTCTGTCTGGCCACAATGTCGCATCTTCATCAAGTTTTTTCGATTTCACTCGGATTTTCTCGCTTTTTTCACTTGTAGTTCCAAACTTTTGGAGTTTAAGGAATTTAATAAAACAATTATTCCATTCGCGCTTGTTGGACATGAGACTGGTTATATCCAACTTGCCACGCGTAGTGCCTAGTTGGCTGCTTAATTACCATCTCATATCCAACGCGCGCTCATGGAATCATTGTTAATTACATGTAATTATTATTAGTAATGTGCTCCAGTGAATTTATTTTGGCTTGCACATCAGTTTTGGTTAAGAGAATGTTTCCTCTACAACCACAAGTCAGACTGTTTGGGGTACATAACCACTTCTCATTTTTTTTCTCTGAATGAAATAATTGCATACATGTATATAAAATTATTTGAAGTGCGGGTTATAGACAAAAAGTGAAGTGATTCTCACTGGAGCCACCTGAATTTTTCCAGTCGAATATAAGAGACATTTATTGCTCAAATTGTCCAGTTAAAGTGCAATGAGTGTTGATTCAATCATAGCACTCAGTCTGGTAAATTCTAGGTTTATTTGCTTTTGAAACCAACATTGTTGTCAGTATTTAACCAGTTTGATAAAAAAGCCTGTTGTGTCAGAAAGTGGTTTCTTAGGTTTTTAATTAAGTAACAATATCACTAGCCTTTTACATGTAGAACTACAGGTGTAATGCAGAGATTTAATCTCAATGCTGTCTAATTATTAAGAAGAACATGTAGTTCAGAGATACAGTGTATACATCCCGGACATAAGTTCATGGCATCTGACAGGATGCGGCGATGCGGATCCGCATAATTCACTGAAATCCGCATCTTCCGCATAATTCCTATATTTTCCGCATAATTCCGATATTTTCCGCAAAAAACAGAAGAAACACCTGATATTAGTGATAAAACAGCTCCTTAACATCCTCAAAAACATAAAAGCCAAAGAAATTGACTGTTTTGAAACGCTTATTTTCCTGAACATTGAAGAAAACACACCATTTCCTTCGCAAGATGAAAGTTCGTAAGAAAGATCGTAAGCAGTTTCCGCGCATTTTTTCGCCAATGAGCCTGGACACTAGTTTTTGTTCCTACAATGCTTCCCATTGGACGAGAAACAGTTACACTTCAGCAAATGACGTGACTGATAAGAAACTAAGGGCGCGTTCGATTGACCGTATTCCGGAATAGGAATACATGGAATAGAAGTTAGAAATCCTTCGTTTTTACGGAGATTCACATTAAAATTATCAAACACCTTCTAAAATGCTATTTTAAACATATCTTTATTATCCTCGTTGCTTCAAAAGCGCCAGACATACCGTTTTAAATCATCACTCCACGTATTCTTATTCCGGAATAGGGTCAATCGAACGCTCCCTAAGTCAACGATCGAGGGAATGGATCGCGCTCCAAAGGTATTACAATTTTGCTCCGTTATCTCCAAATTGAAACAAAATTCATGACGAGAAACAAAATAATTTTTTATTGCTTTACTTATTTTACCAAAAGTTGCGGCAAAATCCCAACTGCTAACCCTTTTATTTCAACGGTGAAAGCTGGTCGCAAATTGGTGACTCCTCCATGTATTTTAATCACAAAGGGCAAAAATTCAGTCACAAATGCGATTGTATTGGTTGCAATTTCGATTACGGATTTACCGTAAGCATGTAAATACATTGGACGGGCCTAATTATTAGTTTTATAACTTGTTTAAATTTCCGCATAATCAACGCATGTTTCCGCGTAATATGGCCAAAAATTTCCGCGTAATCTTGAATTTTTTTCCACATCCTATCAGAAGCCATGTAAGTTGTATGTTGGACAAAGCTCGTAGCAAGCATGTTTACTGTCAAAAAAACATGCTTGGGATTTAATGTCCTTTTCTTTCCCTCCAAATTGACAGTGAAATTGTGCATGAATATCATTTATTCCACAATCACTTTTAAACAAATAAGAGGTGATAGATACATGTAACAACATGATTTGCACTTTACAATATCATGGTTGCACATTTATTGCCCATTTTTCATCCAGTCTGTGGCCACTCAAGACATGGCAAACATTTAGTACTGTAATAGACCGAATGCATAAATGGCGGCCAAAAAAATATTCTTTTGTTTATGTGCTAAAAGACTCACTAGCCTCACTCTCAAGCAACATTTCTTTTGTATTTTGTACAGGCAAACGAGGCTAGTGAGTCTAGTTGGCACATAAACAAAAGAATATTTTTTTGGCCGCCATTTATGCATTCGGTCTATGGTCTAAGTTAACAGGATGAAAAATGATTTTCCAAGGTTGACAAGATTATAATACAATAAGCTCACCCTCAAGTACTTTTTCTCGCAAATACTTTTTAGTGGAAGCGATAGGAAAAAAGACGAAACCTCTCATCTGACAGTCAAACAATGAAACTTGTACCAGTGAACATTTACTGTTTTTTGCTGTCCAGGCAGGCAGAGATTGATAACGGGGGTCTAAAAGACAGGTCACATTCCACAGGTCACTCGTTGCAGGTCATTGTTTTACATGTACCTTTTGGAAAGTAATCCTAGCCCTCAATTTGGCTAACCCTAGGCCTAATCAGGGTTTTTAGGCCTAGGGTTAGCCAAGTTGAGGGTTTTGGGTCACTTTTAAAAAGGTAAAACAATGACTTGCAACGAGTGACGTGTGTTTTAGACCCGCCAGATTGATAACCTTCTTCAAAAAGGCACGGCATAAAATTTCACACACAAATCCATGCCAATAATTATGATAATAATACTATTTGTTACTTTCAGTAATTTACTCACCAACTCACGGTAAACTCCATTGAATCTTTTAGTTTCTGACAAGGACACTTGAAGGTATTTTCAGACTTTGAATTCTTGTTATTCTTAAGCCAGTCCCGTTTTAAAATATCCTCGAGTGTCTTTTTGCTGCTGTTCTCTCTTTTGGGTGAACGTTTTCTTCTGCACTTTCTCCAGCTAGTGTCAATGGCTTTTAGCTCTATAGAAGTAAATTCAATAAGTCAATTAAAGATACATGTAACACTTCATTATGAAAGGAGACATTAGCAGGATGTGAGTGCAACGAGCTTCATCTACTTCTCCTTTACACCAAATCAGTGGTGGTATAGCTATAGACAATGGTCAAACAATGTGTCACACAAACATTGCTTGTTATTTGACACAGTACTACATACTGTATAACATTCACCTAAATGTAAATTCAAAGAGGTCACCATGTTTATGGAAACACAATGAAGCTCTTCATTTGGATGGAGGGCTGCTGAAGTAACTCATAGACTATTTTCCCAATCCCACAATGCAACACATGTACGTCTTAAGGGGTTCTTTACATGAAAACAATCTTTCTCAGCTACTGGTAGTCGCCAATTCAGTTTTTTTTTTTTGGAATTTCAAGCCCTGTTACATAACAACAACAATTTTTACTGGCTCTATTTTGATATCTTGCTACATTTCTGCTCTACTCTTCCACCCACTACTAACGTTTTCATAATAATTATGTGGAATCTCATCTTCAAGCACTAATAACCAAACTGCGTTTTGGCTTCCATCAATCAAATGAAATCAACTGATGCGTGACAGAACCTACCACTCAGCTGTGAACTAAACAAAACCAATCTCCAATTCACTTTCTGGAAGCCAAGTCGATCTTCCCGGCTATGTTCCGAAATTTGATTGATGGAAGCCAAAACCCAGTTTGACGCTTAGCACTTGAAGGTGAGTTTCCGCAGAATTATGAAAATCGCAGTAATCAACCCCCATTGCTGAGTAAAATTGTCTAGTGTTAGAGTGAAATTTGTGCAAATCAACTGGCATTTGGATTTCCAAGCTGCCTGCCTGGAATAGCTGTTGAGTTGAAAGGAGCAGGCAGGCAATCTTAATTAAGTTTATGTGAGAGGACACAAAAACACAAAAGGCTCAGGTTTACAAAACATGAGTTATGAATACTAGATTGCAAATAAAATGATTGTGAGGAAAGAGCAAACTTACCTGTAAGAACAGAACGGCCCAACTAACATTTCAAATAAATTAATTTAATGTACATTGTAATATGCAATCTGCAACAAAGCATGAACTTTAATTCTCACCTCTACATTTTCTTTCTAGTTCAGCAACATTAAGAGATGAGGAATCCTAAAAATGAACCACACAATCATAGAGGTAACCAAGGATGCCCTCACTAAAGTATAATACAATATTAAGAAATTTAACCTCATTAAGCCAAACATTAATTGGATTCTTTAACCCATTGACTGCTAGAAGAGAGACTTGTTACTCTGTCTACCACCAGAGGATTTAGTCCTCAGTGGGAAGGTGGTTCAGGTGTCAATGGCTTAGCAAACTCTACATCCACTCAAAAACTATGTCCCCTTAACCTATTGACTCAGACGAGTGATACTCAAGGACGGTGCCTACTATTGTTATTGAACATACGTTCTGTGCATCTCGAGATATTTAAGTTTCGTATCGGTGATACTTACCAATACAGTGATACTTTTGCACAGTTTAAAACTATCTGGAGAAAGGAGATCTTAGTAAATACTCTTGGTATCCAAAAAGAAAATTGGGGGTAACCATGCATTTTTGAGAGATAGTTAAGCTTCAATTTGGGAAACAACGCCATACGTTGCTTTGTATTTTTACTATTTTAAAGCTTTTTACAAATATTAGTCATTAACTATCTTTGAAAAATGCGTGGTTACCACCAATTTTCTTTTTGGGTTTCCATAACACTTGTTAAGATTTCCTGCATAATCATAAACCGGGGCAAAAATACCTTTGAATTAGTAGGCACCGTCCTTAATAGATTTTACCCTGTCTGATGCCAGACGATTTCACTTGTCAATCGCAAATTATGGGGGGGGGGGGGGGGGGGTGGTGGTTCAGGAGTAAATGTATTAAACACCACCGCTTGAAAATCAAGAACCTTGATAGAGTCTTACAGACAAATAAGAGAAGCCTTAAAGGGGAAACAGACAATGTTAGTTAACCCTTTAACCCTAAAAGCCGCCCACATGGACGAGTAAAATCATCTGGTGTTAGAGTAAAATCTAGAACAAGCATCACTCTTAGAGGTTTAATGGTTAATTAATGGAGTCTTACAGAGAATAGATGCCTTTTCACGTCTTCTTCTTCAATGTCAACCAGTCCATTATCAGAGTTGTATTCTGAAGAAGCAGCAGAAGAGGCAGCAGAGGTTGATTCACTGCACCAGAAACTATCTTCACCATCCTGACCACTAAGCAAAACCACAAAGTGTTACTCTTTGAGACAGGTGTACAGTGAAAAAAAAAAAACACACAAGTTTTGCATACACAAAAATGCACCAGAATACAGTACCACTACATGCAACAAAAAAATTGAATGAAATCCTCCAACTAAGCAAGCTGGAGAGCCCCACTGTCACTTACAGTAGTAGTACTGGTCCACAAAAATGGGGTTTGTAAGATATTTATTACATCTGCAACTGAATAAATGCAAAGTAGTGGGTCCTAAATTGGGCAATCATGGTGCATGTTTCAGCAGGGAGACATACTGGTAATATTATTACAAATGACTGTATCTCTCACTAACTCAGACAAGGAAGGTGTAACCGAGGTTTGCACTGACGGATAGTGACTTGTCCACTGGATAAAATTTTCTAGGCCTTTGAGCAACTGGGACCTGGTGAATAAAACTACTTATCATATGGCTTGTACAGCCCTACGTGCGCTTTCATTGTAAAACTCTATGCATAAGTGCGAGCAGGGCCAAGAAAAGCCGTACGGCCCTGCTAAACTGTAGGAACAAGTATTGCTCTGTGTGATGCGATTTTAGAGGATTTCGTCGCTTTTAAACTCCCAAGTTATTAACAGCCAGAAAAGCAAATGCAAACAACATATTGGATAAACTTCCTATGCAAATTTTTTTGTTGAGCACTTATTTTGTCCATACTTCATTTTCTGAGTGCTCATGAATAGTGTAAAGAACCCATAATGATAAAAATGCTTATTGACTGAGTGGGAGGGCCAGACAGAAAAATATTTGCCATCAGTGACGGCGCACGGACCTCGCTGAGCTCCGTCTGTATGCCATGACCTTGGAACAAATATTTTCCCATCCAGCCATCCCACGCAGTCAATAAGTACATACTATCCAACTATTGAACAACTAAGGCCAGAAGTTCATCAACGTTTCTCGCAACACAGCATAGCAAAATCTGTGTTGAATTTAAGCAATAGAGAATGTTTCATGCAAACCCTCAACTGCATCTCGGGCTTGCATAACTGTCAAGAATTCTCCCAATTCCCCCGAGTGTTTAGACGAGGCTCTGGAAACACAGGAAAAAGTCCTCTATTGCTTTTAGAAAATATTTCTCAAAGATGATTCAACAAATGAAGGAAAATGCTGGTTTTTTTTTACTTCTTGATTGAAACAGATTTTCTTGATACACGCTCACATTTCCCACCCACCAGTCAATCAAAACGTGCGTCTGACAACAAATACATGTAACCAATCAAAATTTGTGTGATGTCACAGCCATTTTTTCCATACTCTCATCTAAACACAGCTATCAACCAATGAGAGTGTGGGTACTATCGTAATTATTTTATAAATAATATTGGTTTGAGGCTGCTGCCTAACGGTTGCCCGGCCACCTGGGGCGCCTTACATGTACTTGCGAGCGTGGGCAACCAAATTTCTGAACCAGTAACACGAACGGGTGCCTAACTTAAAGTGGTGATTTATCCTCACTTTTAATTAATTAATTCTGGACTCTTGAAAAAATGACTCAGGCTACTAACTTTTAATATTGGAAGCCCCAAGGGCTCCGGAAATTTTTTCTTAGGCAACAGCCTTGTTGGTTTACTTAAAGCTACCAATTTGAAAATCCTCCTCTTATTTTAAAATACATCATAATGATGGCATTGATCTTCAGGGGACTTTTTTCAAATAGAGAAAACATTTCTTCCTCGAAGGAAGGAGAAAACCCTTCCCTGAAAACTGACCATTCAACTTCAGCAGCTACACCAGTCTCTAATAATGAAGGTGAAAAAGTGCCAGGGGAAGAATCTCTGCCAAATGAAGGGGGTGTACCCCACAATCTATAATAAATTAAGAACACACATCATTTGTAACAGTCAATATAGATGCATTTTAGTACCAATTATTAACATTTCTTCTGATAATGAAAAAACAGACTGTATTCATGCAAATAAGATCTTAAGACTGTGCATATTAGTTTCGAATGGTTGCCTAACCACCAGTGTGACGTGTTTGTACGGCTTTTATTTCACCCAAAGTTACTACAGAAAATTACACCAATACTAATAAGGGCACAATGTTGTTAACAAAGTACCCAAATAGCTAACAATCAGCGAACACATCATTCATAAGCTGGTAATTTCATCGAATAGTCAAGAAATTATTTAAATGAACATTTACTAGAAGCAGACGAAAGTGATAATTATTTTAGTACCATTTCCTACTTATTAAAATGGTCTTTCTTCTTAATTTTAGAGCACTACAAGCCAACATTATAGCTCTTCAATCATCAAATAGATTCGTGATCAGAAATCACTCTCACCCGGAACGACAGGAAGCCAAAAAGAAATTCGGTAAAGTTACGCAGTTGAATACTTAATGCATCCCTTTGTTGAACATCAAAGACGTTTTGTACAGAAATGTTACGATTGTCCTTTCACTTTTGTAGACGACTAAAATATTACATTAAAACTGGAAGATATCGGTAATAATAGAACCAAGCAAATGACAAGGAAATAACATTGTGAAAAATTGTTCAAACACGACGCTCGTAATTTTCGACATTCCCTTCACTACGTATATGCGTCCATAGCAATCTTCGACATCAAAGTTACCTCATTTCGCTGGCGTCTTCAGGAACGGCTAGCATTCTAAACACACATCTTGGACAACTGCTTTGATTTGCGATCTTTAAACGTTTTATTTAAAGAGCAAAAGTCCTAAAAAATCCATTTGATTTCTCGTGATCGTGAGATGGACAATGCATTCCAACTAATTCGACCAAGGTTTCCCTCTGCCGTATAAAAGGCCCACGTGGCTATAACCAATCAAAATGAAGTAATTCCGCCATGTGGGAGACCTTCTTGCGCAATAGGGTTTCTCTTCTAAGAGAGCCTGGGAGCGAGTGTCTGCCGTGTCACGCAATCTAACATCGTGTGACGGAAGATGAATGAGAGGAAACGGAAGGAAAGAAATCATTTCATCAAACCCAAAATAACAAAAATATGTGTATACGGTATCTCAAATATACTAATTTATTATTTCAGAGTAGTACAAACAAGACGCTAGGTGGAGTCTACGTGGGATGCTAATGTTAGTGTACAATGTGAAAGTAGGTTGTCACTGATCCCTGAAGCACACAGAGATAATAATAATAATAATAATAATGAACTTTACTTCATTTAAGTGTCAAGTACATTAAGCGCTGAGGCACTAATAGGGGACATAAAAATAAAATAAATCAAATCAAATCAACACATAGAGCGGTTTTCAATTGAGTGTCGAAAGTAATAAGCGAATTGCATTGGTTTTGCACTACTTCACTCAGTGCTTGGTTCAAAGTTCTCGCATAAATATTTCAACCAATCTGAAGTGAAACGAAAACCAATTTTCCCGTGCTTTGTGCGGCTACGTGTATTTTCTTCGTGTTTTGATTGGTTTACTGGATTGTCTCCGTCCTTTTTTGATTAGCCAAAGTAATTACTTTGGTTTTGGTTTTACTATTTTACATTTACTACACTCAATTGAAATTCGCTCTATCAATCAGAGATTGGTATTTGAGGAGAGGGGGAAAACGGGGCACCTCTCGAAGCATTGTGGGAGGCTCCTGGTAAGAGCCACAAGAGAAATGAATTTTTCCGCGTTTTGAATAATTAGCGGAAAAATATGCTCTCGTCGTTATGAACTATCAAGGGATTCGGTAAGAGTATTTAAGAAGGTGTTTTATGCAGATTAGTCATCTTGGTGTTCTCGCTGGAGGCACTTACTCTTGATTTTCTTTGCTAATTTGTCTGTTTTTCTTTCTTTTAGTTCTCGATGTTAGCGTTACTGAGAAGTAGTTGATTTGCGTCCAGTCGCGTGTGCTGAGTCTTTATGGAGTTTATTTAGTAAACTTTTCGCTGCTAGTGGTTTTATATATTCATATATTTTCTGAATGCGTGCTTATGTTTCGCAATTGATCTGTCATTTTGGTAGAATATGGAGAATATGTATTGGCCTTTTTTGTGCCAAGAGATTTTTGGGACTATCTGTGCCCTCGAGCATGGGACCATCTGTGCCCAGCTTTCATGGAGTTGCGAGTTAATTTACGGTGTCAAATAGTTTGTGTTTATTTGACATGTTTTTTATTTTTTTTTATTTTTTTTTTATTTTTAAATTTGGGATTAAGGGACGATCTGTGCCCCCTACCGGACTCGGGACTATCTGTGCCCAGCATTTAGGGAGTTGCGAGCGAATTTGAAGTGTCGCTTAGTTTGTGTTTCTATAACATGTTTTTGAATTTGTGATTCAGGGACCATCTGTGCCCTTTGTCAGACGTGGGGCTATCTGTACCCATGACTGTGGATTTATTTGTATTATCCTGTGTTGGATTTACTATTTACTTTTATTGCTGTTTATCAGTTTCTAATCTCAATTCATTAAATAATATAGACGAATGGCCTATCTTCTTTGTCTTTCTTTTCTTGTCGGTTAGTTCTTGTCTCTTTACAGATGTGTTCCAGTCGGAAATGTGGTAGGAATTCTTTTCCTCAACCCCCGAGCATCTCCAACCCACTGCCTCCCTGGTGAAGAGCACAGTTCTTGGATCTAAAGCGGATGGTACTGTCGCAATTTATTTACAGTGCTTGCTTCAGGATGCTAATTCTCCTTCTCTAGTTCTTAACGCCGTTTATAGCATTGACTGGGCGCAGCAGATGGCTGGCTTGTCTAAAATATCCGATCATCCTCTGGTTTCCCTAATGGTCAGTGCGTCTCGGAGGCTTCTGGGAAGGCCCAAGTTTAAAAAATATCCTGTGACTCCGGAGATGTTAAAGGCCCTCGTGGAATCCAAGATTTCAGAATCGTCGTAAACTGATCACTTCCGTGACGGGGCGTGGATCGTTATCGCAAGGTCAGACCTACCGACTTGTCCTGTTATAAGGCCTTGGAAGAGTACATCTCAGCTGCGCAGATCGACCTCTCCGAAGATTTACCTCTCTTCAGAGCCCTTGCTACTCCTCGTTCGAAAGAGATGGTCCGGAGCCAAGGGATTAGCTATACGAGAGCTTGCGAACTTGTAAAGGACGCTTTTAAAGGTTTAACAGACGTTTCAAAGCTCAGTCTTCATAGCCTACGAGCTGGAGGAGCCACCTCAGCAGCTTGTGCTGGAATTCCTGATAGACTATTCAAGCGTCATGGTCGTTGGGCGAGCGAAAACGCCAAGGATGGCTACGTTAAAGACGATTTTAATTCTCGTCTGATGGTCACTCGATCTTTAGGGATCTAAATTATTTGTATTGTTTTTCTTTAACACCGTGCCCGGCAGGTCGGGGGAGTTCTATCCATAGGGCCGGGGTTTTTCCTCAGTCTTTGCTGCAACGAGCGCGGTGAGGTTTTTTCATCCTATGGATGCTCGTTAGTTCTTCCCCAGGTTCTGTTTTTTGCCTTAGCTGTTTTTTGCCTTATGCACCTATGACTGTGTTTGTAATTGTTGCTTTAGCGTGTCTCAATAAACGTGCGGCCTCCAGTTAGCACACGATAGCAAATACTGTGTCATGTTTTTCTATTGTTGTTTCGCACGGGTTAGGTGGTGTTAGGGAATTTAGACGAGAGCGTGATAATGGCCCTAAGGAAGATTAACTGTGATGAAAATCGAATATTTCCTTTGCGACTTCTACCGTTTTCATGAATCAATCTTATTTGTTTGTGCTCAAATAATTCAATAAAAGAAATTTTAGTTACATTTATTTACGGTGAGGACCGGAAATGAAGGCAAGAGATGTAATATTCTTGTGTTCATCACTATTCTATCACTCTTGATCGACAAAATCGATTTCAAACTTGCTCTTAGAGCATACGAAGATCACTTGAGCGATACTTTCTTCTGAGAATGCAGTAACCGAAGGGAAGTGTTGTGTGCTTTGGGAAGTCCTTGTGAGCTTTTCCGATTACCTTTCGCGAGAAGAAATAATAAAAGACATGCATATTGCTTGTCCGACATGACTGTATCAAGCATATTTAAATTTCATTGGACAAGAACGCCACTTTTCGCTCTCAAAACAACTAGCAACGTCGGTGGGGCTGTTTCTGAGCCCTGCACTATATCCTCCCGTGTTGCCATGGATACATCACAATTTATTTCGAGATTACCATATTTTATTACTCAGTACTGGTAGGTGGAAAAAATGGACCCAAGATTTCATTCGGAAAGTAAAGGAAATTGTTGTTTTGTTCGCAGTATGGTATCGCGGGGATATTGGTCACTGTTACTCCAAGGATAACATCCCTCGTATCAAAGACTATTTTTGGGTCAAATCGAATTCCTACCCACACTTGTGCAAGTTCTACTCCTCATTTTAAAATGATATTTTAGCACTTACCTTTAGGTCGTTGAAAGTTACCTTCTTGCCAAAAGAGTACTCGGTTGAGAGAGAGAGAGAGAGCGAGCGAGCGTTTTTCGTGCTCTACGGTCATGCATGAGCGAGGTCACTCTTTTGTTGCCTCCTCATTCTTCGCCTTATTTTGTTCCAGTCCTCCGGAGTATTGCTAGCGTGAAGTGTCATGTCTTCCACAAGCAGTCATTACGAAAATTTTGTGTTTATTTGGATCTGAGCGGATACAAAGTGGCTTTCTTTCCGGCAGAGACGATGACTATCTTGTTGACAGTTCCCTTGAACAGTTCGTTTTGGAAGAAATAGTCTCCATGTGTTTCCTTTCTCTGGACTGCCGAGCGA
>OX421447.1:12186573-12221573 GCA_949126865.1 Montipora capitata
CATCTCACAGGGACAAAAATACCTTGTAGGGGACTTAGTGTCCTATTGTATTTAACACCCACCATAGGGTGAATCTTTAAATAAAAGAAATAATAAATTAAATAAAACAAACAACAGTAGTAGTCCTTGGGTGTAAGGAATTCCTTCACACACAATACAGTTGTACTTATTTATAATATCATGTTCAGATTTAGCTGTAAAGATTGGGGTCTATCATAAGTGTACATTCCAGCCCTGGACTCCAGTATCCTGGGCCCGGTTGTTCGAAAGCCAATTAACTTGATCGACGATTAGTGTAAACTTTTCTTTCATGTTGTCAACTTTTTGGTGAAAGTTTATTTTGCTTATTTTTGTTTTTCAAGGTATACTTCTTCTAATGTAAAGTTTTGCGAAATATCAGCATTTACCAGCATTGGGAGTAGAGAAATAAACTCCTTGGTTAATTTTTAATCTGGGATTAGTGTTAATCAGCTTTTGAACAATGGGGCCCTGGAACTACTTATTAATTTTTTAGACCTGAGACAGAAACCATACACTATGATATTATGGCTTTATGTCTTGGTTTTGACTTCTCCTAAGTTCAAAAATATTATTGCTTGATTTCAGTTGCTTGAGACATTAAGTCTAAGAGAGAACAAGATTAAAGATTTGCCTTCGGTAATAGGTAGGGACACATATGCATGCTCACAGAACAAAATTAATTATTTTTGTTATCTAGAAAATGCATCCAAATTTCAAGATTTTCAACAGTTTGAAAAGAGGGAATTGGAAGCTGGCATGTTCCTTGCCTGCATTGCAATTTTAGATACTTCTTTTCACTGGGGTTGACTTTTAGAGTGATTGGTGCAGTATAATGACCACATAAAAACCTGGACCTGAACTGAGGTCAAAAGAGAAAGTGAAGTGGGAGGGGGTAAGGAGGGATGAGAAACTGACTGCAATCAACCCCACAGGAATTTCAAAAGTTCCCCTATTTCCAATCATGTCTATTTGCGAATGCGATGACATATACAATGTAAGTCTAGTAGAGTGTGTAGCATGGGTACCAGGAAAATCAAAAGACCTAAGATAGTTGTGCAAGTTTTTGAATGAAGCTCAATCCAGAGCAGAAACTCCACCTGCCAGGGCAAAAATGGCCTTCGCCTGAATCAGCGACCTCACTCCCAAAAGAAATGCTCCCAAAATGTCAAGAGTAAACTCACATCATCGTCCTGAAACGGTTGCTTGCGGAAGTCTCTAATCTTTGGTGCAGAAAACGTTAAACCCTCTCTTGAGAAGGCTTGTCTTTGAGGCATTTTGATGATAATTATAAGACATAGAGAATTGGGAGTCAAAAGTCTTAATACATCCCTCTTCAGGGGGAATTCCAATTGTGCAAATCAAATACTGCAACAGGAAGAATCAAAACAATTCCTGAAGAACATTGCAAGCAAGAACTGGTCTGTAGCAACAGCTGAAGCTTAATTTAATCTGGTCAGATTTCTCAAAGGTGTGATTACTAATGCAGGACACATCTTGCTAGTTATCTTCTCCTTTATTTTCAGAAAAAGTTGAAATATGAAGCTTTTGCCAAATCCAGTGGGAAGGACTGCTATAACATCACCTTCATTTATTAGATGCTTTACAGCATCTCTGCTGTATAAAGTTGAACAGCAAAAAGTCCAAAATCCTCAAGCTTCTGCAAAGAATTTTCCAGGTTCCTTTTAAAAGCAGATTGTTGGCTCTGAAAGGGAGCACTGAATAATTTTTACTGGCAGGCAGATTATTTTGACACTTTATCAGCCAACCAGGAATGATATTTTCCCCATCTGCTGGTGAACAGGGTTTAAAAAATCTTGTTGGGTTGATTGTAGGTAGTTTCTTGCTCCTTCTCCTCGTTCCCCCTCCTCCTTTGCTTTCTCCTTTGACCTCGGTCCAGGTTTTTTACATGGCCATTACATTCAACCCATTACTGAAAAGTCAACCCCGGTTTGAAAGAAGTGTCTAAAATTCACCAAACCACTTGCCATGCAGGCTAACATGTTCCCTAAGGGAATGCATCCAAAAATCGGTAGGGAACCCGACCAATGGAAACGGACCCGATCAATTTTCCGATAGATCGGAATCGGTACCAATCTGTAGGCACTAGTTGCCGTTTCCGATAGTGATAAAAACTTTGCAGATTCAATCGGAGCCAGATACATCCCGATGTGGATAATGGGGTATCACATTTATCTGATAAGGATATGTTGATTCTGCAAACATGTCACAAAACCAAATAATGAAAGAGTCATTTCCCTCAACAAAACTGTCTTTAAAACCCTCTTTGTTCTCCATAGTAAAATAATTACTGTATTTAGCCGTGTATAATACGCACTGTTTTCCCGCTAAAACAGCTCCGAAAATTGATGTGCGTATTATACACGGAATCCTTTGTTTTCGACTCACGTCATTCATTAGCATATAAACGAAGACACATTGGTTTTTGATTGAAAAGTGAAAGGCTTAACAAAGAGTTAAAAATTTATATCCACTGATAAATTAACCTTCCTGTTTAAATGAACAACTGATCAACGTAGCCTTCACTTTTGAGCAATTAATTGAAACATTAAAATGGCCACGAACACCATGCTGTTTTACCTACTAATAACTAGTTAATATTCAAGGTCTAAATTATTTTCAATTGATAATTAATGTTTCTAGGTCGTCTTGTTCATCTTGTCACTCTTGACGTTTCACACAACAACATCACAAGTATTCCTCAAGGTAAGCTGTGGTACTTACAGTAGAACACTCTTGTCGATACCTACAGTGTAAATGGAATTGTTTGGGAGCAGGATTTGCACAGTGGTGTGTGCAGTTTATTGCCGTCACAGGCTTAACTTCTGGACTTATGTGGGGCTCAAGTTTGTTTGTTATACACTCTGTCACAAAACACTTTTCTCCTGGCACTCCAGTTTTCCACTCTCATTCAACTCAATGGGAATAACAATGAGCTTCAGGTCTGAGCTAGAAAATAATAAGCAAAGGGTATGCAGCTATCCATGGCAAACCTTGCAAATGGTCACCACCACAATGACCATCACACTGAAGCATTTTAGTATTCAGTGATAGTAGTTGGAATTAATCTTTTCTCTTTTTTCAACAGAGATTGGAAACTGCATACAAATGACTTCACTTGACCTTCAGCACAATGACATCCCTGAAATACCCGACACTATAGGTAACCTAACAGAAATGACCAGATTGGGTCTCAGGTGAGTTATTTTAATTGCTCTCTTTCAAATTTACGAAGATTGTCATATAGTTTTTCTCTGTTATTAAGCAATGTTACGAGTATATTGTTTTAAAGCAGAGATGGTAAGAAACTGAACATAAGGGCCGATTTACACGGTACGATTTACGACATGACTTACGATTGTTGTAGCGTTTTAAAACATGTTTTAAATGCTACGACATTTTTTCTGACGTGCACAACAATCGTAAATCATGTCGTGGGCCTGTCGTAAGCCGTTGTCGCATGCGACAAAAATCGCACCATGTAAATCGGCCCTAAGATCACCACTGAGTTTTGTTTGTTTTTGTTTGGTTTTCTTCTCACAAGTAAACAGTATTACACTTCAGACTTCAACTCGCAACTCCTCAACAACAGTGAATAGCATGTTATTATTTACACTGATTTTAACATTCTGGAACCTTCCAAAAGTTATTTAGCTATTTAGCTTACCTGTTTAGGGAACATTACATGCCTATGCTTTATAAAGAAGATTATGCCAACTCTGAAAATTATACATGTACACTGTCATATTGCAAAGCATTGTTCTGGGATGCTGATTATGTCGGAATAATAGAATGCTCTAGAAATTTCTGGCTTGGTCGCACAATCTATGAAAGCATTTTTTTTTTTTTAAGAAGGGGAGTGCATCAGCAACAAAATTGGCCTTTTTGTTTATTTTTATCAGAAATTTTTATTGCTGATGTCACAGACTGAGATACATCAACATTTTGTTTTTTTAAAAAATGTGATTTAAATTTAAATCTTGGAGAATACTTCTGTCCAAGTCCTTGAATATTAAGTAACTTTTTGTTTTTCCTAGATATAACCAGCTCTCTGCTTTACCAGCGACATTGGCACACTGCACAAAAATGGATGAATTTAATATTGAAGGAAACAACATCTCTGAATTACCTGTAAGTTGATTTTCACACTGAAAAAATGTACACCTGTTTTTAAAACACCTGTTTTTAAACTGTTGAAAGATTATTTTGAACATCATTTTAAATTTGTGTATGATCAATAATCAGCTGATCCTTTGTTTACTAAGTTGCATACTGGTAATCAAAAGTTTCATTCATTTGTATAATTTCTGTCTGATTTATACTTACAGTGCGACGCGCCTTACCGTGGCAACCTAACAAGGTTTTTTGCAAATTGTCCGCCAATCAGAATCTGTGAATTTGATTGACAGTCACGCCTCCTTGCAAAGTTCGCATGTAGTTTACACGTAAATTGTCAAATGCGAAAGTTTGTTGGGTGGCCACGGTAAGGCACATTGCACTGTAACTTTGTATACCTTCCATGTGATGTAAACTGCCTTTTGTGTGATGATCTGTAAGGAATCAGGGAGCTACCTACAGTCGGTGGCTCAGTTGGTCAAGCATCGAACATCAGACTTTCAAGTATTCTTGGATAAGGACTATACAGTACCGCTCAGAATTAACCTAACATGGAACGCGTTCGCAAACGCGATCAGAACGAAACTTGAACGAGAAATGAAGCAGCAACAGAACGGATATGGAACGGGGGCAGAACGGATATGGAACAAACAAGTTCTCTTTAACCTGTTCTCTAGAACACATTCTCATCTGCAGGAACGCGTTCTAGAGAACGTCCCCGCTTAGCGAGATTTACGGGTACTTTGTGAAGTCCACATTTGTTAGCATTAGGCGCGTGTCGCTTGACACCCGGCCCGGTTAAAAAAGGGATTGGTGTTCAAGGCCGCTAAATTAAGCGCTTGATTTTAAGACTACAATTGGGAAACTGTAATAATCTGAAAACGGAGATGGAAAGTACATTTCATGTGCATTTATCTGGTAAAGAGAAAGCTTCAAAATATCTTTCTGTTTTCAATTAAGAACAAAACAAAAAAACCCGCACTTCAAATCAGCGAGAAAAACAGCTGCAGTGAACGGGATTGAGATGTTAGTGTTAATATTTTCTTTTTCTCAATATGGCCAAAGAGGCTTGAAAATTTACGTACGCATTAGTTGGATAATACCGTTCATCCACAGACAATGAGTACTTTTAGAGTTGTAGAACCAGAACTAGCGTTACGCGACTAGTTTTTGCACTAAATTTTTATCCATCACGCCAAAAATAAATTTATCGTTTGATCTGTGGTTTGGTTCGTTCGGTTTGAATCGTTTGTAAAACACTGGGTTTCCTTCACTTTAATCATTCCTTTAAGATATTTCTTTTGTACATAACCGAAAATACACGTTAAAATTCCACTAGGCGTGAAATGCGCGCAAACAAAACAACTGGCTCGTTCTGCTTCACTAAACAAGTTCAGCGGCCTAGCACGTGACAATTTTTACTCAATACGTGACTAATTCTCTCACGCAAAGTACAAACTTTAAACCCTCGAAACCTTTAAAATGCCTTAAACCTTTCTTTTTTTCCATTCTTTCAAACGATAGCTGCCGCGAACCAAACGAACGATAGAAAGGTTAAAGTGATACAAACGATAGAAACGAAATTAAAAGTGCGATCTTTCGGATCAAAATGTAACACGTCCAACGAAAAATTTTCGGATTCCACCAACTTTGTCTTTGTGCTGTGCGCTAACAAAGCAAAATCAACACAAGGAAAGTATCAAAATAAACAGCAGACATAATAGACAAGCTTTTGTTTTCGGTATTATTCCAGATAAATACTTTGTAACAAAGAAATAACAGATAAACTTCGGGTATTGTCGGTAAACGTTTCACAACCAATACCATGCGCAAGGCCAAATTTACACGTAAGTCATCTTTTGTCCTTGTTTTGCTCACTTTTTGTATACAATCAAATATTATATTTTTGCACAATTGAAAAAGAAATCTTATTGATCACTGCAATAAATTAACTGTTTTTTTTAATATCTCTAGCGCAAAAACCTCGTTTTAGGAAAAGACTAACTGCTTGACTCGAAGTTACAACTTCATCTCGCAGTGAATGTTACCGGTTTTTGTGAACGCGTTCAAAGGAACGCGTTCTTTTTCTTGTTAATGCGTTACATGAAACGCGTTCAATGGAACCACAAGAGAACAGAGTTGGAACGGATTCGGAACGGGTATAGAACCGATATAGAACAGATAAGAGAACGGAAATTGAATGAATATGTAACGCGTTCCGTTCAGCGTTCCCTGTTAGGTTACTTCTGAGCGGTACTGTAAGTTAAACAGCCCAAATACTGTTCATGAAGAGCAGGGGGGAGACCCCAGCGTTGGTGGTTTATCTCGCAAAGAAATTGGCATTAAACTGCTGTGAGACTGTACGTGATATGTGCAATATATAAATTCCCATTACCATTACCTTAATGTTGTGAACGTGGTTTATGTTACAACAAGTGTTGATATACTTGATTGTGGTACCTTTGATGTTAGGGAAACCAGATTGAAGGTCTCCATTGAGGAGTAAATTATCTTTAGTTAGTAAAGCTTTCAAAGAATTAAAATCCATATTGTCTCTTTCGGGAACAAGTTATTAAAAAGGTCCAAACTAAGTAGTTTCCAGTATACGGAGCATTTACAGTGTTTATGAGTGATGGCTTAGGGGTATTCTGAAAGAAGATGTTATAGCTTGAACAGGAGTCGAACCCATGACCTTCATGTTACAAATTCAGGTGCTTTGCCCCTGAGCTATAGGAGATCTGGGCTAGGAAATTAAACTGGGTTCAGCTGGAAAAAAAATTGTTGCATTTCTTTGACATTGTTAAATTGCGGCATTCTCCCAAATGTCTTAAAGGATTTCCTTGAGTCATCGTTGAAAAATGCATCTCTTTATTATTTGCTGGGGTTAAGATTTAACATCTCCTTTAGTACATTTTAGAGGGAGTATCATGTACCTTGCATCGTCATAATCAGTGGAAGAGGAATGAAGGTGCCTCTCTATTAAGCATGACATGTTCATTTTGTTTGTTTCAGGACAACCTCCTTCATTGTTTAAGAATGCTAAACAATGTGACTTTGTCAAGAAACAACTTTGAGCATTTTCCAACGGGACCACCAAAGCAATTTTCTGCCGTTGAAGTAAGTGAAAATTCAGTTGCAATTTTTGTTTGTTTTCTTCTTTTCTTTGACAGTGGGAGAATGCTACCTACATGTAATATTAATTTTGTTTACTCGAGGGCGAGACTCTTAGGATCCCAAATGTTTGTCAGGCTGGCATTTTCAGGGGATTCAGTGAGAGCCATGTGCATGTAACAGGTGGAACTGCCCCCTTGTGGAAATCAACCCAGTTCCAATAATATTGAATCAAGTTTCCCCCTCTCAGTCTTTTGAGTTGTGTAATACTCTTTTTCAGAGCCAAAAGAAGCATGACCATCACTCCATGTGTTTTCGCTGTTATTTGGTCATTGATACAGTATCTTTATGGAAAGTGCTGTTGTATGGTATTTTTCCCACTAAGTTTCTGTTTACAAAACAGAAATGGAAAGCTTTCAGATAGGCAACAAATGGTTTTACCGGTATCGGTAATAGTAATAAGATTAACAAAATCTTGTTCTATTGTTTTCAGACGTTTATAATGGAACACAACAAAGTACAGAAGATTCCATTTGGAGCATTTTCAAAAGCCAAAGCTTTGGTAAGCACACATAATAGTTGATTTAATCTCATTCTTATATGCACGTAAATTATTGAAGTACTGTAATGAGTTATGTCATTGCAGTTGACATGCATGCTTGATGCAAATTATCTGCAGTCAGTGATTTAAAACACTGACAAGATTTTTAATTCTTTTCTTCCCAAAGACAAAACTTAACATGAAAGAAAATCAGATTGCAGCTCTTCCACTTGGTGAGAATTTTATCATATATTTTTTTTGTTAAGAAATGCAAGGAGCTATTGTGCATTGCAAACTTAAGACAGTCGGAATGGGACTGCTGTGAATGTCACATATGTCCAGAAATGCCGCTAATTAGATGCAAGCGGATTTCAATAAACATAACAATTCATGTGTCCCCTAACTTTTCTCCCCATCTTCAATGCGACTCATGTCTCTGAATACAAATGGTTAAACAGGGCTTGAAATTGCGACCAATACATTTGTGACTGAATTTTATCCCTTTGCGACTTAAGTATCTGGATAAGTCGAAAATTTGCGACTTGTTTTCACCTTCGCTCCTTCGAAACAAGGATTAGCAGTTGCCATTTTTCTGCTACTTTTGCTAATAATTATAAAGAAAGAAATGACAAAATTATTTTATTTATCACCGTGAATTTTCTGCGATGTTTAGTGCACAACTCCATTTCTTGCTAAGGGCGCAGCTCGACGAGATCGGATCGAAGGAGCTGTGCTGCCAGCTATAGGTGCTCGGCCCCTGAACACGACCCATGTATGACCTCGGGGCACAGCACCACAGCCAGATGGAATAGGCTGGGAGTCGATTTTGCTGAGGGAGGAAAACTGGAGTACCCGGAGAAAAACCCTCAGGGTTGGGTTGAGATAGACTGAAACTCAGCCCACATAATTATTATGATCTTGGGGCTGAGAGTTGAACCCGGGTCGCAGAGGTGGACGGCACGGTTGATAACCACTAAGTCATCCTGACTCCCCTTAGAGTTAAAGGGATACTCTGTTGGATGTCAAAATTGGGTGTGCATCGAATTAGGTACATGTACATTAATTTCTGGGCATATGTGCCCACATGTGTGCGATTTCTCTAGACTGCCATAACTAACAACATCGACGTCCTCTCAAACCTTATGCCCCCTTAAACCCTTTTTTTCCAAAGAGTGACACTTAACAGATTTTACTATATGCCTGATGACTTTACTCGACAATCAGGGGCCAGTAGGTGAAAGGGTTAACCTCAGAGATATAATAAATATCTTACTAACCTCATTTTCTTGGTCCGTACTGTAAGTTACGGATCCAGTGTTTTTTCCCATAAATCAACGGGAAAAAACTCGGTCCGTAACTTACAGTACGGACCTTGAACTTGGTTAGTAAGAGGTATGTCTTAGTACATACTAAAACAACTAGCCACCTCCACTTTAATGAATAGTTGCTAATTACCATGCATCAAAAAGCTTGACCAAGGTTTACAAGCTAGTTGTCCATCCTCAATGAACCCTTTCTTTAGTTTAAGTGGTTTTCATGGCACGTTGTGTTAATTCTACTCAATTCAATGGAATTTCAGATTTTGGCAGCTGGGTTAGTCTGGTTGAGTTGAACTTGGGAACAAATCAGCTGTCACGGCTTCCAGGTAACTCAGAATTATTATTCATGAATGCATCATTTTCAATTAATTTTTAACTCCTGATGATAGTAAGGCAAGGCAAGTTGTTAGTGAGTGGGGAAGTGTTGTCTGTTCTCTGCCTTTAAAAGGAAGCTCAAACAGCATCTCATTAGCAGTTTTTTCAACATTTGATAAATATGTCCAATAGTTAAGTATATTTTAAATTATTTTTAACTAAAACAGGTTTCTTTTCTTAATTGTTATTTATAGTTATCCTCTTTTAACTGATTATGGATTCATTGTAAATGCCAGTCGAAAAGCCACGTGGGGAACTGTCATCTTTTTAAGGTTATTATTATTATTATGTGTCCCAAATCACAGCAATATCATGCTGGAAGTTCTGGTGCAAGCTGCAACAAGCAGCCTCAGCAATCCAAAACTTGTCTCAGGATCCGGGCTGAGCCCAACAGCACGGTCTTCTGCATTATGTGGGTCTGAAGCCCAACATGGATATCCTCTAGGTATTTTTCCAGTCTGTCTGTATAGGTCCCCAATGAGCTCCTATAACAATTGGTGTAATTATTATTATCATCATCATCATTATTATTATTGTTATTATTATTATTATTATTATTATTATTATTATTGTTATCTTTTTAAAATAGTGTTTTTTTCTCCTGTGCAGAGGATATCCAATGGCTGACAAATTTAGAAGTTTTGATTGTTAGTAACAATCTTCTTAGGGTGAGTCTGTGTGTTGCATAATTTTCAAATTTAAAAAATACATTCTGTACGTTAGGGGCACCCAAGAAAAAAAGAACACCACGTTTAAAAAGTGGGTAGCAGTGTTTTATTGGGCTTATGCCAAGTGTTTTAGACCCAATAAAACACATGCTGTGCATGTCCCTTGGGAGTCCAAACATTAACATACGTGTCTGTCAAGAAAAGCAAACTATGTTACGTGCAGTGACTTTATATCTGATAAAACACAGCGTACTTCACTAATAATGAGGAGGTTTTATCAACATAGTTTTTATTAACATTATTATTGAAGTCACTGCATGTGATGTACATGTATGAATTATTAAAAACATTTGGTACCACTCAAGGATGTCTCCCACACATGTATTGAATTAAGAAACTTTCAATAACAAAGTGGATTCAATAATTATTTGTGATTGATGTGGGTCTTGAAGAACCTTACTCACCCACTTTACATTGTGCGCCTTTCTTGTTGTTGTTATCCGGGAATTTGGAGCGTCTACAGCTGTACTTCCGTAATTATATGAGCAAGTATTGTTGAGTTATTTTTTTTAACTCCAGAGAAAAATTAGAACGATTTTGTCAGGGAAATAAAAAACACTTTGAAGATCCTCGAGGAGGATTATCTAGTGAAATTAAATGGATTTCGATTGGAAAAAGAGCAGAATACCTTCATTTTGGGCACTTTTCTATGAAGCGTGCAGTGAATTCGAGAGGGAGATATGGTTTCTACGCTTAGTACTTGGTTGTTTGAACTTTTAACTGGACCTTAATAGGCATGGAAACAACAAGGCGAGATAGTTTAATTTGCTGCTTGCACGGTGCTTGGTAAATAAGCTTAATGCCAGCGGATAGTGTATGAAGACAGTTTGAGTGTAGCATTAGATGAAAATTAATGCTCTTACTCTACATTTCTAGAATTCCTTCTATTTCAAGTTTACCTAGTCTTCAAACAGGTGTTGAATCCAACAACAATTTCTTTTTCCTGTAAATAAACACAATCTGGCCTTCTGACCTCTATAGTTTTCAATTAACTTAAATGAAATTGTCACACACAAGGGAGCGCTTGCCTGTCTGTATTCCATCAAATGAGTGGTGTTGAAGTTGGAGAGCAAAGGAAGGGAACACTTGTTGACACTTATTGGAAATGACCTGCATATAATTACTTGCTTTTTTTTGGACATACCGGTATCTCATTTCGTGACAAAACGTGATTGACTACAGAAGGGTGCAGCTCGACTGGCATAGAAGGGACTGCATGCCAGCAGTCAAGTATTGTCAAGTTATGTTTTCTGAAAATGGTCTTTCTCTTCGTAATAAAATTGCAGAGACTTCCACGTGGTTTAGGTGAATTAAGAAAACTAAGAGTACTAGACTTAGAGGAAAACAGGCTGGAGTTACTCCCCAATGAAATTGGTGAGGTTTTTACTTTAGATGGCTTTTTTAAAATAATGATCATTTAATGTCATTTAGAAAACTACAGATGCAGTTGATAGTTTTGTTGACTCTAATAAAGTGTAATTGAACTTTGTCTTTTAGCTTTCCTAAGGAATCTGGAGCGACTAGTTTTGCAGTCTAATAATTTGACCACCCTTCCCAAATCAGTAGGGTGAGTAATCTTTTTTTACGAACAAAAAAATGAATTTGATCGTTAATGAGGTAGGAGCCAATGTCCTCTGGTAGTAAAAAGTTTTCATAGTTTCCTGAAACTAAGACAAACAGAGTACTGGTAGCACATACCTTGACCAAACAGTGTCAAATGACGTTGAAATGAAAGAAATTGGAAGACACGTTTGATCAAGTCCGAGTTAATTTTGGGTTTGCCTTGGATTTGGCTCGATTAACAGCCACTGTTTCGGAAAATGAGCCAGTGCTCACTCTTGAACTTGAGTGAGTGGCGAAAATCGAGCCTAGCCTTGGGTTGAATGGAAAAAAGAACCAGTTTAAGTGAAAGGTCTTCATTGACATCTTGGCCTAGACATAACTCAAATTTTTGAAAAAACAGGATAGGAGGTGCTTCCTTTGTATTTACATCTAATGGTAATCTCTGTTGAGAATGATAACCATGCACTCTTTATTTCAAAACTTTGCAAGATTTTTAACCAGCACACTGTTTGAAGAAATTGAACGACCTCTGATCATCTGTGTGTCATGAGTCCATTCCTTATTCTCCTCTGATCTGTAACTTGTCATTGTAAATTCTATTAGCTACAGTAAAATATCTATCATGTCATATGGATATACTATATCAGTTGAAATCAGGAATTTTTTTCAGTTACTTGACAAATGTGCAGTTTCTGAGTGTGGGTGAAAATGATCTTACTCATCTTCCTGATGAAATAGGTATGGTGCATAATAAATATTATTATTATTATTATTATTATTATTATTATTATTATTATTATTATTATTATTATTATTATTATTATTATTATTATTATTATTATAAGTATTAGAGAGCCCTTCTTTTGCTTAGGCCAAGTACATGTAGAATGTCATAAAAATGAACAATTTAAGTGCAATAGTAATTTTGTCAGGATGAGGCATTCACTCATTTACACTGTGTACAGTCAATGCTTTACATTTATTTTTGTTTCTCAGGGCAGCACATCCTAGACAAGCAAAGAACCTTAAAGGCCTACCTTCCACCGACAGGCTTTTTGACTGTTTGTTTTTGTTATGGAAATTCGCATTGCTTATCATAGCGATCTGATTGGAGAAATTTCAGCTTTGGTGGGATTTTCATATTTGAAAATTGTTCCACAGCACACAATGCTTGTAGGGTGAACGTGGGCCTTAAATTTTCTGAATAGATAGTTAATTTTCCTTTCTGGATTAAATTATTCTGTTCCACTTACATTTATTTATAAAACCAGCTTGCTTAAATCAAACTTCTCCTTTAGAACCATTGTCGGCCCTATGACCCTCTGAAAAGTAGTCTTGATGCTCTTTCATGGAACTAGAGGGCTGGGACTCATCCAGGGAACAAGGCCACTAAACTAGGTTCATGTCATAACTATACACCTTTAAGGGGGGTGGCTCTTAACTACCAAACTGTTGCTATGAACCTTTAACTCTACAGTTACCATTTTTTCCAAGTGTGTTCTATGTGTGTCTGGTTCGACTCACAGCCATATTTGGTAAATCATGTGACCAAAACAGAAAATGCCTAAAAACTCAGCGAGTTACCGGTAACTATGCTTTGAACAAATTTTTAGCGCAACAGTACAAGAACAGTCTAACACAAAATCATCTGTAGCATGGATTAACAAAAACTTTTTAAAATATCAGTTCCATTTTTGTCCAAATAGGAGTTTCATGCTACAGTTTACGAAAAATGATGGGATGGTTCCCATCCGGTGAAAAAACTGCCTCTTCCTTTGAGTTCCTGAGGGTTATTAGATGAAACGCACGGCAGAGGTCTGGGACTAGTTGTGCATGTGCCTTCTGATTGAAGTGATGTTGGATTTCTATGGAAAGCGCTACTTGAAAAAACCAGCCATGCAACCTTTTTGTAGGGCTCTTGACTAAAAAGCTTCCTTAGCAACCATTGTCTTTCTGTAGTTATGTGCCACACCCCCTTATAAGAAAGCACTGAAAAGAAGTTTTTCTTGGCAAAAGGCAAAGTTCTTCCTTATTGGACAAATGATGCTTGGGCACCAAAAGGTGTAGGATAATTCTGAAATAATTGCCTCTCACTGGTGGTAAAGTGTTCGTGTACCAGCCACAGCTTTGTTTGAAAGCTGGGCTTATCCTCTTCCCCATAGTGCAGACCACAGGGTCCGTACAAGTGATAAATAGTCACCTGTACTTCCCTGGGCTTTTGACCACTTAAAGTGCCATAATTTATCATTGCTCAGAGTGGTTTTCAATTGAGTGTCAAAAGTAATTATTAGTGAATTGCTTTGGTTTTGCATTCCTTCACTCAGAGATTGGTTCAAAGTTCTCGCGCCACTTTTTCAACCAATCTGAAGTGAAATGAAAACCAATTTTGTGGCTCGCACGTGCACATTTTCCTGTGCTTTGTGTCGGCTACGTGTAATTTCTTCGAGTTTTGATTGGTTTACTGGATTGTCTCCGTCCCTTTTTGATTGGCAAAAGTAATTACCCGTACTTTAGTTTTGGTTTAATGACCCTCGACTAAAACTCGCTGTAACATACCCAGTGATCTATTTTACGAATTCAGGTTCATTAGTTATATTATAAAAAATAATATAAATTCTAATACATGTAATGTAATAGAAACTAACACCGTGTGTGAATCGTGGCATGAAACCATGTCAGAATCAGTTAATATATTCTTCTCACCCTCTTGAATCCGTTCCAGGTAAAATGGAATCTTTAGAGCAGCTGTACCTCAATGATAATGACAGTCTTCAAGTACTTCCTTATGAGCTTGCACTGTGCAGTGCACTGCAGATTATGAGTATAGAGAACTGTCCCCTAAACAGTATTCCGGCTGAAGTGGTCGCTGGTGGACCCTCGCTAGTTATCCAGGTAATTCTCTATGGTATCCAGTCACTTCCTTCCATGGTCAGCTCGTTCCAAGTTACGGTAACCCAAATTCAGGGTTTTCAATAAGAAGTTTAAAATTCAAATGTAGTTAGCAAATCAGACAGCTTACACCAAGTACTGGACTGCTGGACTGCTCCCTCAAAAACGTGTGTGCTCGATCTTTGACATGGACAGGAAAACCTAAATCGCTGCCGAAATTACTCAGAATTCAGGCCTCTCTTTTGTTTTTTGTGAGCAAAACTTTCCGGATCCAAGGTTCATGTTCTGTGTGAATGTTTCTCATACATGTTATTTGTAAAATTTGGGGTAACTTCCAAGGAAAAGTAGGCGGCAAGTTTATAATTACGTGCGTTAGATGGTGAATCTCGCCGGCCGCCGGCTCTTATTGAAAACCCTGCAAACTGGCAATGCTCGATTTGCTAGTGCTTTCTTTATAAGATCAAGTAGGCTTATTCAAGTAAATTCGATCATTAAAGTTGACTATTTTGTGGAACGATCTGACTTGGAATGAACTGACCATACTTCTTCGATTTTCATAGTTCTGTGGAATCTCACCTTCAAGCATCAACCACCAAACTGCAATCAATCAAATTTCTTAACATACATGTAGCTGGGAAGATTGACTCTGGCTCTGGAAAGTGAATTGGAGTTTTCATTTTGTTCACAGTTTGAATGCCATTACGGTATCTTTTTAGAGGTTCTTCAGTATTGCTGGTTTTCACTCACGTGATCAACAGCCATGTTTTTCAACGAAAACAAAAGGAAGCGTTTGCATAATAATATAGTTAAATTCCCGGAGGATTTGTTCGGGGCACCAACATGGCCGCCTTTTCTTTGTTTAGGGGCACCAACATGGCGGTCGTGACGTCATGTGAAAACCGAGAATAAAAGATTTGCATAGACTCTATCTGAGTCAAGTACGAATGTACCATGGAAACCAAAGATGCTGATTGGTAGGTGGTGTCACACATCAATTGATTTTGGCATCAGTGGTTTCAGGTCAACTCTTGGCTTGGTGTCAGAAGTTTGATTGGTGGAAGCCAAAACACAGTTTGGCTGGTGGCACTTGAAGATGAGAATCCACAGAATTATCAAAATCGCAACCCCCATTGATGAGTAAAATTGTTTGGCATTAGAAAGAGTCAACTTTATGAGTATTGCTCTTAAGAGGGAAAGGGTTAATCTATTGTTTTACAATCAACTTCAGAATTGATTTACTAGTACGAGTCAGTAGCAGTTGTATTCATTGAAGTGGCAAAAAACGAGACATTTAATATGAAACGAAAAGGGAGAGAAATGGATTTAAATTTAGGAGGGATTAATGCCCAAAGGCATGGTTTTTAACTTTCAAGGTTAGATTAACTGGAGTGATAAGTACGCCTAATAAGCTGATACTTTTTGTTATTGCATTGCATGACTCTTGTGTGTTTATTGTGCGCACACTCACGGACATTTCAAATTTATAACAGAATGTGTGTGCCTTTTTTGGTGATATTATTTTGGCTTTTGATATGCTGCAGTTTTGTCTTTCTGATATCACTGTTTTGACCCAGTAAAATTGCTGTTTGTTGTTTGTGGTTGTCGACTATCAAGGTTACTGTTATTACTGTTTTCCAAGCCCCTTACCGTTTCCCTTGGGTTCATTTTTATTACTGAGGATTGGCCTTCGGTAAGTAGGGTTTCATGTGGTAGTTTCTTTTGAAGTCATTTTACAGTAATTTTGAAATTATAATCCCTGCCTTCCCTTATGCTGTATAAATACAGGTACATTGTACACTGGAATATATTTGCATACACTTTTCATGCAGAGGCAGATTTTCTGCAAAAACAAAAATTTGGGTCTGACAGGAATGTGATATGTTATCCTTTTTCTTATGTTAAGTATCTGAGGATTCAAGGACCATACCGGGGCATGATGACACAGGCCGCAGTTGTACCTTCCTCTGATGTGTGAGATGGCCCTCACAACACTGTCTGCCAGATAATGTTCATAATTATTATTTGTATGCTGTATTGCAAGATTAATAGGGGTTTTGTCGTTTTTAGTACTGTTGGAAGGAAAAGCCGCCTTTCATAGATTTGACTCGAATCTAAGGTTAATGTTAAGGGTGCAAGTGGTGTAATCAGTACTCAAACCTTCAGTGACCAGTAAAATAGTCTGCAAGCCTCAGGCATAATTATTTGACCTTGAACTGTACCTCAAGTTGAGTGATAATTAGCAACTATCCATCACTAACCACTAACACTGAGGTGAATTGTTGTTTTAGTGTATAATAAAACAGTGAGATAATATACTACAAAAAGATGAGTTTAACTAATTTATTCCTGCAAAGATTACAACATTTTCAGGCACAAATTCTGTGTGAATTGCTCGGATGTGAATAGCAAAGGCTATCTGGAGTTTGAGAGCCAATCAGTGCGCTTGTTCAATGCTATCCACTGTTTTAGTATAATAATTATTATCAAATGATAATTACATGTATCATTATTTATAATAATAAATTTATTATTTTTATTTTTATTCATCTTGGGCATGGTTGTGCAAGGACATGCATTTCCCATTTAAGGCCTGTATAATTACAGGTATGCACAGACTGCATGCACTTCAATTTCTTGATCCGTTTCCCAACAGTGTGAATGCTGAAGTTATGTGACACCTAATTTTCGTCCTTAAAAAGACATCCAAAAACTTCGTGCAGTGCAACAGATTTTTATAATGTTTACCTGACATTTTCAAAAGAAGGTATCACATTATTTAACATTTGTTTAGATGGTTATAATGGTATGCTTCAAAATACCATTCATACCCAGACAATGCCGGGCCAAGATATTGGACACTAATTTGAACAATGAACAATGTGCAAGTGATGCACGGTAGTTATTGATAGTTTTAACTTACAAGTCCTTTTAGATACCATTTTCATTCACTTTGAACAGATTCAATTTTATTCACAGTTTTGACAGCAGTCAATGGTGGCTTTTTCTTGACGTTTTTATGTGTCAGGGACTGGCACTCAGACGCTTGCACAAAATAGCTTATAGTACATAAGCTTTTACTATCTTTGTCTATCATCTAAATATTCAACCTCGTTCCCAGGGTGTCCATTGTCATCAACAAAGAGATCCTGGGGACGAGATTGCAAAGTATTGGCCACGAAAGTGATTGTTTATGATGGTTAGAGGCAGAAGAGTCTCAAACTGTCATCAGCTACTTATAAAAAACCATTACACCTCTGCTTTCCACTTTACAATGTGTTGTATAGATCCACTAGGAGACTGATAAATTTAGTGATAAATACATCAGATGACTGACATTTTTATCTACCAGTGAAATTTCATCCTGTGGTCTAGCTTGTTATTTGAACATTGGGCACTGGATGTCCCATATCATTTCCACATGAGTTATGGAGTTAGCTGTGTGTCAGTGCTATGGAATATCTGTGGATACTTCTTTCCCATATCTCTCACATACATAGGCTTTCCCATAGCTTACATATTGGTACAATTAGGCCCCACATCAGTTCCATATCATGTCTGTCATCACTTGGACTTCCCATAACATTCCCACAGTTTCTTTTTAGTAAGGGCATTCATTGTCATATTTCTTCCCTTGGCTAAACATCCAGGGTTTTTTCCTATAAGAGTGTGTTAAAATGACCCCTTGAAAATGAGTGTTTTTCATGAGTTTGTTGTATCATTCAATAGGGAAATCTTTTTTTCTTAAGTTAAGATATTTATGTAGTTGTCTTCCACAAACATTTTGTACTTTTGTATTGTTTAAGCATCCTAATTACGTCCAACAGAAGTTTGCACTTCCTCTCTTATAGAGAATACAAAATTATTGCAAGATTGAATTTTTCAATTCTCTATCTGGCGCCAGTTGTTCAAAAGGTGGATAGTGTTGTAGATTGTGAAACCAATAATATTGCGCTATCCGATGGATAGTGATTTATCTGGTGGATAGCGTTATCCACCTTTTTAAAAACTGGGACCTGAAATTTTAAACAGGATAATTCTATCACATTATAAAACGTGACTTACTGGTTTGAGGAATAATCCGCAAAGTAATATTCAAGTTATATTTTGAAGGGACTGTTTTGTTGGGTATGGCACTTTACTGGTGACTATCCTGAAAGTTTCCAATGCATGCATTATTGTCATTCTTGCATTGCAAATTAAAGCAGTATTAATATGGACAGGTCAGGGGTTTGTTTGGCTGGTGCTATAATTTGTGAACATTCACCAAAGGTTTTAAAGTCTCCAATCATTACTTTTCTTTATTATAATTTGGTGTTAAGTACTCTAAGTTGCTTTCACTGAAGTTTGATGAAGTGGTTACATATTTATACACATTATGATGTCTTGAGTGTGTAGTATCACAGGGTAATTTTGTATGTCAGAGTTTTGCTGTATTTTGATGAGCCTGTAGCAGCAGGGGAAGCCAAAATACAAAGAAAAATACTCATTGATATTATGTGCAAAAACATCTAGTAAGTGATTTATTATCCAGCTTGTTCTGCAAACAGAGAATATATGGAAAGGAGTTTTTTTTTCGGAGAAGTGTGACAGTTTCCGTGTGACATGTGCAGCGACAAAATGTGCTTGGTTCTGCAATGGCACAATCAATTAACAGTACAAATAACTGCGTGTACAATGTCATTCAGTGTGCTTTCTGTTCAGTATTAAGAGTTGCATACTAATACAGGATAATGCTAGCCATATTGTTTACCTATGCACAAAATAATATTTAGGTGTGGTTGTCACAAAACCACACAATGTAGTGAATGTGGCCACTAGTCTGTATATATGGGTTATTGACCGAGGTTGAGGTCAAGATGGCTGGATATTCGCAAAGTTCTTTTTTTGCGTGTTTCGTCGAGGTCCATAAACACGCAAAAAAAGAACGAGGCCAATATCCAGCCATCTTGACCGAACAAGCTTGGTAAATAAAGGATTTATTACATGGGATAAAACACCAAAACATTATCTTTGATCTTGCGGGACCAATCGAGAAATCCCGAGCGGGCAAGATAGCTCCATCGTGCCCGCTCGGGTAGCCAATCACGGTGCGGGATTTGGTTCATCTTGCCCGCTCACCGAGCTAGTCATACCTAGTACTTGACATGCACTAGCCCACATGTAGAGCAAATAGCATTGAAACACCTGGTAATTTAAAAGGGGCTTGAGGTTATTCAATTTCATTCGTGTATTTTGCTGTATAGTAATTAATAGACCAATTTCGATATATTAAAATTCAGTCCTAAATAAAAGGCACCATCTCGAGGCTCTGGGGAATAAACTCCTACAAATCCTTATATTTATTCCTCAGAGCCTCGAGATGATGCCTTTTGTTTAGAACTGAATTGTAATATATCGAAACTGATATATTGAGAAATGAATAGTTGACGTAGAAAATGTATAGATTCCTTTTTTTAAAGTCTTATCTCAATTAAATGTCCGTAAAGAACGAAAGGCCTGCTGTGAAATTCCGATCGTTGCTTATCAATGTACTAAAATTCTTACCAGTTGTCAAGAGGATCATTCTTGAACAGCAAGAAAGTGGTGTGACCCTAGCTCGCACATCATGCAACAATGTATGTAACAAAAGTAATTTCTGGTAGGCGGGTACAAAACAGAGGCCACAAGTCACAGGTGATTGTTTTACCAATGCAGAAACAACTGTAACTGTTCTTCGCTGTACAAAGATGCAGAAAAACAGGCCTGCTCCAAGTACTAGGCAAAGGCCAGAGTAAAGTGAAGCGCCTGGTACACGTACTGGAGCGAGAGTAACTGACGGAATACATTACCGACCATTAATACCCCTATAATGCATTCCTAACCAGATTGGGAACACAAGGTGTCAAAGAATTATACTGCCTACTGGAAGTAGTTCGCATTTTACCAATGCTAACATTAGGCCCAAAAACTTTTGTTTACGCCTAATTAGGCCTAAGGTTAGCTTTAATGAATGTTTAGGATTCTTTCCGTATTGGTAAAACAATGACCTGTGTTTTGTACCTGCGCATTTCTGGTTCATGAAGAGCTAATTTATCGAGTCCATTTTTTACTTCTTGGAAATAATCAGCTTCAAATCGTAGGAGTTAATTAATATGCTTATTAATACACCCATTACTCTTACTGTAAAAAGTAGAAAGTTTTTCATTAAAATCTTAAAATTAGCAGTGTTGGTGTATTGGCTTTATTTGGAACCATTAGCTTTAAGCACAAAGGACAACAAGTTTCCTGTTTTAAGCATGCACTCCAGAAAAAAAGTTTGCGTGCAAACCTTGAGGTGGGTGCTTAGAGCCAACAACCCAGAATTCCACTTCATTATTCCTGACTGGAACTACTCAACATAAGAAAATGGTATAGCAGCATACAAAGAAAGCCCGAGTAAGAAATGTGAAAGTGCCTCTAGCCTCAACATTTTTTTTTTTTTTGCCAAAAATTAATGGAATAACCCTAACCCCTCCCCACCTCCCATAATGTTGTAGTGGCATTTTGAGACTTGGAGGTCTGGTGACGAGAAAAGCACGGGTCGGTCGTGTGAACCAAAGATTGCTGTCGTCGAAGTTCATAATGTAGTTGAGTTTCATTAATCTCGCCTGAGTTCTTTAGCTAACTCCCCCGCGAGCACGATTACAAGTGGTGGAGAGTCCTTATTCCGTCGAACATGCCAACAATCGAAGAAGTGCAAGGCATCGTGGCAGGACTTGTCAGTGTGGTGAAGGACTTAACTACAAATGTGTCTCAAGTTAATCAAACAGTTGGTACCATGTCCCAGTCGGTTCCTGCAGCGTCTCCACACAATAATACGTAAAGTCTTCGCATGCCTTCCATTCAGCCTCCATCGTTCCGTCGAGATAGCGGAGTGAAAGACGACATTTCAGAATTCCTTGAGCGCTTCTGACAGCAAACATCTGATCTTCCCGCCGACACAAGTTTTTAAGTTTTTTGCTTCTGTAACAACAATGCGTTGGCGACTTGCCAAGATCTGTCCTGTCGATAGCCAAAAAGCTACAGAAGGCTATGCAAATAAAGCGGCCGAGGAAAAACTTAACATTTGCATCGAACGGTTACTTGCAGGGTCTTGCAGAGTTTGGCGAATCGAAAAAAGACAAATGCCGCCGATTAGCAGCCGAGTTGAGCGCCATTAAACAAGAGCGTGGTCAGTCAGTTGAGCAATTTGCGTTTAAATACAAAAATCTGGTACATCAACTGACGAAGCTTTAGCTTGGCAAGGAAATCGCGAAAGATTGTCCCACCTTTGTCATTTCACAGTTTCTTTCAGTAAAGGGAATCCCATTATTGCTCAACAGCTCGTTGTGAAAGCTTCAGAATTTGAAACGCTCGATAAGACCGTTGAAGCTGCTCGTCGTGTTGAGTTGTCATTTCAAACTCCGCCCACCGCCTCGAATGCAAATCAGTCGCTGGATAAATGGAAAGTAACGCCACCGAATGCGTTTGTTTCTTCGACCGCTTTCAAACCTCAAGATCAGCACTCCCAATTTTGGGAAACAAATCATCTGTCGAGGTATTGCCCAAAACACTGCAAGGACACTTCAAAGAAAGCTGAGATCTGCAACAATTAAAATCGATTTCCTAAATCTAATTGTGAGGAAGATTGCAATAAATGCTCAAATAGCCTACAACACAAGTGCCAACGCTGTAATAAGTGGAGTTGTAAAGCTATTAGACATTCTGAAAATCTTCCAACAAGCATGTCTCGCAGTAGTGCTTTATCCGATGAGGTCTCTTTTCTCAGGCATCAGGCAGCAACTTGTACTCTTTGGTTTTATCAACGGAGTTGATAATGTACTCTTGTCTACTCGTCTGGAAAAATTTCAAGCTCAGGGTTCAGAAAATCCTTCATGTTCTATTCCTGTGAAATCTTCAAACCAAACCTCAACTTCGCCCTCACGACCACCTGCTCCAGTTACTTCTGATCAGCCTTCAAACTCTACTCCTTTATTTGGTTTACTTGCTGTTACCATCCCTGCAACTTCAGCAAAACCAGAATCTCAGTTACAAAACCGCAATATTCTGTGGACCTCCATTATTTCTGCAGGTGAGGGTCTGCCCTTGCAATTGGAGAGCTGCTTGTCTCGTGTGAGCGAAGTGCATGCTGATTTTGTAGCCTCTAGACGTCCTGACCTCAAATATTGTTTCTTCGAGGAGCCCATTTCTGTTACAGCTGCGGATCCTTAAAGCACTTGCCACCATGGAAATCCCTATCACATGGGAAAAAACACAGAAACTGTCTTGAATTCACTATGCTCGTTGTTCCAGAACATGTTTGACCAATACTCTTCGGGGAGAACCACCTTCATGCAAACCAAGCATTAGTTGATCATTATGTTCCTGTCGTCACCTTTCGGCATCCAAGCATGCAGTTTCGTGTCTAGGCCTCCCTCGACAATCCACTTACAGGATTTACTAGTGTCGCAGCACCCAATCCGTCCTAATCACACGAAAGGGGACAAACAGCGTCTAAGCCACACGTCAGTGTTAATGTCTGTGTCACCCTTTGTGCAGCTTTAATGGGTTATCAAGTGGTACGTCAACCACTTTGGATTGATGGTAAACAAATTAACCAGGTGTTAACATGCTCAGTGGTCCCTTTGATCTGAGCGAAATTTCAAGTCATGTGACACAAGACACCACTCACTCCAACAGTGATCCATGCTACAATGCACGGCTCGTAGACCTTCCTGGAACACCAGATTCTGTTCTAGAAGAAGTTCCTGACATATGTGTCACGTACTGCACAACCTTGGCAGTGGTATCTAAACTGAAGACGAGTATTCCTGAGAATTTCATTGTACGTGACATTAGGGACATGACAAGTGATGATATTGCTTAAGAAGCAGCTGACACTACTGCAAAGCAACTTGCTGATGGATGGCTTACATGGACAAACGCACAACAGCCACCTCCTTCATCAACACTTCCAAAGAACACTGGGCAGAAGCATTGTGGCTTACACTCTTGTGCACCAAAGCAGTGGAAACGTTCAGTCCAAACGAAAGAAATGGAAGTTTCTGGTCTCCGCTCATCAATGTTGTCTTCCTTCTGTGATGACGTACTAGAATTTGATAGTCAAGGTCACGAGTTTACTCCAGTAGAGGAATTACAATTATGCTACATTTCAAGCTTTGGATCTAGGTAGCCCGGCGTATTCTACTGTTGATGCAGATATTATGAAGCGATTCAAAGAACCTATCTGTCAATATCCTACTGCATTTCTCCTCCCTAGGAGTCCACTCAGAGCTGTTAAGGGATCTGAGCACAGAATTGACACAGGGGATGCTCCTCCCATTTACAATCACCCATACAAGAAAAGCCACCTGAACTTAGAGCAATCAAAACAGAAATCGATCGGATGCTTTAACTCAAGGTAGTACAACCAGGTCAGTCAGAATGGGGTTCTCCGTGCATCCTGGTACGCAAACCTCCGGAAAAAGGTCAACTGCAACCTCCAAGATTTGTGGTGGACTATCGTCGCCTCAACAGTGTGACACAAGGAGATATTTACCCTATGCCATCCATCTCTAGCGTTCTGGATGCTGTAAGCCAAGGAAAAGTATTTGCAAAATATGAGTTGGTCATTGGTTATTGGCAAATTCCTCATGATTTGACAGTGAGATTAACGTAAAACAGCATTCTGTACACATCTGGGATTGTATGAATTTCTAAGGCTTCCCTTTGGATTGAAACCGCATCAAACACTTTTCAGCGCATTTGAACACTGTGTTTGCAAATTATCTGCACATGGCTTGTTTTCTATGTGGATGACATAATTCAGTGGACAATGACGGACGAGGAAGCCCTTGCAAATTATTCGTTGTTGTTTCAGAGGCTGGTTAAAGTTGGCATGCAACTTAAACCTTCTAAATGTACATTCTTCGCACGGGAAATTGAAATACTGGGACATCGAGTCGCCTAAAAAGGTCGAACAGCCATCAGCGGGAGAAGAAGCAATCTTATCCATGCCCGCACCAACAAACATTTCTGCAGTCAAACGTTTTCTTGGGCTTTGTAGATATTTCAGAGACTTCATTCCCTGTATGTCTACCCGAAGACAAGCCTTGCGAAACCTCCTCAAAAAGGGTGTATCATTTCAGTGGACAGAAGAAAAGAGAATGACAGTTTCAAGACTTGAAGCAAGCCATCATGGCCCAGATATGATGTTGTTCCATCCAGATTGGGACGCTCAGTTTGAACTACACGTGGATGCTAGCAAGCTTGGATGTGGAGCCATGTTGGCTCAGGATAAGAATGGCATACTTCGCCCCGTGCCGAGCATTTTCACCATACGAATCTCGTTGGACAACTATGCACCAGGAACTCTTTGCTTTAAAATGGGGACTCGAACAGATTCGCTCTTACATAATTAACCGAAGAGTTAAAGTTGTAACAGACCCGCATGCAAATCGTAAATGCATGGTTAACTACCATAGACCACAGTAAAATTGAAAAGGCGTTCACTGTTAAAAAGGAATAAAAATATGAAGACAGAAGACAGTAGACTGGCTGTCGAAAGCTCATATGTTTAATAATTTTTACAAGAGAACGCCTATTCAATTTTACTATGATTAATCCTAGTAACGGATCCTCGATATTTTTACCATAGACCAGATCAGGCAAAAGTGGCAACTGAGATGGTGCATGAGCATGGCTGAGTTTAACTTTTCATTGAACACAGGAAAGATGAAAGAAATGTTGTTCCTAATGTTCTCAGCCGACACCCCGTCAAAGAGAACATTCCAGAAGACAATGTTGTTATACCTCCAGAGAACAGTCTTCATGATTATCGCAACCTCAGCTGATGTACTGCACGCATAACCCAGAACTTTATTCCTCAAGCTGATTGCCTACACCCAGGTTGTTTCGCTGCTGTTCAATTCCTAAAAGAACTCAATGTGAACGAAGGTGTTAGCTTCAACTCAAAACTTCAGTTGCAAGCCAGAGCAAGACCCCGCAAATTAGTAAATCGCAAGAGAGTTCATCTGCAGACTGTAATTTTCAAGAAAAATCTGGAAAATCTGGTGAATTTTTAAACCGCAATCGATCAAGTTTTGCAAAGAAACAGTTGCAGTATTACTGGCGCAATTTGTTAGTCGAGTTCCATAGCTCAAATCAAGATATTTCTCCAATTAAGAACTTTCCAAAGGAACACTTGCAATGGGTTAAACAAATGGCTAAGCGATCAGTTGTCATTGACGGTTTGTTAATGTTACGCTCGAGATGATGGAGGACCCGAATCACTACCATGTTATGGTACCCAATGACATTCAACTTCAACGTCGTCTCTTACGGGTCTATCATGCACGATTCGCCCATAGGAATGCATCGGGGACGTGAGGCTACCAATGGAGTCCACTCACACGACTTTAATTGAAGAAATATAGCTAAGGATGTGAAGAATTGGATCAGGCGTTGCCGTGCCTGTATCAAATTTACGTCTACTGATCCCAAACATGGACCAATGCAAATTCGCCTCTTTGACCGTCCCTTCAACACTACTGGTATAGACTATGTTGGACAATTACCTACTACCCCGTCTGCGGGTAACAAATGGCTTTTTACTGCTGTTTTCCTTACTGTAATTTCTCGCGTGCAATTCAAGTACCAGATAAACAAGCAAATACTGCAGCACGAGCTCTGTTTAATGACGTATTCCTGCAATACGGGGATTCCAGCCGAGTCTCGCAAAGTGATCAAGGTGGAGAATGGCTTAACGCAGTATTACGTCAGCTAACCAAACTTCTCTCAATTGAAAACACTGTTACAACTAGTTACCGTCCACGCCTAAATGGAAGTACCGAACGTGTTCACAGATGGTTGAATGCAGCAATAGGAATTTACTGTGAAAAGTATCAAGAACGTTGGTAAGAATTCCTGCAGCCAGCCGTATATGCGCACAGTCTCTCCCGTCCCTGGCACGGGTCAAATTAGTCCATTCGTGTTAGCATTTAAGCGCAAGGCACCATCGCCTAAAGTCATGACTCTTGACTTACCTGTCGAAACTCTCCCAAGGAGTGCCTATGCAAAGCAGCTTGTTTCCGCGTATGCAGGAAGCTCAAAAGCCTTTTAACAGCATCAAAGGAGATATGAAGAGAACTCAAACAGAATATTACGATAAACCATCCAGCGAACTTCACATTCCTGAAGGGAAGCAAGTTTATTTCAGAAGACCACCTCCAAGTTCACAACCAAAAGGGTCAGCCACACGGTTCATTCGTCGATCTAATGGTTCTTACATTGTTATAGGACATGTTCATGGTCGCTACGACCTGTTACGACTGCGACACAAATTCACTCAGGACGAGCTTAAAACACTTAACATTGAAAAGATCATTGTTGTACCATGCTGATGAACTTTCCGATGATCGATCTCACAAATTATGAAGATCAACTGCACAACACGGAGACTGTTAACCGCCCCAAATTACGCACCCAAAAGAGTTCAGTGGTTGATCCTGATTTGGCAAAGTTAGCATTTGCCTTTGGACAATATCTAAATGGTCTACCAGGCATATGCATCCGAGGCCTGCAAAGTTGTGTACCAGCAAATTCCAGATGATAAACTGAAATCTAATGTTTCTTCGCGGATATTAAGACCGTTGGGATCAGTTGTCCTGCCTTTTGAAATTAAAAAACGCTTCTCTGGCCTTACGGATCGAGTCTGTTGGAAAACATTTTTTCGATAGGAATTCATTGCATGTCGTTAGAAATGTTGTGGAGAGAAGAGGAAATATTTAGCTTCTCAACTTGTAATTACGCCGATCAGATCAAGCCACTGATCCAACGTACACCAACAGAAAGAGTGTCCACGGTTGCTTGCTTCAAAACTCTGGACTTTTAGTAAGGCTTTTTGAGGAATGTCAGGATAAAACGGTGAGATAACTTTGGAATACTGACTGGAGATCGGCCGCTTCATTCGCTTGCTTTGGTTTGTGTACAAAACAAAATAGGGTAATGTGTCTTTTTGTATTAATTTATGATTTGTATTTGGTAGTTGAACGCTTTTTTTCTAATATTCTTTTCACGTTTTTGATTTCAGAACTAGGAGGCATGGATTTATCTTTTGTTGCCGAATGTCATTGACTTGACCCATCACATACCAATCAATTTGATGCTAGTCTGTTACTAAATTTAAGCCCGTTCCAATGGGGTTAGTCGGGTTAGTTCTTGGATGGGAGACCACTGCGAAGTCCCAGTGACGACGATATCTAATTATTTTTTAAACTTGATTTCATTTTTTATTTTGTTTGGCCGTTGAAGCTATTTTCTTCTTTTCTTTCTACGTCTTTTTTATTCCTGTAATGGAAGCAATGGATTCATTTTGTTGTCGGTTTGGTAATGTCATTGACATGATCGATTTCCACTTAAGCCCGTTCATGGGAAACCACTGCGTATTGTCCCCGCGGAAGACTTCTAATCTTATGTATATATTTTTACTTCTTTTTCTTCACTTGATTTCATTGTTGTTCTTGGTTGTTAAACGCTACTTCCCAATCTTCGTTTCACGTTTTTTTGATTCCTGTATTGGGAGGAATGGCGATGGAATCCCCAAACAGTGCCGCTGCTAGCGGGTGTTGACTCACACAGCATGTGAGCGTTCTGGGCCTGATTGCCACTGCTATGGTTTTTTTTCTTTCGCGAGATATTTTGTTGTCTCTCCGGGAAGGTAGGAGATGAAAGAGCCAGCCTGGGAATCAGAAGTCTGAAGTTTCCACTGAAATTAAGCGCGTTCGAGTGGGGTTCGAACTTGGATGGGAGACCATTGCAAAATCCCAGTAACGAAGACATTAACCCCGGATTGGGAAATCCAATTTTATTTCCTTCAGTATTTCCAAACTTCGGTACGGCGATTAGAACTCCCACTCAATCAAACCAGTGTGTTCAATAGGCCATTGTGCCAAGCATTTATCAATCGAACAAGTGTGTTCATTTGGCCATTGTGAGTCAACACCCGTCATTAGAAAGCACTGTTTGGGAATCGCAATATCGTCCCTCCCAATAAAGGAATCAAAAACGTTAAAAGAACATTTGGAAAAAACCTTTAACAACCAAATACAAAGAGAAATCCTGTACAAATTAAGGATTAATTTAATATCCGTGGGGCACAATTGTGACTACGATGGAAAAAAATCATGTAAGAAAAAGGAACGAGCCCGAATTGTTACTGTGGCTGCCTGCTGCATCCCAGATTTTTATGTACAAACAAATAAGAATGTTTTGATCATGTGACCTACCAAATTACATTAATAACTATGTACATGGTTGTAATTCAAACCATAGGAAGACAATGTTTCAATGGCAAAACTCGCGGGCTTAAAAAGGATAATGATGAAGTATTGACACCAGAAATTATTTTTTTCCAGTTGCCCATAGCTCTCCCTCCGTTTTTGACTAATCCATGTGATTTCCAGAAGAAAACATGGAGTAATTTTGATGTCTGCGCGTTTTGCAACATTGCAATCAATCTGCACTGCCCTTGCAGTCTGGCTTGGGGAGGTTACCCAAATTGAGTCTCCTTGTTAGCCAATTAAGTTTCTAGGTAAGTGAGCACTATAATGTTGGGAAAAATTGAAAATTATCATTTCATCAGCTTGAAATGACATTGGTCCATGATTGTTCAATTAAACAAAAATAATTACCGTTCTTACGTGTTCTAAATAATGATACAAATCTTCTTTTATTGGCCCTTGCAATCCAGCCTCTGTCACAGACAAACTACATTGCTAATGATATTATCAGTCAGTTTGGGTATTGACTTTGTTTTTTTAGTTGTCTCCGGCTTCAAGGAGGCTATAAATATGTAATGCTGTAACATTACTTTCCACTCTTCTCCTTGTTATCCAAACTTTCTCCATGATCAATCACCATCTGCTGAGCCAATTACCATTACATCAACTTTCAAGCATGGCCCTGATTTTTTATTGCACACAAAAATTACTGCCCTGTAATCATGAGTGATGAGTCCATAATAATCTACTTTTAAGTTTATCTTCTTGGTATTCTTATCTGTTGATTATTAAGCACTCTTTGCTGCGCTTTCTTTTTGACCATCTGCAACCGTTTTAGAGCAGATTGCATGGCAACGTTTTGTGACGAGGATGACCCACTGCTTATTGATGGCTTGCCGCTTAGTGCTACTGCTGCTGCTGCTGCAGCAGATGATGATGATGTTGTGTTAGTGCTGAGCGCTGGGATAGCAAATGACTGATGCATTGCAGTTGAAGAAATCGGCTGAAAGTAAAAATTAAAAAAATCATAGTTTTGAATCATAAGGCATTTTTCAGTCCTACAGTTTTTCACGGTTCATTTGAACGGTTCAAGCAAATCTCCCTTTTTTGGGGGGGTGGGTGGGGAGTACCTTTTCCTTATTTTTTTACTTGCCAGTGGTGTTTTGGGATTGATTGCTTTTTAAAATATTGTTACCTCTAGAACTTTATGAGTAATACAAATAACTTAAATTTTTTGAATATTGTATCTTTGTGGAAACTTCAGGGATTGCTAAAGACGCCATATGTCAGGTTAGACAAAAATCATCATGTCATGATTATCACTGCTGTGCAGCACTTCAGCAACAAAAGAGATTTTGCTTTTTCAGAATTTCTGTGGGGTTCGAACATAACTCAACCCAGTGATAAATGTCACTTATTTGAACTAAAGAATGACATGAAATGAGGTTTTTTTAAAGAGAGTGATCATTGCTACCGCTTTCATTCCAACTAAAGCAGTTGCAGAAAGGCTGGAAAAATTATTAAAATAAAGGTGTCAACACCTGTTGGACGGACCCATGGAGCCACCTGAGTGATAATCAAATGCAAGTTCATATGAAATCCTATTAAACGTAAAGAGTACGATAAAGAATAAGTTCACATTATGTGAAATTTCATAAGATGTGCAGCAAGGTGACCCGGAAACACTGACCCCCAGTCCATGGACTACCCAAACGGACTACCCCAAAATACTATTCTAAGTGAGTACTATTAGTCGGAAGCTGCGTCACAATTAGTGCTAAGCCTAAACATCCATTGTAAACAACGTTGGTCAACAGTATTTAAGTCTAAGCACCCATTTTACAAAGGTTAGCTTTCAATAATTGTTGTGATGGCTGATTACTTCACGTAAGTGAAGTGAAACTGGTGCAACAATTATTGAAAGCTAACCTTTTTAAAATGGGTGCTTACACTTAAAGACTGTCGACCAACGCTGTTTAAAATGGATGTTTAGGCTTAGCACTAATTGTGACGCAGCATACGACCAATTGTACTCTCTTGAAATAGTATTTTTGGGGTAGTCCGTTTGGGTAGTCCGTCAGGGTAGTCCATGGACCGGGGATCAGTGTTTTCGGGTTACCCTGTGCAGCAGGTAAGGTTACTGTGCTTTTCACTGGTTAAATGTATCAACTTCAACTGTCTTGATTAATCTTCATTATCACCATCATGAAACCAACCTTCACATCACTGATAGATGGCCTTTTAAAGGAAGCCATTGGAGTGGGTCGACTGGATAATGAAACCGGTTTACTTGATGTTGTTGACTCTGCTGGTCTCGATTTTGGGGATGCACTGCTTGCCTAAAAATATTGCAAAGATATAAAGAAACATAGATTGTTAAAGTTGTGTAAGCCCTTAAGCTTTATTAGCTGGATTCACATTCTTGTGCACTGAATGCCATTTGGTTGCCATGCAACAATGTAGCAGTTGCATTATCAACAACTACATGTATCAACCCATGCCTGCATTGACAATGTTCATCCATACCTAAGAATACACATTGTTGAAAATATCAAAAGTAAAAGTCACATGGAAAACAGTTGCTCTGGTTGCAAGATTTAAAAAGGTTATTCATGTAACATTTGACAATAAACACTTAATGACTGGTCCCGAGGGAAACAGTTCATTTTGTTTCCTGAGAATCTCAATGTTTCCCCAAGGAAAACAGTGTGATTCAAAGGGAAACAAAATGAACTGTTTCCAGAGGGACCAGTCATTAATTAAGTGATTTGTTATATAGCACAAAAATAAAAAATTAATGTGCAATGGCAACAGCAACGGCGGCCGTCGGTCAACATTCGCGGGTAACACGTACGTCCACCCCTCCATGCATGCCAATGTGACCAATATCATGTGACCACATTGCGGGCTCAAGTTAAAAGCTCATCGAGGTCAGCTGGGGGGGGGGGGGGGGGGTTATTCTTAAACAGTAGATCACAGTGTTAACTTTGATGCAAGTCATAATTGCATACCATCTCTCTCATCCGTTTGACACACTGACGACAGTACCAAACATGTCTTATATCATTCACTTCACTGTCCATCACTCGTGGCTCATGGCACCTCTATAACATATAAAGGAAAAAAATCACAATGCTGCATTTAAGGCAAGACTTTAAGCTTTATGTCCCTTCTTCCGTGCTCCTAAACCCACTGCATAATACTGTTGTCAGTAAAGTGTACAGCTGTAGTTTGACTTCCTAGAAATATGAAACACAAGCCTGGAAAGACAGACCTTAACCCTTTGATGTCCAAACCGGTCTAAACCGGCCAGACTAAGGGTGCGTTCGATTGACCCCATTCCGGAATAAGAATATGTGGAGTGATGATTAAAACGGCATGTTTGACGCGTTTCGAAGCAGCAAGGATAATAAAAATATGTTTAAAATAGCATTTTAGCAGACGTTTGGCAATTTTATGTGAATCTCCGTAAAAACAAAGGATTTCTAACTTATATTCCATGTATTCCTATTCCGGAATACGGTCAATCGAATGCACCCTTAGTATTTTACTCTGTCTAATGCCAGATGATTTCACTTGTCAATGGGGAAGCCCTGGGAGTCAATGGGTTGAAGTCATGTTAACCAATTGACTCCTGGGACTTTGTGTCGGCTAAGAATAATTACTTCGATTTTTGATTGGTTTACTGGATAGTCTCGGCCCTTTTTGATTGGCCAAAGTAATTACTTTGGTTTTAAGACACTCGATTGAAATTCGCTCTAAGCCATCAATAAATAATTTGTACATTTTCAGCGATGTCTTCAATATCAAGTGCAGGAATTAGAAAAAGACAGTCTAACATTTGGGAATGCAAGCCACATGTACCACAAAAAAGTAATAACTAACAGCCTCTTGAGTGCAGTTCATTGCTTTTTTTGGCCTACTTAAGCACTCAACTGAAACACCAGTTTACGTAATTCCTTACCTGATGATACAGAGAATGACATTCGTGGCATTCTACAAGTTGGTTTCCTGGAATTTTACTTTCCTCTCTGAAACAGACCACAATAATTATTTACCGGTATACTTTATTAGTCAAACTATTACATCATTTCAACACAAAAGGCCAAGTGAACATGCAGAATATGAGACCATAATACACGGTACAGTGCTGTACATTTAGTATCCTAGTAGCATAATTATGTAATGGACAAACTCAGCACAAGCAGGTGTACGAACCTGGCTTTTTTTACCATTTGAAATACCCAACCTGGCTCCTTTACCATTATGTATACCCACTGGGCATTTTTTGTTTCATTCGACATACTGACTGGGCACTTTTGTACCATTCTATATACCCACTGGAAGCCACAAATGGCCGCAACTATAAGGTCAAACCTATGGTCACCAGAAATACACTACAACTATAGGGCAACAAATGTTACCTTAGTTTATGCAGTTTATTATCATTATACATTATTGCAAATAAATGAATTACAATGTGTTTACAAAAATGAGGCCCACGTAGAAAAAATTGGAAAGGACTGGGTAAAATTATCGAAAATATTAGTTACATATATGTAATTGTATACTTGTATACAAAAAATTCACCAAAAGAGATAACAGATAATAAAAATATATAAAGCTAAAATTATTGAAACTTACAATAATTATTACTCGAATGGGTTGCCTAGGAAAAACAACTGAGTTTAATTAAAACATTCTCTTTTACATGTACATTTATAACTAGTTGTACTATTAACGAACAAAATGATATAATTTGAAACGAATCATATAGTGAACTACAGATATGAAATCAACTGAAACTATGTTCCTCACAGTTGTGAACACAATTTAGCAATTGCGAAGAGAAGCCCGAAAAATTTAGGACTTCAACAGGGTTCGAACCTGTGACCTCGCGATGGTAATGCAACACTCAAACCAACTGAGCTATCAATCTGGTCATTTGTGGGTTCAAATGTTCAGTAAACAATTGCTAAAATTGTGTTCATAACTGCGAGGATCATAGCTTCACTTGAGTTCTGCTATTATTGTTTCTTAATGAATAACCATGTGCACATGCCCTAATTTGTGTCAAGTGCTTTGATAGTGGGCCACCATCAGTAGTAGTTTTAAACTACTAGATAAGATTAAAATTATGTATTAAAATACATAAAGCTTTGAGTCTTGCGTCCAATCTGGAACAACGAGCTGACTTTAATGCCACATTATACGACGTTCTTGGGTATTATTATACGAAGGGCACGTTTTTGGGGGAAGTTTGTTTCTTTCTCCATAAGGAAACAAACTTTGCATTTCTTAGCATTAAGCTTCATCCAGTTGTTGGCCGCCCACTGGCAAGCAGAGCCAAGGGTAGTTTGAAAGGAGGATTTACTATTTGTACAAATCTTCAGCCACATACTTTCACATCTTTGTAGCACATGAGTTTGTGCTAAGGTCATTTACCATAAAGTGGAAGAGGATAGGCCCTACTTAAGCACCCTGAAGGACCCCGGACCTAGCTGGCAACCAGTTAAACACTACTGAGCCTAGATTTACATGTTGATGAAATCTATAGCCATGGCAACAAATACAGCTCCACTCCATGGGTACACCAAGCAGGCATTTCTTGGCCAACACTAGGAAAACATTTCTTTGATCAACACCATGCAAACATTTCTTTGGCCACTACACTACACCCAAATAGACAAATGTGTTGCCCAAAGCAAATGCAAGACCCTGCGTGTGCTCAATCCTCAATAAACGCCTTCAATATAGCTTTACCCCGACCACCATGCAAAAAGGTGAACGCGGTGTCAACTGCCTATAACACACAAATGCTCCAACTGTGGGAAGGACTTTGCGATGGCCGCATGGCCAAGTATGCCTCGAGGCCAACCGTGGTGAAAACCAACAAACTGCTTGCGGAACTGTGGTGCTTCAGGCAAAAACACCGTGCAGGAAGAAAAAGTAGTGGCGGCCTGGCAACAGCTTGAAGTGGCCTAGCAACAGCTCAAAGAGGACCAGCAAGAGCTAGAAGTAAAACAGGCAACAGCTTGAGGCA
>OX421447.1:12226573-12239073 GCA_949126865.1 Montipora capitata
AATACTAAAAATTATTTTAATTAACATGAAATCAAGGCAGGAGGGAACATCAGTAGGATTTGTGCCAGTCCCTTGCTTTCAACTAATCTGCGTAATGCAGGTATATTGTTAAAGTTGCGCGTCAAAGCACAGAGCCATAGAAGCCGAGAAGAGATGTAAATGGCGGAAAGCTGGTGAGACTTGGACCCTAGATCTCAGATCCTACCTTTGAAACAAAAACATCTGGACCCAGTTGTTTAAAAAGTGGATAACTCTATCCACCGGGTAAATCATTATCCATAGGATAGCACAATTGGTTTTGCAATGACTTATCCACTGTATAATGATTTATCCAGTAATAGTAAAGTCTATTTACAAGACAAGTGGCCCATTAGGCCGGTGCTTATCCCGGTTTCTGTTGCATGAAGCGACTAGGCGACTAGGAGTATTTCTACTCCCCCCTGGATGGAATTAAATTTACCAGTACCCATTTATACAACTTGGTGAAGAGAGGCACCATGAGAGTAAATTGTCTTGCCCAAGAACACAACACTGTCAATGTTCCCCAGCCAGGGCCCAAACCCAGACCACTCGCTCCAGAGTCGAGTGCACTAACCATGAAGCCATGATGCCTCCCCGATTTATCCAGTTGATAGTGCAATCCATCTTTTGAACAACTGGGGCCAGATGCTGTAAAGCTGAATGTCTTTATTACCTTTATCTGCAATTAATGGACTTATAAAAAGGAACATGCACCTGTCTAATGAGCACTCAAATGTAATTTTCATTTTCTGCTGATGTGACCTTAACTGCCCTTTAGATATTTACAACTGTCTTACTATACATGGCTTGGCAGTTTATGAAAGTGGGATACCAGATTCAGTACTTGAAATCACCAATTTCTGGAAAAGAACAGCCTACGACATTGGTGGAGACAAGTATTCTCTGGATGACATTGAACATGGGATTCTAAGAGGTGCTGTTAATTAAGTCTGCATAGATCTTCATACTGTAACAAACAAAGTGTTGCAAAATGACCAAAAAACTGCGCAAGTCACGTGTTTGTCTTTTAAAGTCCTCAGGGGCAGATCCAGGATTTTTCTTTAATAGGAGGTGCACCACTAAGGAATGGCTTAGCTGACTGGTGATGTTTTTTTCTTCCAGAAAACCAGTTGTATTAGAAAACCACAGGTTGTCTCAGGGAGGAGGGGTGGGGGGGGGGGGGGTTGAGGGGGAAATAGCATTTCCTGTCTGTTTCTAACAATAAGGCTGGGATAATGCTTAATGTTATTTTTAGGTCAGGGTAAATGCACTGGTTTATCTTCACTTGAGGAGCAGCATTATTGTCTGTATTCTGAGACATGTCTTGAGTGATGTTGAATTTGGGGAAAAGAGCAGAGGGGCACAGTCTTCTTGACACTTATTGAATTTGCATGCATCTACCCTGGTAATTACTAATTGTATTTCTGGACATACTGGTATCTGAAGTCCTTCATGAAAAACCTTAAAGTGCCCCTGTGACAAAAAAACAATCACTTCCTTTTTTTCTTCAGATTTTGAAAGTGTGTTTGCTTGACACCTGACTGAAAAAATTTTGAACTTTGATTTTTATCCAAAGGCCATTTACTTCGGGTGTAAGTTTTGGATTTCACAGTTCACGATTACTCACGTTCGAAACTGACCAATTGGGCCTGAGAGGGTTGGATCAAGGGAAAAGTGACGTCAAAGGCTCACTAGCTTAAAATTTCAGCGTGTGATTTGCAACTTATTATATGACTATGTAGCTCCGTGAGCAGGCAAGATGAACCAAATCGTGCGCTGTGATTGGCTACCCGAGCAGGCAAGATGGAGCAATAATGCCCGCTCGGGATTTGTCGCTTGGTCCCACAAGATCAAAGATCATTTTTTGGTGTTTTAAGTCATATAATAAATCCTTTATTGACCCAGCTTGTTCCGTCAAGATGGCTGGATATTGGCCTCGTTCTTTTTTTGCGTGTGTATTGACCTTGACTCCGTCTCGGTCCATAAACACGCAAAAAAAGAACCTGGTCAATATCCAGCCATCTTGACCTCACGCTTGGTCAGTAACCCATATTTATTGCATATGCAAAACTCGAGTTTAAAAGTCTGAAAGCCCAAAACTCCCTTGCTGCATATTAATTCTACGGTGTACACACACATTGCATTCTTGAACTAGTGAACCTCTGACGCCATTTTCTCCTCATTCCAGCTCTCTCAAGATCTTAAAGTTAGCAATGGCAGACCATTAACCCATTGACTCCTAGAAGTGAGACTTAAACACCAGACGATTTTACCCATCAACTGGGAGCATCCAGGGGAGCCCTAAGAGTGAATAGATTAATGGAATTTCAAGTCGTAATATCCAAATCGTTCCATAACTACATTGCTCTAGCATATCGAAGAGAACTCTGAGAAGTAGATTTTATAAGACAGGGATGATGAACTCATGGTGATTTTAAGCGTGTCGGTCACACACATCTGAATGTTTGTAAAACCTGTTGCTTCAAGCTAGGGGATGATGGCCATTTAACTTGAGATTATTATTTCACAGGTAACAGACCTCATCCCTCAGGTGGAAAGCCATTATTTGCAGAAGGTGAACCTCGTTGCCAGTTTATCGTATCAGATGTAGATCCTAGGATACACTTTGCCTTAGTGTGTGGTGCAAAGGTACATTTTTTAGTCTTGTTTTACTTTTTCTTGTAAAAAGTTTTGTACTCAACCAGGCATTTCTTTAATAATTTTGCCTAATCTCATCTTCAAGCACCACCCGCCATGAGCCGAAACCACAGATGCCAAAGTCAATCATCTTTGGTGACGTACATTTGTACATTCGAACTTTACGATGGAAAATCATGGAATCTGTACAAATCTTTGTACTGAAGAACCTCTAGAAAGGAATCATATCGGCATTCGAGCTGTAAACTAAACAAAAACCCCACTTCACTTTCTGGAGGTGGCCGGGAATCTTTGCCAAAAACGGCTATTGGGTTTTCAGAACTATAAAACTGTTGGCCATCTGTCTGTTGGGCGACTGTTGGCTTTTTCTTGATTGTGTGTTTGGCGACTGCTTACTGTCAGTCAAATAGGGGATCTGCTGTTAGTTTTTACCAAAACCTTGTTGACTTCAATGTATTTTTTAGCTTTCTTCTTACTTGTGTTGCCATAAATTATTTGGCATGCATACCCATTAATTGATTGGTATCCATTCATAGTCCAGCTTCATTCTTGGCCAATAAAACTGCAAGATCATAACAAATGCAGGTTAATGAAATATTGAGCAAGCTAAATTAAAGGTAGGATACCATTCATGCAAAACTGGGGCAATAACAATAATTGTTATTGTTTCAGTTTTGAAAGAATAGTAACGAAAACATTTTCTTATTTTGCATATTTTTGATAATTTTACTACACTAGTCTTGTCCAGCAATCAGAGTGTTCACTGGTGATAATCTGGAACGTGGTCTTGAAGCTGCAGCTAGGAGTTTTTGCTCACAAGAAGTGTGCATTGATAACAATGAGGTATTTTTGATCATTTGCAGAGAAGAGTACTGGAATCCTACATGTACTTTCAATTGTTATTCCCATTGAAATTAATTAAGAGTTTATGAATGCCTTCATGCAGTGGAGGGTTGTTGTGTTAGTATACAGTGCAGGTAATCACATGATTGTGAGTACAATTTAGAATAAAATAGCTGTACAAGAAAGGTTTTTCAATGAGTGACAAAAAATTGGGCGAGTACAATTCATAGCCTTTGAAAAAAAGTGACAAAATGCTTTCAATTGGTTACTCCAAATTGCACAAAAAAATTACATGATCACTGGTTATTAATAATATACATGATACCTTAAATTGTAATAAGTAGACACTTCGAAAATATTGAATTATTTAGGGCTTGCATTTGATTGGCTATGAGTATCTATGAGTTTCTTTCATTTGATCATTGACCAATCAGAATGCTTGGATTGTTATCTTTTTTGTGTCTAATTATTACCTCTCTTCTACACTGTACTGTTTCTCTTAGCCAATCAAAATCTGGACAATTCTTCATGTACTGTAACAGCAGTTTCTGGCTTTTAGTTTCTGTGATCCCACATTCATTCTTTTTATTAGATAAGATATTTTTTCTTTCTTTCCTTTATTCTTTTTCCTTTTAAAGTGACTGTGAAGTATTTTGGAATACTTCTCTCATTCCAGAGATATTCATTACAAGTTTTTGTTCAAAAATTGATGACGTCACAAAACTATGCAATTATGACTGTAACAAATCCCAAAATTGAAAATATCTCCAAAAATATCGGAGTAATGATATTCAAACCAGTAATGTACAGCAGATGAGGCACAAAGTGAGATCCATTAAGATGTTGCCATGGCAACACTTTTATTTTCAGTCTCATTTCATAGTCTCTGCAATGAACCAAATATCTCGGATTTTGAACAGATAAGTACAAGCAGATGGTCAGACTTGAAACACATGGGCTGCCCATAATGCTTTACATTTCTGTACAAGCTAATACCAAGAGTGAACATGTCTTATTACGACAATAAACAACAAAATCAATCCTGCGTTAAATAGACCCAGCAGGAAAAATGGTTGCCATGGCAACATCATAGAGGGTATCATTTTGTGGCTTACTTCATGTAGATTGCTGCTGCCAAGTTTGAACAACACCAACATTTTTCAATATTTTCGGAGCAGTCACTGTAAAGTTTGTGATGAATATCTCAATACCGAAAGACGGTGGTACTCCAAAATAGAAAACACCATTCTTCATCATTTTGAAAGGTCTTTAAAACAAGTAAAAAAGATGTTTTTTACTTATCTAGGCACTTTTAGTAATTGTACATAATTGTAATTCACCATGTACAATGCAAATTACATAATTTATTCATCCTGACAGTTTTACATTGTATAGATCTTTATAAGAATATAATGCACTGGGTTTTTCTTTCCCTTTTCAATCAAAACAGTATAGTATCTTTATCAACATGATTATTTCACATGGAACAGTCCCTGAAAAATCCCAAAAATTTGTTTTTTCAACTTCAAGGTTACCATGTCAAAAATATTCCTTTGGTACAAACAGGACTTTGGGTCAACAGACAAGGAACTTTTAAGGTGTGTCATTAGAGATGACCTTTAAATACTGGTAGTACTACTCATACATTTTTGTAACGAGTCCTTTTTTAGGCTCATCAATGTCACATGTTTAAATAAAGTTTTTTAGTTTTTTATTTTCAGTACATACATGTACATGCATATGTATACAAGAATTTCTGAAATCTTGACTTGTGCCTTTGTGATGAAATCTTAACTTGTGATTTTGCTGGGATGGTTGAATCTTTGATTACTGCACTCTCCAGTAATAATAAAATTAATAGCTATTATATAGTCTACTGATCATTTTCATGGACCACACTCGTGGGAACACGATTGTTGTCAGACATAATAACCTCTGTGATATCAGGACTTCAGACAACAACTTTAGAGGACCCTGTTCGATTTGCAAAATGTCAATGGAATCATGTAGAACTGCTCTTTGTTTGGTCCAATATCCAAATTACGTTATTTGTAGGTACATGTATAGCTTTGTCAAGTTCTGTCGCAATTTACAGAATATTTACTTTTCATTTTAATTTGACTTGTACAGTGTTGTGAATTAAGGTGATGCCCTGGTTTTGCATTGCACGACCTTACTGCGTATACTTTTTTGCGTCATTGGCAAACGCATTAGCTCCCGCACATTGCTAAAGTGGCAGATTTTCATTGAGGAAAATGGCTATTTTTTCCTGAATGAGCATGGTAGCCCCCACTCTTCCTTTTAATGGTCTTACCAATCGTAATAGGTACACAGAGAGCATTTTATGGAGAAAAAAGTTGGGTAGTAGAAGTTGTAGTATTTATAATTATATAAAATAATAATGATGTGAAACTGCATTTGGAGCCAGACACTGAGTGAGTGGTGATGATGTCACAGTCCAATTTGCTTACATTTCTTTGCAAGATCGAGCAATTTGAAATCACTTTACTGAATGATTTTAGCCCAGACAGACAAGTAGGCTCAAGTTTTTAGTAATAGTCCGTAGCTTTTGCTATACAAGAACATTTTATCAGTTAATCAAGTTTTGAGCGCTTCTCGTGTAATTCAGTGAAAAACACTTAGAATAAAGGGCATGCAGTGCGAAAACAAGCACTGTGCCCCCATCTTTTTATTGCATTTTTTTTAATGTCCTGTGCATGAATATAAATTGTGCCAAGTTTGGCAAAAATCTGGATAGTACGTCATTTTCAAGGGATTTACCTTAAGGGTAAAAAGTACTGGTAAATGAAGTTTTTAGATGAGCCAACTTATAAGTATAGAAATGCCATACCAGTGATCAATGTTTTAGGTTTGCCAATTGAGTGTTCTCTTCTACCCGACTTTTACGCTGAATGTGTACTATTTCAGGTGGGTTTTTCAGTATCTTCCTGAAGAGGAACAAGAAAAACTGAACTTCCTTCTGGGCACACCAGATATTAAAGTTAGTTATAGGGAGTATAATTGGAATCTTAATGGATCAAAGTTGTAAACCGTTTAACAGTTGTGAGTAAATTACTGCAGGCAGTAGACATCTTTAATTCAAAATTTCTTGTATGCTCTTCTCAGTGTAAATAACAAAATGATATGCTTATTATGAATTAATAAAATATTGTGCTATTGTTGATAGGTAAAAAGTCATGGTCATCTTAATTTTCCTTTTCTTAATTAAGTCTATGATGTTTATGAGTAAGGAAGGGTGACCCAAAAATTAATGGAAATTTTCTAATAACTGATTTCTGGATGCTGTTTTCCTCCATTTGAAAGCAAATCTTTATACAAAACTGTAAAATGAAAATGAATTTGATTTGCATGAAAATGCCCAGCTAAGTTTCATTTGTGTAATTGCGCACCAAGACTAGCTTAATTTTAAACAGAGACAACCCACAGTTCAGAAATGGGTATTAAACGTGATTTCATGCAACTGTTTGGTTGGCCAAGTGTCTTTACTCCTACAAAAACAACCTTTGTGGAAATGTGGGCCAAACCACTGCCCTGGATTGTACATGTAGAAAGTCCACTTTCAGCTGCTATAGACCGGCCGTTGGTAGCCTGCGTAGCATGGCGGTTTTTTGTCGAGCCGGGCGGCACCAGCGGCGAAGCCGCGAAATTCGCGCGCGAAGCGCGCGAGAACGAGCGGCGAAGCCGCGAGGAAAATAAAAACCGCCTGCCCGGATTCGAGGGGTTTTTGACTGCCGCCCCCTTCACATCATTTTGACACCCGCGGTGACAACTTGTCTGGTTTCAATTTCCCCAGCCAATCATAGGGTTGATAGTAATATGAAACTTCGCGAGAACGTTTGGCAAGAAATCAAAACAAATCCTCATGCTCTTTCGTCTTTTTCGATGGCTACGAAGGGCGATACGCCGAAAAAGCCTGCCAATGTTCAACGGGCTATTTCAAGCGTCAATGATAATTGTAGATTGTGTTGTTGTCCGCTAAAGATTAAATACGGAGAATTAAAAAAAAATTCGTATATTTCAACGCAAAACCTTTTCAAGGTCTCTAAGCGCGAAGGATGCATACAAGGTCTGACTTTGGCAGAACTCTGTTCACATAATGTTCGCCTATTGGACTGAAAATTGAAAAATCTGACACGTTCTCTGATCGAGTATGTCATGCCTGTGGTAGGAAAATACGGAACGCATTTGATTTCCATACCTTCATCGCCTCAAACTTGAACAGAGAGAAGGATAACTCGGCTGTGATGGAAGTTGATGACCATTCTGGTAGATTCAAGCGGCTTTTGCCAACAACTATTTCATCGCCAGATAGAAGTCCTCAAGCCAGAAAAGGGAAAAAAGCAACTGGACAAAAGTCATCAGCGAAAAAATCCTTAAGTTTTAAAGATGTTTCGAGCTCTGTGGTTAACACTGACAGCGATCACAACGAACTCTCTACTTTAATTAAACAGCGGATGACTCACCTCAGGAAGCTGGCGAACTTTTTCTCTCATATCTAAACGTGGAAGACTTACTTGAAAGTTCAAGCACCGAAACTAAAGTGGTAATTGTTAACCCGGGTGTCGCGTTGAAACGTTCAGCTCGTTTCATGATAAGACGAAATCGATAATAGTAAATCTGTGCAGAAAAAAATGGAAAACGGTTGCGAATTTGACATTCTGTGTGTGATTCGTCGACCACAATCGCCGACACGGCTCGATGTAGAGCACTGTCTTCTTTTTTAAAGCGGCAAGGAATGCCTTTAATTTCTAACACCGTCTCAGCGGAGCAATAGAGAAATTGAGGTGCACTCTCTCGAACCGCATTAAGTGCTTCCGTCGTAAGTTCCATTGCCGTGCAGTTCAGCGACAACATTTCGGAAATCTGGTCGTCTATAATACTTTTCAACGGGGCAATGACAATCACACACGTTTTCGATGAAGAGATTTCTTCTTTGGCAAGAGCAAAGGCAGTATAGATCATGCTCTTGCCAAAACCTGTTGGCAAAATTGCCAAGAAGTCTCTCCCATGAAGAAGATTGTTAATGACCGTTTCCTGCTCTGGCTTCAACACAACTGCACTATTTCCCGACGAATATTCAAGAGCGACAACGCTCTAGTTAATGCTTCTGCCATATTTTGATTTTGTTTTGACGAGAAGATTTGTTCAGTCTCTCGAAAATTACCAAAATATTGATTGACGGGTGAGCATTCTGAACCAATTGGAACGATCCGTACGCTGGCATACGACCGACTCAAAAAAGCCCCCCGTCCGTGCAGGCGGTTTTTCAGTTGCTCCTGCCCCAATCTCCTCGCGGTTTTTCTGCCCTCGCCGCCTTTATTACTTAGCAACCAAAACCGCCATGCTACGCAGGCTAGGCCGTTGGCAAAACCTGGATCGGATCGGATCGGATCGGATCAATAACAAAATTCCCGCCAAAAGTAGACACATGAAATCCCTAGGTTACTTACCACCTTTGCTGTTGTCTTTCGGGGAAAAGTTCGTACGCGCGTTATTTCAATAAAATCCTAACAAACTATACATGAGAAGAAAGGGTAATAAATGTAGACAGTTTTTTATGCAAGGGCCAGCTGAACAAAGTACAAGTGCCGGATCTTGACCAGCAATTAAAAACAAAATAATTATGCAAGACTGGTTGTACGGCCGTGAGGATATATATATATATATTTTTGTTTCAGACCAATATTTCGTCAGGCACGGCCGGACTTCCTCAGGTTGTGATTTCACTCCTCAGTGATTTAACTCCCTGAAGAAGCCAGGCCGTGCCTGACAAAACATTGGTCAAACGAAAAATATATATCCTCACAGCCGTACAACCAGCCTTGCATAATTATTTTGTTTTTAGAATGTAGTTTACGTTAAAAAATGTAGTTCAACTGAATTGTCCTTTTAGTAAGTGTCAGAAGCCGTTATTAAAGATGTGAAACCACCCAGGTTTCTTCTATTGCATTTATGAGGCCTTCCAAGGGGGCTTCTGATGTCGATTTGTCGCTCATTTTCCAGCCCACGTGTCGCTGATTTGGCTAGAGACAAATGTCGCTGTCGTTTTTTCGCTGCAATACAATTGTCGCTGTCGCTTTTTCGCTAGAATACAAATGTTAGGTAAACGTTGTGTCCTGTAATTTTGTTTAATTTAAAGGGTAAAAATTTCCTTCTTTTTATAGAAGATCAACCACTACTGAGATCACCATTACTGAGAAAGCCAGAGATAGGCTTTTGAACGGTTTTGGTGATCTTAGCGACCTTAATTAACGGGCTTAGCCACAGGAGCCTCATTATGGCACCAACCTGTGTTTTTCTGGAAGAGAAACAGTTAAGGACGCGTCACTTCCAAGATTTGCTAACTACTATAATTAGTTTGTAGAACAGTTTCTGCCGCGACTTTTGGCGCTCATTCTCTTCTCGGTCTCTGATTCCACACGAAAATAAAATGGCTGACAGTTTGGAAGTTTTTACTGTGGCAGAGTTTGCTGACTGGTCACAGTCATTGCATATCACGCTTCCGGCATGCAAAAGAGAAAACAGTTTATTCCCCACCTTTTAAGGCCCGCCCGTCAGAATTGATCAGAAAGTTTGTAAAATTCTGGGCTGTAAACCCTGGCTTACACAATTCGTAAGTAGTTTTGGGTGGGCTTATAACTTTGGGGGGGGGGGGGGGAGAGGTGTAGGGGGGTGGAGAGGGGCTATAAGCGGATACGAGCTACGGGAAGTGTTTATACGGTTAAGCCCTCGCAATATCAATTATTAATTTCTGTCATTGCTAGACACTGCTTAAGCTTAAATGCAAGGAAGACCGTCAAAACCCTCTTTGTAATTATTAGTCAGTAATTACTGGTAAACAGTGTCAGACAACTTACCTTTCCTTCTTTCCCCTCGTGGCTCTGTTTGTCCTTCTTTTTGCTTTTTTTGAGAATGATGTGACTGCTGTGCGATTTTTTAATGTTTTCCCATTTCACGTACTCCAAGTTAGCAAGAAGCGCCAGAAAAGCCCGGGGGGGGGGGGGATTCTCCCTTATAAGGACTTAATGGGGACGTGCGGCCAGCCAGGGTATGTTTTTCGGGATTTTTGTCTTAAACAGGGTATCGAATTTATCATTTTTTGTCTTAATCAGGGTATCGATTTATCAATTTTTGTCTTAAACTGGATATCTTTTCTCGGACGATTAAGATCAAAATTTTTACAAGCCTTTGTTAATTAATATTGACTTCCCTTGACTTTGGCATTGATACCAGGCACATTAAATGTCTTAAACAGGGTATCAAAAATCGGAATTCTGTCTTAAACAGAGTAGGAATATCAGCGATATTTGTCTTAAACAGGTTCAGGGTATGAGGTACCTTAATTTGCACAAGCAATATACATGTAGCAACAACAACAGAAGAGAAGATTTAGAGTCATGCTGGCCTGGTCGGTCGTGTCGCTGTCGAAATAACAAAGTGAAAAGATGTCGCTTTGTCGAAGTTAAAAATAGATTGTCGCTGTCCAAAATTGTCGCTTTTTTTCCGTCAGGTTCTGTCGGCTGTCGGTGTTCTGGAACAAGATTGTCGCTACATTTCTTGCAATTTTGGAGCGATGTCGCTTGTCGCCAAGAACCCTAAGGAAGGCCTCATTTATCGGGTATCGGATGCCGCAGCACGAGCAAAATGACTTCACAGTGTTATTCACAAGCCATCAATCAACGAAATTGTGTCAGGCTTTTTCGATATTCTGATTGGTTGTTTAGATATCCGCATCTAAGGTTGGAGTAGCTAAAAATATGGGAGACGTGTTGTGTAAATGGACGCCACGGCAAAATATTTTAAATATCGGAATTTCCCGCCGCACTTTTTGTGATTGATGCCTTATGAATAACATTGTGCAGTGATTCTGCTCGTGCTGCGGAATCCGAAACCCGATAAACAGTTGGATAAATTCAACAGAAGAACCCTCGGTGGTTTCATAATTTTTTATCTTGTCGGCTCCGATCCTGACACTTCCTAAAAGGAAAACTCGCTTAAACTATATTTTTATCGTAAACTACATTTACTAAGCTTTCTTCAGATGTATAGTTTGTTAGGATTTTATTAACGCGCGTACGAACTTTTTCCCGAAGGACACCCGCGAAGGTGGGAAGTAACCTTAACTGGTGACCCAGGGATTTTGTCCACTTTTGGCCGGAATTTTGTTATTGATCCGGTCCGAGTTTTGTCGATCCGGTCCGGTCCGGTCCGGTCCGGTCCGGTCCTATGGATCGTTTTCACTGTCACGCAACAAAAAAATCAAATCGAAACCGTTCAATGAAATAAGCCAAAAACTTGAAATGTTGTAGGAGACAAATTTCTAATTCACCTCACCAATTCTCAGGTCTGTTCGGTACATCGTTTCGGTGTTATTTGTCAAAGCGTTTCACGCAACTTTATAGAGTTTTGCATGTTTTGTATTTGTACTTTTCGCTCATGAGATAAAATACATGAGTATGAACACGTCTCCTAATGTACTTGAAACGCTCAGACTGCTGAGATTCATAAGCATAGACATATTTTTCAACCAAACAACTTTGTATCATGGTGTCACGCAAGGTGACAATTCCGAAATTCAAAATGCTGTATTTTCGAAACAAAAGACGTTGTGGAACTGGAAACTTGCAAAAAGATTTATTTCTAGGTCATCTTCAAAGTCCTAGAGACACCTTGCGATCATGATTTTAGAATGTTGATGACGTCACTGTGAAAACCATCTTTTCAATGAATGCCATTTAAATGCCCACCCATGTATGGAGATAAATTTAACAAAATGCTCTGCATTGAGTGCTTTTCAAACTTTGTCATGAAATTAAGAAGATGAAGCATAATATTGAGGAGCCTAAAGGGGCGTTCCTTCGGGATGATCCGAAAAAGGATCACTGATCCAAGATCACTTGAATCACGCTGCATCAAAGGAACCGATGAATCCACTCTGGGAAAAGATTTGTCGGTTC
>OX421447.1:12249073-12266573 GCA_949126865.1 Montipora capitata
CCATATCGTTAAACTAAAATCTGAACATTACAAGGTCTCATGTTCTGAAAAAACAAAAAAATTATCATTTTTTTCTTTAAAACGCGAATTTGTGACACTAATTTAGCCCGAAAGTTATTATTCGTCACGCCGCCGAGCTAAGAAGGCAAAAAAAGGTTTATTCTATATATTCGAGAAAGCTTTCGCTGCTTTGCATGAATAAAAAGGTGTTCCCAAGAACATGTTAGTGAATCAGTGAAGTCTAAATTGAAAAAAAAAACAGTCTAAAAATCTCCATTCAATCTTCTCTGGATATTTCGTTTTTCATTGTTTGCCAAAAAGAGTTAAACCAAACTGTGTACGATGTACCACAGTTTCCACACGGATTGAATTTTACTTTAATTTTCCCCTGATATTTCAGTTAAACTTTTTTCTTGTTCGCAAGCAATTCTTTTGCTTTTTCCTATTCCGGCGTATTTTCCATCGTTATGATTTGAGATCCTGATTTATACTCCGTTTGGTATTATAGCTAGTTCCAGCCGATATTAATAAGAACAACTCCGATTTCACGACTTTCGATCCTTCGCTTTTCTATCCCTAAAGTTTGATTCCCATATTTTCCTATCGTTCTGAACTTAATAAATCTCTTGAATGTCTCAACAAAAACCTAAGCAAAGTTAGTTTCTTTTAACTTAATTATTCTCAGGCAAATAGACTTGATCTACGCGAATCATTGGATTTTCATAAATCAACAGACCTTCGTCTTTGACCTTCGACCAAAAACCTTCATATCTAGACCTGATAACACGGACATACACCTTTCTCATCTCTTTCATTCAGTTTTATCAGTTTGTGAACAGTAAAGGCAATTACAAATAGTTTCGTTTAGTTTACACTTCATTACATTTTGAAGGGCTGCAGATCAGCACAATTATAACTGTACTGTAGATCTGGAAAAACAAAAGATTCACAGATTGAGAAACCAGGCCTATAAATTGATTTCTCTCAAAGAAACTAGTTTAAGTTCCGGTTAATCGCATCTTTTTGCTGCTAAAATTTTCATACAAAATTTATTTTGAACTAACATCGGTGCTGTAAGATGAACTCTGTACTTACTTGTAAGCCGGTGTTTTCACCTCATCAAACACGCTTCTTCGTGTTACCCCGAGATCAGGAATTGCAGAAACTATTTTGTCACCGGTTTGGATATCGTAATAGCATCCGAAACCTGGGTGAGATGTTACAACAATTTTGCCATCCATTTTAGTAACTTTAGTGACCCTCGCGCTGCCAACAAATATCGGCACGTGAGGAGCGCCTTGCAAACAAATTGAAGTCACAGAGGTTGCCATAGATACGTCACCGCAGCTACAGGTCAAACTACAAGACAATGAAGTAAATCAAGCGCTTGCAATTTGTTTGCTGAAAGTGGTACCAGATAGATAAAGAATGAGTTAGAAAAAACAGGCTTTTTGATGTCGCATAGAAAATAGAAGAGTAGAAAATGCAGAGTACATTCGCTCGCGCTGTAAGCCTTGCATAACAACCTAGTCTCAGAATACTTCGTTAATTGTCGGAATTCGAATGTCAATAACACTCTGGGCTTTCCCTTTTGGAAAATATATAAAATGAGGGAGTCTTCGCGATTCCTCGAAAAGAAATCATGCATGCTCTTGGCTGCACCTGGCGAAACATTGCGATGACTGAAGCATTTCTGACGTGGAATGTGCACCCAGTCTGCTACAGGTCATCAATGACTAGTTGGAAAACGAAATGAATATAACACGGGAAATCTAGATAATTATACAGCTGGCAGTACAGTTAACAGACTGTGTTTCTACCCACCACCTTAGATGAATGGTTCCAGTCAGCTTACAAGATCTATATATCACTGTACTGAGACTGCTCTTGTCAGAGTGCTGAACGACATTCTTTGTGCCATTGACAGTGACCATTCAGTGATTCTTTTATTATTAGATCTTTCCGCGGCTTTCCATACCGTAGATCATTCTAGTCTGTTATCTAGATTATCAGACCTATTTGTTACTGGGTTGCCGTATGGCAATCCCAGTCTAAAAATGGATGGCATTTGTTCGGTGTTTTTTCTTCCGTGTCGGTAAAAGTCTTGCCTGTCACTCCCCTGGTAAGTGGTATCTTTGTGCATAGAGCCTTCTGCGCGTATTTTGTTAGGGTCGAGAGGGTAGTGGAACTGCGTAGATTTCTCTGGTGGACACAGTAGAATCATTAACTTAGCCTGCAATGGCGTCGAAAGTCATGTAACGCGAATGGCGTTTTACTGGATCCTTAAACAAAATATACCCGTATAGAGCTCAATAAACTCTATAATAGAGCTCTCAATAGAGCTCAAGACCAGTCCTTGAAGAACTCGACAACACTCCCTCCATGGAAGAAGCCCAAAAGGCCATAAGACAGATGAGCAGTGGCAAAGCACCAGGAAGGGACGGAATCCCAGCAGAAGTATATAAGGCACTTAGCAATGAGGCTCTCCAGGCTTTCCATAGCATTCTCGTTAGCATTTGGGAAGAGGAGGAAAGGCCAGCTGACCTCCGCGACGCTTCTATCGTCTCCCTTCTCAAGAACAAAGGACTAAGAGCAGACTGTGGGAACCACAGAGGCATCTCCCTTCTTTCCATTGCTGGAAAAATTCTAGCACGCATTATGTTGAATAGAGTTATCCCTTCGATTGCAGAAAAGAACCTTCCGGAGTCACAATGTGGTTTCCGCTGTAATCGAAGCACTGTTGATATGGTCTTTGCAGTTAGACAGATCCAAGAGAAATGCATTGAGCAGAACATGAGCCTCTACGGGGTCTTTATAGATCTCACTAAAGCTTTTGACACTGTCAACCGCGAGGCACTATGGGTCATTCTCGGAAAACTCGGCTGTCCGGCAAAATTCGTTAAGCTCATCCAACAATTCCATGACGACATGACAGGAGAAGTGATAGTAGACGGTGAACCCTCTGAGAGATTCGGCATCACAAATGGCGTAAAACAAGGCTGCGTGCTCGCACCAGTGCTTTTCAACCTGTTCTTTACCCAGGTGTTACTTCACGCTACCAAAGACCTGGAATTTGGTATTTACATCATATACCGCTTGGACGGTTCACTGTTTGATCTGAGACGCCTCTCAGCGAGAACGAAGACACTGGAGAGACTCCTAATTGAGGCGCTGTTCGCTGATGATTGTGCCTTGATGGCCCATAAGGAAAACCATCTGCAGGTAATCACTGACAAGTTCTCGGAAGCTGCAAAGTTGTTCGGCCTGACAATCAGTCTCAGTAAGACCGAGGTTCTCCTTCAGCCTGCGCCTGCAAGCTCTCCTCAGCAACCTTCTATCACTATCGACGACACACAACTGAAGAACGTCGAGTCGTTTAGATACCTGGGCAGCATCATCTTTAATGATGGCTCTTTGGACAAAGAAATCACAACCAGGATACAGAAAGCAAACCAGGCACTTGGCAGACTCCGCACCAAGGTCCTACAGCACAAAGGCCTTCGCCTTGCAACTAAGCTCAAAGTTTACAACGCTGTAGTTATTTCTTCACTGCTCTACGGCTGTGAAACATGGACTCTGTACCGCAGACATGTTAAACAGCTGGAACAGTTCCATACACGATCATTACGATCAATTATGCGGATACGGTGGCAGGATCGGGTCACAAATCAAGAAGTCCTTGACAGAGCCAATTCTACCAGCATTGAAGCTAAAATCCTTCAGGCACAACTACGCTGGACTGGCCACGTGATCCGGATGGATGAAACTCGGATCCCACGCCAGCTCTTCTATGGTGAGTTGGTGTCGGGCCACCGTAAACAGGGCCGTCCAAAGAAGAGGTACAAGGACAATTTGAAAACCAACCTCAAATGGGCAGGTGTTCATCCCAAGGAACTGGAAACATCTGCAGCGGACAGATCGGGCTGGCGAGTGACAATAAGAAGTGCTGCTAACAACTTTGAAAAAGACCGCCGACAACGCCTTGCAGCACCCGTGAGCGTCGACACAGAGCTGCGTCATCGGCCCCACCAACAGAAGGGATTCCATGCGAAATCTGCAATCGAATCTGTGCCTCCGCATTTGGACTACGCAGTCACATGCGTTCACACCGCTGACATTATTTTAGTTTAGTACATGTACATTGTTTTGGAGCGCAACGTAAAGTCTTCCTCGTTTATCGAGAGACAACCAATTGAATTGAATTAATGGAAGTCAGTTGGATAAACTACGCAGGCGGTGAAAACCAACACCTGGAATCTCAAAAGCGACGATTAATGGACTTCGACAACAATCTGTCGCCCGTCGAGCAGAAATCAAAGTGAGCTGCATTTCTAAAATAATATTTACCAAGTGTGCTGTTATGTAGAACACTGAAACCAAATGGAAAATTCTCTGGTAACTTATGGGTTCAACAAAGACAGAGAACGAATCAAACACCTTAAGTGGATCTGTGATCAACTCTGCACAATCTTCAGGTAAAAAAAATTGGAAATGTGACAGCCAAGAATTATTTGAAAGAAAGCTTGTCGTCTATTTTGTGCTTCATTATTCAAGGAAAAGGTTCTTCATGGAAACTGTTTGATCCTGAAATTTTAGTTTGTTGTAATATTGCGCATATTTGACACGATTGAGTTTTTTCTCTTCACGCACGCAATAATAGCAAATATGTTGTTTGTTTCAAAAAATTGTTCGCTGGAAAAGGTGGCCTTTATGAATTCATCATGTTTTTTGATATGTGTGCTGGATAGTTTTTATGGCAATAGTAAAGCACTTTCTAGTTATTCAAGGAAAATGTTCTTCAGGAAAGGGTTTGAACCTGAAGTACATGGTAATTTGACACGATTGAGTTTGTTGTCTTCACGCACGCAATGAAATAGGAAGAGGTTTTCGCCTCTAAGAGCAAATATGTTGTTTGTTTCAAAAAATTGTTCGCTGGAAAAGGTGGCCTTTATGAATTCATCATGTCTTATAATATGCGAGCTTAACTGGATAGTTTTTATGGCAATAGTAAAGCATTTTCGTGTCAAAATGAGGTTAGCGTTTTTGTGTTGTGCTAACTTAATTAAATATAAATATACATTCTGCCTCGTGAGTTTGTTATTCTCGTTAACCAGCAATGGAAAGTCATTGCAACGCGAATGGCGTTTTAGTGCATCTTATGTTGTTTGTTTCAATAAAATGTTTCGCTAGAAAAGGATTCTGTGATATTTTTTCTGCCTTTGTGAATTATAATATCATGTTGTGTATTGAATTTTCGAGCTTAAGGTTGAAACGTGATACGGGAGGATATTTTTAGTATAACTCTGTAAGCAGGAAAGGTTTCATGAAAATAAACAGGTCTGTTGGAAGCGTGCTTGAGTTTCAACAAAATGAGCCCCAAAATCAGCAAAAAATTGTGACGCCGGTGAATAATAAAGTAGCTGCTATTTCCAAAATGATGGAATTACCTGGTGATAAATAACCTCGTCTTGGAGAGTAAATTTTTGACTTTGCAGAAACAATGGTGGGCGATTGTGATCTTTGTTGTGAATTCGCTCATTTATTGTCAAACTTTAGAACACTTGACAGAAAAGAAACTTACGAAAACCCGGTATCTTGCCATCATTTGACACAGATGCTTCACTGTTTGGTAAGTAAACATGCCGCGGTAACTTACTAGTAATCACGGCGCCCGCTGAATTCCGGCGATGTCACTTTCGATTTTGCGATTTATTTGTGCAGCCAAAACTTACAATAACAAAATTGAACTTAGCAAAACTCTCCCAAAATGATTGTCGCTGATCGTAACTGTTTACATTCTATATTCACGGTTCAAAATTAATGTTGTTTTCATGTCGTAAATATGTTATTCTCGAGCGACCGTCCTGGAAACTTCCTTCTGCTCTTTCTAAAAACTGTGTATCAATATTTATTAACTTTTGCATCAATTTTTGTTTTTGCATAAAGCAAGCTAACAAAATCTGTACCTTGCTAAGTTCGCATTTGTTAGCGTTAATAGTATTTTCGGTCCAGTGCTTCTGTTTTACGAAGGCGAATATGTTTTCGGTCACCCATCCAGACACCAATCCCGCCTGAGAGGGCTTTGACTTTAGTAAACTTTAGTATTACAAAGCTGTCAGATGCTCAGAGGGCACGCTTAAACTTGTGGTGAAAAGAAGTTTATCAACATGTCAGCCCAGAAGCCAATGTTTCTCACTTCCCATTTATTTTATTCAATCTTTCTGGGTTCAGTACTTTGCCAGTAACCACATATTCTCAGGCTATTTACCCAAGGCTTCTACCATGGCACTACAATGGTAGACAATACCAAAACAATATCGTGCACTGTTAGAGCTACATATTACGCAAGGACAGATTTTTTTCGTCGTACGAACGTGTGAGAACCTGTGAGCCAAAGGGCCTCTGCTGGTATGACTTCTGGGTGACCCCTTAAATGGTCTTAATGACCCCCCAACTTGAAAAAATTGTCTGGAACGGTGCACGTACCACAGGCAACCCAGTGTACCCTCACGGAGGGTCTAGTTGTCAATGGTACGGTCCTCCCTTGGCTTGAGTCCTATCTAAAATCTCGTAAGTACTATGTCCAAGTCGATGGACGTAAGTCGACTAGTACTACGCAAGCCTTGACATGTGGGGCTCCTCGAGGGTCGGTCTTGGGCCCCCTACTTTATGTATTATACACGACGCCTGTTGCTGACTTCACACTTTACGAAATGATTCAACCAATTTGTATTATTAAATGATGTAGAGTGAAAAAAGGCAGAGCATTCCCGTCAACAAACTGGCTTCCTTTTTTTCATTTAACACAGTAATAGATTTTTATGAGATAGCTCCAAGACAAAATACGCACAAAAAGAGATCTTTAGATTGTAGCAAGAGAGCCGAGAACAAGATTTCCGCTCTAGCTTGCGTAGTGTGGAAAATCGGTTTCCCAACGTTTTGCGCATGTTCGGTACAGAAATCTTGTACAGGACGTTCTCCAATCTCAAATGCGCTAAATATTTAGCAACAAAAGCCTAAAAAATATAATATCAAAAAATCTATTCAAAATTATGTCGCATTCACATTATTTGGTATAGACAACTGTCATTGTGTAGCCATGATTGGTAATAGTGTTTTGTTGACGGAAAAAAAGTTTTTCTTGACTTTTTAGGAACGTATCCTGGTTTTAAACCAAGCGCGGTTCAAACCTTCCTATCTATGCTCATTTTTCCTACTTCCCCTTTCGAAAAGCGACTCTCAACGACAACAACAACAACAACAGTGAACTTTATTTGCATGACTATAACAATACAGCATTGCAAAAGCGTCGAAAGCACGGTAATTACAGTAATTTAGTTATCAGGGTACAACATTCAATTTGATAAGGGAAGATCTCAATGTGAATTTCAGAAGTTTCCTCCTTTCGATTCGGAGAGAATTTATTCAAGACGTCGAACGTCGCCGAAGTTTTGAAGAATAAGTCCGAGTAGCTAACAGTCAACAGGAAATATAGTTTAACGGATGGAAATATCTCGCAACTCGCCCATTAATTTCTTTAGGTACTAACAATATGGTTAAAAAAAAAAAAGAAGGTTTTTCTAGTGGTCCTAAGCCAGGATAATAAGTGAGGCGAGACGAGAGCTGGATGTAATGCATAAAAAAAACTCGAGTTTCGTGTATCCTTGGAGTATCCAGACTTCGACAAACAGATAACAGCACGACGGTACAGGATGTGTGTTCTTATTGTTGATTTGTTCATGTTTTGATACTGTGGACCATTGACTAAACGTAAACTAATTTTTTCTTGTCATTGTCGATTATCAAAGAGAGTGAGAAAGTAGAGATTCATTTCCAGTGTTTCAGTTTTCCCCGGGGGTGGACTCGCGTATGAAGGGCGCGGGAAAGCTCGTCGTCTCCGAGTCGCTTAGGGTAGTAAATTTCGGATTTTGGTCTCACTTACTGTTTTCTGGGCAAAACGCCATTATATGCCCATACGTTGCCGTAAAGGTCCTATTTTAGGGTTGAACGCAAAGAAATATAAAATATATATTTAATATGTTTTAAATATGGTCTTTTTTAGGGGTAAAAGAGGCTTGGCTAAGCCGAGATTGGTCTCCTTTAGGAGTTTAATTTAAAATTTACGACGAGCATCCCGGCCCCTTCATATGCGACGTTCCGCCCGGCCAGTTTTCTTGAAACAAAAATAACTTTGAATAACAGCAAAAATCCTGTGTAATTCAACATCCGTCTCAAACCTTTTACGTAAGCGAATCGAAACCTAGACACGTGGGCGGAAGTAAAAAGGTTAATAAAGCCGGAACGCCCTTGAATGAGAGACACATAATCGAGATAAGCCGCTGCCGCATAAACAAATTTTCCTTGGACAGAACGCACAGAATTCAGTTTTCTTTTAACATTGCACGACTAAACGTTTCTTGAAAGAAGTAAAAAATGGATGAACGCACATGCATCGAAGTGTTTGGGAACATCATCTTTAGTTTCACACGTAGCGTATCCGAAAAATACAACCCAAAGGATCCTGAAGATAGTCAAGAAACCTGTGACTACAGCCTTTTGCAGAATACAGGCCGAGAATGGTACGCTCAACCAGTGAACGAGATTATTTATCAGGAATACAGCGATAAAGAGGTGACGGTGGATGATTTTTTACCAGCCTCCTGTAGAGTTAAGGCGGTTTCTTTAGACGCTTGTTCCCTCGGAGATATCGCAGAACAAAACGAAAATCAGGAAGCGGATCTCGAACGAGCAATGTCCTGGAAGCAGCTTAGACCATCTGCTTTGCAAACAATGTGTCAGGCAACGATCATCGGTGCTTCGATTTCGCTTCTGTCAGCCATCGCTATTGGTATGTTATTCACAATGGTCTCTTATCTTAGCTATAAAACTTTTCTCAACTGTCATTTCCAACCAAAGACCTTCGTTCCACTAAAGTTACAATGGATGCAGGTCATTTGTAGTATCATCTCTTGCTTTATTTTGTACGTCTGGGTGTTTGTACTTGCACTACTTCTTTTCCGTCCATATCAACTGTCAGGAGTGAAGACAAAACTCTTTCTATGTTGCATGTTCGTGTATTACCTGGATTCACTGTATCGAGTGGCTATTCAAGCTCTGGGAATCAGTAAATCATTCCCGCTTTCCAAGGAACAAGTCATCCCTCTTAACATTCTCTTTGCCCTGAGTATTTTTGGCCACAACTACTTGTTAACAAATCATCTCTGCCTTCACTCAAAGCGACAAAAACGCACTGTTTTCATTCTTTTTTCAACCATTTATTGTTTACCTTTAACAGCGTATATCATTATTTCTTCAATTATTTATCCTGTGTATAACAAACAGAATGAAAAAGGCAAACTGATAGTCGCTCTATTTTCTCCACTCCTTGGGGTGGCCTTCAAGACAATATCTCGTATTTGTGTTCAGAGACTTTGGAGAATAGCACATCCAGCTTATTCTTACGTTATCTTGACGCCATTGTATAGTTCCACAGCGATCATATTCCGGGTTTTGCAGGTGGATCTCGGCAACTTAGAAGCCATCGCCTATCTTGGAATAATTCACGGCGCTGCCGAAGTCATAGAGCGAAGCACAGTTGTTGTCATTGATCACATATGCCAACGAATCTTGAAAAGAGCCTCAGCTCCTTGGGGGCGTTACCGAACTCCGCGTAGCGAAAGAATAACAGCGGATATCGCTATTATGAGCATGCTCTATGAGTCCGCCGCAATTGTCTCCATAAATGGATTCTTTCATTTGTACCAATTAATTTATATGAAGAACATTTCCTTCTGGTTATTGTTGGTATCTTTTATCAAGTTGACTGCAGTTCCATTGGTGATCGAATGGCTTTTTACAAGTATATCCTTGGCGATTGAAACGCGATACCAGAATTTGGCCGTCATGGCAGTCTGGAGAAAGGACTGGAGAAGACACATCCTAGTTGCTGCGTTGAACGTTTTGCCATTGGCTGCTTGGACGAGTCAAAATCTTTTCACCGTCGTCCAGGCACGATTTAAGGATCCCTTGCATCAAGATACTTGCAAAATGCCATTTTCATAAAATAATAGACGTATTGTGAAGGAGATGGTGAATTTTAAGCCCTGCTACTAGTAAATGAACAAAGATGTATATTTATCTATGATGATTGGAACATACTTTTAAAAAATACGAGTGTTACTAACAAGTTGGGAAATTAGTTCGGATGCCCCAATCCTGTGATGTACGAGACTCGTGCAGGATGCCATCTCGGGAGTCAGAGCTCCCACCTCTGTGACCCGGGTTCAACCCTGGCCTCGAAACACATGTGGGCTGAGCTTCAGTCGATCGATCTTAATCTGATTCTGAGAGTTTTTCTCGGGGTACTCCGGTTTTCCTCCCTCATCAAAATCGACTCTCAGTTAATTTTATCCGACCGGGGGCGGATACCCTCGATAGGGATAACCTCTGGTATCCTTGCCATTCATTGAATTAAATGAATAAAGTTGCTGATATTTCAGTCCTGGCAAGGCATACGATGGCTTAGCTTTCACAACTTTCTTATAGCTAATTTGAGTTATGAAACATGTTATCATCAGCAATTTTTACAATTTTTATGTAAATAAAAGACATTTGTTTGATTTCATCTTGCTGCAGTAGCCGATCACACAACTTCATATAAATCTTATTCTGTCTTTGCTGAAATATTGCGCCGTTTTTGTCTGTGAGCTCAAACCTCGCCACAAACGAGTGTTTCTGCAATAGTTAAGGTGCTCTGTAAGCTATTTGCATGGTAACGTGTCAAACCGAAAGGCGCAACAATACTGCGTATAATTTCTTGCGGCTTTTGCGAGCGCGTTAACGCGCGCACATTGATAAAATGGCGGATTTTTATTGACGCCAAGCTTAAAGTGGCTCAAAACAGTTTCAACACTTCAAAGACACTCTCCTTAGAACGAATGACTCTTCAAAATTGTATCACGTAACAGCAATTTTATGGTACCATATGAAACACCGATTATTTGCAAACAAGATGTAGTCATTATTATAAGGTAATGTCACCGTGGCAACGGGAAATCCGGACAAAAACACCGTATGTATGGATTTAGTCGCTCATATCTAAAAAACGAACTCAGTGACCCTGATTTTTGAAAAGTAATCAAAAGGGCAAGATGAAACTTTCTGCATAGAAAGTTTAAAAAAAATCTGCACAGCGGATTTAGAGCCGCCTTAATTCTGTGATTTTTTTAAGGTGGTTCTGATTCTGCTATTCAGAATTCTTTTAAACTTTGCCGAAAGTTTGATAACTTTCCAGAAATAAAAAGTGGGGGTCACCGAGTTCGTTTTTGAGACATAAGCAACTAAAGACAAAATAAAGGGTGCTTTTACAGGGCTTGCCGGCTGCCATGGTGACATATGAGGTCACAATAATGACTACATCTTCTTCAGCAATAACTCGTGTTTCATTTGGTACCACAATATTGCTAATACATGATACAGCGTAGTAGTGCCGATCCTTGTAAAAAGAGCGTTCCTTGGAAGCGTTGGAACTGTTTTGAGCCACCTTAATTAATCCTTCAAGGATTGGCTATTTTCTCCTGAACGAGTAAGGTGACTCCCATTTTTATTTCATACTTTTTCTGAGAGCGGTATCTTCATGGAGTAGTAAAAAATTAAGCAAAAATCTATAGCCAGTTTTTTGACAATTTCATAAAATTGTGCGGAAGGAGCCTTACAATTTAAATAGGCCACGGTAATGTGAAATCTTAATATGATAACGAACTAAGTGGAAAGAGAAGGCTTTTAGAGACGCATTACATTTTTCAAAGCGTAATTACAAGGCGGGCTGGGTAAGGGAGAAAAGATTTTGTCTGAAGATTATTGCTGCTGTTTTGACTTCCATACCCTTAAGTTTGGTTGGTTCAGGTTAATTTGTATTATACTGTACATATAATAAGTGGACTATCAGGTTTGGATGCATTCCAGACAATATACTTTATTCACCAGAAAACATGGTCGAGGTTTACACCACATGTGGATGATTTAAATCTCTCGGCACGGGCCATAGTGCTTGTATCCTAAACCGCCACTGACATCAGCAAATGATGCTGACTGTAAAGCGGGTTCCCCATCCGAGTACCCCCAACAACTGCATTTTGCTTTGTCAGCTTCGAAATAACCTTTATCAATACGCTCGCGTTTTGCATCGAATGACATGCAGCTCCTCCAGCTGCCTGTGGTCCTCTCGCAGAAAAGAATGCAGTGATTGTAGCAGTCATTCCAGCCAGTTCCATGACTACCCCACCTCCTCTCCCAACCTTCGGTACCAATTGCTGCATCAGGATTAGCCGCTCGTTTACCCGTCTGTCCACTCCCATGACAAGATTTCCTGCCGCTGGACACGGCGATGCAGAGTGTTGCGATGCTGAGGTACAGTACAATCTTCATTGCCATATTCTTTAGATATAGAATAAATGAGTCAATGTTTCAAAATTTGTAGTTTTGACTAAAACCGAGTCGTGGCCGGGGAACGTCAAGCCTTATTGATCAAAAAATCGGGGGAAATTTTATGCAAAGCTACAATCGGCGTCACAATTGTTGAGACACTCTTATCCTTATGGGTCCATTTCCCCCTCCCCCTCTCCCCCGGGACAATGTTGTGTTACTTTCTGTTGCCTACGACCCTTAACAACAGCGGCACAACATTGATTAGGGGGGAGGGGGAAGGGGTTCCCGAAAGAGTACTTTTTGGACTGTTTTGTCTCAACTAATTTTGTCGCCGATTGTAGCTTTACATTACCTTCTATCGTGAGATCGCATAACATAATAAGTCATCCGCGGATATTTAAGCCTTCCCCATGACGGAAACCACTCAAAAATCGTACAACCAATCATTCTATTCCACACGAGGAATTTCATGACTTCTTCAACATTTCTGTTTTATTTATGGACAGTAGTTACACACGGTACAATTTCCCTTGATACATATATACCAAAATGAAAGCGATGATCTTCTAACCGGTCAGGGTTACACTGTTATTGTTTCCTTCAATGATTGTTTTGTGCTATAGCTTTTATCGTTATTCGTGCCAAATTCTCCTCGTATTTGTATTGTTATTTTAGAGCGTTTCACCTTTACCTTAAGTTTTATGAGAATAATAAGTTAATTAACAAATAGCGAGAAAGCAGGAAGTAACTTAGCTGTTAATTTACATTTAAACATGTGAAGGCTGTCGCAGAGATTGAGAGCGTGGTCCATGCAGTTCCAAAGTCTAAAACTATACGATAATAAAAGGTCCTTTGACCAGCTCAATTTGGATGAGATCAGATAAAACTTTTTATGGTCCAAAACTTGAATTTTTTGTCAAAAGCATCAACAAGAGACCACAGGACAGGTAGCCTATATTCTGGTCGGATTTCCGGTTCAGAGGGAACGAAGTCCGTGAAAACCTTTCCGTTTACCTTTTAGCAAAATCTTTGTTGAATACTTTTGTGTCTTTCTTAACAATGGGAATAGGTATGGCGTAGTTTAAAAGACTTTGGAACAACTTGATACCATAACATCGGAAATACATAAGATCCCTCAGACGATAAGGACTAACGCAAATACCACGGGAAAGTCAACCGAAAAGGAATAGATGAATAATGAAATTGAGATAAAGCCCTGCAAAATCCTGGAAAAACATTTCGGGTGACACGCAGAACTGAACTGTATGGAACTGTATGGTCAGGAGGAAAATATTTCATGACCTAATACTATTATAATCTTTTATGGTCTTTAAAAACACGTGAAAAGACGTACTTTTCAGGCTAAAGGTCCATTTAAACGGTTTCAACATTTGATCAACATTCGTTCAACAAAATTTGAACGGATGTTGGACAAATGTTGGACGCAAAAACAAAGTTGTGCGGAGGCCGATCAAATGGTTCCAACATTGCGCAAACAAAAGAAATTTGATTGCGAGGAACTAAGAACTATTAACCAGTCTCTCTCGTCCAGATAAACTACGCCATATTGACTTTGGCTTCCTGATGTGAGCATGCGTGTGTTCTACAATTGTTGAACAGAGTGTTCAAACTCAATATTTTCGAAAATGAAGGAAAAGTTGAATCAATGTTGAATGAAAGTTTCAAACGATTTAAACTTGATTCAACAAGCTTTCAACAAGCTTTCAACATTTTTTACGCTTTTAACAATTTTGAAACCGTTTAAACAGGTCGACAATTTGCTTTTGAGGGAATTGCATGCTTTACGAACGTTTTGGGTTTATTTCGGCTTCCTTTAAAACGAAAACGTTCCATAAAATTAAAATTTTGTGAAAGTTTTGCACTTCCACCGATTCGGCTGATTTCTGGTTATCATTAAGGACGTTCGCGTGAAATTTTTTCAACATTGATTTTTTTCTGAAACTTTTACCACTGTAAGATGATGAGTTAGTTATGTCAGAAATGTAAAAAAAATGGGGGGTCACCGACTTCGCTTTGGATAGATCATGCCCGGAAAAACACCCAAAATGGGACAAAATCGGGCTTCGTTAGCGAATAAGGCCAGTGTCTGTAAACCCAAATATATTGCAATTAAATCTTTGAAGTGAAATCTTCTCTGCCGAATATTGTTTAAGTGGACTTACTAAGTGAATTTAGTCAACTGGTGAGGTTCTTTAAAGATCAAGTTCGCATTTAGCGACCACAGTTTCACGCGCCTTGCAGCCGCAAGATGGCAGGATTTGATGTCCCGTGAGCAGAAATCTTGAAATTTTTTTAACTTCCCACATTGATTTTTTGTTCATTTTTGGACAACGTGGAGATAATTGTAAATAAAATCCGTTTCTGGAAAGAAAAATAGGGGTCACCGAACGTCCAAGACCGTTAAATCCAGGCAAAGCTATAGCAATGGCCTTTTGCCCTATCATCTCTCATTTTATTACTTAGCGCGCGCGCTCGTGTATGACATGGCGTGTGAATTTGCGTGAGCAGTAAGGATGCGCAGAAACAATTGGCGCGAACGTCCTTAATGCACATACCTGCTAAATTTGGTTAACATACAGATTTGTAAGGGTCTGTTCAGTAATAGATCACAGAAGATGTCAAAATATGGTAAGAACATCAGTGACATACTCGCTTAACGAGTTGTGTGCCACTTTTTTGTTTTTACCACATTTTGACGTCTTCTGTGATCTATTTAAGCAATAGAGGACGTTTTCCGTGTTTTCATAGCTTCATCTAAACACGAAGGGGAGTTGGAAGAATTCGAGAAAGTTATGCAAACCCGAGACGCAGTCACGGAAAACGTCCTCTATTGCTTTTATAAACTATTTCTCAAAGATAATTCGACAAAGGAAGGAAACAAATGAAGGAAAATTATTGATTGAAGCAGATTTTCTTGATACACGCTCATATTCCCTACCAGCCAATCAAAACGCACATCAGAAAGGAAGATTTGGTTTTTCTTTGTATCTCTATGAGATATTGTCTATTGAATTCTATTGAAGTTCATTTACTTTGGCTGTGAATGAGCACGTCAGCAAAACTAAAAATCAACGTCAAAAAGAGTCAGTTGAAAGATTGCAAAGAAAACAGCATGCAAAAGAAACAGGACCTTAAATATCATGATTAATTATACTGCTTTTGCTGACTTCATTTCAGGTTTTCTAAATATAAACCTAGGATGGTTGATAACCTCAACTACATATTCTCACCTGAAAGTGGTTTAGAATGGTAACTTCTGGAGTGTTGGAATTTCTCTTGAGCTAAAACGTGTTCCCAAGTCTGCAATATTGAAGCAAAGTGCGAAAAATGTTAACCAATAAATCTTTTTTCTTAAAACCTTTACAATGGACTTTCAGAAAATGTTCCAGAATAACCTAGCAACCGTTTAATTTGTCCAGTTGTATTTTTCAAATTTTCAGCTTACCCAATCTTGCATTTGTTTCGAAAAAGAGAATGCGTAAAAACCCGTGGAAAAATAACGTTGTCGCTGATTTCTAGATGTCGTCAGGGCTAAATTAAAAAATTGAAGTGTTTGACCAGATGTTTGTTATGACAATTTTCAATTGTTACCTTCTAAAGTGTTTCTAGTAAAATAAAAACACGTCGTAGTTAATACTTCCAAATACCTTGTAGTATATTTAAGAAAACAATTTAATAACAATAACAAATTGATTGTCTTATCATGTTTGCGTAGCCAAGTAGTAAATCACCTTTGTTCCAACAATTGAACAAACTAAAAATCTTCTAAATTTAAATCACGTACCTTTGATAATCTCTGTAAGTGGTATATGAACTGAGCGATCGGGGAGTTTAAATACATGATATCGCACCAGTGGACCTTGTGGATGAATGGTGGCTAATTTATTATTCTTTTGTTTAGTCTATGTGCAAATTAGGCTATCAAACCTTGTTGGCACGTGTGATTTTGAAAAGAATTCATGCATTCATATGATGACAGAAGAATGGTAAAACAGCTGTCATTTATGAATAAGGTCTGCACACTAGAGAGAACAAAGTGACAGTTTTACAATGCTATACCTTCTGCCACCTGTATAGAACCAAGAGTGGTAAAAGTCGCTTTCATTAACTTGTAAGTTTTTTCCCATAATTTAGCAGATGGACATTTTAATGAAAGGAAACTAGAATTATTTTGTTTTATTTACTTATGCTGTTTTGTTTACAGGTTGGTAACGGTAAATGATGACAAACACAGGTTACGATGTTTTTTCACACCTCACTGATTTCACAAGCTACAATCTGTACCGATCATGTACGGCTAAGTGAACAACAACAGGTAGCACTTGCGGTTTGCTAAAGTAGATAAATAAGTAATAACTGCAGTTTTGCTTGTCAAGTTGTTTTTCAGAGAAAAAACATCCTTATATCTCTTATCGGCAATCGAATGAGAGACTGCTGGACCACTAGCCCGAAAGCTAAAAGCCCTGAGCAACTGAGGTCTGTTGGTCTTGAAGTCGATTTTGTCACTCAACGTTGTTAGTCAACAGCTAACACCAGACGATTTTACGAGTCAAATATTAATGAACTCGTTTGTCATCATTTACTGTTACCAAACTGGAAACAAAACATATTCAGGAAATAAAACAAAATAATTCTAATTTCCTTCCGTTCGAATGTCCATCTGCTAAATCATGGACAAAAACTAACAAGTTAGTGAAAACGATTTTTACCATTCATAAAAACTTTTACATTGTATAATTTTGCTATCTCCACAAGTGTATCGACCCTATTCATGAATGACAACTCTTTTATCATTCTTCTTCTCACACGTGCTTACGAATCAGTTTACAAATGGACAAAAGATGCGATATCAAGTATTCAAACGTCCCGATCGCTGAGCTCATCTATGTGCATTTGCAGAAACTATCAAGGCTTAATGCTGTGTAATGCGAGTTAAGTTTCGAAGATTTTCAGTTTGTTCAATTGATTTACTACTTGGTTAGGAAACCTTGGTAGTAATAAGCTGTTACTTCCCCATTAATTCAGCCACATATTACAAAGAGTTGCTCATCTC
>OX421447.1:12271573-12276573 GCA_949126865.1 Montipora capitata
ATATCGGTTTTACTACTGGGTTACTACTCTGATCTGGTCAGCACTTTTTTTGTTCTTTTCTTTTTCCTTTCTCAACTCGGCACGAGGGGGTCGGGTACAGGTCCAGCGCTGGACTAGAAATCCCCTTGCTTGGTTGCGCATGCTCTATCCCAGATCTAGAGGATCCGCTGCCAAATTAGGAGCGTCAGCTATTTTTTACCGTAGGGTTGTTTGGATTTGCCTCCTGGAACCTGTGTTTCATTTTACATTTCTTTGGGTTTCTAAAACTACCCTTTTCCGTATTTTTTTTTACAGTAAGAACGAAGATTTTAGTGTTCGTTTTTTCATATTTATTATTCTTATTTTTTAATATCGAATAATCTTCATATACTATCTGGCTGTTTCTGAAATTAAAGTTTTTATTTCACACAGAGTTTGTTTTGTTTTGCTAACTCCACTGTGAGGTTGAGAGTTTGCTTTGTGAATTTTTGTCTTCCTCATTTTACAGACTAACCCTAATTTTTGCCTAGGATTTTCCCTCAACTCGCCTCAAGGGGATTCTTGCTGCAGTACCATAATCATGCCACAAAGGTTGCTAGTCTGCTGCCGTTTTTGACTTCAAACAACTAACTAAATAAACTTGTGACTCCCGCGATGGCTACAGAGTACCAGAGAATGAACATGAGATATGATTTCAGTCTGACTTCCCATACTATTTATTTAGTTATCACTCGGGGTTTCCAGGGTAAACACCCGAGGTTGAAATCGCACTCAAGCTGGTAAAGCGCATGCGTGAAGTTAACCAAAGCGCATGTCCATTGGGTGATTCATCTTTTATAGCGCATACGCAAAGTTTTAGCCAACGTGCATACTTAGCATTGAACGAAAGTGGCGTCGTTGAAACACAAATATGGTGTCTAATACGCTCAAAGCACATACAAATACACACACCGTTCGCAGTAGAGCAATACATTTCAACTCCCTCCTTGACGAAACTACTTTCTGTAACAATACCGGTGGTGTCGAGTGTCACTTGGAGATTTCTGCCTACATAATTCGATGAACATGCGGATTTATAACATGTGGAGCAAGCAAGGAGATAGGTGCTGTGTTGGGGGTTCAGTGTGAAACTTTTAATTCGTACGCTGATTCAGAAAATCAAAGTGATGAAAAATGACGCAAATACAATAGCAGCTAAAAAGTGAAAATACTGGAATTAGCCTACTGGAAATGTTATGAATAAGATATTTACTCCAATATTGCCTGTTGACAACATGATGAAATCGCCAAATACAGACCTCCTTTCAGCGGTATGTTGGAAATGCTCGCAATTTCTTTGTTTCTTTCAGTGCCGGTTCTTTCTACGGTTTATACGAGCATCATCCGCGGTTTTTTTCTTTTAATTGATAGTTTCACAGTCTTCATGTTATTTACCAAGAGGGAGGTCACCGCATTATTCACAACACTGTTAATTTCCCAACTTTGCAGCTGGCTACCAGTGTAGCTGGTAAGAGGAGACCGAAATTTCACTTTGATGACACGCTGCATCCGTTAGATTCACGTTATCCTGTACCAAATCAAACTACCCCAAAATCTAGGCCATTGATTATTTTCTTACCGATACATTTTCCGTTGTTATGAATGAACCAACCAGACTTCAATTGGCTGCGGAAACATTTACTTCTTTTGTTCCGTACTTGGCAAATTTAAATATCAAAAGAAAGTCTATTTAATCCATGCGGTTTTGCTTCGAACTCTTTCACATGTAAATGTACTGTGCAACATGGTATTACGAGTAAACGCTTAAAATTAGCGTCTTGTTAGGCAAAATTCTCGTAGCCGTGGTAGTCGTTCTTGCTTAACCTCCCTAATGTCATGTGCAGGCCGTCATGACCTCGACTAAAAGGATGCTAGGTTTCAACTCGCGCTCTCGTGGTATTATATTCATAAATGCTATTAAATCAAAACTAATTGATCAAAGCCCCGATTTGAAACTCGTGTTTCGAAAGGCGAAATAGGAAAAATGAGCACACATTGAGAGGTTTGAACCGCACTTGGTTTGAAACCAGGATATCTTTTTCAAAAGTCAAGAAAACCTTCTTTTCTCGGTAAATAATTTCTTTTCTCAATGTGCCCAGTTTAAATTCACTCGATGCGTCTCACCTGCGCTATTACTCTACAGATTTCAGAAGTTTCTCCTTTTCGATTCGAACAGAATTAATTCAAGACGTCGCGGAGGTCTAAAGAATATAGTCTGAGTAGCCAGGCTGAGCAACTAGCAGTCAATAGGAAATATAGTTTAACGGACGGAAATATCTCACAACTGGCCCATTAAATTCTTTAGGTTGATCAGTTTACGCTATTATTACTTAATACACAATATGGTAAAAAAATGGAAAACAGAAGACAGAATTTGGCCAATGAAGCAAGAGTTTTCTAGTCGTCGAACGCCACGACATAAGATAAGTGGCACGAAACGAATTCTCGTGACAAGCGAACGTCCGACCTCACCCTTGAGAAAGAATTGTAAATCGCCATGAGACTGTGCTGTGCGGTATACAAATCCTAAACCATATATAAACATTTACTTAACGCAGAAGCACATGGCCTTGAAGCGTGTAACTTGCGACTCTTTTCCTTGGAACAAAGCTGGGGATTTTAGGACACCAATTTTATGCCCAAATATGGACAAAAATAAGATCGATACTGCACGCGCGGGAAAATGCAAGAGCAACGTTACATCCAAATGAGAAAATTTCTAAACAAAAAAAAACCCAGCTCTCAACCAGAGTTAAACGCTTCAAGGTCCCGAGCTTCTGTTTAACGCTAACCATTTTTTTTTTGTCTTTGTCAATTATCAATGAGATTGAGAAAGTAGCCGGTCCATTTGCAGTGTTTCTTGAAACAAAAATAACTTCGAATAACAGCAAAACTCCTGAATACTTGATTTCAACATCGGTCTCAAACCTTCTATGTAGACGAATCGAACCTAAACACGTGGGCGGAAGTAACGAGTATTATTATTATTATATTCGAGATAAGCTTGTCGCATGAACAAATTTTCCTTGGACAGAAGGCAGAGAATTCAGATTTTTTTAAACTGATACTGCACGATAAACTTCTCCTGAACGAAGTACAAAATGGATGAACGCACATGCATCGAAGTGTTTGGAAACATCATCTTTAGTTTCACACGTAGCGTATCCGAAAAATACAACCCAAAGGACCCTGAAGATAGTCAAGAAACCTGTGAATACAGTCTTTTGGAGAATTCAGGCCGAGAATGGTACGCTCAACCAGTGGACGAGATTATTTATCAGGAATACAGCGATAAAGAGGTGACGGTGTCGCCTGTTGCTGACTTTACACTTTACGAAATGATTCAACCAATTTGTATTATTAAATGATGTAGAGTGAAAAAAGGCAGAGCATTCCCGTCAACAAACTGGCTTCCTTTTTTTCATTTAACACAGTAATAGATGTTTATGAGATAGCTCCAAGACAAAATACGCACAAAAAGAGATCTTTAGATTGTAGCAAGAGAGCCGAGAACAAGATTTCCGCTCTAGCTTGCGTACTGTGGAAAATCGGTTTCCCAACGTTTTGCGCATGTTCAGTACAGAAATCTTGTACAGGACGTTCTCCAATCTCAAATACGCTAAATATTTAGCAACAAAAGCCTAAAAAATATAATTTCAAAAAATCTATTCAAAATTATGTCGCATTCACATTATTTGGTATAGACAACTGTCATTGTGTAGCCATGATTGGTAATAGTGTTTTGTTGACGGAAAAGAAGTTTTTCTTGACTTTTTAGGAACGTATCCTGGTTTTAAACCAAGCGCGGTTCAAACCTTCCTATCTATGCTCATTTTTCCTACTTCCCCTTTCGAAAAGCGACTCTCAACAATAACAACATCAGTGAACTTTATTTGCATGACTATAACAATACAGCATTGCAAAAGCGTCGAAAGCACGGTAATTACAGTAATTTAGTTATCAGGGCACAACATTCAATTTGATAAGGGAAGATCTCAATGTGAATTTCAGAAGTTTCCTCCTTTCGATTCGGAGAGAATTTATTCAAGACGTCGCCGAAGTTTTGAAGAATAAGTCCGAGTAGCTAACAGTCAACAGGAAATATAGTTTAACGGATGGAAATATCTCGTAACTCTCCCATTAATTTCTTTAGGTACTAACAATATGGTTAAAAAAAGACAGAAGGTTTTTCTAGTGGTCCTAAGCCAGGATAATATTAAGTGAGGCGAGACGAGAGCTGGATGTGATGCATAAAAAAAACTCGAGTTTCGTGTATCCTTGGAGTATCCAGACTTCGACAAACAGATGACAGCATGACGGTACAGGATGTGTGTTCTTATTGTTGATTTGTTCATTCTTTGATACTGTCGACCATTGACTACACGTAAACTAATTTTTTCTTGTCATTGTCGATTATCAAAGAGAGTGAGAAAGTAGAGTTTCATTTCCAGTGTTTCAGTTTTCCCCGGGGGGTGCCCCGAGGGGTGGACTCGCATATGAAGGCCGCGGGAAAGCTCGTCGTCTCCGAGTCGCTTAGGGTAGTAAATTTCGGATTTTGGTCTCACTTACTGTTTTCTGGGCAAAACGCCATTATGTGCCCATACGTTGCCATAAAGGTCTCGTTTAGGGTTGCACGCAAAGAAATATAAAATATATATTTAATGTGTTTTAAATATGGTCTTTTTTAGAGGTAAAAAAGGCTTGGCTAAGCCCAGATTGGTCTCCTTTAGGAGTTTAATTTAAAATTTCCGACGGAGCATCCCGGCCCCTTCATATGCGAAGTTTCGCCCGGCCAGTTTTCTTGAAACAAAAATAACTTTGAATAACAGCAAAAATCCTGTGTAATTCAACATCCGTCTCAAACCTTTTACGTAAGCGAATCGAAACCTAGACACGTGGGCGGAAGTAAAAAGGTTAATAAAGCCGGAACGCCCTTAAATGAGAGACACATATTCGAGATAAGCCGCTGTCGCATAAACAAA
>OX421447.1:12281573-12289073 GCA_949126865.1 Montipora capitata
TTCTCTCTCGTCTAGATAAACTACGCCATATTGACTTTTGCGGCCTGATGTGAGCATGCGTGTGTTCTACAATTGTTGAACAGAGTGTTCAAACGGCTTCAACACCATTCAACATTTTCGAGAACAAAAGAAAAGTTGAATCGATGTTAAATGAAAGTTTAAGCCGATTTAAACTTGATTCAACACACTTTCAACAAGCTTTCAACATTTTTCATGTTTTTAGCAATATATATTGAAACCGTTTAAACAGGTCGACAATTTGCTTTTGAGGGGCCTGCATGCTTTATGAACGTTTCGGGGTTTATTTCGGCTTGGTTTAAAACGAAAACGTTCCATAAAATTAAAATTCTGTGAAAGTTTTGCACTTCTACCGATCCGGCTGATTTCTGGTTATCTTTAACGCACATACCTGTTAAATTTGGTTAAGTAGAGGGCATACAGATTTGTAAGGGTCTGTTCAGTAATAGATCACAGAAGATGTCAAAATATGGTAAGAACATCTGTGACAAACTCGCTCAACGAGTCGTGTGCCACTTTTTTGTTTTTAACACATTTTGACGTCTTAATTCTGTGATCTCATTAAGGAATAGAGGACGTTTCCGTGTTTCCATAGCTTCATCTAAACACGAAGGGGAGTTGGGAGAACTCGAGACAGTTATGCAAACCCGAGACATATCAGAAGTATCAGTCAAATTAAGCTAAATATCAAATAGGTAAAACAGTTTCACTTGTAATTACCTCGAGGAGAAAATAACAGTGAAAGAAACACTCGAAAGACAAGTTGTGCGCAAATTAACGCGTCAAATCGAACATATGTTTAGATGTTGCGGGCCTGGAATAATTTGTCCATCCACGTCAAACGACACGTTACTTCGGTGCGATTTCGAGGCCCTCAAATCGACGCGATTATAAAGCGTCTCGGTTCCCTCGAACGTAATAAATAAATAATAAAAGTAAAGTTTTATCCCGACTCAGATCTGATACGTAGTCAAAACCACGAACTGGCTTATTTGGTTTTAAATGTTCTCTGGCGCGCATCAGAAAGAAAGATTTGTTATTTCTTTGTATCTCTATGAGATATTGTCTATTGAATTCTATTGAAGTTCATTTACTTCGGCTGTGAATGAGCACGTCAGAAAAACTAAAAATCAACGTCAAAAGGAGTCAGTTGAAAGACTGCAAAGAAAACAGCATGCAAAAGAAACAGGACCTTAATAATCATTATTAATTATACTGCTTTTGCTGACTTCATTTCAGGTTTTCTAAATATATACCAAGGATGGTTGATAACCTCGACTACATATTCTCACCTGAAAGTGGTTTAGAATGGTAACTTCTGGAGTGTTGGAATTTCTCTTGAGCTAAAACGTGTTCCCAAGTCTGCGATATTGAAGCAAAGTGCGAAAATTGTTAACCAATAAATCTTTTTTTTTAAACCTTTACAATGGACTTTCAGAAAATGTTCCACAATAGCTAAGCATCCGTTTAATTTGTCCAGTTGTATTTTTCAAATTTTCAGTTTACCCAATCTTGTATTTGTTTCGAAAAAGAGAATGCGTAAAAACCCGTGGAAAAATAACGTTGTCGCTAATTTCTAGATGTCGTCAGGGCTAAATTAAAAAATTGAAGTGTTTGACCAGATGTTTGTTATGACAATTGTCAATTGTTACCTTCTAAAGTGTTTCTAGTAAAATAAAAACACGTCGTAGTTAATACTTACAAATACCTTGTAGTATATTTAAGAAAACAATATAATAACAATGAGAAATTGTTTGTCTTATCATTTGTAGACAAGTAGTAAACCACCTTTGTTCCAACAATTGAACAAACTGAAAATCTTCTAAATTTAAATCGTATTAGAAAGCACGTACCTTTGATAATCTCTGTAAGTGGTACATGAACTCAGCGATCGGGGCGTTTAAATACAGTGATATCGCATCAGTGGACCTCGTGGATGGGTGGTGGCTAATTTATTATTCTTTTGTTTAGTCTATGTGCAAATTAGGCTACCAACCCTTATTGGCACGTGTGATTGAAAAGAATTCATGCATTCAAATGAGGCTTGGTAGGTGGATTTGCACAATGACAGAAGAATGTTAAAATAGCTGTCATTTAGAAATAAGGTCTGTACACTAGAGAGAACAAAGTGACAGTTTTACAATGCTATACCTTCTGCCACCTGAACCAAGAGTGGTAAAAGTCGCTTTTATTAACTTGTAAGTTTTTTCCCATATTTAACGGATGGAGTTTTTAATGAAAGGAAACGAGAATTATTTTGTTTTATTTACTCAGTTATGCTGTTTTGTTTACAGGTTGGTAACGGTAAATGACGACTAACACAGGTTACGATGTTTTTTCACACCTCACTGATTTCACAAGCTACAATCTTTACCCTTCATGTACGGCTAAGTGAACAACAACAACAGGAAGCAGTTGCTGTTTGCTAAACTAGATAAATTAGTCAAGACGTCAGTTTTGCTTGTCAAGTTTTTCTTCAGAGAAAAAACATCCTTATATATGAGGCTAATTTGGTATCTAAAAAAAAAAAAACAGTGGCGATGTTGGCCCATTAGGGACAGTCCTTTCCCCATTAATTCAGCCACATATTACAAAGAGTCGCTCATCTCATATCTCCAATACGTTTAAGGAATTCGCCAGTTTTCTTGAAGGGTTGTGAATATCTTGATACAACTCGTTTGGGTGTTGCAAACATATACCACGTTGTTGAATTCTGAGCAGATACCAGAGGGCTGAAAAAGGCTATATTTTCCTGCAAGTCTATCATTATTCTCTGGAGTACCATCCCAAGCAAAATTTTTCCTTACGGTAAAAACAGCTTGTAACGCTTTCCTTTTTATAATAAATTCCAACGCAGTTTATTATGTCAGAGGTTTCAGACAAGGTTGGCAAAGTTCACGATGTTGCCATCACGCTCATGTCAACGAACGCAAAGTGGTTGTTAAAGATCGACCTTTTATCACAAGGTTACTTTTAACCCGCGTCATGTGTTACTCCGACTGAGGACCGGCAAACAACAGAAAATCGAGTGACCGGAAAAGGTCTGTTTTACATTTTATTGCATGGCTTCTGAGGATCGTTTTAGGTTTAGGCGAAATTCTCATTCTTCAAGCAAATTAAAGCTTTTCAAGGTTACTTGCTATCCCGTATATAACTGTCCTATCCCGTATCCCGCCTACGAAAACGGGGCATATCCGGTCTCGCCGTCGCATTTTTATCCCATATCCCGTCTTCTAATAATTTTTTTCTTATCCCAAATCCCGCCTTAATTCTAAGCCCCATCCCGCATCCCGCCAAACCTATTTTGGACCCCATGTTGCATGAAGCAAGATTTACTGTAACCCAACATGAAGGGAGATATAATTTCAATAGAACCTCACTGATTTCACAAGCTACAATCTATACCGATCAAGTACGGCTAAGTGAACAACAACAACAGGTAGCAGTTGCGGTTTGCTAAACTAGATAAATAAGTAAAGACGGCAGTTTTGCTTGTCAAGTGTTTTTTTTCAGAGAAAAAACATCCTTATATCTCTTATCGGCAATCGAATGAGAGACTGCTGGACCACTAGCCCGAAAGCTAAAAGCCCTGAGCAAATGAGGTCTGTTGGTCTTGAAGTCGATTTTGTCACTCAACGTTGTTAGTCAACAGCTAACACCAGACGATTTTACGAGTCAAATATTAATGAACTCGTTTGTCATCATTTACTGTTACCAAACTGGAAACAAAACATATTCAGGGAATAAAACAAAATAATTCTAATTTCCTTCCGTTCGAATGTCCATCTGCTAAATCATGGACAAAAACTTAGAAGTTAGTGAAAACGATTTTTACCATTCATAAAAACGTTTACATTGTTTAACTCTGTTATCTTCACTAGTGTATCGACCTTATTCATGAACAACAACTCTTTTATCATTCTTCTTCTCACACGTGCTTACGAGGTACGGTAGGGTAATTTACAAATGGACAAAAGATGCGATATCAAGTATTCAAACGTCCCGATCGCTGAGCTCTTCTATGTGCATTTGTAGAGACTATCAAGGCTTAATGCTGTGTAATGCGAGTTAAGTTTGGAAGATTTTCAGCTTGTTCAATTGATTTACTACTTGGTTACGAAACCTTGGTAGTAATAAGCTGTTACCTTACACGGTGGCACATTAGGGACACTCCTTTCCCCATTAATTCAGCCACATGTTACAAAGAGTCGGTCATCTCATATCTCCAATACGTTTAAGGAATTCGCCAGTTTTCTTGAAGGGTTGTGAATATCTTGATACAACTCGTTTGGGTGTTGCAAACATATACCACGTTGTTGAATTCTGAGCAGATACCAGAGGGCTGAAAAAGGCTACATTTTCCTGCAAGTCTATCATTATTCTCTGGAGTACCATCCCAAGCAAAATCTTTCCTTACGGTGAAAACGGCTTCTAACGCTTTTCTTTTTATAATAAATTCCAACGCAGTTTATTATGTCAGAGGTTTCAGACAAGGTTGGCAAAGTTCACGATGACGCCATCACGCTCATGTCAACGAACGCAAAGTGGTTGTTAAAGATCGACCTTTTATCACAAGGTTACTTTTAACCCGCGTCATGTGTTACTCCGAGAGGACCGGCAAACAACAGAAAATCGAGTGACCGGAATAGGTCTGTTTTACATTTTTTGCGTGGTTTCTGAGGATCGTTTTTGGTTTAGGCAAAATCAGGCTCGTTCTTCAAGCAAATTAAAACTTTTCAAGGTTACTTGCTATCCCGTATATAACTGTCCTATCCCGTATCCCGCCTACGAAAACGGAGCATATCCCGGTCTCGCCGTCGCATTTTTATCCCATATCCCGTCTTTTAATAATTTTTTTCTTATCCCACATCCCGCCTCGATTCTAAGCCCCATCCCGCATCCCGCCAAACCTATTTTGGACCCCATGTTGCATGAAGCAAGATTTACTGTAACCCAACATGAAGGGAGATATAATTTCAATAGAACCTCACTGATTTCACAAGCTACAATCTATACCGATCAAGTACGGCTAAGTGAACAACAACAACAGGTAGCAGTTGCGGTTTGCTAAATTAGATAAATGAGTAAAGACGGCAGTTTTGCTTGTCAAGTGTTTTTTTTCAGAGAAAAAACATCCTTTAATATATCTCTTATCGGCAATCGAATGAGAGACTGCTGGACCACTAGCCCGAAAGCTAAAAGCCCTGAGCAAATGAGGTCTGTTGGTCTTGAAGTCGATTTTGTCACTCAACGTTGTTAGTCAACAGCTAACACCAGACGATTTTACGAGTCAAATATTAATGAACTCGTTTGTCATCATTTACTGTTACCAAACTTGAAACAAAACACATTCAGGAAGTAAAACAAACTAATTCTAATTTCCTTCCGTTCGAATGTCCATCTGCTAAATCATGGACAAAAACTTAGAAGTTAGTGAAAACGATTTTTACCATTCATAAAAACTTTTACATTGTTTAACTCTGTTATCTTCACTAGTGTATCGACCTTATTCATGAATGACAACTCTTTTATCATTCTTCTTCTCACACGTGCTTACGAGGTACGGTAGGGTAATTTACAAATGGACAAAAGATGTGATATCAAGTATTCAAACGTCTCGATCGCTGAGCTCATCTATGTGCATTTTCAGAGACTATCAAGGCTTAATGCTGTGTGATGCGAGTTAAGTTTCAAAGATTTTCAGCTTGTTCAATTGATTTACTACTTGGTTACGAAACCTTGGTAGTAATAAGCTGTTACCTTACACGGTGGCACATTAGGGACACTCCTTTCCCCATTAATTCAGCCACATGTTACAAAAAGTCGCTCATCTCATATCTCCAATACGTTTACGGAATTCGCCAGTTTTCTTGAATTGTTGTGAATATGTTGATACAACTCGTTTGGGTGTTGCAAACATATACCACGTTGTTGAATTCTGAGCAGATACCAGAGGGCTGAAAAAGGCTATATTTTCCTGCAAGTCTATTATTATTCTCTGGAGTACCATCCCAAGCAAACTTTTTCTTTACGGTGAAAACAGCTTGTAACGCTTTCCTTTTTATAATAAATTCCAACGCAGTTTATTATGTCAGAGGTTTCAGACAAGGTTGGCAAAGTTCACGATGTTGCCATCACGCTCATGTCAACGAACGCAAAGTGGTTGTTAAAGATCGACCTTTTATCACAAGGTTACTTTTAACCCGCGTCATGTGTTACTCCGAGAGGACCGGCAAACAACAGAAAATCGAGTAACCGGAATAGGTCTGTTTTACATTTTTTGCGTGGTTTCTGAGGATCGTGTTAGGTGTAGGTTCTTTTAGCCAAAATTCTCATTCTCCAAGAAAATTAAAGCTTTTCAAGGTTACTTGCTATCCCGCATATAACTGTCCTATCCCGTATCCCGCCGTCCTACGAAAACGGAGCTTATCTCGGTCTCGCCGTCGCATTTTTATCCCACATCCCGCCTTTAAAATTTTTCTTATCCCACATCCCGCCTCGATTCTAAGCCCCAACCCGCATCCCGCCAAACCTATGTTGGACCCCATATAGCATGAAATAAGATTTACTGTAACCTAACATGAAGGGAGATATAAATTCAATAGAAGAGTGATTTTGAGAGGATGTGGATGGCGGATGTCATTTCATTTTACCACAACACAAACAAGCCAGTTCATATTGAGTGAGAGTCCAATGGGATAATTCCTTTTAAATACAAAGTCGTACTAAGGAAAAGAGAACTGGTATGCACCTATAGAGTGTTTACACGTGATGTTGTGGAGGCTATGTTGGTATCTATAAACAAAGAAACAGTGGCTATGTTGGTGTCCCAAACTAATCCTCAGGGATTGAGCTCTATCCTTACGGAAACGTTTGGTAGGTGGATTTGCACAATGACCGGGAGAAGAATGGTAAAACAGCTGTCATTTATAAATAAGGTCTGTACACTAGAGAGAACAAAGTGACAGTTTTACAATGCTATACCTTCTGCCACCTGTATAGAACCAAGAGTGATAAAAGTCGCTTTTATTAACTTGTAAGCTTTTTCTCATAATTTAGCAGATGGACATTTTAATGAAAGGAAACGAGAATTATTTTGTTTTATTTACTCAGTTATGCTGTTTTGTTTACAGGCTGGTAACGGTGAATGACGACTAACACAGGTTACGATGTTTTTTCACACCTCACTGATTTCACAAGCTACAATCTTTACCCTTCATGTACGGCTAAGTGAACAACAACAACAGGAAGCAGTTGCTGTTTGCTAAACTAGATAAATTAGTCAAGACGTCAGTTTTGCTTGTCAAGTTTTTCTTCAGAGAAAAAACATCCTTATATATGAGGCTAATTTGGTATCTAAAAAAAAAAAACAGTGGCGATGTTGGCCCATTAGGGACAGTCCTTTCCCCATTAATTCAGCCACATATTACAAAGAGTCGCTCATCTCATATCTCCAATACGTTTAAGGAATTCGCCAGTTTT
>OX421447.1:12296573-12299073 GCA_949126865.1 Montipora capitata
ATCACTAGACAGAGTCACACCTAAGATCTTGGCGGAGCTAACAACAGAGAGTTCCTTGCCATCAACGATGACAGGCTCGAACGCGTGTCTGTTCTTCTTAAAATCGATGTTCATGACTTAACAGTTTGGAAATGGAAATGGAAATCTCAAATTCTCTCTTCATTTTTTGTGTGGAGATATGTTGCCTGGGGAAAAAACGAAGACAGCCATATTTGGGCCAGCTGACTTACCATTGCCATGGTAACCGCCATTAATCGTGACAACCACAACCTCAAAATCCTGCTTGATTTTCAAGCTTCGCTCAGGTTTTTGCTATCGTAAGATGATGCGGACAGGACTGAGCCATTATTGGAAGTTGATCAAAATCAAATTAACCAATCAAAAAGCACAGATTTCCCCCAAGAGAGCCAAAGTTATTAATCTGTGCTTTTTGACTGGTTAATTTGATTTTGATCAAATTCCAGTGATGGCTCAGTCCTGTCCGCATCATCTAACTATAGCAAAAACCTGAGCGAAACTTGAAAATCGAGCAGGATTTTGAGGTTGCAACGATGCTAGCAAAATTATCGACTTTTAACGTGCCCAAGGCTGGGAGGCGAGCGACCTTTGGAAGTGGGAGAAATTCGGCAAAATCCTGGAGGCACCCGGCGAGGGTCCCCAATAGGGTTCTTCAATCCTGCCATCCCGACCAAAACTTTTCCTTCATCCCGAAATCCCGAACTTTTTTATCGGCTAATCTCGCGCCCCGATCATGACGTCACAAGTTGATGCCCATGCCTCCTCGTCAATTACAACTACAATTGAATTAGAATACGCCTGTAGTCTTTTCCAGCAACCTTTTATGACCCAATTGACCGTAATAATTAATAATAGCAATTCACAATTACAGTTTTGAAACCGAAATGATGCGTGATTGTCCATGATTAGTAATAATTGAATCTGTTCACATGTTCCACTCTGTTAACCTCGGTGTAAGTTTAGATTTAATTCAGCAGTAGGGAGGTGAAGCATCAGTGTTCCATAAAACGGCGATAATGGCCTGTGATATGAGTGCTAATGTATACAATCATCTACAAGGATACTTTTCTTCCTAAAATTCCTCATTAGCATGAAAACAATGCCGTCAAGCTAAAAATGGCAAACTGCGACTAGCAAGCGTTTCGAAAGTTGAGGAAGATGGTCTCGTGGTCATCACTGCCGTTTCACGTTTGTCGTAAAAGTGGAGCTTTAACTGTCTAGTCATTAAAATAACAACTTAAAAGTGTTTTCAGTAGCATCCTTTAAGAAGTATTTTCAGATTTTCAGTCAATCATAGCAATGGCTTTCGATATAATTCTGTCATTGAAGCGAATAGTTCTTCCGAACCGGGAAACCGTTCCCAGAAGGAAGTTGACGTCGCAGTCCAAAAATGCCGGGAATGTCACCAACATCATTGTCAGTTAGTCGTTTTCATCACCAAGGGACTGTTCTTCTGCATCTTCATCGCTGATAGACGAATCGTACTTAAGAAATTATGGCGTTATCGTCACAGGTGTCAAAGCGTGGTAAGCGTGGACTAGAGAAACAAGGCACATTCGGGTAAAGGATACGATGACTTAGGATTTGTAAAATAGTAGGCCGCCCAATGGATTGTTGTTTAAACGCCCTCTTTGGCTGCACTTCTAAAGTTTGTGGATCTTATTACGGTCAAAGTTCACGACAAAGATCACTCCATAGGGGTCACAAAAGGCACATGTCTGCGTGGTGGAAATTTCCGGTCGTGGGGGAGGTGCAGGGATGGCGCAGTGGTGAGAGCAGTCGCCTTCCACCAATGTGGCCCGTGTTCGATTCCCGGACTCGGCGTCCTATGTGGGTTGAGTTTGTGTTGGTTCTCTTCTCTGCACCGAGAGGTTTTCTCCGGGTACTTCGGTTTCCCCTCTCCTCAAAAACCAACATTTGACTTGATTTACTTTCATTGTTCATTTCAGTTTACAGTGTCCCCAATTAGCGCTCCAGCGCTAGAACGACTAGACACTTAAATAAAAGTTCCTTTCGTTTCCGTCGCTGGCGACGGAGAAAGTTGAGTTGAGTTTAAATTTTTCGGAGCTTCAAAGTGACGATTTCCCGGATCCCGCTTCGTAATAAAGCTATATCCCGCGTCCCGTCCATAAATGCAATCCCGAGTCCCGCTCCCATATTTCTTTATAATCCCGAATCCCGGGCTCCAAAAAGCCCAATTCCCGGATCCCGAAAACCCTATTGGGGACCCTCCTCGGCCGTGAGCGGTCTTGGAAGTTGCACGCCTTGTCTATATATATTGTCGATGAAATGATATATGAAATGGATGTGACGACGCGTCGGATCTGAAGGGGAAATCAAAGCGTCCCAAAAACCCACCAAATCACTCAGGACAATGCAGAAAATAGTGGATGAGTGAACTTTATTTATCTGGCTGTCCATAAAAGGAATTTTCGAAAAGAATCATTGCGATTTGAAGTTTTTATGCAACATTTTTCTCGAT
>OX421447.1:12314073-12336573 GCA_949126865.1 Montipora capitata
TTCATTGATGACGTTTTCTCACTATGGGACGTAAGTCATGAAACAGGAAATCAACCTGTTCATTGCGTAAGCTAAGTACTTCTACCCAACTATAAAATTGGCTCAGTAGACAAGGAGAATTATTCGAAAATAATTTATTTACGATATTAAGACATATCACAAGCCGACTGAAACCACCCCAAACTGTGTTTGAAACACTCTTTTTACCTCTTGTCACCCGCCAGGTGCCAAGGAGGGTTTTATCAGGGAAAGGCCATTAAGCCCCTCTGAACAAATCCTTCAGAAACAACATCTCAGGAAGCATTATCTCGATTCATAGACTGCCTTGAAGAGCGAGCCTACCCAAAATATCAATTTTTCTGGAAGACAGTCGGCACTTAAAAAAAAGTCAAAACTAGCGAGAAAATCCTACCATTTGTCACAATTTACAGTCCAGCAGTGTCAAATCTTAAAAAAACCACTCATGCTTGAATGCAGTTTTATTCAAAACCAGCCATTACTGGCAAACATATTCAAGAAATTTCCTATTTTGCCTACACAAGCGCGAGTTTCAATGTGAAAGGCTATTGAGGATGCGTCAGTCAGTCACAATCAAATCCTGATTATGCATACATCCTAGGACCATGAATAACATGTAAAGCTTTATAATCTTATAAAAAGAAGTGCTAATGCCAGATACTAAACACCACTAAAAAACACCCTTTGTATTAGAAATGGCCATAAACTATGTGGAAAGGTATTCCTCATCTAATGCTGCAGCATGAGAGATCCTAATGAAAGGGAAAAACTTTAGAAATGGCACACACAAACATTACATTTAATACAAGGAAAGAAAATATCTCTCAAGGACATACGTGTGAATTGAAGGTTTCATAATTATTGATCTGTAACCACAAGACCCAAAAAAGGGAGACAGCTTCTAGAAACCAACTGCAACCCGCCAGATGTTAGATTTTCAGATTTTTCACTACTCGGATGTTGGATTTTTGCAAGTCGGATGTCGGATTTTTACAAGTCAGATGTCGGATTTTCAACAAATCGGATGTCAGATTTTTACAAGTCAGATGTCAGATTTTCACAACTCAGATGTCGGATTTTCACATTTTTGTTGTGGGACTTTCAACAACTCGGATGGCACTTACAGGCTTCCGTAAGTATTTCTTTGGTTGGTACTTTAATTTTTGTGTCGTTGCCAGGAAATGGATGAAGAAGTTCTTCGAATGCAAACAGATGAAATTGTCAGCCGCGCTCGACTGTTAGATAATGAAATCAAGGTGAGATTCTTAAGTTACAATTATTCAAACATTTTTTGTTTTTCCTTACAAAAATTTGTTTACTAAATTTATTCTCTTGTACCTTCATAAAGTATATTTAAGTATAAAAATCCTCCAGTCCAGGGTACATGTTCGTATGTTAAAGATCCTGTCTAATTTGGTTTTTACTCTAGTGAGAAACTAAGGTAACCAACAGGTATGAGGGTAGAGAAAAGGCCCAAAAAACAGGCCCTTCCATTTATTGAAACTGAACTGCCCAAGGGAGAAAACAACCTACCCCATACCAAAACTGAGAAATAAACAAATTAAAAAACTGAAAAAAAAAATTAAACAAACAAGGATATCTGGCAAATAGCGTGCATACAATACAGTACAATGTACTTGATGGGTATATAAATATAGGACCTGAAAGCATCAGACTGCCAGTCTCCAAGTCTTTTAATGAATTCCTGAAGAATCTTAGCCTGAAAGGCTACAGTGCCCCCCCCCCCCCCCCCACCTTCAGCTCTTAGGGTTTACCACTGAAATGAGATGGGTCTAGACCAGCTTTGGATGCCACTAATCAAAAAATACTGTCAAACTTCTCATGTGTGAAAAGAATGAGACCTTGGCTGGAGGGTGCTGGTAATAAAAAAGCTGGGCAAGGCAAGAGGACTGGAACAAGCTTGAAGGCATGCTGCAAAGCTGTATAGGGGCACAGCGTGTCGCCAGGAATGTGTGGTAATGGAATGGTGAGGACTTGCTGGCTGAACTGAGTGGTCTTTGAGCATCGGTTCAAAATGATACCCAGCCACATGGGAAAAATACAATATCACCTCTCCAAAGGTTCTTTGAAGGGTTGAACGTGGCAACACCCTTTAGTAGCATATTTGCTTTGCATAGAAGGCCAAAGAAACCCACTAAGCAGACAGCCCAGAAGGTAGCATGGACTAGGTCAGCTAGGTTCAAGTGTTTCGTTATACAGTACCGCTCGAAACTATTTGTGCATTTGCCGCGGTTCTGACTAGGTGAAACCGCAGGTTTAATCCCCAGTTTGACCGAGGTAAAACCTCGTCTACGGTAACCGAAAGCCGAGGTTTTACCTAGATTTTTTCCGGTTGATTTACGCCGCGGTTAAGAGAGGACGCAGTATGCTTTTTTATTTGGAGGATATGCTATCAAAGAAATCTGCATATTTTTGCGGATCAATCGCAGCAATAATTAGTATGCGTATTTGCCGTATTTACAATCTGCGATCTTTGGCACATTCGATTATAATAAAGTCGCTTTCATAAAGTGTTGATCGTTTTTCTTTTTCCAGCAAACGACAAGATTTCTAAAAGTTGTTCGAGATCTGTTTAATATAGATGTTATAAAGATCAGCAGAAATTCTATCAAGAAATTTACACGTGTTTCAGGGAAAACTCGTCTTATTGACGGTGACGCGGCCGGCTTTGAAAGATACGCGAAAGTTATTTCGATGTAATTGACCGAAAGATGGAAGAAAACAATTAACTTTACAAGTAATTGTCAGCCGTTCGAACAATGTGGCTCTCCATTTGTTACAAACTTGTTAAGCAGTTGGAATCGAACAACGAATTTCATGAGCTATCGCTCTTGCTTGCGTGACGGAAGCATGCAGCTTCGTTTATTTACGTTTTAACTCGCCAAATTGGCAGAGGCTTCATTGAACTTGTCTATCGTGTGATCGTTGAAGCATTAACTTATGCACCAGTCAATGTTAAGCCCCAGGGGAGGGGGGCCGGGCATACCTCGGGGATTTGTCATTTATCCCTTTCCCGTGGGTGGGGAATAATAAAACATTTGACATAACACAACGTCCCGTGGGTGGGGGAGTTTGACAAAATCTCACAAGAGCCTGGAATCTAGTCCGCCATTTTGAAAATATTACCCATCACTACTTGAGGTCGCTGTGTTCGGCCTTTGCCATCTGACTCGTCGCGAATCAACTTGACTTCTCGCGGATCGTGTACTGTTGGCTTTATTTGGTTTTAAAATGCCGCTATTCAAAGCTTGGGACGTGAAAAGAGTGAAGAGAAAATCAGTGGTGGCAACTCACTTCGAAGAATTTGTGACTGGAGGTAAGATTTTGATATGATTGATCACTGGTAGTGTCAATAAAAAATGGCACACTATAAATTTTTCAAGCAGATTGGTACAGTTTTATTAAAATGATAGTTCAAACAGATAAGTACAGTTTTAAATTAAAGTTTAAGCAGATTGGCACAGTTTTAAATGAAAGTTTTAGCGGTTTAGCTCCTTTTAATTTTGCCCAGAGTATTTGTGCATCTCGAAGGGTTTTTGGCGGGAAAACAGAAGATATTTTTTTTCACATTTGAACAATATTTTTACTTCTTGTTTACGAGGAAAACACTTTGTAGTAGCCTTCGAAATATTTGTAAGCATTTTCTAAAGAGTAAAACAATTTGTAACCATGTACAGTACCTAATATTTTGATATTATACGGAATTACAGCTAAAAGGAAACTTGGAATTGATAGTGATGAAGTCACAATATACACTGAGGCGGATGGAACCGAAATCGATGTGGATTCATTTTCTGAAATAGAAGCAGGAAGTATACTTATCTGTGCTGTTGGTGACGAAACCTGGGTACCAGCACACGGAACAGCAACAACCACAGTATCTACTGTGGTATCAACTTCAATGACAGTTTATTCCAACAGAACTAGTACATGTAGCTCAGACCCACAACTATCAACTGAACCTGGTAATGTACCTATCTGCTATACATTTTTATTGACATAAAAATTCTTATCTAAACAATGTTGAATCTTTACTCATGATCTCTTCATGATCCATTTGGTGTCAAACCATAGTAGATTCTTTAAAAGAATTTTTTGCAGATAATGCCACTTGCCTTTTATGAATTGGACTTTTAAAATAATATTAGTACAGTACAGTACTAATAATAGTACAGTATTGTAAATGACCAGATAACTTATGATTTTAATGTAGGTCTGATGGGAATGATATTGATCAAATCACCTGGAAATATTGTTACCATTTTTGGAATCAGTATCAGTAATTTTATTTTACACAGGTGAAAATGTGGTTTCAGCACTTGAAGGAGGTTCAGGACAATAGGAAGAAAGGGGCTAAAAAGGCAGCAGAAACCCGGAAAAAGAATAAAGGGCAAAAACAGAAAGACAGACGTCAAAATGTAAGACATATTTTATTTCTAAATAGTTGAAGGGGAATCAATTACGTAACAGTTGCTTCCCATTTTCAGGGAGAAGAAGACAGCACTTGTATGACATGTTTGCAAGAGGAACCACCCTTGAACGTAAAAGTGGTCCACTGGATTGGGTGTGACAAATGCCAAGCATGGCATCACCAGTTTTGCGTTGGATTCACAGACTCTGTATGCGCTGATGATGTTGACTGGAAGTGCAATCACTGCATTGCGGAGGATCTTATGTAGAGGTGGTCACTGAAATAACATAATGTTGGTGGCGAATTTGTCTATTTGTTATCTTCAGTTATTGCAATTTCCCCCCAGGGAAGGGATATTTGACACCACCTGTTGCTCCCTGGGTAGGGAATTTGACATGAAAAAGTGGTAAAATGTCAAATCCCCTGGGGTATGCCCGGCCCCCCCTCCCTGGGGCTTAACAATGACTGGTGCATTAAGTTAATCTGAACAATTCAGGGGAATGAATATTTCTGAATTTCAAGCTCAACTGCTGAATTACCTGCCACTTAACATTTTGAATCAGAAATGATCGTAATTAACGCGCGACAAGGAGTGGTCAGGAGTTGCTTAAGAAACTTCGGGAATACAGTTACGGTTCTTCGCTGGTGTAATCTTTAAGTCATTGCATGTTGTAGTAAGGTTTAGTTCAAAGTTCGAGCTTTTCAACAACTATCCCGTAAACATTTCTATTTGGACCGGACGCAAAATTTGAAGCGCTTTTTTTTCTAAATATATATATATTTCCTGTCGGACTGCACTGGCGGCGACTTAAGTTACGCATAATCCACACAGTTTTTTAAAAGAAATGTCCCTTTACCCCTTTGGAAGAACTGTTCATCGTGATAGCGAAAAACTTACAAGTTATTAAACATAAAGATGTAAGAATTAGGCATCATGAAAGGTTATCGACATTCTCTGTTCTCAGCTGTCACGGCAAAATGAGATGAACATATTAAACAGTGCGTTGTGTTGCGTCGGTGCTGTGAAAAACAGTGTGGAAATTCATTCTTTACCTTGGGGAGCTAGGTGTGATAATATTAAACAATGCTTTGCAAAGTATCATTGTTTTCTTGCGGCACATTACCGCAATTAAGTAGGCCGCGGCATTCGGTTGCTTTCGTCTTTGCCTCGGTTGCGGTTTTCGTCCAACCTAGGTGATTTCGCGGTAAACACTATCGGCAAAGACGAGGTATTACCGCATGCAAATGCACTAATAGTTTCGAGCGGTACTGTAGACAGAAGAATGTCGGGGGTCATGGGTTTCTTCTGAGAGACTTTGAGTCCTTTACAGCGCCGAATGCCACGCAAGATTGTCGTTAGGTGAAAATTATTCTTGGCAGGGTCTTCAAGGCCATGTTAGCCTTGCACACGGTATCGGTTGTCAAACGCTAATTGTCGACAATACGCGACTTTTATCTGTTATTTCTTTGTTCCAAAGTATTTATCTGGAATAATACAGAAAACGAAAGCTTGTCTATTACATGTATGTCTTGTCTTGCATTTTGCTTTGTTAGCGCACAGCACCAAGACAAAGTTGGGTTTCGACAAAACACTGACCCCCGGTCAACTGACCCCCTTACTGACCCCCTACTGAGCCCCTATAAAATCAATGGGAAAATGAATACTGCTTACTTAAGCCTCAACAACCCTTTTTAAACAGCATTGTTCAACAGTATTTAAGTCTAAGCACCCATTTTAAAAAGGTTAGCTTACATGAAGTAATCGGCCATCACAACAATAATCGAAAACTAACCTTTTTAAAATGGGTGCTTAGACTTAAATACTGTTGAACAATGCCGTTTAAAAAGGGTTGTTGAGGCTTAAGTAAGCAGTATTCATTTTCCCATTGATTTTATAGTGGGTCAGTAGGGGGGTCAGTAAGGGGGTCAGTTGACTGGGGGTCAGTGTTTTGTCGAAACCCGACAAAGTTGGTGGAATCAGAAAATTTTCATTGGGCGCGTTACATTTTGATCCGAAACATCGCACTTTTAATATAATTTGTATTGTTTGTATTGTTTTAAAAAAGCTATCATTCATTTGGTTTGCGGCAACTATCGTTTGAAAGGTTGGAAAGAAAAGGTTTAAGGTTTGGGGCCTTTCAAAGTTTGTACTTTGCAGGAGAGAATAAGTCACATATTGAGTAAGAATTGTCACATGCATGCTTTTCACGGCTTTGCAATTTTCAAAAGTGGACTTTTAACATGTATTTTGGGTTAGGTACAAAAGAAATATCTTAAAGGACAATTAAAACAAAGGAAACCAAGTGTTTTACAAACCATCGAAACGATTCAAACCAAATGAACCAAACCATTTGAATGCTAAGCTTATTTTTGGTGTGATGGTTAAAAATTTAGTGCAAAAACTAGTAGTGGAATGCCAGTTCTGCCACCGCAACTCCAAAAGTACTGATTGTGTGTGGATGAACGTTTCCCAGGGTATTGTCCAAATAATGTGCACCTAAATTTTCAAGCCTCTTGGCCATACATGTATTGTGAGAAAAAGAGAATATTTCACAAATATCTCAATCGTGTTCACTGCTGTTTTTCTTGCTGATTTGAAGTGCGGGTTTTTTGTTTTGTTCTTAATTGAAAACAGAAAGATATTTTGAAGCTTTCTTTTTACCAGCTAAATTCACATGAAATTTACTTTCCATCTCTGTTTTCAGATTATTACAGTTACCTTGTAATCTTAAAATCAAGCGCTTAATTTAGTGTTATATATTAATTTTTGTAATGGCCTTGAATGCCAATACCGTGCGCAAGGCCTGTTCCAAATAATAATAATAATTTATTAAACTTCTATAGCGCCTTAATTGTTAAAATAATCGAAAGTGCTTTACAATCTAAAAATAATACAATCGTATGTGACTATCTATAATTAAATACAAACAAATCTAAAATATAATAAAATGTAATACCAATATTAATATCCTAATAAAATGCTTCCCTAAAAAGGTGGGTCTTAAGTAGTTTTTAAAAAAAGTTCATACTATCACATTTTCTAAGTGATAATGGCAAAGCATTCCAAACAGTAGGACCTGCGTGTGCAAATGCGTGTTCACCTAAGGTCTTACGCCTTATGCATGGAACTTGGAGAAAATTTCCAGAATCAGATCTCAAACTAAACCTAGTAACAAGTTTAGCATTAATCAGCTCCTTGATATACATGTATGTTGGTGCAAATCCATGCAATGCCTTAAAATCTAGTAGTGCAATCTTATATGCTACTCTATACAATGTACTTAATTGACAACCAATGAAGCCGCTTAAGAACTGGAGAAATATGCTCAAACTTAGGAGTAAGACAAGTTACCCTAGCAGCAGCATTAAGTACTTTCTATAATTATTGAGGAAGACCATACAAGAGGGAATTATAGTAACAATGTTGAGGTATGCTGGAATGGAGGCCGCAGATAAAGATCTTGCTAGGAAGGCAGCATAGCTGCATAGGTACCCATAGTAAGTACAGAAAGCAAGGTAGGCACATAGCTGACTTCTTTAGGTGGCCTTGGTGGAAACTGCACGGGCTTGTCAGCGAAATTTATGAACCTCCATGTTCAGCCTCAACAGGTCGGCAGAGTCTAAAAATAAGAAAGAAGTGACAAAGGTGACATGTGAAATGACTGGGCTGCGGTAGAGGAAGAGGACAGAGAGAGCCATGCGAGAAGCTTGTCTTTGTGGCATTTCTCATCAAGTCTGGAAATACTGTCTGCAATTAAATTGGAGGATCCCAGTACCTGTATGTGATCAACAGTCAGGTGAATTGCATGGTAATCCAAAATAACCCACGGATCCAACCCATTATGAGAAGGCAGGGCGTGGTTCCTTTGTTTATACTGTTGCTGCCACTTCTCTGTCCAGTTTGATGCTCACCCTATGCTCTGACCAAAGCGGGGCCCAATACTTCACTGCCTGGAGAATCATGAAGGTTTCTTTGTAGTTGGTATACAGGGGGTACATGTCAGGGAAGTCTAGAGTCAAGTTGACATATAGGCCACTTCGAAAAATACCATATAATACTCTTTGTTTGTCTCCCCAAACTTTGCATAAGCATTGTTTCCAGTTTCTCGTGGGACTTACAATGGTCCGAAGAGAAAACAAAAGCAATGCTCATAAAAAATTTTGGAGGGACAAACAAAGAGTATTATGGTATTTTCTGAAGTGGCCTACTCATCCAGCAGCAACCACCACCTGCAGTGGAAGCATCAGTATATGCTGGTGCTGATGCCATAGGAATCTCGTCTGGGAAGAGGGTTTTGCAGTTAAAAACAGGAAGAGGGGATGCCCACCACTGAAGGTCTGCTCTTGCTTCGGTGTTAAGGTGGTGGCGATGTCTCGCAGAATTCATGACAGAGATTAGGTGTCACAAAAAGGTGCGACCCCCTCTGACAACCCAAGCAGCTCAGCTAAGTTTGCCTTCGAGGCGCTGAAGGTGATGTTTCAAGGACTTGCGCTTTCAAGGTCAAGAGTTCCAATAGCTCAGAGACACGGTCACCAGGGAGGCGTAGTTCACGATTCACTGTATCAGTGATTACTTCGAGAAAGCACAGAGTTTGGCTGGGTTTAACCACTTTTGACCAGCTCATTGTGAAACCTAATGACTGGGGCAGATTGATGAGGGGGTCCAAAGCTGTTTGACACTGCTGGTGACTTGGTGCTATGATAAGAAAATCATCCAGGTAAGCTACTACAGTGAAGCCACAACAGGCCGTGATCCTGCAAACTGACGGAGTTAGGCGGTGGGAAATCATAGGGATGTTCGCGCACCAAATGGCAGTCATTTGTCATACAAGAACGTGGTGTTGGCAGAATGTTTAAAGCACAAGGACATACCGGTAACGTTCCAGCTAGTAGGATGTGTGCCAACACATTAATTCAGCAGTATACACACACATTGCATTCTTAAACTAGTGAGTCTTCCACGTCACTTTCTCCTCAACCCAGCTCTCTCAAGATTTTAAAGTTTGTAATGGCCGGTCAATAAATAAGAAAATTCCAGTTTACATGTAAATAAACAGGTGTCTTTTTAAAATCAGAACTTAAAACTTGGGTCACTTAGTGTTTAGTTGACATAGTTTTGAAATCCAAAGAAAAAGAAGAATAATTGTTTGTTTTAGTTGTAGTAGCACTTTAACTGGTCGCTGTAAAGAGGTTGGGGTATTAAAGAGTGAAGTGTATGGTTGAAACCCAATAAGGAAACTCAACAAACAAGTTGATCATGCCAGTTTAGCATTACACTTTTGAACTTTTACCATTATTTCAGTTGTGTTTTCTATAATACTGTTGGCAAGTTTAAATTTTACCTACTAATGTAACGAACATTAATCTATAAAGAATCATTGTATTGATAGTTATATAATTTGGGTTATCTTGTAAAAATTTTAATGTTACATTCACTATGGCTGATGATGATGTTTGAAACATCAAACATGTTCCTTAACTCAAAAGTGTGGTTGTATTTTCAAAAATATTAAAGATAATAAATTATAATTATAAACTTTTTTTACCCAAATTTTGTTTTTCCTGTGGTTGCTCATAAACAGATCATGAAAAGTGAGATCATGAGGATAAATCATGAGCAACAAGCTATGAAAGAGAAAATAAAGGTATAGTGATATTGAATAATTATTAAGCCCATCTTTCTCTTTTTGTTGTTGTCATATTCATTGCAATGATGCAAAGTACTAGATGAGAGCTTTGTTGTTGTTGTTGGTTTTGTTTTTTTCAGGAAAATGCTGAGAAAATAAAAGTGAACAAAACCCTCCCGTACCTTGTGTCCAACGTGATTGAGGTAAGAACTTTAGGAGGTGCTCTTCATGCCAGGTTATCAAAAGTTGACACAATGTTTGTTTCATGATTAAGATGTTACACGTTTTTTGTTGTAGCCAAGAATCGGAGAGTGTAAAGTGCAGGTGACATGTAATTGTTTTACCATAACTGAAACAACCCAAACTTTTACAAGAATGCTAGTTTAACCTTAGGCTTACAGTAATTCCTTAGTATTGCATTGCGCATCCCTACTGCACACGATTTTTGCATCATTAGCGCACGCACATTAGCACATGCGCATACAAAACGCAAGGGATTTCCCTCAAACTAAGCCCGATAGCGAAATAAATGCTCCTTTTCTCTCAAATTTGCTAAGAACAATCTAATAAAGAACATATTTGAAGTACAGTGTAGTTAGTAGAACATAATTTTTTTTGGAAAACAGTTCCGTGCTGGGTGTATTTTGGCCAAGGCGAGGACTTCAAGCTAACCACGGAACCGTCCCAAAAAGTTCACTATTCCTACAACCAGGCAATCAAGAATGGCGCAAATGAAGCAATACTGCTTATGTGTCAAAGAAGCTTTATTTTCAAAATAAAATTTTGTATCTTTCAAGTAACCAAGACTTAATTCTGTACAGGTGATTTGAATTTTTAACACGCTGACGCGTAAAGGAGCATGGTGACCCCATTTTTTAATTGCATTTATGAATGTTAATTATGCCAAGTTTCCAAAAAAGTTTGATAGTAGAACAATTTCAAGGGAATTACCTTAAACATTAATTAAAGAATATTAATATGTACAGTAGGTCTAATGTTAGCATTAGTGAAGGTTTGGGTTGTTTCAGCTATGGTGAAACAATGACCTGCAATCTGCAGTTTACACCCTCCAGCCAAGAATGGGTTGTAACAGGGTGGAAATGACAGTAGGAAGAAATATTGATTTACTATTTCATCCCATCACTTTCTGCTTTTCAGGCATCTATGATTTTGGATAATTCTTTGCAGAAATTGAATGCCATTTACTGCTAAAAAATTGGTTGTGTTTGACAAAAATAAACCAAAATAAGTGACACTTATTAGTTTTAATTCTTCGCTTATTATTTGGAATTGCTATAAAGTTTTGTCTATAAGCTCCTTTTATAGTTCCTTTCATTATCTTTTGGACTGTGATGATCAAAGTTCCATTTATAGTTCATCTTCACTCTTCTCTCGTCAATCACTGTAGCAGAATGCGCTATTTGAATGATCATGATCCACTTTGTTGGTTTCTGTTATCAACCAGTAACCATCTGCTGCCACAAATACAGTATGATTGGTAGCAGTTAAAGTTGAAACCATAATGATTGAACTGACTGTACATGTAGATTCTTTATTTTTATGAAATAGGTGTAACTTACTCATTGAACTTAATTTGCAGCTCCTTGATGTTGATCCTCAAGACAATGTAAGATGCTGAAATTCTTTTATTCATTTTGTTCATATTCAACAATAATTATTATTTTACTTGGTCTTGTTACAACTCACTATATTTAAACCATTCCATGTTCCTTTCTGTTGACCTCCTCTCCCTCCTACATGTACAATGTACATACATGAGTTTTTCCATTGGCTGAGGAACGAATAAAGCAGAAAATGTTTTTCTCACACACAGCTGGGAGAATGGGGTCCAGTGTGTGTGTGTGTGTGTGGTGGGGGGGGGGGGGGGTTCTTCAGGTCACATGGTCTGTTGGTGGCACAGTTTGTTTTTTTTTTGCCACCTGCCATTGCCTGACATGCCCCTCTCACCCACCCCTCATGAGTCTTTTCAGTGCAGCTTTGTAGATTTTTTTGGGATCTGTTTATCACATTCCAGTCAGTTTTGTTAAATAGTGTTCATGATTTATTTAATAAGGTCTGTTATGATGTATTTATTACGTTTTGGTAACAAGTGTTAATAAAGGTCAGGTTGCGTCAGGCTTGCTTGGCTTGCTTGGCTCCCAGTTGTGTGTGGGAACTGTTTTTGTTTTGACAACATGAAAGGTGGATAGCTGTATACGGAAATACTGTAATATTACTATTTTGCCATTTGCCACCATTTTTCCTGAATAAGGGCCTTGAGGTTTCCATCCCTCTAAGTTACATTCTCAGGAGTGTGCTGATTTCTTAGGAACAAAGACTGAGGTGTCTCATGAATTCAAAGCCAAGTTGGGATATGTTACCTAGAAGGGGAAGAAGGAATGTAATTTCAAAATACACGGTGTACATATAAAAATTAACAGAAAGTAGCATATTACAAGTTAATTATTGAAAGTTTTAAATGGCTTGTTGAAAAGTGATTCTTGACTAAAATTATGTCACAACTTTGTTTGACGTACAAAGTCTGCAATAATTATTCAATAAACTAATTATGAAGTGGCACCATGTTGGATATTTTAGCAAGTATTTCATTTTCAAGTTTGGTAACCTTTGTGTAGAATTCAAAACTAGAAGGGTAGATGAGCACAGCCTTTTATTTTTAATGCCTTTGAATCTAGGCAAAAAAGTATCTTGAAGTTCAGTCAGTCATCATCATCATCAATCCAATTTTGATCCGGGTTTATCCCCATAAACGGGGGTGGCCAGATTTACGCCGCTTTGTCAGCAATCTTTCTAACTCCCACTCTCCATCTCGCTCGATTCATGGCGTCCTTTTTCTCCAAACCAACGCTCTTGCTCTCCTTCTCCACTTGCGTCCTCCATGTCTTCTTTGGTCGTACAGTAAAAAAAAAATTATGTTTGCAGGCAGAAGAAGATGGGGCTAATGTTGATTTGGATTCACAAAGAAAAGGAAAATGTGCAGTTATAAAAACATCAACAAGACAGGTAATTGCTTTAAGAAAAACCTGTCTTACCAGTCAGTCAGGTCCAAGTTGTTCGATGGGTGGATAGAGTTATCCACCTTTTGAATAACCGAGGCCAGGTCCATTTGTAAGTTCAGACAATTTAGTACAGGAGGTTCTTGTGTGTCCAGAAGTAATATTGGGATAATGAAAAATGCAAGGTCTGCATCATAATGTGTTATGGCCTTACCCCTCTCAACTTTCACATCACTATATCTTGTCTCCAGAATTATCACTAAGATGTCTCTCTAACTTTACTCCTTATAAACGTAAACAGATAAGGAGGCTCAATGTCTGCAAGGCCCACAACTATTGCCCTGGTAACAAGCTAAAACTTTCTCTAAAATAATGTAAAAAATCAATTCAGTGACCTAAATCAGAAAATTATTTTTAAAGCCCCACCAAGCTATAGGAAGATTAAAAAAAGTACCCTTAATAGTTTGTTTTGAAATTTTTATTTGAGAAACTTATTTATAAGCTGTAAATCAAGGAAATCACTAAGCTAACTTTTGAGATACTTTCTCGCCAAACCTAACTAGCTTTATTTGTGATTTTCGTGACTTTATAGCTCAGCAGCATTTCTGTGGAAATGTTCACAATCAATTAAATTGTATTTTTGAAGGTTTAGGTCCTGTACTGTATCTTGTCTCTTTGTTCCCATGTCTTCTCTGAACAGACACCTTGTGGGCATGTGTGTTTATTTGTGTTCTGTTCTTCTCTTTAGACATACTTTTTACCAGTTATTGGATTGGTGGAACCAGAAAATTTAACTCCTGGAGACTTGGTGGTAAGATTTTTGTTTAACACCCAAAACCCTAGAGCATTTGCCTTGTAAAGTACATTGTACAATTACATATGATGGTTTTATTGCAGGTGTAGTCTTTACTAGATAAAATTTCTTCAGTTTTGTTCTCATGCATTCACGTGTTACATGTATTGTATGTACCAATAATTTTTTGCAACAGGTCTTGCTACTCCTTAATCTCCACTCTTTCAAGATAGTACATGTATGCTTAATTTTCAGGGTGTGAACAAGGATTCTTATCTAATACTGGAAAAATTACCTCCTGAGTAAGTTCCGTGTACGGTATGTCTTCAAAGTAAACTTTTGGGCGTGGGCAAAATTAAGTATCCAACCCTGGGACTTTGTGTTTTTGAACAACCCAGGGGTTGTTATTAATTTTAATTAATTAGTAACAGATAAATTCTAGAAAGAATGGTAGATTGTGGAGACAAAAATGGTGACTATGTTAGTGATGACAAATACGATGGCAATAAACAAACTGTTGGATTTTATGTTCCATTCTAGATATGACTCACGTGTGAAAGCCATGGAAGTTGATGAGAGGCCAACAGAGCAATACAGTGACATTGGTGGTCTGGATACACAAATTCAAGAGGTAAGTAAAGTATGAACGTCACACATCTGCGTTAGCCAGAGATCTTATGAGAAACTTAATATTGACTTGTAAAACTTCATCAGCAATTATTTTTCCTATACTATACAATTATACATGTATAACAAGGCACCGCCTAGGCACACACAGAAATAAGCGTGACTGCGTTTTAGTGCTTTTTTGTATGTGTATTTTCTGTATTATTGTGGCTGACCACTCATGTAATTTAGTAGGTAACAAGTATGATAGTATGTATTGTATGACAGCACTACATGTATGAGATGAGTTGAATAAACTGACAGGAGCGCATGGGTAGGAGGAGGCGACTCCTTTCTATTCCTTTCACGGCGTTTTCACTGACCGATTTATTTTTAGATTGAATTTCCCGCAAATGAGACTCATGCCAGAACCCGATGACCAATCACAGGAAACTAACTTGACGTCATAGCGTCAGCGAACCGGAACTGCCTTTGTTGTTTTGCAGCAAAGGTAGTCCAAAAATAGATTGGTCTGTAAATATGCTTTGACATAGGCTTAGTATGGGAATTGCTCGTTCCTACTCATGGGCTCCTGAAACTGAATATTATTATTATAAACCTGAAATGGCAACAAATCTCATAATTCATGACAAATTGCAGAATTTGTACAAAATCGCACAATTTATGGATGAAAAGAGCCAAATCTTGCTTTATCTTAAGTTCTCTGATAATTTAAAACTAGGCTCAATAAAATAATGTGATACTTTCCACGTGATCATAAAAACTGCTGTACATGTATTTTCGCTTGCGATATGTAGTATTTCCTTGTTCATGTGAAACAAACATCCTCATAGATAAGTTTGTTGCTAAAATGCTGAGGGCTTTTTTGCAGGAAAAAAATCGCACCTTCCTGTAAATATTTGGGGAAAGACAGGGCGAGAAAGTACCCCAAAGGAACGTTTCACGTTGAGGATGGTCTGTTTGTTCTTCAAGTAACGTAGCGATCTACAAAAGTTTTTGTAGTGCACAAGCTCCTTGATGATGCATCATGTAACACTAAATTGGCCAAAGTAGTCATCTCTGATTTCATTAATTTAAAATGAGTCAACAAATGTTTTATTTTAGATGTTTTCATTCTTCTTGAACAGCAAGCAATAATTATCGATTATGCCAATTTTTTTTTCGTGCCCTATCTGAAGCCCTGTATTATTGTTGTTGTTGTTGTTCTTCTTCTTCTTCTTCTTCTTCTTCTTCTTCTTCTTATTATTATTATTATTATTATTATTACATGTATTATTATTATTATTATTATTATTATTATTATTATTATTATTATTATTATTATTATTACTAAAGAAGAAAATTACACATGAGCCTCTTGTAAAATGAAGGTTTGGCACAAAATTAATTAACAATCTCAATGATAATTAGTTTTAATAATTCTTGTTCAGCTTGTAGAAGCCATTGTCTTACCCATGACGCACAAAGAAAGATTTGAAAACCTTGGAATTGCACCACCCAAAGGTATATACATGTACAATAACAGAAAGGACAATAACTTAAGTATCTTCAAAATAATAAGCAAGTATAGTGTAATGAAAGCTTTGTCCTGTACTGATAGCTGTTATGGTAACAATTTTTTTTTAATGTAAGGACTTCTGTAGTACACTTTACATGTATTTGGCTTTATTTGTGAAGAAATGGAACATTAGAGAAGGACTGGTTTTACTAGTAAAACTCATAGAGTCCTGTGTGAGGTACAGTGTATGGTCCTCTTGAAGGTCAGACAAATCATCATGCCAGGAATCCTGTGCCCTTCTCTTTGTTAGCTGTACTTCTCTAACGTCCCACAGAATTTATTGAAACTGACGAGTAAAATTGTCTGGCATTAGACAGAGTAAAATACAGTATTTACCCTTGTATAAGTCGACCTTTTATGGCCTCAAAAGAAGCTCCAAAAATCGCCCTCGACTTATACACAGGTCAAAGATTTAGAGCCAAGTTCCAGCTAAATAATTTATTCAAAAAACATAATAATGTTGTCTTGGGCGTAACAAACGCAGTGGAAAAGGTTGGTTTTTCATCTGGTGGCAAAAGACTTCAAAATGAATGTATAAAGCAATTCCAGTTGAAATGAAAAAAGATTTGTCCAACTCTAAATGTTGAAGATACTCACTAGCACAAATAAATTATGAAAATTATAGACACTGGAAATTTTTGGTTACCAAAGGCAGAAAGCTCAAAAAGGCATTTCTGTTTCTTCAAAATAATAAAACACAATCGTTCAACTGCTTAGTAACCTGGCACAATACCTAGTGTTTATGTGCAAGCATCGTCACTCTCGTTGCCTGAAAATGCTGCTTCGTAATGACTGTTTTTTATTCTGTATACAAACCTGGCTGATTTAAATGCTTTTACAAGCTTCGTAGTGTGTGGTTTATGACTTTTTTGTTTTGTTTGTCATGTGAGAGATTATAAATCAAGGACCAATTAAACCTTGCACATTTCACATCACTTTTAAAATCATTTTCAAAGACTGACTCCAGCTTCTTTGATGTTGTGCTTATCCTCTAAAGCCCTTTATCCCTGAACACCAAAACAGGTTAGTTTGAGGTTTACATATGCAATTTTCTGAGAACAACTGATGAAGCACAAAACTATTAAGCGCTCGAGGCCCTGATTTTTTTGTGTATCCACAGTTCCAGAAATCAAAGAATACCAGATTAGTATTCCATGAATATTTTAACAAAGAAATTAAGAAATTGCTTGTTTTGCCATCAAAAATGGGGGGTCGACTTATACACGGGTAAATACGGGTAATACAGGAAAGTATGGCCGGTTCAGGCTGGCTTGGGATTCAAAGGATTAATGGGGACTTGGGTTTTTCAGTGCATGATTAACCCATTGACTCCCAGGGGTTCCCCACTGATGAGTTAAATCATCTGGTGTTAGACAGAGTAAAATACTAAGTATGGCGGGTTCACGCTGGCCCGGGAGTCAGAGGGTTAAGGTTCATCTTTGTCAATCGAGTAGACAACCATTTGCAAAGGCATTTCTTTCTCCTGAGTTATTTTAAGACCATGAAATTAATGTTACATAGGTGACATAATTATTAGTATTGTACATGTACACTTCCATTCTTTGTAGTACAGTATTTATTCATATAATTTTAGCAAAATTAATATGAGCAACAACATGGGACAGTTCAAACATGGATATTAAAATAATGATTTAGTCTTTAGTTTCCTTTGATAGTGGTTTTCAAAACTGAGCTAAAACTACTTTACTTTGGGGTACAATTTGCAGGTGTCTTATTGTATGGTCCACCTGGGACTGGAAAAACATTGATGGCCAGAGCATGTGCCGCACAAACAAAGGTAATTTGTCAGTAAAAGGTGGCTCAAACCAGTTCAAACAATCTTTTTTAGAAGGATCGACTCTACAACACTGTTTTATATTACAATGTATATGAATTTCTACTTTCTAGTAAAAGAAACTGTGTCCAGTGCTGCGTTGGTGTGAGAGTGAAAACATGGAAATTTGGTTTTATCAAACATGTTGATAAAGGCTAAAGTCAGGGCTAAGGCTAGAAACATCAGCTTTCCAATTTGTTCGCGGTGATAATTCGACCTTTATCAACATGTTTGATAAAACCAATGGTACATGTACAGCATACATGTACTATATAAAACACGAATATTATGCTTAATTCATTGTAAGTTGCAACATAATAGCTGTTGACCATACAGTAGCAACAGGAAAGCCATCTTAAGTCACCCTGTATTTTGTTTTAATGGATTATGTACATGTACACTGTATCTCAAAAGTGAGTAAGGTGATCCTCATTTTGTGTTCCTTGAATCTAACCTTAAAAGCTCAGGCAGTTGCCGCAATGTAAAAGTCATTGCATTCCTACCCTGGATTCTGCAGTTAATCCTTACCACCCACATTTTACTATTAAGTTTTTGATGTGGGGCGTAGGACCTTTGTGGTGTACCAATATTACTGCCGTCTTATGCTATGAGCAGGCTTGCTCCTAACAAAATATTTATTGTCTTTTTACAGTCGACTTTTCTCAAACTAGCCGGTCCACAGCTTGTTCAGGTAAAATACTGTAAATACTCTACAGAATAATAAAGTTATCTTCTTTTTTGTTATGATCAGACTTCATCCATGATCAGTGGTATGTGTACTGATATTACTTGTAAATAAAAAAAATTCTGAATACATAATTCTTAGCTGCAACTACAAAGCAACAAGTTACTGTTGGTCATCAGATTTTGAGACAAAAAAAATTGTCCATTTTTTTATGTTGTTGGACGTAATGGATGAACCCCAAAATGCCTTGACTGTCTTAATGACACTATTATTCCACTAAATTCCTAAAAGTCACCAGCATAACATGATAACAAAAGTTATAAACATGTTTTATTAAACCAGAAATTAAGCTTTATTTAGTCTTGATAAATTTAGAAATAAAATTGTCTCAACTTCTGCTTTGAAAATCATTGCAAATTAAGTGCTACATGAGAATACCTCAATAGTGAGTCTTGGCTGAATGATGCTTTGTCAAAACATTGAGTTGAAATGACATATGTCAGGTGCAAAGCAAGAAAAAATTATTATTGTAAGAAATTTTTTCAGGACTGCTGAATGTTTATCATGATTAATAAATTATTTTGTTTTGATGTTATGTTAGATGTTTATTGGCGATGGAGCCAAGCTTGTGAGGGATGCATTTGCTCTGGCGAAGGAGAAAGCCCCAGCTATTATATTTATTGATGAGCTGGATGCTATTGGTACAAAGGTACATGATGTTTATTGTTGTAAAGGCATGTAGTATGTTTAAGGATGGTGCCCACTATTGTTATTGCGCATATGTTCTGCGCATCTCCAGATACTTTGGTTTCCTATCAGTGATGCTTACTAATACAGGGGTATTTTTGCGTGTTTTAAAACTATGCAGAGAAAGTAGATCTTCGTAAGTAATCGTGGTATCCAAGAAGAAACTTTAGGGTAACCATGCATTCTTTAGAGATAATTAAGCTTTAATTTCAGAAAGAACGCTATACATTGCTTTGTATTTTAAAGCTTTTTACAACTATTGTTCATGAATTATCTTTGAAAAATGCATGGTTACCCCCAACTTTCTTTTCGGATTTCAATAACACTTGTTAAGATCTACCTTTCCTGCATAATCTTAAATCGGGGTAAAAATACAGTCATGTGAATTAGTAGGCACTGGCCTTAAGTTGGAAAACAGAAGGTTAAAACTGTTATAATGCCAAGGACTCATTGGCTGGATCATACATGTGTAATTATTCCAATTTTAAGAACACTAAGCCATTGACTCCTTGGAGCGAGACTTGATAGATTTTACATTGTGTACTTGTCAATGAGGGGGTGGTTTAAAAGTCAATGGGTTAATATATTGTAATAATAATTTTATTACAGTATTTCATTATAATTATGATCCCTTATGTGAGAGCAGCACTTTTTACAAATGATCATGTTTGTGAGGAGAATGCCTCATTCGAAAGATATGATTTTTTGTGATTTACCTGGTTTGCCTTGCGTGAAAAGAACTGCAGTCAAACCATTAAATGATGAATTTGTAGTCAGTTTATTTTGTCTTGGGTAATTTTTTATCCTGAAGTGACATAATTTAGAAAATATGTCTACACTGATTCTCATACATGTACACGTTATTATTGTGCAATTTAACAGAGATTTGACAGTGAAAAGGCTGGAGACAGAGAGGTAATTAATATAATAATAATAATTATTATATTGTACACTATATGTCATTTTGAGCTTTACTTTGAAGTCCTTGAAAAAGTAATGATTGCAAATTCTCAGGATGATTACGATTCCTTTTCTTTCTTTATTTTTTAAACATAAGCTGTTCACGAGTTGACATATATGAAAAATAACATTACTTGTAAGAGGTAAATCAAACATAACAAGAAAAATGTAGTTTTGAGCAACATGAAACAAAACAACTACATCAAGTAAACAATCGAAACATCAAGAGGGAAAAAAGATCGCACACAAGCCCACAAAAATATGTCATTATGGGTACCTTTCATTTTTTTTTTTTAACTTGTGGCAATATAATAACTCCAAAATAAAACAAGATTGCTTAGTGACGTGGACGTTGTCGTCTTGCGCTTTTCTCAGGATCACGACATTTGTTTATAAATAAAATAGATTTCAGGCAGTGAAAGGTTTACAAAATTTTTATGATAGTAACCTTTAAATTCTTATAAAAAACTCATTAAAAATTCGTGATGGGAAAACAAAAGAAGCGTTTTATCAATTTTCTCTATTATCTGATACAGATTTCTCTTCATTTACATAAACCTTTCTTTCGATTTTCCCTGTTAAATTGTCTTGAAAGTGTAGATTGCAATATTCTGAGAGAAACATACGCACTCTAAGCCAATTTAATTCAACAAAGTGAGTACATTGTACAGTTGTGTTATATTTTGACCTCAGCGTGCCTGGGTATTTTACAAATGTATTGTGTTTGTTTAAGGTGCAAAGGACAATGTTAGAACTGCTTAATCAATTGGATGGATTCAGCTCTCATCATGATATCAAGGTATTGTAAGCCATTTTGCTGACGACAACAGCGACGACGACGTATTTAAGTCTCAAGGTTACTTAGCTGAGCCACGAGTGCTCTGCTAATTGGGGAGACTACAAATCATCTGAAATCAGAACAAATTGATCAAAGCAAATGTTGCTTTATGAGGAGAGAGGAAAACCGGAGTACCAAACCTCTCAATATGGAAAACCATAACTTTCTTAAGTATTCTTTATTCTTTTGGGCTTGAAGTTTTGTCTTGTGGTGTGGTTTTGGGTTATGTGGTGAGGTTTTGTCATTATGTGATGAGGTTTGATGGTTACGTGTTGTGTTTACATTAGGACGTGTTGAGGTCTTCATTTGACGTGCTGTGTTTACATTTTATGTGGTGAGGTTCTTTATGACATCGAATTTCGCCCCTAATGTGATTATAAACACAGCTCGTCAAAAGAAGACCTCAGCACGTCATGATGGAAACATAACAGGTAACCAGCAAATCTCGTCACATAATGACAAAACCACACCACATAATAATATTGCTACAGTACACTATTACAAAACTCAAGAACATCAAGACAATTCTTCAAGACGAAAGGAATAAAGATTGCATAAGAAAGTTATGGCTTTCCATATCTCACAGCAGAGTAGAGAACCAACAAACTCAACCCACATATGGCGTCGAATCCGGGAATCGATGCCCGGTACACATATTTGGAAGGTGAGTACTCTCACCACCCCCGTTCCCCAATCTTGGATTTTGCAATTCTTTAGACCGATAGGCAGACATGGGTATTGCTTTTGGCTGGGTGCGAAATGCTCACATATGACGATTTCTATTCAGGTTGTAGCTGCAACAAATCGTGTTGACATCCTTGACCCAGCTTTACTAAGATCAGGTACGTTATTACTAGTATTATTCCTTATCATCTTCCATTTGATGGATACGATAATTTACTGTTGGAATGAATGAGGTCTTTAAGTTTTGTTAAGTTAAGAGAGAGCTTCAGTAACAATAACTTTATTTAAGTGTCAATGGATTTGGCACAAGAGCACTATTTGGGGACACAAACGAAATAAACTCAAATCAAATCAATTGAAAGCAAATATCTATATAGATTTTTTTTTTTTCGGGAGAGGGGAAACCCGGAGTACCCGGTCCCGGTACCCCGGTCAACCCACATATGACGCCGAGTCTGGGAATCGAACCCGGGCCACATTGGCGGGACTAAGGCGAGTGCTCTCACCACTGCGCCATCCCTTCTCTCCTTTAGCTTATCGTTAACATGAAACGACAAACGACAGGCTGCTATTCGTCTTCCCTTATTCTAACTTGTGACACTGCTTTTAATAAAAGTTGCTCAATATCTGTAGGTAATAGAAAAAACTTGAAGTATAAATTCCAACAAGTCTCTTTGATT
>OX421447.1:12344073-12351573 GCA_949126865.1 Montipora capitata
ATTTAATGGTCCGCCATTACTAACTTCAAAATCTTGAGAGAGCTGGATCGAGGAGAAAATGACGTCAGACTCACTAGTTTAAGAATGCAATGCGTTTATTCGCGACTGAATTCATATGCAGCTCGGGAGTTTCGGGCTTTTAGTTTTAGACTCGTGTTTTGCATTCATAATACATTGCGTTTACACGCTGAAATTTTAAGCTAGTGAGTGAATGACGTCACTTTTCCCTACATCCAACCCTCTGAGGTCCAGTTGGTCAGTTTGGAACGCGAGTAAAGGCGGACCCTGAAATCCAAAATTTACACTCAAAGTAAACAGCCTTTGGATAAAAATAAAAGCTCAAAATTTTGCCAGGCAGTTGTTAAACAAACACTCTCTCAAAATCTGAAGAACTTTTGAATGAAGAGATTTTTTGATCATAGTACCCCTTTAAAGGGGCTTTGAAAGAGTTTTCAGAAGACTAATGCATTTTTAATAGTCTTTATTCTTATTAAATGGTATAATAATTCCACTTATCTTCATGACAGTCTAGGGTAAATCTGGTTGTGTTTAACAGCTGTTGAAGCTGAAAAAATATATAACATCTTTGGAAACCAAAGACCTTGTACATCTCTTAGAGAAGACAACAACATAAAGCTTAATATAAGTTACAGACTTTTTCAAAACTTTAAGATGTTTTGTTGAAGTAACCGGCAGCCAACAATGAGTTTCTGTCACACAGCCACCGACATTTCTTGATCCTTCTTATTGAGTTGCTGATTGGCCGAAGAATCTGGCATCACCTTTCTAACCAATCAGATGCAAGGTTAAATTTACGCCCGTTTCATTTTCCCGCGCTAGGCTGCATGTAATTGATTCCAGTTCGATCTGCTTTGTTTCAAGGTGAGTGGCTGGGGCAATAACTTCAGGTTTGTTCTAACAACACTGATTAAAATCCGCTAATAATTAAGGAAATCACTTCCAACTTTAGTATCATTAATCAGGTGATTATAGTGAACGCACGCGTTGATGACGTAATGTTTAACTTTTTTTTTCTTGTGAAATGGCAAATAGCTAACGAGGCGCTATGACAAAACTAATTCTGAATGTTTGGATGTTACGAAATCTCACTTCCTGTCACAGGTTTTGGGGAAATCGTTCGGTGTGTATTGGCCGGTAAACATTATTGAGCCAATCAGAAACATCCGTAAACATCCCACGAAGGGGTTTACCATTACTATAATTGAGCAATTTTTCGAAATATCCGAAGAACAAACCAAATTTTCGCTTGTAATAATCACCTGAGCAATCTACCATCGCGTTTACGAAAACCTGAAATTTGCGTTTCGCCAAAAATCAAAGAAACTTGTTGGAATTTGGCCGATTTTTAGCTTGTCTTCAAATATCGAGCACTGATCTTCTTAAACGAGAGAGAAATCGTTTCATAACAAGCAGCATTTTCAGGTAAACGCATTGCTTAATCTCTCCCAGAAAGAATTATTCCTCAAGTTCGTTGAAGCGTAGGTCATGAACGACGAGTGAAAACATCGGATAAGTGTTTTGTTGTTAGAACCTTCAGGTCACTTGTTAAAACCCATCGGTCGTCAAGTTTCTTTTTGACAGCAGCAACCGAAATCAAGATACACGATATCACGGGCTACTGATTAAAGTTCACGTCAGTGGACATTGGCCACATTTCATTGTATATATTTGGCATGGACTGTGCCAGAAGACTTAAAAACTTGGAATCTGCGGTCGAAGTTGTAGTCTGCGGATTTGATGCACTCTTTCTTAGTTTGCACTGGTGCGCCAGTAAAGTATCTGTAAGTTTTTTGCACTCTTTCTGGAGTTCACGTTTTTCCATCTCCAACCTAGTCTTTTGTGCTAGACACTCGTTGGTTTTCTGTGACATAAAAAGAGAGAAGTTGTTATTCGTTACGTAATCTATCAGCATTATTATTATTATTATTATTATTATTATTATTATTATTATTATTATTATTATTATTATTATACATTATTGATTGCATGGCTCCAAGCACGCAGCTAATTATGGCGGGCTCCGTAACGAAAGACAGTAGATGGTTTTCAGCTGACGTCAGAGCAGCCATGTTGATAATTCTCGCCATCATGCGAAACACGCGGCTACGCGAAGGCCACAAAACAACAGGTTTAAATAACAAAAATAACAGTTCTGCACGCCCTGCACGTGCGTTTTACATTTGATACATTTCTTTGCCGTTCTAGTCTTGACAACGACGTGAAATGATCAAATTTGAGGTCATGTGGATCTACACCGTTCTCAGTGTATTCACGCTTTCCAAACCGAGCGACATGCAGTAATCGCAAAATTACTACAGTAACGGGAAATACTACTTTTAGACAACGTTCTCGTAGCCGTCGTCGTCGTTCTTGCTTAGGGGGTCCGTATTGTTGTTAGGGAGCTTAAGCACGCGCGTTTTTGAGCCGCGGACGGGAACCGGAAGTGAGTTGTTCTCCCTTTTAACTTGTCTCCACACAACCACATTTATATCTTTAAGTATCTTTTTACTCTTAGATACCCTAAGTTTAAAAATCTGGGAGAGACCGCTATCCTGGCGTGCGAAATATTCACTTTCGGTTGCCGTCCGCGTCTCAAAAACGGGCGTGCTTAAGCTCCCTATTGTTAATTACCATCCGCTCAACGATTAGATCAGTTCCGGGGTAGGGCATCGGACAAACTTCGGGAAATCATAGCCACGAAATCGAATACGACTCTCGAAAAAAGAAAACTGCGCAATTATGACTACCTCATGGCTTCCTTTTCACACCTGTTTACCTGATCACGCGCTGGTTGTGGTCATTGCTATTTAAGGTTTTTCGTGCTCTAATAGACCAAATGCATAAATGGCGGCCGAAAAAATATTCTTTTGTTTATGTGCTAATTAGCCTCACTAGCCTCGTTTGCATGGACAAAATACAAAAGAACGGTTGCTTGAGAGCGAGTCTAGTGAGTCTCATTAGCACATAAACAAAAGAATACATTTTTGGCCGCCATAGGGCGTTTAATAAACGACGACGGTGACGTCAACTCCACAAAGCAATAATATGATTGGTTAAAAGAGAAAAAAAACAATTGTGCTGCACGCGCAGCACGCATTTTTAGCCGCACCCATTTTGCGGTACTCTGCATAACAAGGTCTAACAACGTCGTGAAATCATCCAATCTCGTTCCCACAGTACTGACCAAAGGGATCGCACCCCTGGGGGCGAGATTGGAAATCTTTGGTGACAACTTTAGCGTGCAAATGTTAACCTTTCATTCTATATTTTTACTCGGAAACCTCTCGTACCAATTTATTTTTAGGAATCGTTAAAAAGCTTTTTTCTTGATACAAAACAAGCACGTACTTTTTTTAATTTCATGATGCGCTCTCGCTTGCGTTTCCTGCACTTCATTGCAGCAATCTTGTTTCTCTCCCTCCTCTTCTTTATGGTGGCGGGGTCTTCCTGTTTAACCCTCTGCAAAAACGAGAAAAATATCGACCTAACAGGTTAGCCCATGAATCTCGAGAATATGCATCTCATGTTTAAGTTTTTTTCTTGATACTGTTTTCGCCAAAAGACAACTTACAAGAAGCAGGTGTAAATAGAAAAACCTTAAATAACAATGACCACAACCAAGGTTTTCTGAGCCCGCGAGACTGAGCACCCCTAGCAAATCATTGTTCTAAGGAAAACCGCTGGTCAGCAACCTTGGTTCTGGTTATTGATGTCTAAGGTCTTCCTGTTAAATTGGCCACTTCGGAAAATATTTGTCCCCCCAAATTTTGAATAAGCATTTTTTTTTTGGTTTTTTCTTGAGACCAATGTAAGTCTCAAGAACAAATGGAAACAATGCCTATTGAGGTGACTCCATTTTCGAGAATATACGATGCCACATCGTTACGTAAAATGTACTTAGTTAATGTCTAAACACTAAGAGTAAAAAATGTTTTCAAAGGGAAATCGACTGTTGAATACCTTCCAACTTAAAGCTGGATTCTACTTAGTTTATTTCGCATGCAAGGGTGGTAGTTAACACTAGTTGACTAAGAGGGACAAAGATTTTATTGCTATGAAAAACATGGCACCAATTAAACGGCTACCTTTGCTCTAGGAAATCGAAACTGATCCGACATGAGCTAACATGCCAACATCATGCCAAGAGAGAATATTTGATATTTTAGATTTTAATGTTCAAGATTTTAGTCTAAGCGCAACAAGTGCCGTACTGAACAATCACTTTCAAAGAATTAAGCTAGTAAACCAAACCTTCATACTACCCAGTTTACAGTTGTTTATTTTACTGTGGCTAGTTTTAAGTTTCGGTACCGCTGCTGAATTAAATTTTCCCGATACAAACTTTCTGAATTTTTCGTTGACGATCGCATCGCGAGAAGTTACTCTGTGGAGTACTGTCTTTCAGTACTCCACGACAGGGGCAGTTTTTTTAATGATGTGGTTGGATTTTCTTCTTGTCGAGCGTTGCAAATGAAATTCACTCTTTCCCCCAGAAAATAATTAAACCGGGGAGCCTCCAAAAGTTCCCCCAAAATTTTGGAAAGCGAAATTCAGGAATGGATAACAATTAAAGGAGGGTCAAAAACTGAAACATTTCACATTAGCCACAGAAACAAAAATTTTCAGTTTTGCCAGATAGAACGAAGAAAAACAATACCGTTAGAGGAAAAGTTCCTTATATCTCTGAAAATAACACATCCCTTCGCAATGAATTTACATCATCTTTACACAAACACGGAGAAAACCTACCGGCTTGGGGGGTTCAGGCTGTTTTCTTTCTATAATCGGTAGTTCATTTCCGTTTTCTTCGCATTTTTTCTTTATCTTCTTTATGAGTTCCACTTTTACACAGGGGTCATTTTTTACTGGCTGTCCGATCTCGCCAAAGCCGATCGCGGTCGCTTCGTAGTTATATATGGAAGGCATCTGTTAGAACAAATTTTTAAAAGTGCATGTTGAACAGATTGTAAGGACGACAATAAAAGGCTAAAATAGTTAATAGGTTGGACAAAACAATCTCTTCACTAAGCTAAGCACGGGATACTAACTGATCGAACGGGTTCTAATAGTGAAGAACACACCACTCTGACTACTGCAAATTAAGGAAAAATTGTTTCGATATATAAGTATATATACATGATATATATATAGTTAAGACTTTCGGAACGAAAGCGAACTTTCAGTGATAATGTCCATATCATAAATCAGTTTTCTTAAAACCGACATCAAAGCCACTTTGGTCAGAGAATATGAAGCGAAACGTTTCCTCGAAGTATTGAATGTTAAATAAATGCACTTCTTTACACTGTATGAAAAAGTTGGGAATAAAGCCTGTGATTGGAGCTCGTTCATTCGATCGACCATGTCTGCGGTTCAAACTCGAGCTTCTGGACTGAACACAAGGGAATTGGAGCTTCGACCATAGCGTGTTTCCGAGAATTGTACGTTAATAATTATAGACGCCTACACAACACGCAAGTGTGGGCGTCTTGACCGTAAATAATCACAATTTGGTGACAAGACATGAGCGTCGTCTCGGAACAAAAAGTCACTGATACTTTACAACACACAACTTTAAGCTTAAAAAAGTTCTATTGATAAAGTTGACGACACTTTTCCGATCACTATTTCAGTGCACTTTGCATCTCTCTAATCAATCTCCTGCACGGTCCTTAGCGTTCGCAAACGGTGACATGTTAAATTGTAAGTTACAAAACTTTTACCTCACTGCTTTGGAAAGGGATGTGGATCCCGAAGCATTGTGTATCCAACTCTTGCTGTGGTAAAGTTCCAACAAAATCAATACTATCCATCGCTGTTGAATTTATAAGTCGCAAACACTCTCCTTGCATGCTCGTTTCGAAAAACTGAGAGTTTTGCCTACCCCGGGATTATTTAAAGATTCTAAATCTCGCGGGAAAAACCCATTGAAAAAAGCCGCAGACTGTGTTATTTTATATGGTCTAGTCATAAATTTGCATAAGGGTTTGATTGTAGTAATGTATCTATTTTAAGCTCCAAAATATTCATTGAATATTCAATATTTGGTTTTACCTTTCTTCTGAGAAAGCGTCAGAAAGCGTCGATTCTTGGAAAAAGGGACATGCTAATGTACTTCCGGTAGTCCCGGAAAAGTCACGCAACTTCCTGTTTTGGATAACGACACTGAACTCATGGAAAGTTGAAGGACAGCAGTATCTTGTAAGAAGTTCAATCGATTTTGTCGGAAAGGAAAGAAACTAAACTAGATGTTAACGTTTTAAGCCAAACCTCTATCTCAAATTTCCGGAAACCTTTAACCAGGTAATTCAATCTTGTTAATCAAAAGAATGGAATACTTTGTCACGCACGTTGACCTCAAATGAAAACAACATTTGATAACACAAGCAAGGCGGAACAGAACAAAACCATGAAGTTTGTCTCAAAAATTTGATTTCTTGGGCGTAAAATTAGTGACATTAACAGAGTGAACTTTGTTGTTCCTTGTTTTATGGTTTGTTATGATAAATGGGTAGGTCATTTGTGTAATTGTTTCGTAAAATGTTTATTTTACACAAAGAAGATTTTATGGCATATTTTCTGAGAAATCGAGCAAAATTAAACCCAAGATACCGGTTTGAAGAAAACGAGGCCGATAACAAAGGCTCGGCAAGGCGTGGCCTCTTACGACACCATTGCCTGTTTATTTAACTCCGAGCATGTAAAATATTCAATTTAATTTCGTCAAGAGGGGTAAAAAGCACATGGGTGAATGAATGTGACTGCAAGAATTCTGAGCTCTGCCGATGTTTCTTCCTCTTCATGATATCCGATGAAACGCCGTAAATTCGAAGTGGTACCAAAGCAATAAAGCTAGTTTAACAATCAGTTGAGTTTGAATGACCGCCTTTAGAGCGCCAATATCTTTCAGTTTTCAATAGCATTGTTACTTACCGTCATTTCATTTTCCCCGATGATTTTGGATATTCGGTTTCTAAAAGCCCACTACGCTGCCTTACAGACCAATGTTCAAGTTTTGCAATGTTTGGAGGCTCGAGAGAGGGCGTTAGATTTCCTAAAAACAGAGCAACGCGAACGTAAAACATTAATATCCTCGCTATTTCAACCTATATTTACGGCACAGATTCTCTTGGCTGGCACAAGGAAGCCGGGTTTTTCAGAGTTTTTGATTTTTATGATATCATAATTTAATTGGTCTACCTGTTATCAATGCCATAGTTTCCTAATTACTTCCAATGGGCGAAAACAAATTCATATTTGACATGTATCTTAATATTGTTTAGAGAAAACCCTGGTCGTGAACTCCAAGGGTGTATAAATATAACATTAGCCTGTGACCTGGATTTGCATTTTTAACATTTTTTTTGGAATTAGCTCTGACAGCAGCAAAGGTTATATTATTGTCTTTCGGCGCGATGCAAATCGGTGTTCACGTGGTCTCATCTCCAAAATTCCGGGAAATTATGAAACAGAATTTTC
>OX421447.1:12356573-12359073 GCA_949126865.1 Montipora capitata
TTACAAATTAAGATGTCCAGCTTAAAAGATTGCATATTCAGTGAAGTTCGGAGGAAGAATTACGCTGGCCTTTGCCGCAATATAGTCGTCGAAAAGGTACAGAAAGTAACATTCCCCATGCTTTAAATGTGTTTCTCTCTAATTAAAGCCAACGGTAACTTACGAATTCGTTTGTAATATTCCTCCCACGGTAATCAACTCTGGTCAAAACAAAATAGCGTGAATCTGCCGTCCACTAGCGTGTGTACAGACCGCCCCTCCCCTCAAAAAAAAAATCGGAAAGGAACGGTCTGTGATTTACCGTTAGTAATCGTGTTCCGGAATAATTTTGCATACATTATTTAGTAATCTACGCTGACCAAAATTTGCGTGGCTCATATTTCGTTTGGAGCTAAATTCTCAAAATGGTGGTCAATGAGGTAGATTTCAAACGTGCATCGAAGAGCGTTTCCGATAGTTTTAAGATACCTTGGCTTTATAGCATAGAAGCACTCTTTAAAGGAGAGGATGTATTTTGCAAGTCTTCCAACCAGGTACGGCTCTGATCTTCAAAACAGCACAGATCGTTGCCGATGAGCTATTATTTTCCTCGGTGTGTACATTCTCAAATCTTCCATGGCATCACGCTTTGTAGATTGTACTTGAGAATGGCTGGGCTGGTTGGGATTACATTGACTGGTAAGGAATAGCGGGAGACGTTTTCAAGTGGACAATCTTCTGAATAGTGCTATATTCACCTCGTGAAGAGCGCTTTCGTTTCTTTTGCGCTGACAATTCCTACAAATGTACGTCGAATCGATTTCCACTTTACACTCCATAGATAACAATTCCGCTCGTACTTTAAAGTGCTACTGTGACGAAATTTGCATCTTCCCCATCTAAGCCATTTTGGCACATAAACACGTAGTCTGTACGAGAAGAAGAATGCTGTTTACCATTTTCAAATTTCGGTTTTTGTTCTGGAGATATTCAAGTTTTTTTAATATGCAAATTAGCCAAGTGATGACGTCATAAACCCAACCAAATTTTGATCAAGTATGATGGAGAAAGATATCTCAGCCAATTTGTATCAGAAATACTTGGTTCTTTGCACTAAGATTCTAGTAGATGTGTTCCACAATATGAGCATACCATTTTTGTTACCATGGCAACATACTGGGTTCCAGACCTCCCTGATATTAAAAGCTTTGCATACCACCTTTGGCGTTCTGTTTTGATATTTGCAAATGGTGCCTCATCTGCATGATCCTGCCAGCATATAAAGATGTTAGGTCGAGTTTGTGGCCTTGGTAAATGTATTTCTAGCCTGAGATCACCAAAATATTGAAATCAGGTTGGAGGGGACTGGAAAAGAGTGAGTTGCCATGGGAACCAATTTCTTTACAGTCGTAGGTGTGTTGCCTTCAGAACTATTAGCTCACCAAGTTTCAATGGTCTCTGTTGCAAATTGACCGAGATAGCTCTATTTATATTCTTCATGTTCTATTGGGTTGGGTGAATGACGTCATCAGCCTTCTCATTTGCATATTTAACACATTTTTCAAACTTAAATATCTCCGGAACCAATGCAGATATTTCCAAACGGTAAACAGCGTTTTTAATGTTTCATGGTACTCTATGTGATAAACCAAAAAACTCAAGGGATAAAAATTTGATCACAGTAGCACTTTAAAAGAAAAACCTCTTTGACAATCAAAAAGATTTTTATTCGTATTTTGTACCGTGCTCAAAGTACACACGAACGAACTCATCGTAAAATTTCTCACGGTGTTGATGTGGAGAAATAAAAATAAAAGCCAATCAAAACTCGTTGTTTCAATGATGTAATGATCGATGGGTAATAACCAATCAAATCATTTTCCACACATTCCAGGAAAAATCACGTGCTATGGAACACGATTATCAACGGTAAATCACAGACCGTTCCTTTCCGATTTTTTTTTTGAGGGGAGGGGCGGTCTGTACACAGGCTACCGTCCACGCGTGTATTGGTGTAATGGAAGTAAATAAGGACATGTCAATCAATCAAAAAAAGTGTGCGGAAGGAATATCGAAGAGGAATTTGGTCAGGCTCTGGGTGCTTACCATTTAGCCAAATAATCCGGATGGAATGATCGTTGCATAAAGGTAAGCGATTTTCCGAATTTAATAACCAACCGGATGAGAATGGCGCTTACCATTTACTACACAACATTCCATCCCGCATATTTTACTCGTTTACTCGATCTTGTGAGAAAGGGCCTGGAAACGGAAGGTTCTCGCAAATGGTAAGAGCATTTCGCGAATTCCGTTCCGAAAGGAAAAAGAGGACTACCTCTGGAGGTTGTCCACAATTTCCGAAAAGATTTTCCGGAAAATTGCCTTTCCATTTGACCTCAAACCGAGATTTCCGGATTTTTTGGCTAAATGGTAAGCACCCTCTATTTTTCGTTTCGCCAACTCCACATTACGTACCACGCGAAACTAAAATAGAGCCTGATCGCAGGTTACAGCTTCAACG
>OX421447.1:12369073-12374073 GCA_949126865.1 Montipora capitata
CCAAGCCAAGCTTCGCGCCATTCACGGTGTCTGTCGTCCACAGCTAAAGGCAGCTTCCAAATGCCAATTCCTTTTGTCCGTCTACACGATCCACAGCCAAAGACCGCACAGTTGCGGCCTGGCATCGTGTAATAAAAATCTCACTAGTTAAAACTCTATTCAAACGCTCTATATAATAAAAATCGCTGTAAATATTGCTTGTTGTCGCTACTGTTCGCTATACGCTTTGGAATCACAGCTGGTCGTGTGCACCCTCGTAACCACGTGACCAAGTCAAAACCCTAACAAAGAGATGCCCCTTTGATGTTCGCCGGGTTTCATAACCAGTTCCCCTCTACTAACTCTGATTCAGGTGAGATTTTCAGTATTTTTGCGTTAATTCCAGTTTGAAGTGGAGCAGGTCGCTGCTGACGGCTGCTAAGTTGCAAGCCTTGTCTCCCTCTCTTGTCTTAACCGTCACCGGCCAAAAGTAATTTCGCTATAAGACGCTTTAGACGGCCCAAGAAGGCCAAAAAACACCATACATGAGTCGATTAAGGTTTCATTTAACTTTATTGGGATATTCAGACCGAGATGTGACTTAGATGTGCAATTTTCAGAGCTTTATTCATAACCCTCATAGATTCTCTTCGTTTCATATAAACATATCTTAAACCACGAACACATAGAGTGGTCTGCCGGTGTTGTAACCTGCGATTAGGCATACTTTTCTTAAGACGGGACTGAGAAGGTCCAGAATCTGGACTTTACTCTGATTGGCCGAAAAACAATAGAGCACTTGAGCCTCTCTCCGATTGGTTACAGCATTCCAAAGATTCGGTTATTATGGCCGCCGAGAAGGATTTGAACAGGAGTGATGTTTAGGCTCCTTTTACAGCTGCTGTTGCTTCGACTTCAGTTTTTTTTTTCAAAAATCTTTAGAGGAAGAGCAGAGAGAATGCAACCGAAGAATGGTTTGTCGGAAAGAAGACATTATAGTCGTACTTCCTACGGGATTTGGCAATAGTGTTATTTACAGTCCCGAACATTCTAGAAAAAAATGCATCGTTCCAGTTCCACCGATTCGAAAACGTTTGTAGTTGTGGTAAGTCCTTTGGAATATATTCGGAAGAAACAAGTTCCAAAAAGAACCGAATAGAGCTTTAGTGCTGCCGCATTCGGAAATCAGCCGAGCTTGACAGAGAAATTCAACGTTGTTTACGGAAGCGCTGAACAATGGTTGTTTAGTGGCACACTTCTCACAAAATGATAATTGAGTAGCTGCCGCTGGAAAACTAGACATTTTCCTCATATTACAGTGATATTAGCATCTTTTATTGTCACCTCCAATAATCGAGTTTAAATAAAGTTCATTGTACTGTTGATTGCGCCTGATGATAACATGGAGTATTCGGCTTTTTCTCCGGTTTTACATTGAAGTTCTTGGTTCCCTGATGGTTTGAACAGAGAAACCGCACCAACTGTCAAGTGGGATTTGCAGAAATTACTTTGATTGTATGAATAAAGTTTGACTTCGCAGACATTCCAGCTAGAATTCTATTTTGTTTTCGTCGCGTCTTTCCTTGAATCGCAACGTGCAGGTAATTTCCGGTGAAATCTGATTGGCTCACATTTATAGCATGACACATAACAACATCACTCTTGACAGGTGGGCGGCAGACGACTTGTCAAGAAATTGTATCAGGCGTACCTTTTCAGTCGACGTCCCGTCTAAAGAAAAGTATGCCTGATCGCAGGTTACTGATTTTGCAGTGTTTACACCAGAACTTAGAGTAACCGACGCAACCGTTCATCGAATTGCTCAAGGTCAACAGACACGGTCTTTGAAAGTGAGCAACCTTTCTCTCGTAGGCACAACGTTGACAAAACCAAATGTCAACCTCATTCGCATGAGAACAAACAGGACATCTTATAGAACGAACAAAAAGTTCAGTAAACACAGGCAGTTCCTAAGAAAACAAACAAAATTTAAAACCAAAATACTAACTGAATGGTATTAACGTTTATTCAGAGTAAATGAACCTATACAGATACGTTCACAAATAGCTCAGATAACAATTCGAAATGCTAAATAGAATAGATCCATAAAGTACCGATCGTGTTAGAAAACAATGTGGAAAGCCCAAAGGTCTCCTAGGATGCCCGGATGAGGCACCCGCCCCCGCTTCTAAGGGAACAGGAGGGCTGAGGTATCCCCCCTTTAAGGCTATCTTGCATGATCTGGACGATCGACGCTGCAGAATTGGCCACCAATATTTCCTAGGGTATACATCCAGTACAACAATGGCACATGACCGGTGGAAACTTTCAAGGAAACGCAGTAGCGGCCCAACCATCACCAACGGAGGGAAAACAGGCCTTGATCAAAAATAAGACACAAACAGCAGTGATAAACATATTGAACTTGTTCATTTTGATTATGACTTGACGTTTCGTATGTGCTCTACATACATTTTCAAAAGTAACCGTTGAAATTTAAAACAGCTATTTATATATAACAAAGCGGATGAGGGGACTGGAACCTAGATTAAGCAAATACTTAACAGTAAAATATATAATAATAATAATTATAATAATAAAAACAGAAAAGATTAATAAAGCAACAGCTTTTCACTTCCGACGTTGACGTTGAAAGCTGGCTCAAGTTCTTGAATAAAGAAGGTCTCTTTTATTTTACAATGATAGGTCGCTGCAAAGTGACACCAAGGTCTTGAACGGCATGATCCACGTGGAATGGAGCGAGTACGTTACCATGTCAACACAGCAGAAAGCAGTAGTTGATAAATATGACCTTAACATTATCTTTAAAGGGCCATAGGGTTGTGCTTTGGTAGAAGTCCATTATAAGACCTCATTTAAAACTGTTTACATATTTCAATATAATTTTTGCGTTACTTTTTTCCCTGTTTTTCATATTACAGTCAAGAGATACATATACGTTCTTATATTCCGTAAAGAAGCTAGAAATGCAAGCTTTTTTGTCGCTATCCTGTACGTTTGTTTGGCACATAAAGTAATCGTACACCTGTGCATGAGAGCAGGAAGTGACATCATGATCCAGTTTGTTTATTCTATGGCATTACCTTACGTCGAGTTAAGAAACAATATTCATTAAGGGGAGGAAGGATCGTTCCTCAATTCAAATAAAGTTACCTTATTTTGTCGGTTTATAGGGCTTTCTTATTCCATTTGACAATAAGTAAATTTCAGTTATTGTCTTCCACCAGTAAAGAAATTCATTACTTCACGCTCTGAAGTTGAATTTTTGTTATGTCTAGTAGAGGAAGAGTAGATAACAGTGGCGGAACGTAGGTCGCCTGGTGTCTCAAAGGAAATATTCAAATCCAACGCTTGGCGTGCTTTAACTGAAAAAGTTTAATAACATGGTGACATAATAAAACATACGTTTTGCTGTAGTCATGATCGGTTTTTTTTCCTTTTAATTTAAATTTGTTTGGCTTTTTTTCAATTATCGGACGTATACCGCGAAAAATCTTCGGTCAGTAGTCTCCCTTCTAATAGATACGGTATTTGATGAAATGACGTGAATGTGACGTCATAGTAACACAACGGAGATATCCGTTTCTTTTAGACCCTATTGTTAGAAACTTCTAGTTACATATGTTAATGTACGTTCAAGTAAATGTGGTAATTGTGTTCAACGTAGATTTCGTTGCTCTTTTACGGTCACTGCCCTACCATAGCAAATAAGTCATTTTTGCTTCAACAATCTGCACTGGCAAATCTGTTGTTGGTTTGACGATTCAGGTTCGTCCTTCTACTGAGCAACGTAGGTATGATTATGACAATGATGCTTAAATTCATTATAGTCCTTTGCTTAAGTATCGATCTCACAGCTGCAGCCTCCCAAGGGCGGAAAAAAGTTCTTATCCTTGGTGCTGGTGCATCGGGAATCACTGCCGCAAAAACTCTTTACGATCAAGGAATTAAAGACTTTCTAGTGTTGGAGGGTCAGAATTACATTGGCGGGCGCATAAAACAGACGTCGTTCGCAGGAATGAAGGTGGAACTCGGTGCAAATTGGATTCATTTCACTGACGAAGAAGACAACCCACTTATTCCCTTAAAGAACAAGGCCAATTTGATTACAATACCAGCAAACTACGCCGATCGCACTATAAGGTTAGAATTAGTATTGTCTTTGTATTTTATTTTCCTCCATTTCTAGTTAACTTACAAATGACTAGTGAAATTACAATTCATTACTGAAGAAAGTTTCACGGTCTGTTGAGCATTAATTAGTATTGAACAAGATAATACGTGTAGAGTGCTCTTTTGAAAAGCTTTCTTGTTTGCTTTTAACGAATATGTAGAGGAATACCATTCCAGTAGTAGCAACCAATAATTGCTGGGTAGAATTTCCTAATGTTTATTCTAAATGAGGTAGGATTTAACTGCTGTAGGGATGAACTTCTCGTCGCGTAATTATGCAACTCAGATACAAACGATAATGTAAAATTGGACGATTTTTTATCAACAATTTGATCATAAAATAGTTGACATGTATTTAATTTAACAATGTCAGGAAGCTAAATAAGTCCACGGCTTACGTAATGGGGAGTAATGTGATTAAATAGGCATACATTATCAATCATTCTGGCAGCTTTGTTATGTACCTTTACAAGTTGTGATAATGGAGCTTAGTAATTATTAACCCACAAAACGCAGGCTACAATATTAAGGTTAGAATATTTCGAAGTTAACCGAGTCTGTGGAATTCCATTTTTGCGGCTAGCAGCCAAAAAGATCTCGACAAATTAAAAAAAAAATACAGCGCCTCAGAATAAAGTTTGTCAGAATTTTGCATACCAACGTTCTTATAATAGAAGCCAACAAAAAGGTAGGCTCGATTACCAGCCGCTGTTTCGGGAAATGAGCCAGCGCTCACTCCCGAAATCTCGGCTGGACGCGTGAGGTGAGCCATTGTTAATCTCCGCCAATCAGAAACTCGCCTGCACAAATCCGTCTGGCATAAATTA
>OX421447.1:12384073-12394073 GCA_949126865.1 Montipora capitata
GTGAGCGTTCGCAACCGACTACTTTCACACTTTTCCGTTGTCAATCTTTTATTGTTATACGATTCGCGAGATATAATAACAGGAATTCTCAAAGCTCTTCTCCTCCACTTATCCCGAACCTTTCTTCCTGCTCTGGTGCCTCTGTATTTTCGCTTAACCGCACAGTGATGGAAACCTTGAGGCTGTACATGTGGTGTTGGTTGGAGAGGGAGCGAGTTGAGAAGAAGAAGCTCTTGTCTCGAATAAACAAAACGTCTTGATTTGCATGGACAAAGCGAATTTGCGTAATGTGCTTCGCTTAATGTATTCTCCGAGGTCAGCAAACAAGATAAAATTTGTCTTTGGTTATTAAGGCTTCGCTCGTCTAGAGTCCAGTAAGGTCCTGGGCTGCTTTCCCCGTCAATAGCAATTGTTAAATCCATGAAGAAAGGACCACACAAGTACGGACGTGGCCGTGCTCTGTGCTGATCGAACGTGACAAACCGGTTAAAAGTCTGGACTTGTGCAACGATAAATAACTCGCTGGAGCTCGTCTCAGAATGCAGCAGCGTCTTAAGCTGTAGTAACAACAGATATCTTTGCAGTTTTGCGAAGTTCCAATAAATAAAACGATATAAAACACCGCAGCACTTATATATACGTGGCAGCCATGATGGTGCCTTCACAATGCTTAGTGCAAAATTTTGGGGGGACAAACAAAGGGTATTATGGTACTTTTGATATTGGCTGAATAATTCACCAAAGTCAGTTTAAAATGGAGTGCCCATTTGTTCTTCCATAATTCCAAGAGCCGTTTTTAATAATCATTGATACTTTCTATTGTTGGATATATATACCTATACTGGATATGGTCCGATTTGTCCTCGAAAGTGCCCAACAGTAATGGAGCTTCGTCTAAAAAGAAAGTGGACTCAACTAGTTCTCGTTCATTTTATTCGACCGACAGAACTGTTTCGTGGGGGTGCTTCCTACTCGTCAGGATCTAGATGACAACGCTAATTAGTTGGTTTATATAGATACGACAACCATAAACAATCGTTTAGTAATGAAGTATACAGCAGCCCAAACTGAACTCAGCAAATATGTATGGCAGCTAAAGAAAGCTAAGGTAGACTACACGATCAGATGGAAAATCCTGGACAGGGCGCAGTCATACTCCAACGCAACTAAAAGATGCAAATTGTGCACTCTGAAAAGGTTCTACATCATATGCAAACGAGAGCTACCCACTATTAACAAAAGATCAGAACTTGCCAAAACTTGTAGGCATGCAAACAAACACATAGCGTTGTGAAAGCACGCGTGACTCCAAGGGGACTCTATATAAACCAACTAATTAGCGTTGTCATCTAGATCCTGACGAGTGGGAAACACCCCAACATTTCTGTCAATCGAATAAAATGAAAGAGAACTAGTCCAGTCCACTTTCTTATATATATATATACCTATATATTTATAGACTATAATAATGATAATATAATTACCTCCTTTAAGGAGGCTCAAACCAGTTTTAACACTTTCAATAAACTGTACTATTTGGAAGGATTGAATCTACCAAACTTTTTCACTTAATGGTAGTTTTATGATGTCATATGAAACACCAATAGATACTTAACAAGATGCATTCATTAATGTGACAAAACGGGTTACCATGGCAACACAAGGGCCATCTAAAAGCAGCCTATATTTTGTCTTTAAATGCATATATCTCAAAAACGAATTAGGTGACCCCCATTTTTTATTGCTGAAGAGTGATTAGCATACCAGGAAAAACATTCTGCAAAGTTTAAAAGAATTCTCTGGGGAAGATTCATAGCTACCTTCACAATTGAAAAATTTTAAGGTGGCTCTGAACCCGCCCCAGAGAATTTTTTAAACTTTGCAGAGAGTTTCGTCTTTGCCTGCTAATCACTTTTCAGCAATAAAAAATGGGGGTCACCGAGTTCGGTTTTGAGATATAAGCGCTTCAACACAATGTGGTGTTTTTAGATGGTTCTTTTGCTGCATGGTAATTTATTACGTCACATTAATATGCGCATCTTGTTAAGCAATTATTGGTGTTTCATATGGTACCATAACATTGCCATTAAGTGAAACAGCGTTGTAGAATTAATGTAAAGTAAAGTAAAGTAAAAAAAAGTAACCATATTTAACGTCGATAACTCGTAACAGTAATTCAACTGACAAACCTGAGGTCGACGGTGCGCTCATTTTACTCCCCCCTCTCCATCAGTGCTCCGTTTTACGGGTATTTAAAGCTACTTAGCTACACGGAAAGGAAAGAAGTCGAAACAGGACCTCTTGCACCAAGGCCGCGCACTAACCGACTGTGCCATCCTTGCTCCTTCTTTCTAATAACGCATTCCCTCCAAATTATTGAAAGCGGTTTGAGCCACCTTAATTCATTTACTACATATTTTTTGCTGCAAACACTTAATATTTGTAAATTGAGCTGAATGGCTTATTAAGTATGCGACTTGCAAGCGAAATCGCCAAACTCAAATATCGGTATCGTCACCCTTGAGCCCGTCGCATGCAAGCTAGTCCGAGTTCCCACCGTCACGCAATAAAACAAGCAGTTAGGTCCTGCCATTGATCTTGGCATCATGATGTTGCATTCACCTAACAAAACGAGCTAAGGTGCTTTGTAAATGACAAGAAGTCGGACTTCTGGTTCGAACGTCTGCGAACACCATTTTCTCGTTCCCGGGTACAACTTGATACTCAAGAGCAGCACATCTGGTGTTCCTGGAGGAGTCGTCGGGCTTCTTATCAACAACTCAATCAAATTCAAAGCCCTTACCAACTTACACCACCGAACTGGTATGGGCTTGCCTTAAGCCCACCCAACTTCCTACGGGATAAACTAGATGTGGCACTGTGTGTAACACTTAAAACCAAACAGGTGCCAGTGATGAGGCACTGCTAGACAATTTGATGTCCCCGCTCACGGCTGTGCAATTCTGGCTACGGAATTGCGTTGACTGGTGACTTCAATCGCCTGAAATCAGTCGCCTCTTGGTACAATTCAAGTTAAATAAACTTGTTTGTGTACCGACCCCCTCATGACTTTTCCACCCCTCAGCTTCTCTGACCATTTGGTCACCCCCTCCCCCTCCCCCCCTCCCCTCCTACTCCCGCGCAACACTAGTTCGTGCACGGTGATTTGCAGACACTCGCATCAGTCGCACAGTCGAATTAGGTAACTACTTGGGCTCTGTGGATTGGTCCAGACTTGACTCCTTCAGTGGTTGCGATAAAAAACAAGCTTTGTCTACTTCTCGAGCTAGTGAAGATTGCAATGGGTGTTATTATGCCATTAAAGATTCGTTCCTCATCAAGGCTCGTCATTGGGCATTTGCGCCAGAAGATCTTGAGCGTTCCCGCCAACTACGAAATGCTGTAAATCGTTATTTACTGTAAATCGTGAACGAACTTTTTACTATCTTATATCCAACAAGCGCGAATGGAATAATTCTTAAATATTTACTTCGCCTTCCGCCAAAAAATACTAAAAAGTGCTTTTGCAAATCTCACCCGAATTAACAGATCTTGACGGGGGTAAAGCTAGATTTAAATGTGTGGTACTATAAGATATTGACCATGCATGTTTCTCCTAGCTAGAGATGCAAAATCTATCTGGGAGGAACTCGGTCAATCATTTGCACAACGTCTGTTTATGTCCTTTGTATTAAAGGACACGAAGGACTTGTAATCGCTTAGAGCTAAAATCCTTTGTGTCGATTCAGTATTTGAGCCTTGCAGCACAATTAAAGGCTAAGTTGTAAGGCTATTTTTAAAACAAACATTGTTTTCCTTTTAGAAATGATTCGGGAGCTGAAGTCTCAAACAATGAACTTGATAAAGAGTGGGCGACAGCGAGTGATCAACTGTTTGAGTTGGGAGAGGAAAGAGGCGAAGAGGACATCTTACCAAGGGATATGCCAGCCTCTACGGCGCTGGAGACACTGGGATGGAGATCAGATACTCCCCTTAAAAAAATTCTGTCTTGGTATGACATAGATTTTGAATATGGCGAAAGCGAAAAAGAAACCTCTCTGAACAACATGGGCGTTCCAGGCGAAGATTCATTTATCACGGACCAGAGAGGAGTGTGGACTCTCTTTCGTGACTTCTATTCCAGTTTTCCAGAAAAAATTTTATTAAACCAAACAGTGATCAAGATTAAATACGGAGACGAAAGCGTCGAAGTCACCACGGATGAGGGAATCACATATATTGCCGATTATGCATTGTGCACTTTCAGCACCGGAGTGTTGAGTAGTGGTATGGTGACATTCGATCCCGATCTGCCCGACTGGAAAAAAGAAGCCATTTTTCGATTGAGGTTGGTTCACTATACCAAGATTTTTCTCAAGTTCCCAAGAGATTTCTGGGACGACTCCGAATACATCTTGCACGTTTCACAAGAGCGCACCCGCTATTTTCCAGTCTTCCAAGACCTCGATCGCCCTGATATTTTCAACGGATCGACTTTACTGCTTGCCACTGTGACAGGAGAGGAGGCACTGAGAATTGAGGAACAGGGTGACTCTAAAACTATGGACGAAGTCATGCAAGTGCTTCGAAACATGTATGGAGATGGTATACCAAATGCTACAGGTACGTATCAATCTCGTACCCAGGATCAAAGTGTAGACACGGTAATAATGAAGTTCACTTGAGTCTCAAGTGTATTTAGCGCTGGGGCACTGATTAACGACACTGTATATAAACCAACTCAACTCATATCAAACGTAGGTTGGTTTTGGAGGAGAGGAGAAAACCGGAATACCCAGAGAAAAACCTCTCGGAGCAGAGTAGAGAATGAACGAGCGCAGGAGCCCACGAGTAGGAGCGAGCAATTCTCATATATTCCTGTCACGGCGTTTTCACAGACCGATTTATTTTTAGATTGAATTTCCCGCAAATGAGACTCCAGCAGGAGCCCGACGACCAATCACAGGAAACTAACTTGACGTCATAGCGTCACCGAACCGGAACTGCCTTTGTTGTTTTGCGGCAAAGGTAGTCCAAAAATAGATTGGTCTGTAAAAATGCCGTGACATAGGCTTAGTATGGAAGTTGCTCGCTCCTACTCATGGGCTCCTGACGAACGGTATTGGGAAGTTTAACGAAAACGTGAGCCTCAAAATATAACCTTCAACGTTCGTAAGTCTTTTGCGATTATTCCACCTCGTTCACGTAGTAGAAAGTGGACGAAGCGACCTGAAAATAAATTGGTAAGAGCTAACGGTTTCAGAGTAAGAATAGAAAATAAAAGATTCGCCTTTGTATGCTCGCGTTGTCGTTAAAAACCTCAAATTTGGTGATTTCGCGTCATCGTTGTACAAAGTACCGCTAAAATGCGTGCTGCACGTGCAGCACGATCATTTTCCCTCTTTTAACCAATTATATAGACATTATTCATAAATGGCGGTCAATTTATAATTCTTTTGTCGAAGTGCAAATTAGCCGAACCAAGCCTCGATACCCTACAGTGAATTGAAAAGAATTCTTGCTCTAAAATAAGGCTTGGTAGGCTAATTTGCACGTGAACAAAAGAATTATAAATGTGACCGCCATTTATGAATAAGGTCTATTACTGTTTTGTAGCGTTTTCCTCGACGTCGCCGTCTTCAGATCTTAAAGTCCCTATTTAATGTAGTTGGGACCACGACAGATTGGTCATTAAAATGACTTCGGCTCTCTTCGTAAAAGTAAAATCGAACTAGTTAACTTCACGCAAATATTTATCACTTCGAAGTTATTTTCGATGATGTCGTTGATTAACACGGAAAGTTTCTTTTCCTCCTCTATTTGACAGCTACTCAACAACCAGAAATTACTATTTTGCTAAATCCAAGCTGTGCAGTGCATTTTGCTCAACAAGTGAAATCTGTTTCTTTTTTGTTTGTTCAAGAAATCGTGCTGAACAAATGGTCACAGAACCCATACGTCAGGGGCTCCTGGTCTGATCCAGTTATTGGAACTGATTCCTCTGTTCACGCCAATATGGCTGGTCGGCTAAAGAACTTGTTCTTCGCCGGAGAGGCTACAGACGGAGATTGGTATGGTTTTATACAAGGCGCATACTACAGTGGACTGAAGGGAGCCAATGAAATCGCCAGTTGTATCCAGGGAAAGAAGTGTGACGCATACCAACCAACCACAGGGCTACCAGTAATCGTCAAAGGCCGCCCAAGCGACGCGTCTTACAGGAAACCTCGACCAATCAGCGTAATGTCTTCGGCTCTAATCTTTCTTTATTGTTTCTTAAGTATCACAAGTAATCGTTAGCCAAGTGGTTGAGGCTCCGGCTTTAGCTTTTTAGAGTGGGGAGGGTCGTAGGGTCACAGAGAATACAACTTTCGTTTAGAGCCACGGACGAAAACCGGAAGTAAACATTTCGTATGCCAGGCAGGAGCCTATGACTAAGAGCGAACAACAGTCCTACATTCCCGTCACCGCTTTTTAACAGACCGATTTATTTTTAGATATAATTTCCCGCGAACGAGACTCCCGCAGGAGCCTGATGCTTTATGATGAAAAACTATCTTGTCGTCATAGCGTCACCGAACCGGAACTTCCTTTGCCCCTTACGGAAAAGATAGTCTTAAAATAGATCGGTCTGTAAAAATACCGTGACATAGGCTTATTATGGGAGTTGTTCGCTCCGAGACATGGGCTCCCGTGCCAAGACAGAGTCTCTCCCAGATTCCTAAAATAATCGTCTCTAATAGAGAAAAGATACTTAATGTAAATGCGTCAGTGAAGACAAGTTTTAAAATATCCAGCTCACTTCCGGTTACCGTACGTGGTTCAAAAATGTCTCGTGCTTAAGCTTCCAAATAGGCCACTTCGGAAAATACCGTAATACTCTTTGTTTTTCCCCCCAAATTTTGCATAAGCATTGTTTGCAGTTTCTCTTGGCACTTACAAGGGTCCCAAGAGAAAACAAAAACAATGCCTATGCAAAATTTGGGGGGACAAACAAAGAGTATTATGGTATTTTCCGAAGTGGCCTGTGGCAGACGCACTCCTCGTTCAAAAACCAAAAAAAACCTAGATTAGAGACTGTCCACGTTGTTGCGAATGGCTGTCACAAGAAATTCAACACGCACAAATATTCAAGCAGGGAACACAATTTTTCTAACTTAATCTAAATAATTTGCTGCGATGGCTGTAAGGGATAACAAGGGTATCACTGATGAATAAAATCGTAGGGCATGGAGTTCCCGGTGTTGAGGTCTGTCTTCTGTGGTTTATCATAGTTGGGAGGGTAAATGCTCGAAGATACTAGCGACATCAAACTACTCTAAAATCCGAGGGTTAATGAAGATATGATGATGATGATGATGAACTAAATTGAATCTCGACAAGAGTCCATTAGTCAAGAGTAAGAATCTGGTATCAGGTTTGTCCCCATGAGCGTCAGAAAAACGTCTATTTTTAAACCAAATTTGGCGGCAAAATAAGCAATAGACCAGATGTCAGTTGTACCCAATTCAAATCTCCCTTGGTTAAGATTCTTTGTGTATTGTATTTGCATGTAGCAGGTAGCACATTTACATGATATGAAAATACCTGGAACAATAGCCCACTTTCGATATATTAAAATTTAGTCCTAAACAAACAGCATCATCTCGAGGCTCTGGGGAATAAACTCATACAAATCCTTACTTTTATTCCCCAGAACCTCGAGATGACGTCTTTTGTTTAGGACTGAGTTTTAATATATCGAAAGTGGGCTATTAACAATAGGCGATAGCGTCATTTTCTACGAAGACCAGAATGCTCTGAATTGATTCAATTGTCAGGCAAATTCAAACAATTGTTTCTTTGTTCCCAGGAGAGAAAAAAATCTGAATGACAAAGCATTTTGACAAAGCATTCTGGTATCCGTAGTAAAATGACGCCATCATGCAAATCGCCTATTATTCACAGAAGTGAAGGTGAACAGTAATCTATTCAGCAACACTCCCATTCATGCTCAATTGAATTAAGGAATGGGGTGAAATATCAATCAGTGCCCTTGCACCTATCCGTTACAACTTTACTAACTGACCTATAATTGCTCCAAGCTTTCCACCTAACTCCCAAGAAACAGAACCCCAAAACTATATCCCCAAAACGTATCCCACCTCGCACTCAAAAAATTAGATTACAGATGTGGTATCAAGATATTGTTTTCGTGAAACAGGTTCAAGAACCTGGATGGGGCCTCTTATCCCGACTTTCAGAAGGGAATGCGGACACAAAGCGCTTGACCTCGTTCATGTTCTGCCAGGGATTAATCACATCCGTATCACTCTCGGAGACAAGCCAAGCAGATGCACCATGCATCAGGGTTAAGGACTTTAGCCGCAATACGCGACCAACCAACAAGGTCCATAATCTCGGAAATGTCAGTTCCCTTGAGAGCCAATGTAACTGCACAACCAGAACGAAAACCATGGAGCGCTTCACCTTCATCCGCCCCCATATCCTTAAGATACCCATTTAGTCGGGCCTCGGCAGTGGAAGAATATCAATGGTAAATCTTGAATCCACTTTTTTGAAGGGAGTCCTTCTTTTTAGAATAATCACGAGTCAAGTCGACCGTCATTTGGCGAGCTACTTCAATGTACTGCTCAATACCCCGAATCGGGCAAATAGCGGTGTGAGGATTTCTACGGATCCCGGACACGTTCTCATCATCATCCCTCAACGTCTTGCCCCACACACGTGGTTGAAGAGGAAACCATCATCATTAGGGAAACGAAGTATCCCGGACACTTTAACCTGGCCGAGATCACCCGGGCGATCCCCACTAAAAAGCATCGTTTTAAAATATGCCTGGTACCGAGCTACGATAAACCTTTGGATCGGTGTTTCAGCGCTGTCTAATTCCCGCTGAAGGTGGGATGATGACCCCGTCAGTTTATCAACAGGGAACGGAGTTGCCTGTTTAGATGTTACTCGAACCCAAAGCTGCTCCGCCGTCACGATACGAGAGTAATCCTTAACCAACTTATCAGCCGCGGGATTGCCTGACCCTAAACGTCGGTCCCATTCATCATCTCTACCAAAAACATCGAACATAGATCGGAGCTTCCCAATGTATGAGTCAGCTGTCTTGTAGGACAAGGGGCAACCACACGGATTACGACCTCGTTGGCCAAGATATTCACAACCACTTCGGTGAACCTGAGTCTTTCCATTTCTATCTTTAGTAATAAGAGAGTTACGGTTGCAATGGTTACATGGCCAAGGAGTGCAGCGAGAAAACCAGTAAGCTCCTTTTGAAGGGAGTCCTTCTTTTTAGAATAACTGTCGCTTTATCGAAGTTTTGTAACTGAAGTAACCGTTCATCGATTTGCTCAAAGTCAAACAAACATGGTCTTTGAAGGTGAGCAACCTTTCTGTCGCAGGCACAACGTTGACAAAACTACAAGCAACGTCATTCGCATGGGAACAAACAGGACATCATACAGAACGAACAAAACGTTCAGCAACCACAGGCAGTTCCTAACAAAACAAACAAAACCAAAATACTAACTGAATGGTATTAACGTTTATTCAGAGTAAATGAATCTATACAGATACGTTTACAAATAGCTCAGATAACAATTCGAAATGCTAAATGAAATAGGTCCATCAAGTACCGATCGTGTTAGAAAAGAACGTGGTCTCCTAGGATGCCCGGATGAGGCACCCGTCCCCGCTTCGAAGGGAACAGGAGGGCTGAGGTATCCCCCCTTTAAGGCTATCTTGCATGATCTGGACGATCGACGCTGCAGATTTCCTTGGGTATACATCCAGTACAAGAATGGCACATGACTGGTGGAAACTTTCAAAGAAACGCAGTGGCAGCCCAACCATCACCAACGGAGGCAAAACATAAGGTCGCTGCAAAGTGACATCATGTTGCGCAAGGTCTTGGGCGAACAGGTTGACTGCCAGCGATCCGGGGGTAGGGTATGGCGTAAAGTGCGGCAACGAAATCCCCCGTTTATCT
>OX421447.1:12399073-12404073 GCA_949126865.1 Montipora capitata
TGGTCTTGGACATGACCGCTAGTACTAGTAGGTTTATAGTTCGGTCATTAAACCAGTTGAGTTTATGTACTTTGAGTCCTCTCTTTTCAGTCCTGACGAGTCCCACGTATGCAAATTAGTTAATATTTACACAACAAGATGAATCCACAAAGGCAGAAAAATCTCACAAAAACCTTTTCCAGCCAAAACTTTTATCGAAACAAACAACATATTTGCTATTTCTTTTTAGATAAGCTTAAAGAAATATTGTTGGCTTCCCAAATGAACTTCATTTTACGCTAAAATTCCTATCATCGTTCTGAAAACTGCTCCCATATCAAATTTCAACCCACATATGCAAATTAGTTAATGGTTAATATGAATCCACAAAGGCAGGAAAATCTCACAAAAACCTTTTCCACCCAAAACTGCTGTTGCCACCAACAACATATTTGCTATTGCAGGAAAAAAACACACCTTCCTTTTTTCATTCCGTGAGTTGGAGAACTTTGGCAGTCTGAAAATTATACGCGCCGCCGTGTTTTGTAAGCGCTGAATTTTATCTGGCTGCTTTAGCAGGCAGGCCGTGTAACAAACTATTGCAATAGTCGATCCGACTGGTAATAAAAAAAAGCTTGCACTAGTTTCTCGCATGTCTCTTGCGACAAACACTTCCGTATGCGCCTTCGGTTATAAAGATGAAGTAACTATGCAGCACTACATAGTTTGTTAACGTGTGTGTTCATGGTGAGTCAAACCATGCATCAGGATTTCTTACAGCAGAAGAAGCTAAAGGCATTTTCCACTTTCAAGACCTCGATCGCCCCGATGTTTTCAACGGATCGACTGTACTGCTTGCCACTGTGACAGGAGAGGAGGCACTGAGAATTGAGAATCAAGACGACTCTAAGACTATGGACGAAGTCATGCAAGTGCTTCGAGATATGTATGGAGATGGTATACCAAATGCTACAGGTACGAGAAGCCAACGAAATCCGTGACTATTCGAAGCTTGATTCTAAAATTCTACAGATTTTGTTGGCTTTGTCGTGTTTCTAATCTAGTGTATTTTCGAAAAGGATGTAAATTGCTTTGCAGACATTTTTTGTCGACACTTCGTCCCATCAGGAAGCCCTTCGGCGTAAATCTGAGTTCCTAGGGCCCACCCTCCCGTCCGCGGAAAAGCCCTGGGACAAAGCTTTTCATTAAAATACAGATCAACTAAACCCTCCGTGAGGGTACACTGGGTTGCCTGTGGTACATGCACCGTTCCAGAAAAGATTTTTCAAGTTGGGGGGTCATTAAGACCATTTAATGGGTCACCCAGAAGTCTTACCAGCAGAGGCCCTTTGGCTCACAGGTCCTCACACGTTCGTACCACGAAACAGATCCTTTTCTGAGGTTAACAACCTGGCTACCGGCCTATTAATTAATCATTTGTAGAAAGAAGAAATTCCTGTCCTCTTGAGGAAAAATAGACACGCATTGCTTACGTGTGGTAGTGAAGTAACACAGCGATTTATTCCATATAAAATGTCAACTGAGCTGTGTGTTGTCTTCCAGGAGATTCAAGTTGTTCTTGCATAATATGTAGCTCTAACAGTGCACGATCTTGTTTTGTTATTGTCTATCATTGTAGTGCCATGGTAGAAGTCTTGGGTAAATAGCCTGAGAAGACATGTGGTTACTAGCAAAGTACTGAACACAGAAAGATTGAAGAAAATAAATGGGAAAAGAGAAACATATGCTTCTGGGCTGACGTGTTGACAATTTTCAAGCTCTCTCACAGCTTCTTTCACCACTAGTTTAAGCGTGCCCTCTTAGCATCTGACAGCTTTGGTTTACTTAAGTTTATCCATGTCCGGCGGGGTTAGTGCCTTGATGGCAGACCAAAACAATATACCCCTCATAAAACAGAAGCATTGGACCGAAAATACTATTAACGCTAACAAATGCGAACTGAGCAAGGTACAGATTTTGTTAGCTTGCTTTATGGAAAAACAAATATTGATGCAAAAGTAAATAACTATTGGTACACAGTTTTTAGGCAGAGCAGAAGGAAGTTTCCGGGACGGTCGATCGAGAATAAAATATTTACGACATGAAAACAACATTAATTTTGAACCGTGAATATAGAATATAAAAGTTACGATCAGCGACAAACATTTTGGGAGATTTTTGCTACGTTCAAATAAATCGCAAAATCGAAAGTGACAGGGCCGGAATTCAGCGGGCGCCGTGATTAAGTTACCGCGACATGTTTACTCGCCAAACAGTGAAGCATATGTGTCAAATGATGGCAAGATACCGGGTTTTTGTAAGTTTCTTTTTCTGTCAAGTGTTCTAAAGTTTGACAATAAATGAGCGAAGTCAAAACAAAGATCACAATCGCCCAACTCTTAAAAGGTTAACCATTTGTTTATGCAAAGTCAAAATTTACTCTCCAAGACGCGTACGACGTTATTTATCACCAGGTAATTCAATCATTTTGGAAATAGCAGCTACTTTATTATTCATCGGCGTCACAATTTTTCACTGATTTTGGGCCTCATTTTGTTGAAACTCAAGCACGCTTCCAACAGGCCTGTGAACCCTTCCTGCTTACAGAGCAATACTAAAAAAATTCTCCCATATCACATTTCAACCTTAAGCTCGAAAATTCAATACACAACATGATATAATTCACAAAGGCTGAAAATACCACAGAATCCTTTTCCAGCGAAAAATGTATTGAAACAAACAACATATTTGCTCTTAGAGGCGAAAACCTCTTCCTATTTGATTGCGTGCGTGAAGACAAGAAACTCAATTGTGTCAATATGCGCAATATAACTAATATTACAACAAACAAAATTTCAGGATCAAACCGTTTCCATGAAGAACCTTTGCCTTGAATAATGAAGCACAAAATAGACGACAAGCTTTCTTTCAAATAATTCTTGGCTGTCACATTTCCAGTTATGTTTTTACTGAAGACTGTGCAGAGTTGATCACAGATCCACGTAAGGTGTTCGATTCGTTCTCTGTCTTCGTTGAACCCATAAGTTAACCAGACAATTTTCCATTTGGTTTCAGTGTTCTACATAACAGCACACTTGGTAAAATATTTGAAAAACAGCTCACTTTGATTTCGGCTCGACGGGCGATAGATTGTTGTCGAAGTCCATTACTCGTCGCTTTTAAGATTCCAGGAGTTTGTTTTTCGCCGCCTGCCTAGTTTATCCAACTGACTTTCCATTATTGAGCTCCATAAGGGTATATTATGTTTAAGGATCCACTAAAATACCATTCGCGTTACATGACTTTCGACGCCATTGCAGGCTAAGTTAATGATTCTACTGTGTCCACCAGAGAAATCTACGCATTTCCACTACCCTCTCGATCCTAAGAAAATGTGCGAAGAAGGCTCTATGCCCAAAGACACCACTTACCAGGGGAGTGACAGGCAAGACTTTTACCGACACGGAAAATAAAAATAAAACGGAAAAATCTACCAAATTTCTGACTGGGATTGCCATACGGCAACCCAGTAACAAGATGAAAGTTGCCAATCATTTATTGACTCTTTATTCTCGACATTCACAACAACAGATACCGATGCGTCTTTCTCAAATTGGCCACAGTCATTGAAAGCATTCAGAATAGCTTCATTCAAGCACAAAACGCTACACAACCTATGGTAAAAAATGCTAACAACAACACTAGTGATGATCATTGCACACGATACAAATAATTGCACATGAAATAGCGTTACAGCTCCAAATACAAATGAATTCAGTAATAGCAGAAAACAAAAAGCCATGATAATACAAATAGAGAGAAAATTCACCTTTTTCAGAAATTTAACTAAATGCATTCGGCTAGGCGTACATCTCTACGACTCGATACCGCTAGCACTAACTTTGACATCAGGAACTTTCTTCTCTAGGAAACTTTCACAGTTCTATGAGAGTTTGCTTTGTGAACATCTCCCCCTCATTTTACAGACTAACCCTAACTTTCCTCAACTCACCATCCACACACACATAATTCCCCCCAAAATACCCGCTGACTAGTGAATGTTCTAGTTAGTGGTGAGAAACCCCTTCTTGTAAGGTGGATTCTAATAAAAACAACATTAGGGAAGCCACAAAGGTTGCTAGTGAAACTGCTGCTATTACTATTAAATAACAGACCCAAGGGAGTTCTTCTCTCCCTCAGTCAAGAGAAGAGCTCTGGTCGAGATTGTTTCTATGATGATGAAGAAGCGCATGCGTTCTGTACTAACTCTGCACCTGGCTGAAAAGGCCGCGGAGTGTACAACCTGGAAACGGTTTTGTAGGGAGGTTTAGCTCTTAAACAGCACGGCAATGACCAAAAAACCCCTCAACTAGCTTCAAAACGTGTTTTTCGGCCAAATCTCTAGTAGCCAAAGGGTTAACACGTATTTTACGAATGCGCATGCGTTCTGTACTAACTCTGCTTACCACATGAACAAGAACAAGGAAAAAAATTCAGAACTATAGACTATCCTTAGTTTTTATTACACTAATAGAGGAGCTACCGTAGTCAAGGGGTTAATCACGTATGGCTCAGGGACCGATTAATCTCTCCCTCTTTGGATCGAAAGTAGCACGGGGGACCCCAAACAGAGTTTTTGCAATTTTTTTTTTTTTTCTTAAACCCTTTGATTACTTTCTGAAAAAATACGTCCAGCTTTATCCACGGTCCCATCTTGTGACGTCATCACTTTTAACGGTCAGGAACAGCTTTGTCCACTAACTTGTGCAGGGAAAAGAGATCGCTCAAACTATACCAGAATGAGCACAATTCAGTCAAGAAAACTGGAGAAACGGCCAAAAAAAACCATTTAACACTGACCTGAAATCTCCATGAAAAGCTTGCTCCATTACCCACCTACCTTTCTGAGCACCTAATTCTAAGATGATGAAAGGTTTCTCAGAAACTCTTCCTACCAAAATAAAACCTTCCAAATGCCCAGCAAGTTGAAAAAAAAAAACTGAGGCAAGGAAAGCGAAAAG
>OX421447.1:12416573-12419073 GCA_949126865.1 Montipora capitata
GCGGCGGACAGAATCACTGAATGATTTTTGTCGCCAGACAGCTCAACTCGTACTACGCTATTCATTAACCGGCTATAGTATAAGTATTACGTTTACAGTATTTTAGCGAAAATCGATTTGAGTTTGGAGAAAGGGAAACATGGCGAACACACACAGGCCCATGCGACAAATCGGGAAAATAGTAGTACCAGAAATACCGAAAGCGCAAAAGTGAAACTACCTAAACTCGAACTCAAATCATTTTCGGGAAATTATCAAGAATGGCAGGGTTTCTGGGACACATTTCAATCTGCTGTCGATGGAAATACTGGCATCTCGGCCATTGAAAAATTCACCTATCTGAAGAGTTGTGTAACGATCAATGCTGAATCCGCAATTGCTGGACTGCCTCTGACCGCAGACAATTATAAAGTAGCCATTGACATTCTTAAGGACCGATTTGGTAAACCGCAGTTGCTGATATCAAATTATATGGATGCTTTATTGAAACTTTCATCTGTCAATTCAGTGCATGAAACAAAGAAATTACGTGAATTGTTTGACAAGATTGAAATCAATATTCGAGGTTTGAATGCGTTAGGAGTTGAATCACGGTCCTTTGGGAATTTATTGGTCCCAGTCGTGATGGAAAAAATCCCCTCAGAGTTACGATTGGTTGTAAGCCGTAAGTTTGGCAGTGAGGAATCATGGAATCTTGATGCCTTGTTGAGCGCACTGAAAACTGAGTTAGAAGCCAGGGAAAGATGTACTGCAATGAAAACAAGTGGTGCAAATGCCAATACACCCAGGTTTGAACAGTACAGAGCAAGAAGCAAACAACCCCATTCTGCCTCTGCCCTTTATACAGGCAGTGAGGAATTTACTCAACAATGTGTTTTTTGCAAGAAGAATCACAAATCCATTAACTGCATGACCATCACTGAACCGAAAGCTAGGAGAACAATACTGAGACGAAATGGCAAGTGTTTTGTGTGCCTGAAGGGTGGCCATATCTCCACAAATTGTCCGTCAAAGGCAAAATGCTTTAACTGTGAAGGTAGACACCATGTAACCATTTGTGAAAGAATAAGGAACATTCCAACATGCAGGAATGTAGTTAGTGACGGAGCAACACCACATGGATCTGGATCATCTCAAGATAGGAGCAGAGAAGCTGGAACTTCAGCAATGCACGTTATAGCAACAATGCCAACTCTGTGTTGTTACAGGTAGCGCAAGCCTTTGTTTCCAGACCAGATAACCAACAACTTGGATTGAATGCCCATGTGATATTTGATTCCTGTAGCCAGAGATCATACAAAACCAGTAAGGCATGTGAACAATTGAACCTACCAACCATTGGTAAGGAGACACTTTTGATCAAAGCATTTGGAGATAACTCAGCCTCTGTGAAGGAATGTGATGTTGTGCAATTGTGTGTCAGAACATTGGATGAAATGAATGCGTATATCACCTCATATGTTGTACCAGTAATTTGCAGCCCAGTGTCCAACCAACGGTCTCGAACCACGTTGTAATACTACCCCTACTTGCAGGGTCTACAACTTGCATGTGATACAAGTGATTCTGTCAGTGTTGATGTGCTGATAGGAGCAGATTATTACTGGTCGTTCTTTACTGGGAACATCATTAAAGGAGATCCCTATGGACCAGTAGCCCTTGAAACCAATTTAGGTTGGGTTTTATCAGGACCAACTATGTGCTCAACATTGACACGGTCATGCACTGTGAATCTGAGTTCCACGCAAGTGTTAAAGATAGAGTCCACAGAAATAAGTGATATGAAGGATGATCTGCAGAAATTTTGGGACTTGGAAACTTTGGGCATTAAGGAACATGAAACTTCAGTCTATGACAAGTTTTCAAATGACATCACATTTACTGGAAAGAGATACCAGGTCAAGTTACCTTTCAAGGATAATCACCCCATGTTATCAGACAATTATACAGTGGCATTGTGTAGACTGACAACAACAATCAAGAAGCTCAAGAACCAACCAGAAATTCTGAAGCAGTATGATGGTGTGATTAGAGAGCAACTGCACAGTGGTGTGGTTGAAATGGTACCACAAGATCAAATACCACCGCCTGGAGATGTCCACTATCTTCCACACAGGACGGTTGTGAGACTTGACAGAGATACAACTAAGGTGAGAGTTGTATACGATGCCTCATGTAAAGTGTTTGGGCCTAGTTTAAATGACTGTCTGCACATTGGACCTTCTCTTAATCCCTTGTTATTTGACATTTTGCTGAGGTTCAGAGTCCATGAAGTTGCCCTAACTACAGACATTAAGAAGGCATTTTTGAACATTGAGATTGATCCTGAACACAGGGACTTTGTGAGATTTTTATGGGTTGAAGATGCGAATAAGGAAAATCCAGAAGTCATGGTACTACGTTTTGCACGTGTGGTATTTGGTGTAAACTCAAGTCCTTTCATTCTAAATGCCACAATCAGACACCATTTGAACACATGTTTGCCAGTGGACAGTGCACT
>OX421447.1:12439073-12464073 GCA_949126865.1 Montipora capitata
AATTAGCCTACCAAGTCTCGATACCATAAGGTGAACTGAAAAGAATTCTTGCTCTAAAATAAGGCTTGTTAGGCTAATTTGCACATTAGCAACAGAATAAAAAAACTGGTGCCATTTATGAATAAGGTCTATAACGTTATTTGAATTTAATATAAGTTTGATGTAAAACTCAACTGAACTGACGACATTGGCCTGGAGCGTTATGAAAACTTGCGTGGCAGCGTGGCCGAGTGACGAGGATCACAGCCTGGAGACCCGAGGATAACGGGCTCAAGATCCGTTATCAGCACTGGCTTAGGTCATTAAAATTAAAGGAAGTCCCTAACTAAACTTAGCTTCTCGGCTGCGTTTTTAAATAGCCCACCGATTTGCTCCGGCCGCTGGGGTTCCTTAAAATTGTTCTGGTTTGTCGAATTTTTTGTGGAAAATTATTATTTTTATTTGACAACCAAGACCTTACTGACAAGGTGCTTTTCTACGATATTTACACACTCGTTTGTTTCCACAGAACTTACTCGCTCGCACAGTCTCGTTCGTTTGACTTGTGCATGAATACAGTAAATCATATTCCTTCAGAAAACCTGTTTCTCCAACCAATAAAATATCTGTTTTTCCGTTTAAGAAATCGTGCTGAACAAATGGTCACAGAACCCATACATCAAAGGCTCCTATTCCGAACCAGTAATTGGCACTGATTCGTCTGTTTTCGCCAACATGGCTGGTCGACTTAAAAACTTGTTCTTTGCTGGAGAGGCTACACATGCAGATTGGTATGGCTATCTGCAAGGAGGATACTATAGTGGACTGGAGAAAGCCAATGAAATCGCCAGTTGCCTCCAAGGGAAGAAGTGTGAAGCACACCAACCAACCACAGGAATACCAGCGATTGTCAAAGGCTGCCCGAGCATCGCGTTTCGTGTTAAAACTCTGCCTGTCGGCGTAATGGCTACGGCTCTTATCTTACTTTACTGTTTCTAACGTATGGAATATTCTCCATTGTCATAAGACCAGTCAAATTTCAATAAACGTTTGAAGAGCTTAGTCTTGCCTTTGGTTATATTTGCTGAGTCTTCTCGGATAAGGGTTAGCAATCGACGCCCCGTTTCACAACCCATATCGTTAACATTGTGGGACGTCATGAAAAACCGAAAATTGTTCGCGAAGTGTAGGGCGTGGAGTTTTCGATGTTTCGATCTCTCTCTCTGTCCACTATGAAATCTTCTGGCTGGATTAGGTGGATAGGCTTCTAAGCGAATGAATACAGTCAGAAGTAAGGCTATTTCCTCCGTGCTGAACCGTGACATGTGGTGATCGTGATCTGGATTGACGTGATCGTGTGACCGTTCAATGCACTGTTGGCGCATCAGAGATCACTGTGCCACCATGTTTGCCCCAGAGTTCCATGGCTTTACTAACAACTGTCACAAAATTGTCCTCAGGAACAGGCTATGGCAGGAATGATTGAATAAAAGTTACATTGTGGTATAATCCAAAAATGACAAAATCCTTTACAAATTTTTGTTTTGCAAAATTTATTCTTGGTTTGACGGCCATGTTGGTGAAGAAAACTAAAGCAAAATGTCGCTGGCGTTTTGCATAATAATAGAGCCAAATTCCCAAGATACTTTCTCGCTATTCTTCAGTACACCAAGATGGCCGCCATGACGTCACGTGCAAGCGTGGTAAAGACTTGTTTCCATATCTCAAAGTGCCCTTGGACGTGAGGTGCCTGGGAATGAAATTAAATCACTGGAATCGGTCAGTGTAAAATGCAGACTGAGGTTATAATGTAACTGTTGAAAAAGCCCAAACCCCTTAGAAATGCTAACCTTAGGCCTAATTAGGCCTAAAACAATATTTAGGCTTAACTGTTAGCATTCCGATTCCAGTGATTTAATTTCATTCCCAGGCACCTCACGTCCAAGGGCACTTTGAGATATGGAAAGAAGTCTTTACCGCAAGTCAAGGATAGGAGACCTCTCCATAGGCTAAAGCTTTAAAGTGACACTAGCAAGGTTAATACGCTTTCGAACGAAGACATCTACTGCGCTTCAAGTTTGCTTCTCTTCAACCCTCGAACGGAAACACACACCGCTCTTAATCTTTCTTTCTGTTCAGTAAACGCTGTTTACGACTACCGTCAGCGGAGCATTTTTGCAAACGCTCAGTTTTTCGCCAGATAGTTCGATAAAACCAGATTATTTTTAATTATGTATTATATACGCAATATTTTGACAGGCATGTCCAATTTAGATTTTAGAAGGTGTGGTTTCGTTTCTGAGATAAGATGGAAGGGTTTTCCACGCCTTGGTCCGTTGAAACGAGAGAACCTTGATGCTTGGCAGTCTTTGCATTTCGAATTTTGTATGAGTGGAAATTGTGCAAAAGAATAAATTGCTTTAAACGATACGCAGGCGCGAGGCCATTCGGACTTCAAACGCAAATCTGATATTTCCTGCGAGACCTCAATTACGGCGAACTAAGGGTAAGAGTGATATCGAATTACTCAAATTATCGCTCCTCGAGTACGCTAGCAGAAAGCCTTTGCAGCTTCCCTAAGTATTTAAGGTTCCGTTTGACCACAGCCATCATCATTTCTGGATCCCGGCTCCCCTCTTACCATACCTTGCTGAGGAACGTACTGACACCTTCCGATGACTTCTCCATGAGTAGGGGATGCTTGAGAACCAAAAGAAAGCTAACAGCGACGAAGACAAGAATCTTGCTTGAACCTGCCACCACTTTGTCCCAAATTCTGTAACGTTGAGGAACAAAGGTGTTACGAGCGATTTAGACATTTTGTATTTGCCGATGTGTGTCAACCTGTATAGCACACGGCCAAAGGGACGAGAGAATAGTTCAATGACGAGTTGATGATCGACTGTGATTCAAAATAGAGAACTGAAACAATGACGACGGTCACAGCAACGAGAACGTCATCTCAAAATACTAATTCGCGTTATTGTAATCACTTCGTTACTATTTCAATCTTTTTGATATTACAAGGATGTGGAAGTTCCTCAAAAATGAGACTGGTCGGAATGACGCCAGCTTTAAGGCCCACATTCAGCCGACACGCATTGCGTGCCGCGGAACAATTTTCATATATAAAAATCCATCCAAAGCTGAAATTCATCCAATCAGATCGCTGTGAAAAGCATTGCACATTTCCACAACTAAAACAAACGATCGAAAAGCCTGTCGGTTGAAGTTGGGCCTTTAATTTTGGGGAGAAAATGAAAAGTGAAAAAACGCACGTGCAGGGCATGCAAAGCTATTGTTTTTGCTCACTAAGGCCCCGTCCACACGTATCCGGATATTTTTGAATCCGCAACATTTTCTTTCCAGATTGAAAAATATTTCCATCCACACGTAGTGTATTCAAATCGAATTTGCAGGTGCACACGTATCCGAAACGTGTCCTTATTCACTCTAGTGCTCAGGACTCCTCAAGGAAACAGAGGTAACAGAGCATGCGCCATCTTGAAAATTGATTTCACGGTAAGGAACTGGTCTCGATCTTGTTACGTCATCTGGATAAAAAATGTCCGGATTTGGTGTCCACACGGTTCCGGATTCATATCGGATTAAAAAATATCCACTCTGGGGAGCACATTCAAAATATTCCGGATTCGCCAGCGAATTCGCCGGATACGTGTGGACGGAAGGCGTATCCGGAAAGAAAAAGTTGCGGATTAAAAAATATCCGGATACGTGTATCGGCCTTAGGCCCCGTCTACAGGTATCCACTTATATCTGGATATTTTTTAACCCGCAACTTTTTCTTTCCGGATTCGCATTTCGTCCACACGTATCCGGCGAATCCGGCATGCGAATCCGCAACTTTTAAAATCCGCTCTCCTGAGTGGAAAGTTTTGAATACGCAAAGAATTTGGAAACTTGTGGACACTCTCAAAGACTCTCTCTCCGTGTTATGCCCCTCAGCCCTTGCAAATTCTCGCTTCTCGTGTCGTGTTCTAGCTGAGACAGTAAAGTGCATTGAAAAAAGCATTGCACGCAACTGGCGCCGGCGTCAAGAATTTCCATTGCATTGCGATTGGCTCATTTAACTGCCTTTGTAACTTGTGATTTTCCTAAGTAATTACTTAGTGATTTCATAGGAAAATTGTGTGGGTGCAGGACTGTCGAAGTAGTGAGCGCACTTGCTTCAATTCCTAGACTCGGTGTCATGTGTGGGTTGACTTTGTTGATTCTCTACTCTGCTTCGAGAGGTTTTTCTCCGGGTACTCCGGTTTTCCTCTCTACTCAAAAAGCAACATTTGACTTGATTTGCGTTAATTTTATGATTTCAGTTTACAGTGTCCCCAATCAGTACTCCAGCGCTAGCAGACTAGACACTTACATTAACTTCCTTTCCTTTCCTTTCCTTTCGCTTCACCGCAATCTATTGAACCATCACTTACGCTCAATTCCCCTAGGGATGAGCGTTGGTTTCACACAGCGTAAGTTCTGTAAACTTACTGCAGCCATGTCTAGTCGTCTTACCTTTCCATGCAAGAATCTGAAATATCCTCTGCAAATCCACTATCAAACCACCTTAAACAGACAAAAGCACAGCGTAAGTCATGTGTTTTATACGGATACGATTACCATACTTCTGAATCATTAAACAAACGCCAAAGGCGTTGCCTGGTTAACCCGCCCTTGCGAGATTTGTCCAAAAATGCACGGAGATTTCGATAAGAGTCACGAGGTGTCTCCTTTCTTTTCCCATCCTCGAACCATAGTTAATGCATGGAGATGGTTATGAAACTGGACAAGTTCCTTTGTTTCATGTTTTTGTCCGTATTTTTGGCCTTGACCCTGCACAAAACACACCTTTTTTCGAGAAGATAACCAATCAAATCCCTTGATTAAATGATGCGCAACTAATTTGCGAACCCGTGCAAAGCGAAAACAAAAGATTGTGCAGGGTCACGGTCAATTCAACATCGATTGCAACAACATTGTTCTCGGTTTTGAAAGTTCTAAGGTTTCTTAGTAAAATTTCAGCTCCGACTATTTCATTTCTAGCTTTTTGATTGGCTAAAAAAACTCCGACTATGAGCCAATAGTCGAAGTTTTACGTCATATGGAAAATAGTGCGCCAAGATGCTCTTTCCGGACGCTTTGTGAAATTGTGGAAAGAAAAATCGGCGGCAAAACCCGGTTTGAGAATTTACTAAAACAATTATTCCATTCGCCCTTGTTGGATATGAAGTGACTATAACCAACTCGCGCTACGCGCTCGTTGGTTATTTTATCACTTCATATCCAACTCGGGCTCATGGAATAATTGTTATATAACCAGTCCCTCGATTGACTACGCTCGAACCCAGGGCGCTTTTCCCTGGAGCGCCCTGGAAAGCGCCCTGAAAAGCGCCCTGGAGTCGAGGTTGTCCTTTTCCCACAAACTTCATCATCATCATCTCTCGTGTCTGAGAATACAGACAATTAAAAAGTGTCCCCTCACCAAAAATAACGTTGACCCTTGCACTCACCTTATTGAACGAAATGATACATGAAATGAATCATATACATGTATTGAACTGCGGATATGAAATCAAGTGAAGCCATGATTCTCGCAGTTATGAAGGCAATTTACAGAGAAGCCTGAAAATTCAGAAGTTCAACAGGGTTTGAACTCGACTTCACTTGACTTACCTCATTGTTAGAAAACAGGTAGCAAAAGCTTAAACTCAAAGGGATAATTCGTGTAAGATGTTGGATGTCAAAATTGGGTGCGCAACTAATTGCGTGCATTTCTAGCAACAAGTGACTAAACCTACTTTCTCACCCACCCACCCCCTGAATCTTCCGTCTTGACAAGATGGATCAATAGACAGACAACCAATAGCATCACGTTTCTGCTAAACAATCAATTCAACGATCAGAGTACTTGCATGATGTTCCAAATTAGTAAGCACCCTTCTGGGACAGCCAGCTCTTAGTACCAGACACATTGATAAAATTGATGACGATGACCCATTGATAGCACCCTTAACTCTGAAGGTCACTTTTGTTCGGGTCATCGCAAAGTAAGTCAGTCTTCGAGACTGCGTGGCAATTGTCAAAATGGCTTAAATAGCCGTATTCGTCAGCGTCGTACCATGGAAACGAGCGCGGTGCCTCCTGGTTTATTACATTTTTATCATGTCCTTGACATGTTACAACAATGAGTGAAGTTTCAGCGGGAAAGCTATGACAAGTTCTATTTCGAGAGAATCACCTTAACTTATCTACCTGATCGAGCTTGTTGGCCAGCTAATGAATCAAATCAATCGCCAACTGCGGCATATAAATCAAACGAAATGCTTACTGAAAGGCATACAAATACAACTTCATTTGAAAGACAAAACAAATATTTCTTTTCGCGAGTACCCTCAAAGCACTTGACTTGCTATTCTTGGTTTTCACGTGACGTCAAAAAAACACTAAAATTAAATATTTTGCGTTTTTACCTTCATCTGGTAAAAGACATTTTAAAGATACATCTGATGGCCTGTTTTCAGCTTGGTAACATGCTTTGTTTTGAAAATAGAGCAGTTCGAATTTCAATTTTTTATACAATTTGTGACATATAGATTGCTTCTGAGAAACATGTCACGTTCACGAAAATATCGATTCGCCTTGTGTTTTCGAGTTCTGAATAACCAATACGTTAACAGAATTAAAGTGTCTATGTGAATGTTTTCAAGTTTAGGAGAGATAAAAAATGTTTGTCCCTCAAAGGGACTGTCTCGGTCTCTAAGCATTGGTTGCACCACCACCTTCATGTATGTAAACGCATGTGCATTCAAGTAAATATGGTAATTATGTTCAAAGAACCGGTCAATGCCTATAACCATAGTAAATAAGCCTTTTTTACTTCATTAATAAAGGTCCAACAACAATCTGCACTTGCAAATCTGTTGTTGGTTTGAAAGACGGTCTCGATTTAGCTTCGGCCTTCAAGCAACTTAGGTATGATCATGCCGATGATGATAAATCCATTGTCGTCCTTTGGCTAAGTATCGATCTCACATCTGCAGCCTCCCAAGGGCGGAAAAAAGTTCTTATCCTTGGTGCTGGTGCATCAGGAATCACTGCCGCAAAAACTCTTTACGATCAAGGAATTAAAGACTTTCTAGTGTTGGAGGGTCAGGATTACATTGGCGGGCGCATAAAACAGACGTCGTTCGCAGGAATGAAGGTGGAACTCGGAGCAAATTGGATTCATTTCAGTGGCGAAGAAGACAACCCGCTTATTGCTTTAAAGAACAAGGTCAATTTGATTACAACACCAGCAGACTACGCTAACAACACTATAAGGTCAGAATATTTCTAAGTTGGCTGAGTCTGCGGAATTCAATTTTTGCGGCTTGCTGCCAAAAAGATCTCCGCAAATTTAAAAAAATTATTTCACAATGTAATAATTTCATAATGAATCTATTACCAACGTTCTACGGCCAGTGATCCATAATGAACTTTATTAGTAAAGAAAAAAAAAGTCAGACAAGTCATGGATGCCTTAATTGAGTAAACGGGTAATGTTGGAAAAAAGGCATACCGTTTCGTCTTCGTGTCCAATGAAGCAGTGTTGGTGCTATATGGAAATTGTATTCTTTGATTGCACTTAAGTGCTAAGTGCTAAGACGGCCACGATAGTGCCAACAGAATACAAAAATGTAGCTCAAGTTTTGCATAACAACAAAATCAAATTCCCAAAAGAATTTTTCCCTATTGTTCTTTCCACTAACATGGCCTCCGTCAGGTCAGGTCAATAATAGACAAATATTTTCCACTTGAGAGAACGGGAGCTCTTTAAATTAGCATGTTATGACAGCATTTAAACATACTAACAATAATTCAAATGGAGAGCTCGATTATTCTTCCATAAGTTCCAAAAGCCGTTTTTCATAATTATTGATACTCTCTAGTGTTGGATATTTAACAGTTAGACCCATAGTTCGTAAGGGCTTCGGGTCAATAGCCCATGAGGCGAAGACGAATGGGCTATTGACCCATGGCCCTTGAGGGCGAAGGGTCTAATTGTTTTAGTATCACCCAACTAGTCCGACAGAAAAGGCAATAATAAAGTTAGCAAATGCAAGTTGAATAAATATTTATTTGGGAATAAAACGAAAGAAAGCATCACGCTTTTCGTTACTTGAGGACTATTAGTAGTAGTCCTCGACTAGCGTAGCTTATTAAAATGCAGGATTTGCATAAGTCCACTAGTTGGGTGATACTAAATACATGTATACTCATAGACTATAATAGTGATAGTATAATTAACTTACTTAATTTGTTTATTTAGTATTTTTTTTACTTTACTGCAAACACTTATATTTGTAAAATGAACTGAACGGCTCATTAAATGTTCGACATTGCAAGGCAAATATCGGAATCGCCACCCGTGACAGCTCGCCTGAGTTCCCTCGGTTACGCAACCAAACAAGGAGATAGGCCTTGCCATTGTTCTTGACAACACGATGACGCTTTCATCTATGATCAACAAGCTTAAATGCTTCGTAAATGAGAAGAAGCCGGACCTAGTTTCGTTGACAAAATTTTGTATTTTTGATTCGAAAGTCTGCGAACACCATCTTCTCATTCCCGGGTACATCTTGATACTCAAGAACCGCACATGTGGTGTACACGGAGGTGTCGGCCTTCATATCAACAACTCAATCAAATTCAAAGCCCTCACCGACTTATACCACCGTAACCACGAATTGTTACGGGCTTGCCTTAAGACCAACTGACTCCCTTGGGGATACATTACATGAGATGTGGCACTGTGTGTGACCCTTGCCACCAAACAGGTGCCGGTGACACCTACAGGCCCTGCAAGACAATTTGATGTCCTCGCTCACGATTACCGAGGAGCTATACCCCGGATGCGGCATTGCGTTGACTGGTGACTTAAATCGCCTGAACATCAGTCATCCCGTGGTGCAATTCAAGTTAAATCAACTTGTTTGTGTGCGTACCCGTGGCACCCGGACACTCGATCTTGTTATAACCAAGAAGCCTCATGTATACGACATGCGCAAACCTTTCCACCTCTTGGCTTGTCTGACCATTTGGCGCAAGTAAATGTCACTGACATTTTAACCGTAACTAAAATGAGTTTAAACCGATTTCTCTGTTTTTCAGCTCTGGAATTATAGCAAAAGAATTCTTCGCCTTAGACTCAGTAAATATTGGGGAATATTTCTTCGCCTTCGGCTTAGTATAAATATTATACACTTAATCTATGGTCCCGAGGGAAACAGCTAGTTTTGTTTTCCCGAGAGTCCTGATCCCGAGACGAAGTCGAGGGAAACATCAGGACTGAAGGGAAAATAAAACTTGCTAGTTTCTCGAGGGACAAGACATTAAGTGCTTTGTTATATATTTGGACTTTTCCTTCAACAATCGCAGCCAAAACATCCGGGGTGGGCAACAACTGCGGAATTGTATCCTGGTCGGGGGCACGTGACAAAGAATCAACCAATCACAGTGCTCGTTTTGTTGAGTGAAAGTCTAGGTATATAACAATTAACAATTATTCGCCGAAGGCAAGGTGAATATCGGTAAACAATTAGAGGTTTTGCTAATCACACGCGAGTTAACAGATCTTATAACGGGGATAAGACTCTATAGGTAAACCATAAAATAAGATATCGACCGTGTTTTCTACTAGAGATGCAAACCTCAGGCAACCATTGTAGTACGTCTATGTCCTCTGTATTAAAGGATAGGAAGGACTTAGAGTTGTAATCGCTGAGAGCTAAAATCCGCTGTGTCGATTCAATATTTGACCCTGGTAGCACAATTAAAAGACCAAACAGGCCATTTATAAAACAAACATAATGATTGTTTGACTTTTAGAAATGATACAGGAGCTGATGTCTCAAACGCTGACGTTGACAAAGAGTGGGCGGCAGCGAGAGATCAACTGTTTGAGTTGGGAGAGGAAAGAGGCGAAGAGGACATCCCACCAAGGGATATGCCAGCCTCTACGGCGCTGGAGACACTGGGATGGAGATCAGATACTCTCCTTAAAAAAGTTCTGTCTTGGTATTACATAGATTATGAATATGGCGAAAGCGTAAAAGAAACCTCTCTGAACAACATGGGTACTGCAGGAGAAGACTCGCTTGTGACGGACCAGAGAGGAATGTGGTCTCTCTTTCGCGACTTCTATTCCAGTTTTCCAGAAAAAATCTTATTGAACCAAACAGTGGTCAAGATTAAATACGGCGAAGAGAGCGTTGAAGTCACCACGGATGAGGGAATCACATATATTGCCGATTATGCATTGTGCACTTTCAGCACCGGAGTGTTGAGTAGTGGTATGGTGACATTCGATCCCGATCTGCCCGACTGGAAAAAAGAAGCCATTTTTCGATTGAAGTTGGTTCACTATACCAAGATTTTTCTCAAGTTTCCCAGAGATTTCTGGGACGACTCTGGGAACATCTTGCACGTTTCACAAGAGCGCACCGGCTATTTTCCACACTTTCAAGACCTCGATCGCCCCGATATTTTCAACGGATCGACTTCTCTGCTTGCCACTTTGACAGGAGATGAGGCACTGAGAATTGAAGCTCAGGATGACTCTAAAACTATGGACGAAGTCATGCGAGTGCTTCGAAACATGTATGGAGATGATATACCAAATGCTACAGGTGCGTATCGATCTCGTACCCAGGATTAGAGTGTGGAAGCGGTAAATTAAGGACGGTGCCTACTATTGTTATTGTGCATACGTTCTGCGCATTTCGAGACACTCAGGATTCCTATGGGTGATGCTTACTAATACAAGGATATTTTGTGGAGAAAGCAGAACTAAGCAAGTGCTCTTGGTACCCAACAAGAAAATTGGGGGTAACCATGCATCAGAGATAATTAAGTTTCAGTTTGGAAAAGAACGCCACACATTACAAATATTGTTGATTAATTATCGATGAAAAATGCGTGGTTACCCCCAATTTTCTTTTTGGATTTCGATACTACGAAAACCACCGATCTGTGGAATGGGCCCGAATTACTCCCCCGCCCACTTTCGTTAAACATTTTGATGAAATTCCTTTCCCACAGGCTTAAAGTGTACTAACGGAAAAAACACATTTTCAAACTTTATCTCTGTTTTCTATGGCAATCGCAGAAAACCTTCCCACGAAGAAACCTGAGGTGAAGTCTCCCACTTTTCCGATAATGTCTTGTATAATCTTCATTCTCAAGTTTTTTCCGAAAGCTTTTCCACGATTATAGAGCCTTCCATATGCCCTCAGTTCTGCTAATACATCTTAAGGATTTGAACTATTTACAAGCGAAAGTGAGCGGGGCAGACACTTAAATTCCCGCCCATTCCACAGATCGGTGGTTTTCGTAGTAACGCTCGTTGAGATCTCCTTTTCGCGCATATTCATAAACCTGGCGAAAATAACTTTGAATTAGTATGCACCGTCCTTAACAGAGTCTGCATCTTTATCCAACCATTTTAACCAATAATGTTGACAGGGGCACTTTAAGTGTGACGTGTATTTAGCGCTGCGGAACTAATTGGGAACACCGCTGTACAGAAATCAAATCATATCAGCTCAACTCATATCAAATCATAAGTTGGTTTTTGGAGAGAGGAGAAAACCGGAGAACCCGGAGAAAAACCTCTCGGAGTAAAGTAGAGAACTAACAAACGTTATTTAATGTATGAAGGGGTAGTTTCTAAAGAAACTGTGGTGCTGCGTCGGTGGGGAAGTAGTATACAAAAATTTGGTTTTATCAACGGAGTTGATAATGTAAATTGGCCACCGTACAGAGATTCTAAAAGCTGACGTTTCGAGCGTTAGCCCTTCGTCAGAGCGAATCGGGGGATTATGGGTTACGTGTAGTTTTTATAGTAGAGTAGGAGCTACGCTATTGGTGGTAACATGGCAACGTGAAAATAGGAATATATTAGTTAAATGCAAAACGTTCGTTAATACCGTGAGGATTAAGGGTGCCGATTTGAAAGATGAATTTTTGTTCCAGATTCTTGCGGCTTTCCGTCGTACCTAGATGTAGGGAAAGGCCGCAGACTGCCATGTGTTTTTTGGAGTGGTTAGGCAGATTAAAATGGCGAGCGACTGGCTTAGATGCATCCTTGTCATTCTTCTCAACATCGCGAAGGTGTTCGCGGAATCGGTCACCTAGTCGTCTACCTGTCTCACCAATGTATAATTTATTGCATAACGTACAGGTTATGCAATAAATGACATTTGCGGAGGTACATGTGAAACGATTGGTGATCTTAACAGATCGCCTAGGTCCCGATATCTTGCTAGTGTTAACAATGAAAAGACAAGTTTTGCATCGTGAGCGCGCGCATTTGAAAGTGCCGGGTTGCTCGTTAGTTTTGAGCGCGCTTCTAACTTAAAAGTTGCCTACGTTTTTGTCGCGCTTGAATGAAATAAGTGGAGGTTGCGAAAAGATTCTACCAGTCTCGGGATCATTTTGGAGTAATTTAAAATTACTAAGAATGATGCTTTTGACTGCGTGATTATGAGGATGGAAAGTGAGGGTGAATGGAATTCTGTCATTCTTATCTTTTTGTGACGTTTGTAGTGATGACTGTCGATCAAATTGTTGAGCGCGATGATGGCCCGCTTTGACCACAGAGACAGGATAGCCACGGTTTTCGAAGAACTGGCACATCTCCTCTGATTTGCTGGAAAAATCGGAGTCATCACTACATAGACGTCGAAGTCTAACAAATTGAGAATAAGGAATGGAGTTCTTGACATGTGATGGATGTGACGATGAATACAACAAATAACTGTGTGAATCAGTAGGTTTGTAGTGCACACTAGTACATAGCGCGTTGCCTCTAATAGAAACTTTGATATCTAGGAAAGCCAATGAAGTTTCCGAAATTTCCCAGGTATATTTAAGAGCCGGATGAAAAGAGTTGACGGAGGTTATAAATTGATCGAGTTCTTCTCTGCTGGATGAAATAGCGCCGATGCAGTCGTCGATGTAGCGGCCGTAGAGTTCAGGTTTGGGGCCGTTGTACTGATTAAAAAATTGGTGTTCAACATATCCTACAAAAAGATTGGCATAGCTAGGTCCCATTCTTGTGCCCATCGCTACACCATTAATTTGTTTGTAATAGTTGCCGGCGAATGAAAAACAGTTAAGCGTTAAAACTAGTTCGGCAAGGCGGAGGAGCGTTTCCGAGTTAGGTTCTTTGACAGTGCGTTGATCGAAAAAGTGTTTGAGTGCTTGAAGACCTTCGCTATTAGGAATGACTGTATATAGAGATGTAATGTCCATGGTGAAAATAAGTTTGTCTTGGCCGGAGAAATTGAAATCGCGGAAAATGTGCACTACAAACCTACTGATTCACACAGTTATTTGTTGTATTCATCGTCACATCCATCACATGTCAAGAACTCCATTCCTTATTCTCAATTTGTTAGACTTCGACGTCTATGTAGTGATGACTCCGATTTTTCCAGCAAATCAGAGGAGATGTGCCAGTTCTTCGAAAACCGTGGCTATCCTGTCTCTGTGGTCAAAGCGGGCCATCATCGCGCTCAACAATTTGATCGACAGTCATCACTACAAACGTCACAAAAAGATAAGAATGACAGAATTCCATTCACCCTCACTTTCCATCCTCATAATCACGCAGTCAAAAGCATCATTCTTAGTAATTTTAAATTACTCCAAAATGATCCCGAGACTGGTAGAATCTTTTCGCAACCTCCACTTATTTCATTCAAGCGCGACAAAAACGTAGGCAACTTTTTAGTTAGAAGCGCGCTCAAAACTAACGAGCAACCCGGCACTTTCAAATGCGCGCGCTCACGATGCAAAACTTGTCTTGTCATTGTTAACACTAGCAAGATATCGGGACCTAGGCGATCTGTTAAGATCACCGATCGTTTCACATGTACCTCCGCAAATGTCATTTATTGCATAACCTGTACGTTATGCAATAAATTATACATTGGTGAGACAGGTAGACGACTAGGTGACCGATTCCGCGAACACCTTCGCGATGTTGAGAAGAATGACAAGGATGCATCTAAGCCAGTCGCTCGCCATTTTAATCTGCCTAACCACTCCAAAAAACACATGGCAGTCTGCGGCCTTTCCCTACATCTAGGTACGACGGAAAGCCGCAAGAATCTGGAACAAAAATTCATCTTTCAAATCGGCACCCTTAATCCTCACGGTATTAACGAACGCTTTTCATTTAACTAATATATTCCTATTTTCACGTTGCCATGTTACCACCAATAGCGTAGCTCCTACTCTACTATAAAAACTACACGTAACCCATAATCCCCCGATTCGCTCTGACGAAGGGCTAACGCTCGAAACGTCAGCTTTTAGAATCTCTGTACGGTAGCCAATTTACATTATCAACTCCGTTGATAAAACCAAATTTTTGTTATTTAATGTAGACAGCTTGGGCATCTGTTCTCAAAAGCAAAATTGAGCTAGTTAATTTCACAAAAATATTTATCAGTTCGAAGACTTTTTACGATGCTGTTGTTGATTAAGATGGAAAGTTTTTTTTCCTTCTCTAGTTAACAGCTTCTTACTAACCAGGAAAGAAAAAGAAAAGAGAAGGAAAGGAACTTTGTTTAAGTGTCTAATCTTCCAGCGCTGGAGCAGTAATAGACCACTTTCGATATATTAAAATTCAGCTTGATAATGAGGCTTAGAGGACGCAAACAAAAGAAATGAATAAACATGTTTATTCAGTTTCCTTTGCTTGTGTCCTCTAGGTCTCGCTGCCAAGCTGAATATAAATTGAAATTAACGCATCAACGCAAATCAAATGAAATTTGAGGAGAGGGGAAAACCGGAGTACCCGGAGAAATTACTATTTTGCTAAATCCAAGCTGTGCATTGCATTTTTCCCAACAAGTGAAATCTGTTTCTTTTTTTGTGTGTGTTCAAGAAATCGTGCTGAGCAAATGGTCACAGAACCCATACGTCAGAGGCACCTGGTCCGATCCAGTGATTGGAACTGATTCCTCTGTTCACGCCAATATGGCTGGTCGGCTAAAGAACTTGTTCTTCGCCGGAGAGGCTACAGATAGAGATTGGTATGGTTTTATACAAGGCGCATACTACAGTGGACTGAAGGGAGCCAATGAAATCGCCAGTTGTATCCAGGGAAAGAAGTGTGAAGCATACCAACCAACCACAGGGCTACCAGTAATTGTCAAAGACCGCCCGAGCGACGCGTCTTACAGCAAACCTCGACCAACCAGCCTAATGTCTTCGGCTCTAATCTTTCTTTACTGTTTCTTAAGTATCGCAAGTAATCCTTAGCCAAATGGGTGAGGCTCCGGCTTTAGCTTTTTAGAGCGGGAAGGGTCGTAGGGTCACAAAGAATGCAACTTTCGTTTAGAGCCTCGGAAACCTCGAAAACCGGAAGTAAACAATTTGAATGCCAGGCAGAAGCCCATGACCACCAGAGAACAACAGCCCTACATTCCTGTCACCGCGTTCGCGTTTTCACAGACCGATTTATTTTTAGATAGAATTTCCCGCGAGTCACACTCCCGCTGGAGCCTGATGACTTAAGGTCATAGCGTCACCGAACCGGAACTTTCTTTGTGTCTTACGGAAAAGATAGTCTGAAAATAGTTCGGGCTGTAAAAATGCCGTGACATAGGGTTAGTATGGGTGGCAGTTGTTCGTTTCTAGTCATGGACTCCTGTGCCAGGACAGAGTCTCTCCCAGATTCTTAAAGTAATCGTCTCTAACAGAGAAAAGATACTTAATGCATGTAATGCAATGCGCCAGTGAAAACAACTTTTTAAAAAACCCAGCTCACTTCCGGTTACCGTACGTGGTTCGAAAACGTCTGGTGCTTACGATTCCAAATATAAGACGCACTCCTCGTCCAAAAACGAAAAAAAAGCCTAGAATAGAGACTGTCAACGTTGTTGCGAGTAGCAATCAAGCAGGGAACACAATTTTTCTAATTTAATCTAAGTAAGTTGCTTCGATGGCTGTAAGGAATAACACAAGGTTATCACTTGATGAATGAAATCGTAGGGCATGGAGTTCGCGGTGTTGAGGTCAACCTCGTTCCCAGGGTCTCTTTGGGTCTCTTCTCAACAACAATGGAGACCCTGGGAACGAGGTTGTGTTGAGGTCTGTCCTCTGTGGTGTATCATGGTTGGGAGGGTAAATGCTCGGAGGTACTAGCGACATCAAGCTACTCTAAAATCCGAGGGTAAATAAAGACATGATGATGATGATGATGATGATGATGTCGACAAACTAAATTGAATCTCGACACGAGTCCATCACTCTAGAGTAAGAATCTGGTATCAGGTTTGTCCCCATCAGCGTCAGAAAAATGTCCATTTTTAAACCAAATAGTAAATAGTACTTGGATAATCACCTCCGAGTTAGCCAATCAGCCCGCGCGGAGAGCACTTTTCGTGTGGTATATACTAATTAACAATTATCCTGCGAAATCGCGTGGAACATCGCCTGATACTCAACCGACGAGGCCGTAGGCCGAGTTGGCTAAAATCAGGCGATCTCCCGCGCGATTTCGCAGGATGATTGTTTAATTATTCAACACATGGAAAAAAAGCTGGAAAAACTACCCTTTTTCTCCGCAACACACAAAATTACGTATATCGTAGGATATCTGTTGAGTACGCGCGACCAATATTGAGCGCTACTCGAGGACTATTACTAATAGTCCTCTAGTAGCGTAGCCAATCAAAATGCAGGATTTGCATTAGTCCACTAGTTGGGTGATAGTAAAAAAGGATATCCGGAGTTTGAGTAGCCAATCAGGGCGCGCATTCAAAGCTATCCACTGTTTTAGTATAAACTAAAACGTTTTATTCCCAAAGGTTTTGAACTGGGCACAACATTGAGTTAGCCGAATTTCGTCTATTGTTTAATTTCCCGCAAAACTTGGTTTAAAAATAAACACTTTTCTAAAGCTGAATTTGGAAAAATCTCACTCTTGGGTGATGGATTCTTGATCTGGGATAATATCCCAAGCACTGTGGCCGGATTGTCGACACTCCCTAAACTTTTTAAGAAGCATTTTTTTGGTTGGAATGCAAAACATAGGCGAAGATACGTTAAAGTTACTCCCTTTCGCATCCACTCCAAGAAAAAAGAAACCTTAAACCACAGGAACTAATTTTTACTATCAAATTTGTTTACATTTTTCCAAAGAAAACATTTGCATTCAAAACAAATGAAATTCAAATTCGTTTACGTTTGCCTTCAAATTTTCCGGGCGTCGCCTTCTTGAGTAACTGGGGACTTACGATCTGCGGCGCGGTCGTCAATGAGAACGCCACGAAACAAGAATTTCATTGGTTAAAAGAGGAAAAATAATCGTGATGCACGTGCAGCACGCATTTTAGCACATATTTTTGCGGTACTCTGCACAACGACGACGTGAAATCACCAAATTTGAGGAAACCGCTCGTTACGTACCAATGTACAGCAGTTTAAAGTGGTACTACGACCAAAAAAAAAATTCTTTTTTTTCTTTGGATTTCAAAACTATGTTAACTAAACACTAACTGACCCAAGTTTTAAGTTCTGATTTTAAAAAGACACCTGTTTTTTTTTACTGGAATTTTCTTATTTATTGGTCCGCCATTACTAACTTTAAAATCTTGAGAGAGCTGGGTCGAGGAGAGAATGACGTCAAACACTCACTAGTTTAAGAATGCAATGCGTGTGTACGCGCTGAATTAATATGCAGCACGGGAGTTTCGGGCTTTCAGACTTTTAAACCCGTGTTTTGCATATGTAATAATAAATTGCGTTTACACGCTGAAATTTTAAGCTAGTGAGTAAATGACGTCATTTTCTCTAGATCCAACCCTCTGAGGTCCAATCGGCCAGTTTTGAACGTGAGTAATGGCGGACCGTGAAATCCAAAACTTACACTCAAAATATACAGCCTTTGGATAAAACTCAAAGCTCAAAATTTTGCCAGTTAGGTGTTAAGCAAACACGCTTTCAAAATCTGAAGAAAAAAGGGAAATGATTTTTTGATCATAGTACCACTTTAAGGATACTTCGCCCACACTTTACGACGCAAACGAGATGGCCTAACCGCGAGAAACTAAAGTTAAGGCCTGTTTAAACGGTTTCAACAAACGTTGAACGGATGTTGGGCAAATGTTGGACGCAAAAACAAAGTTGTGCGGAGGCCGTTCAAACGGTTCCAACATTGCGCCAACAAAAGAACGAACACTTTCGCGAAATTTGATTGCGAGGAACTAACAACTAGAAACCAGACTCTCTCGTCCAGATAAATTACGCCATATTGACTTTTACGGCCTGATGTGAGCATGCGCGTGTTCTTCAATTGTTGAACAGAGTGGTTAGACGGCTTCAACACCATTCAACATTTTCGAGAACAAAGGAAAAGTTGAATCGATGTTGAATGAAAGTTTAAACTGATATAAATTTGATTCAACACGCTTTCAACAAGCTTTTAACATTTTTTACGCTTTCAACAATGTTAGACGACCAGTTCACACGCACCGAACATTTGGTTCAACAAAGTGCTGAATGCATGTTGAAGCAAATGTTAAAACCGTTTAAATGGGCCTTTACGATGATGAAAAGTTATATTTTGAGGTGACTTTCTCGTCGACGTCGCCGTCGTAAATATTGAAGTCCCTACTTGAGAGTTTAAGAAAGAACGATGGCTACGGGAGCGAAAATGTCACTTCAAACTTCGACTTTCCGCTATTTTAGAAATTTCGCAATTAATCCATCTTGTTAACGTTGTACAATATGGCTGAGGTATCCTATAACTGGATTGGTACGGACGCATTTGAAGAAAAAATAGAGAATGAAAGATTCACTGTTGTATGGCTACGTTGTCGTCAAAACATTAAATCTGGTCATTTCAAGATGCTGTTTTGACGAGTATCGGAGAGAAATGTACAAAAGTGCGTGCCGAACGAGCAGCACGATCATTTTCCCTCCACACGTATCCGGATATTTTTGAATCCGCAAACTGAATTTTTCTTTCCAGATTCACAAAACTTCCCATCCACACGTAGCGTATTCAAATCTTATTTGCCCGTCCACACGCAGCGTATTCAAATCTTATTTGCCCGTCCACACGTATCCGGGGCCTTTCCGTTCCCTTTTGCATGGAAAAACCGGGAAGAATTTCCCCTTAATAAAGGAACAGAACAAATTTCTTCAATCAAAATGTGGAACGGGACGAGTGCGTTCCTTTTGATACATTGCTTTCTTTTTTTCACAAGAGAATGGACACAATCATTTAGAATAACAAACATACCGGTAGCTGCCGGATTTTCGACCATTACTTCGTAAGTAGTAATTCTAAACTGCAGTCGTTGTGCAGCAACGAGCTATAAAAGCATCCGCGTGAATCGATTGAAACCTGCACGATTCATTTGGGCAGCGAAGGCACCCAGGCCCGTGGGGTTCGCCATGTTTTTTTCTTTTTTCAAGGAGCATGGTACTAGTGGGACAAAGCAAATGGAACAAGATTTTCCGATCATTCCAGGAAAACCGAGAAAAGAGGAATACCTTTTCCCCCGAAACATTTTCAGTGGAAAAGTCTGTTCCGTTTAATTGACCACCGGATCAATCGGATTTTCCGCACAAAATGAAAGGGCAATACAATACAATTTCTTTTCGCAGAATTTGCATATAAATAGTAAAGTGTAGTGCACAGCGGAGAAACAGGTTATTGTTCTTGTCATCCAACATGGCCACCATAATGTTACATGCAAACCAACAATCTGAGCCACACTGATTTTCAAATATTATTTAAACAAATTGGATTGCAAACATTATTTCCTCTGGTTTAAAGGCGTGAAGGTTCCCATTAATACTACACCAAAGGAAATCGCTTACACCCAACTCTTTTAGCTTTAACTAGCAAATTAACCGAGATGACGATACCTTTTGACAGGCAAAACCTCAAATGCTCCAATGTTCAAGAGATGTTTATAAAGGTTGACATCTTCAGTCTGAAGATAGTGCTGAATCAACTTTGCCTGTAAAAAAAAAAAAAATGTGTTAGTCGACGTTTGCTAATCATAATATTTTAAATGCATTGCAATCCACTTCTGAGGGGTTAATTGTGGTTCACGACTTTATTCTTATTAATAATCTCGTCCTTTGGCATGCTTTCGGAACAAGAAAAAGCAAGTAATTGTTTCAGGGTTTAGGTTTCAGTTGCCTGACTTAAAGCTCTTTTGATTCAAGGTAATGAAGGAATTATAGCAACCGAAATAGGGGGCAGGGTCGTACCTCTTGTTGAACACTATATGGCATCGCCTTTAAACCGAAATAGGGATGATATCTGTTTACAAACATTGCTTTTGTTATTCAAATGTGCCATCCACAGAAACAAAAGACCCTTTGTTTCGACAGCCACTGAGACTCTGGTTGGCACATTAATGACAATAGGGTGACGTCAACGATATCTTCCCTATAGGGCAATCATGGTTAATGTCAATGATTACATTTCTTTGTCACAAAAACAGACAAATGAATGTCAGACCCACTGGTTAATTGGCCCCCACAAGAAAACATATCAGTCACTGCAGATAACAGCTAGTGTTAAGCCCCGCGCAAACGGACGCAACATTGTTGGTCAATAACTCCTCACATTGAATGAAATGAAGTACAGGTTATAGACGAAGGAATGAAGAGATCCTCGCGCAATTGTCTCTTACAGTCAGCTTGAAAACTCAGGTGGCTCCAACGGGATTCGAACCCATCACCTCTGCGATACTGGTGCAATGATCTACCAACTGAGCTATGAAGCCACACAGTTGCAGGGAGCAGGTGTGGCTGAATAGCTCAGTTAGTAAAGCATTGATCGCAGAAGTCACGGAGACACCAGAAATTTTCAGCTGACCTGAGACAATTGCTCAAATTTGCGAGGATCACTTCATTCCTTCAACTCCCAATATTGCTGGGAGTTACATGTTGCGTCCGTTTTGCACACCCTGTTGCATGTTGTTGAGAGTTGTTGCACGAAGTTTGAAACTCTGGCTCCAGTAACTTTGAATGAAAGAACCTTTCATCAACTTACAGTAACTGTTGTCTATAACTGTCCAGAACACCATCGTTATCTACAGTAGCTGATGACTCTTCATATTGAAAGGTAATTGTCCAAGGGGCGAATTATTGTTTGGATTCCCTCATACCCAAACGAATTCGTTTCTACAGGGAGTTGTGTTATACCAAAATTTACTTCAAAAGAAAACAAAATTGTTTAACTACGCTATTTCTCCAAATTTTAGCCTTTACATTAAATAGTTTCGAAAATCAGCTGACTATAAGTCGCCAAAAACTGACAAAATTAATATTGTTAAGCTGCAAAAGTACTAGTCATGCTAATGAGTCAATACATTTTTTATGTCAAATTTCACACTTTTAAATGAAAATTGCACAAAGATCTTCATTGATAAATAGGGCTCATACCCCATATCCAGCTGATTATGTGATAAAAACTTCAATATATTGTGCTAATTTCTTGGGGGATTCATTAGAATGTCATAAACTTCTGCTAATGTAGCTATTTTTTTTAATGCAGATTCCCTTCAATTCATGTCATGTAGTCTTTAATGATTGAAAAAATGACCAAAGCCACTTTAAGTTGTATTGTTACCAGTTTATCCAGATGGGATGCAAATTGGTCCAAACACTTCATGAACCTTGATGAAAGCCAGTAAAGATCAATCTCATCATCAAACATGCCAATAAACACCCGCACCACAGCTTGCATTGCTTCAGCCTTTCTCTCAAGTCTCTTATTACAAATAAAGAAGCAAAAATGTAAGTCAGCAAAACAAATTTAAATAGTAAGACCTTTTTACCGATACGGCGGCCATTTTGATTTCTATTGTTTTGAATGGCTATTATGGGATGCCCAGGGGGCAAATACACATTAATTTGCCCCCTGAGCATCCCATAATGTCTTTCGAAACAATAGAAATCAAAATGGCCGCCGTATCTGCAAAAAGGTCGATTGGTTAATGATGATTAATTAAGGGATGAAAGAGATATCAAACTTCATTTACAATCAACTGCAATAAAACAGCAGTCCTTCACACATATGGATGAGAAATGTAAAAGGACGTCTGCAAAAAAAGGCCAAACATTTCTATAACAGATCACCAAAATCAGATGCTTGAGAATTTGCAGAATAGACCATTTTGAGATTATGTCCAGGATTACACCTAATTAGATGCACGCTGATTTCAATAAGCGTCAAAAAGTGTACCCAATGCTCTTCTCCCCAAATTCAACAACACTCGTGTCTTGGTATACAGACGATTAACGTCATAGTGTCCCCCAAATGCTGCTCTTCAAGGAATGATAAACAACTGCATTTACCCCAGGCTGAAAATAACGTTAATCTTTACCCTTATCTCATTGTTGGAATTAAGTAACAAGCCTTAGGGTGTCTTGAAAACAAAGACCCCTAAGACCCCCTAGGACCCTAAGACTCGAAAATGAAGAAAAGTAACCCAAAACCCTCAACTAGCCCTGGCTAACCCTAGGCCTAAAAACCAACTTTGGGCTAGTTAGAGACTTAAGGACGTTCGTGCCAAAATCTTCCTACGGTGAGATTTTCTTCATTTCTCGCCTAGAGTTAGGTCATAAAGTACTTACTCCAAAAATTAAAAAAAAATTGGGGGTCACCGACTTTGTTTCGGAGAAAATGGCAGTGGAAAAATGCCTTAATTTTGATAAATCTGTCATAATAACGAAAGGTAGCCTCATCTGCTCATCCATCGAAAATCCTAAAAAGAAACTGTTAGAGTGAAGGTTTCCGTGCATAGGTTTTTAGGGGTGGGATTTTAAGATAATTTCATGCCGCTAGGGATGTCATAAACGGTAGAGTTCATCCTGGACGAGCGTTTTCGTAACCTCTATCCGTTGCAACCACTACCGGAATTCGATGGCACGAGGAAAGAAAATTAAAAAAAGAGATAACTTCTTACGGTGAGATTTTTTTCATTTTATCATATTTTGTAGATAGTAAGTAGAGTAAGTGATTCATGATTAAAAAAATAGGGGTCACCGATGATCCAAGGGAGTAAAATCGATGTGATTTTACGAAGCTCTCGGAAAACTTTGTTTGTCACGTTTTTGCGTGACCTGTCGGGGAAGGACTGGAACCCAAGGAGAGGATCGATCGTTGAAGGGATGAAAGGTTTTTACCCCAAAACAATGCTTTCTCGAGCACGGAAACGAAGTTTTAAGCAGTCGTCATCTCCTTTGGTTAGTGTTTTGTACAATATTTCTCAATTGCCGTCATGCTCGTCTTCTGGAGTGTGGTTTTTGTGAAATTTAATCGCTGGTTTCCACGCAGGTCCGCACTATTCAAGCCGACGAGGATGAAAATACTGCTCAATTTTCACGAAAGTAAAGGAAAAGAACTTCAAAAACATACATTCATTTTGAACTTAAGTTCGTAGGGTAATAAAAACATGAAAAAAAGAAACAGCCCCATTAAATTTACGTAACAGTTTGTCCTCGAGTTTTCCAAACTTTCAGCCACTACTCGATCAGCAGCTACCTTTTAAAGAGCTTTTCCATCCTCCCGCTCACTTCTCTTTAACGTTTCATGATGATTCGGAAATAAATGTGCCATTTTTTTGCCGGCCTGGAATTTTTACCCCGGTGTTTTTGTCGCCATGTTATTTTAACTAATGCTTGAACAATATTTATGAAAGTCAAGTAGACTAGTGCACGGCTGATAAAAACAACGCGAACATCAGTCGTGCAGTTGTCTACTTGACTTTCCTAAAAATTTTTAATCAATTTTGACTGATCACGATCTTCTCTTATCTAACGCTGTACAAGACTTATCGTCCACGGTTTCTGCAAAGGTTTTCAAACCTCAACTTCACTAATGCTCGAAGTAATGCGTGACATATTACAGTCGCGTTACCTGCGCAGTTACGTTGCGCACAAACAATTAGCGCGAACGTCCTTAAAAGGCCTCTTCGTGTTGGATGTAAAAATTGAGCATGCATCTAATTTGGTGCAATCCTGGACACATTAAGTAGCCATTTCTAATTTGAGTTCAACCTCAATGTCAACATGGGTCTGAACAGAATCTTGTGTGCTAATAATGTCGTCACTGTTGTTGTAGTTGCATACACGAAAATAATAATTCCTCTTCCTTGGTAGGGTGGTGTTGAAGAAGGTAGACTGTATTGAAAGTCCAAGAACCATACATTACTGCACTCCTAGTTTACCGACTGCAGATTTAACCTTTCCAATGGGCCTAGGCAATTTCTCAATTATATAACTGGTTCTTCAGTAATTGCACTGTTCAGTAATAATAATTGCGTTTTTAATGAAACAAACCAAACGTTATAATATTATTTTGTAATTATCTTCATGTCATTATTCTTAATTTAGCTGTCTTTTTCTAAATTTGAATACACATACACAAATGCATATCGTTGTCATGGTAGCATAGCAGTTGTTAATTGCCTGACTAATATCTAGGAGATTAAAGTTCATATCCTTTCTCCCTCTTTTATTACACTGGTAATAAAACAAACAAACATGTATTATCCCATTATTGATTAGACTAAGTCTTGTTTTTTTTGTTTCATTTTATTGTTATTTACTAGTTATAATCAAATTAGATTTCACTACACTGCTTACAAAATTTTCCAAATTGAAATAAAGATATAATTACAGAATGGTGATTCTCTAGCAGAAATCCTCTTTTAAATAATGAAGCTTTCTTTCATCAAAATCATGATAGAGAAAAGAAGACATCTTTAGAAATTTCCTACCTTTGGTAATTTGACAAACCGCAAGGCCCCTTCATCCAACAAATGCATCATAGACAGTTGAAAAGGTAGTTCATCTTCATCAGAGATCTTTCTCATGATCTTCAGAGTGTGCTTGAGGTCATTAAAATGCTCCTTTCGTTGCTCTATCACATACTGGTGTGCATCACGATAAGGAGGAATAATGCCTACAGGTAATACACTTT
>OX421447.1:12469073-12489073 GCA_949126865.1 Montipora capitata
ATATAAGCAATTGCAGAGAGGCGTAATGACAGACTCTTTGACTGAGACGGCTCTTTTGAACAATTCTATTAAACGGCTTTCTGTCATCGTTTGAGGGACCAAGAAAACAAATTGCTCGATCAACTTTCAAATTTTCCAATTATCGTTAAATTCGCTGTCATAATCAACGATGTAGGGGACCATTGCTATGGTAAGACACACACAGCATATGAAAAATGACCGTTTTTCAGTTTGACCTTAAACTTCCCAAAATAAAGAAAGTAATATTTGAAAAGACGACAGCCAACGTGTGAGGAAGTTGTACAATCTTATAAATATATTTGCGGTAACGGTTAGCGTTTTTTCCGTCTTATTGTTGGAAATTCAATGGCACCAAATCAGTGAGCGTATAATTTCTTCATAGAAAGTTCTTGACTTCCAGTTACATGTGCAAGATAGTCCTTCATTGACATCAAACACGGAATTCTAGTTATATAATACCAATTTTGAAATAAATTCTGATGTTGGTTTCCCATTATGTCTTACAAAAAAGAAAATTTCCTGTTACAGTTTTTCTCTAAGATTTTCTTTCATCAAAAGGGAAGTCGCTTATATTTGTTATTTCATTTAAAGGTCATTAAACGCTACCAAAAATGCAATTGCCTTAAACATGTAAATCAGAGTAAGAGCAATTTAAGCTTTTCTTGTTTAATTTTCTTTTTCTTATAATTCACAAATTTTTTCATTCTTTGCCTCGGGAATTGTGTTTCAAATAAGCAGTATAAATAGCTCGAGCGTCAGCCTTAATCCACCTCAAGAGTCTTTCATCCTTTCAGCTCTTGTCCAAATACGTGTGTTTGGGAAAGGCGGCGCCCCTGCGACGTATAATATTGCGGATTTTCTTTAATAGCGCTATTCTCGGTATTTATCTCAGTCACATATTCGAGAAAAGTCTAAAATGGTTTACAGAAAGCTTGGCAAGTGAATTAAAAACCTATAAACGCAGTATTAGTGGAAAATATCTTCAGTAGTTTATGCATGTTCTAAATAACCCCTCAGTATACATATGTCAGTACCGAAGTGATACTTCAATGGCTAGCAAATAGTCGTAAAAACTGACAATAATTTTTTTTTTCGCTGGCTGCAAATCAATAGGAAGGAAATAATTTCCAGAATTGTGTCATTAAGACGAGACAAAAAATAATTGGAAAGCTGGAGGAGGAAAGATTACAATTTACTCCCACCAGGCGTGTAGAAAAGAGACAACTTTGTCAGTTGCATTGCAGGCGATTACAAGGACATGAAGACAAAAATGAAGTTTGCTTTTGTTGTCTTGTGCTTGGTGCTTAAAGTTGCGAGGTAACCAATTCTTCATTCATGATTGTTGATCTTTTTTAGTTTAGTTGCTTGCGTTTTGCTTCAAATTGTATGAAAAAGTTAACCGATTGGTTTGAAAGAGCCGGGCTTCACTAGGTTTCTTAATGCTACACGGCTTTCAGCTGAGTGTTTGTTATCGAATTTATTTGTTCATCTTGACTCAATTGACCTCATAGCAAGATCAATTCCTTTATTATTTCAGTTATTAAGACCTGATGGCTGAGTTATCCTAAAATGTCTAAAATATTAAGTTGTGTTTTTTTAAAGCAGGAAAGTGTGTAACTTTAGTCATGCAGGCTAAAGTCATGAAGCGTCTCACGGACACCTTTACTAAGTGTATTTATTTAAAAATCTAAGCTTAATACAATGGTCAAAAACAGAACAAGTTCTTTATAAATACTTTTCGATGTCAAAGATTTTTTGTGGCAATCTATTGTGAGGATGTTACACATAACATCTGTCTCCCTTAGAGAAAGTAACGACATTGTTAAATATGGAAAACAAAAAAAAAAACAGTGATTGGGATCTGACTGACATAGAAAAGTCGCCGAATAAGGATTTTGTATTTCTAAAAGATGAAAAAGAATGAGTCATTTTAATTCGCCGTAAAAATCCATTATTATTAGAAAATCAGGACTGAATGCACAGAAGAAGCTATGCTTGAAAAACGAGGGATAAAACTTAGGGTGTGTTCGATTGACCCTATTCCGGAATAGAAATACGTGGAGTGATGATTTAAAACGGTATGTCTGGCGTTTTGAAGCAACAAGGATAATAAAGATATGCCATTTAAAATGGCATTTTACTGAGCAGGTGTTAGACAATTTTAAAAAGGATTCATAACTTCTATTCCATGCATTCCTATTCCGGAATACAGTCAATCAAACGCATCCTTAGAAAACACATGTACAGAATTGATTCCCATTTTTTACAAACGGAAACCGGTTGATCCTCATTTCGTTTTGCATTTGGAATAACCAAGGGTGGGAGTTTTGATAACGTGGCGCTTACAAGTTGTACATTCAATTCTCATCCGAGCAATCGTTTTTCTCACACCATCTGTATCTAGAACAGCTTCAGCTGCAGCTTCTCTCGCCATGTTTTCCGAACCTAAGCCAATGAATGACGGTGCTCGGCTAAACGCCGCGGGTGAACAAATAATGTTGGATTTGAGTGAAAATAGCTATCTAAAAATAAGTAGATATAGGCAAAGGATCACGCAAGCTAGGGGCATTAGCTGTTCTCGCCTGGTCATAATTAAGCTCGATCCACTGCATGAGGAAGGCAAATGGCACGTTCCTATTTAAAATTCCGATTGGAAGTTTGGGTCTACCTTTTCCAGCATAGCAAAACAGCTTGACCATTTCCTTTGCAATCGAAATGTTCCGGAGTTGTTGGGAAACATTCCTACGATCTCGCGACTACCAACTATGCATTTTGAAAAGACTCTTCTGGGGCGCATCCAGGTTCTTAGCAGAGGGAGTTCGATGACCGCCTTCGCCCCATCCCCCCCCCTCCCCCCCTCTTGGGGGAAAGTCAAGACAAAAACGCGATTTCCGCCATTCTGAGACAAACTCAGCGTGTTTTATTATCATTTTTAAATGTTGGAAATTCCATTCTTTTTGCATCAAAATGTAACAAAGCTGCGTAAAAACGATGCAAATTTGCATTTATAAAACTATGATAAAAATATGCTGCATTGGATCCTTTTTCAATTTTGTGTTTCGTCAAAGACGGGATCAACAAGAAGCATTCTTCGGGGGTAAACTTCCGCAAAAAGTTTAACCACAGCATCGTCACGGTAGTCAACGGGCTTTCCGTAGTAAATGTTCATCAGAGTCAAGCCTGACAGTCTTAACTTACATGGTTATGAATTAATTGCTTTCAAGATTGATTGTATTTATTTTATATTTTTACAAGTTTTTGACGTTAGCTGTTTTAATTTAGGGGGTTCGATCGAAGCCCCCGAATCCGGCAGTTAGTTTGTCGGAGGTTCCGAAACTTTTCGGGTGCCACAATTCTCCCTGTCAAACAAAGAGCTTTCAAGCTGTTGTTTCCTTAAAAACATGTCAAAAGAGCAAGTTTTTCAAACAAGCGGATCGCAGTTTTATAAATGGATCAGTTTTCGGACCTGAATTGAAGCTGTCGGGACTTTCCAGAAACGGGTCCCTGGTCTCTGACTGGAAGGAAAGCTAGAATTGAGCATCTCGCATAATGACAATCTACGTCATATTGATGTAGCGCATTTTTCCATATGGATACACTCAAATGCGCTTTGCAAGAATGGGCAGCGATTCAAACTAAACAAGATTGAAAACCCCAAAAGGCAGAAAGTATCCAAGGGCTTGTTTCTCGAAAGTCCCGAAAACTTTTCGGGCCTGAAATGCCATTTGCGAAACTGTCAACTGCTTGTTTTGGAAAGACGATATTTTGACAGGTAACAAAAAGCAAAATGACTGTTAAGTTTGACGACTTAAATCTTCTCCGTTCTTGAGATACAGACGGAATTGTGACACCCGAAAATGGCCCATTATCCGTCATTTTCAATCTGTGCATAGTTGTGAAGAATCGCAAACTCACTCGTTCGTTTGCGATTCTTCACAACTCATGAATAAAAATCGTACGGGCTCACCAACCATGAAGTAATCTCTATGCGCTCCTCGTGCATGTTACAATTTAGATATTTTTTACACTATGAAAACAAAAATAATAAGTTAAGTTAAGCCCCTTAGAACAGGAATAATTTTTTTCAGCCCACATCTATCCCTGAGTGACAAGGAAAGGCGTGTTATCTTTGGTGCGGACGATCGAAGAAGAGTACCATCAGAAACTAAAGCTCAATTGAAACCGTATTCATCAGCGTGTAAACTAAGCTGCAGAGGATCTTGTTCATGGTCTTGCTCGTGTGTCCTGATTGGCTCTCGACACGTGCTATCAAGTGCGCATTGCCTGGATGGTGTAACTACCAGTGCATTGCAGGTTGGCTTCTTGGAACGAAATGGTAGATTTCAGTGGTATAATGTAATGACTGTGTCGACCCCAACGGAATGGAGAACGTTGAAGGCAGTCACTGATGACTACGCTGTACTGAAATTGAGAAGGTCGGCGAATCGACCACATATAAGTGTTTCTTCGGATGTGTCTCTGTCTAAGAAATCCGTCGTTTCTATAACAGGTGAATATAGAGATAATGGAGAGATTTAGTATCACGTTTCACGTAAAATGGAGTGAGGCTTGTGACTTTAGCTTCACGCGACCATCGACAACTCGAGTATCTATTTAACAAAAAGAAGAGACCGCGGCAAAAACTCGGAGTCTTTTTAAACATTGTTTGTAAAAAAATGAAAATCCTTACCTGTCAAATCTTGCGAGTTTCGATGAAGTTGTTTTGTGAGTCAACAAAGAGTTGACGTGAGTTCAGAGTGAAGAATATTGACTGAGGCAAGGAATCAGTTATGAACGATCTATAACCATGAAAACAAATTTTTCCTCGTTTGACTTACCGGAAAATGCTTTTGGTCACATGATCACTTTTACTATTCGCGTTATGCTAAATCTCTGTTATGTGGTTGGCAAGTGGTAGGGTGGAAGTAAGGTGAAAGGCGAGGAAAAAAAAAGAGCGGGCACAAAACGCGGATCAGAAGTAGAAAGTGGAGCCTCTACGGACGCTGAGAGGATAGCTTCCGCTGTGCTTATGTAGAGGCTCACTACGCGCACTCCCTCTTCCGCTTAGTTTGCCGAGTCCTTCGGCCAGTTTCTTTAATTCGCAGTTCACAAGTTTTCAGAGTTAACAATCCTTTCCGAAAGGTATTAAATTTTGCAAAAAGCTGCAAAACGTTTACGGCTTTGCAAAACCACGTTTACAATCTCTTTGATGTCCCCACCCGGGCGGGAGGGAGGGAGGGAGGGAGGGAGGGGGGGGGGGGGGGAAGAGGGAGAAAGATGAAAGACCCGTCGAACGAAAACTACAATCTCTACATTTGTAAGACAACACAAGATTGCTTGAAAAAAAAAAAGGAACAACAGATTGAGAAAAAAAACAATGGAACTTTACTCCAATACAGTAAAAGTGCTTCGTAAAAAGATTCTGTTAAACAGGGTTTTAAAAAGGATAACAAACAACCAAAGAAAACCGAAGATGGCCGCGAAACCCGCTTGGCATATCATCAATTTTCTGAGTATACCCTGCGACACCCGGTCTTTTGAAACTAAACTAGAGGCTACTGGTAGCCTACACTTTGTTCCAAGGTTTTTTTAGCCGATTTCTTTTGAAGTTCACAGTATTTCGGTGGTTTTTTTCTTTGATTTTCTTTACAGTATCTTGGTCAATATCCAGTTCAATTCCGTAGTCCAAAATTTAAAGTCCAAAGTCACATTAAACTACACTGATTTCAATGAAAATTAGAAAACAGATGTTTCACAAGTTTCTACTATTGTATTTACAAATTTTAATACTGTTTCTTAACAATAGCGGGAGAATAATGAAAATTTGTAATTAGGCTGGTGAGATGTGTTATCGGGTCGTAGGATCATAATGGCTTATTGGCTGGAACGAAAACACAGAAATTCGTTTCCGGTCACCCACACAATTGTTGCCATTTCTCACCCCCCACGCCCCGATATGTTACCGGTAAGTAGTTTTTCGTGGTCCAGTGGTCATCGCGATCGCCTCTAAATGAGGAGAAGGCGAGTTCGAGTTATACTTGAAGAACCTTCTGTGAAAAGTCTGTGGGGAAAACAACTCAATTATGTATGGGTACATGAGAAAATAAAATGAGAAAATACATAGAAAATACATAGTGTCTAGAGGTGGAGTGACTACTTTGAGCAATGTAAGTGCATGGTCCTGATCTCGGCGTATGCCACGAGGAGACAGGCACCAGGAGACAGGTTCTACCGCATTACATGTTGGACATTTCATAAGACTTAAGTTAGTTGCCGTTATATCAGTTATCTGTTTTGCACATTTGAGGCAGGATAACTAGGTTTTAAAGGTGTCTACTTGGCGGATCTTGTCGATTTTGACTGTTACAGTGTCAAAGAGGCTGTTGAACAGTTCTTGAGGTGGAGGAGGAAAGACATCACCTGCAAGTGTGATTCGACTGATTGGAGTAGTCGTGAGGTACTTTGTGGAGTTAAATAGCTTTATTCGTTCATCAGTGATGGTGTAACAGTGGTCATTACTGGCTTCTTGGTGTTACAACATAGTGTTAAGGGAATAGTTCCTGTGTTGTCAGTATTGGTACAGCGGTTTAGCACAGCGATAAGAAAGCCATCATTCATCATGACTTGTTTAACGGAATCCAAATCAAGCGTTAAATTTCCTTTTATATACAGATGTCAATTAATTTTCTTCGAGAGTCTTAAGTTTCTTTGATGGTGACCACAGGTTTCTCCACGGATAAGGTCTCAGAGTATTGGTATGAGATGTCATTGTTTGCTGTTTCAATGCGAGACCTTTCGTTGAGGATAACGCCGTGCTGTGTGATATCGTGTAGAGTAACTGGCTCTCTCGAGTCTTCATACGCTTTTAAGAGTTTCTGTTTGGCAGTGTCGTCGCATACTGAAGCGAAACAGATCTGTCCTTGCGTAATATGTAGCTCTAACAGTGCACGATATTGTTTTGGTATTGTCTATCATTGTAGTGCCATGGTAGAAGTCTTGGGTAAATAGTCTGAGAAGACATGTGGTTACTAGCAAAGTACTGAACCCAGAAAGATTGAAGAAAATAAATGGGAAGTGAGAAACATTGGCTTCTGGGCTGACATGTTGATAAACTTCTTTTCACCACAAGTTTAAGCGTGCCCGCTGAGCATCTGACAGCATTGTAATGCCGAAGTTCACTGAAGTTAACCACTGTTCGGCGGGGTTAGTGTTCGGATGGGAGACCAAAATAATATACCCCTCGTAAAACAGAAGCATCGGACCGAAAATACTATTAACGCTAACAAATGCGAACTCAGCAAAGTACAGATTTTGTTAGCTTGCTTTATGCAAAAACAAATATTGATGCAAAAGTAAATAAATATTGATACACAGTTTTTAGAAAGAGCAGAAGGAAGTTTCCAGAACGATCGCTCGAGAATAACATATTTACGACATGAAAACAACATTTATTTTGAACCGTGAATATAGAATATAAAAAGTTACGATCAGCGACAAACATTTTGGGGGATTTTTGCAACGTTCAAGTTTGTTATTGTACGTTTTGGCTGCACAAATAAATCGCAAAATCGAAAGTGACATCGCCGGAATTCAGCGGGCGCCGTGATGAAGTTACCGCGGCATGTTTACTCGCCAAACAGTGAAGTATCTGTGTCAATCGATGGCAAGATACCGGGTTTTTGTAAGTTTCTTTTTGTGTCAAGTGTTATAAAGTCTGACAATGAAATGAGCGAAGTCACAACAAAGATCACAATCGCCCAAGTCTTGTTTATGCAAAGTCAAAATTTACTCTCCAAGACGCGTACGACGTTATTTATTCTAACCAGGTAATTCCATCATTTTGGAAATAGCAGCTACTTTATTATTCAACTGCGTCACAATTCTTCACTGATTTTGGGGCTCATTTTGTTGAAACTCAAGCACGCTTCCAACAGGCCTGTGAACCCTTCCTGCTTACAGAGCAATACTAAAAAACTTCTCCCATATCACATTTCAACCTTAAGCTCGAAAATTCAATACACAACATGATATTATAATTCACAAAGGCAGAAAATACCACAGAATCCTTTTCCAGCGAAAAATTTATTGAAACAAACAACATATTTGCTCTTAGAGGCGAAAATCTCTTCCTATTTCATGCGTGCGTGAAGACAAGAAACTCGATCGTGTTAAATTACCATGTACTTCAGGTAAATACAGCTCACTTTGATTTCGGCTCGACGGGCGATAGATTGTTGTAGAAGTCCATTACTCGTCGCTTTTAAGATTCCATCGCCTGTATGTCCAATTGACTTGCCATTATTGAGCTTCATAAGGGTATATTTTGTTCAAAGATCCACTAAAACGCCATTCGCGTTACATGACTTTCGACGCCATTGCCGGTTAAGTTAATCGTTCTACTGTGTCCACCAGAGAAATCTACGCATTTCCCACTACCCTCTCGATCCTACGAAAATACGCTCAGAAGGCTCTATGCACAAAGCCACCACTTAGCAGGGGAGTGACAGGCAAGACTTTTCCCGACACGGAAAATGAAAAAAACCACGAAATGAAACCGAGATTCCGACTGGGTTTGGCAACCCAGTAATTAGCTTTGGCTATTAGCTTTCGTTGTAAACAATTGAGAATTAACACGTACAATGTTCTGGTGGGGTAAAGTTCAAGTATTAGTCAGCCAATGAATTTATCTTGGCAGTTTTGTTCACGTGAAAAAGGTGGGAAACATCACGGAAAAGTGCTTTTGATCACGTGAATTGCGTGAAGTCGGCATCAAAGTGGTCAACAAAAGGAAAGAGAGTTATTCTTGTAAAAAGTTGAGCGGTCAGGGTAGGCTGCGAAAAAATTGGTTTGGTTAAAATTCAAATGTTTTAGGTCGAAAAGGGAAGAGTTAACGATAAAAATTTTGTATGGACGAAGGTTGATCAAAGGAAAATGTAGAAAATACGCAAATGAGTATGGGAGCATTTGAAAATCAATTACTGTTTGTTGAAAACAAATGAGAATTGTTACGCATAATGTTTTTCGGGTCGTAGGATAACCGGATTTCGAGTGGAACGAAAACACCAAACTTCCTTTCCGGTCACCCACATCGTAGCATAGTTGTTCACAGTTAAAACTGTTATTAACGGCATTGATTTCAATGCTAGATGCTTTACAAGTTTCTAAAATGGTATTTAAAACATTTAATACTTTTTCTTAACAATACCGGTAGAATTATAAAACTGAGATTAGGGGTTTGCTACCGAGTCATACGATAACCGTATATGGCATTGCGTGCAACGGAAAAAAACTCGTTTTCGGTCACGCTTACAATTCTTTAATACACATTTTCCTGGTGAATTGACACGTAGCCTTCCGTGATCAAGTGGTCATTACGATTGCCTCTGAAGGAAGGCAACGAGTACGAATCCTGTTTGGGCTGCGTCTACGAGGCAAAAAATGTTACGCATGCGCAGCGTTATCGTGACCCCTCCCCCCACCACCCCCCCCCCCCCCCCCTTCCCCAAAAGTTCACAGTCCAAAAACGTTGAAAAGGCAGTTGCAACTAAAATCTGTTCCATGTTTCCTTTCATTGCAGGATTTCCGGGTGACAAACCTTCCAACAGCCTCTGGACTACCAAATGCCACCCACTCTTTGTAACCAGAGGTCTTATATGGAATCAGTGTGACGTCGCGCAAGGAAGTTCGGGTTCCGGAGTGTTCGCGACGGACACAAGCAGCGGGCTTCCTCGCACGACAGTTGTCGGGATACTTTCGGGTGAAAAAACTATTACTTCATCAAACCGGAAACTAAAACTCCGTTTAAATGTTGCTGTACATTTAACCCGGAGTAGAGTTTCCCAGATTAAAAAATGGACTCAAAATTGATAGGAGTAATTAACGAAATGCCGTTCCTGTAAGTTAAGACCACAATGATAATATATTAAAATAAAACGAGAAGAAATAATTGTGCTCATTCGTAAACCGAGCGGGCGAACCGTCTGCTGACGTTTACACGTTAAGGCCCGTTTACACGGGTCCAAGATTTGCTTCAACATGCATCACTTTGTTAAACCAAATGTTCTTTGCGTTTGAACAGGTCGTCCAACATTGTAGAAAGCGTAAAAAATGTTGAAAGCTTGTTGAAAGCGTGTTGAATCAAGTTTAAATCGGTTTAAATTTTCATTAAACTTCGATTCAACTTTGCCTTTGTTCTCGAAAATGTTGAAAGGTGTTGAAGCCGTTTCAACACTCTGTTCAACTATTGTAGAACACACGCATGCTCACATCAGCCCGCAGAAGTCAAAATGGCGTAGTTTATCTGGACGAGAGAGAGAGAGAGAGTGGTTTCTAGTTCTTAGTTCCTCGCAATCAAATTTTGCGAAAGTGTTGGTTCTTTTGCGGGTGCAATGATGAAACCGTTTGAACGGCCTCCGCACAACTTTGTTCTTGCGTCCAACATTTGCCCAACATCCGTTCAACTTTGTTGAACTTGATCTGCCGACCAAAGGAATGGCAATCATGAACGAAATCATTTAATGGAAGAGTATTTTCGATTTGGTTTTTACTACCTCGAAATTATGTCTTTACTTCTGTTATGCTACGGCCGCGTTCGCGTAAGTCTTCATCAACTAGAAAAGGATTCTCATATTTCTCGGGCTTCAAGGAAGAAAGCCGGATTCAGTATAGATTACAGAGGGTGGTAAATGCAGTTGATCAAGAGCTGCAGAGTAGTGGAGGTTGACGGCATTGGTTTTAGGGTCTTCACTATTCATCGAACTATGTCTCGATCACTCACAATCCCGTGGCCGTTTGATGATAGCCGATGCAACTTGCACTACTCTGCAACTCTCGGTGTAGCACTGCGTTTACCACCCTACCAATTCTAGACTGATTCCGGCTTTCTTCATCGAAGCCCCTGACGAAGATTTCAGCTTGGTTTTCTCAGGCGACTCAAGCACAAGTGGAAGCATAAGAGCGCTTCCTTCACCGCGAAAACGGGGTTGACGCAAGCATAAGCCCAAGCGAAAGCACAAGGATCAAAATTTTTCGTTTTCCTTGTGCTTGCGGTTATGCTTGCCTTCGGTTGTGTCGTGTGAAAACGAAACGCAACATAAGCACAAGGACATTTGCTACGTCTGGCCAATTAAAGACATCGTTCGAGATTCCCCACCCCTGAGCATTTGAACAAAATGGCGGATGCCGTGGTTGATCTTAATGCTGATGTCGACGTTCGTTTTCACTACCACAAGCTACTCATGCCTGCGCTTGTGTTTGCGTCGTTAGTGAAAAACAGGCTTTAGGCGAACGCCGTAGCATAACGGAAGAAAAGACATAAATTCGAGGTAGTAAGAACCGAGTCGAAAATACTTTTCCATTGAATGATTTCGTTCATGATTGCCATTCCTTTCTGCCAGCAGATAACCTGGAGGAGCCCAGCCATCTGAAACGTTGAGTGAGTAAAAAACGTTCACTCGCGTGGTTACTAACCACTTGGTCCACTGATCAAGAATCAACACGCATCCCCACAACGCATGACGTCATTTACCTACTATCTCATGTTACGATCGCAAGTAAGTAACAAGCGACGAGAAAATCGACGTGTCCCTCATGAGCCACCATAAAAGAAACAGCTTGCAACTCCCCTCCCCTCCCCCAAAAACTCTCACTCTAAAACGCGATTAACAAAAAAAAATAGCTGTTTATTTACATTTCCTCCGTCATAACTCCTTTTTTCACTGTTCCATTTCATACAAATAAATTGAATTTGTGCATAATTACAAACTTTTTAAAAACTGAGGCAAACGTCTCATAACGCAAAAAAACGTCTTTACTAGGATCCTTAAAGAACACGACATTGACAGAAATCATTCTGGGTTGAGGTCCCTGATCGCTGAGTACAGTAACAAAAAAAAACATACTTATTTGACCGCTCCCCATAGAGGCTCTTTTCAGGGCCAATGAAACAATGTCTACATGTAACAATGTAACAATGTCGTTTAAACTAAGTGAACCCTTTGGCTCCCATGCGCAAGAAGTTAATTTTCCTAACTACTCCCATAGATTTATTCCTTAGCTGGTAATGAGAATTTGGCGTCATATCAGGATCATACCCTTAAGCTGCCCCTGTAATAAAAAAATCACTTCCTTTTTTCCTTCAGACTTTTAAAGTGTGTTTTCTTAACACTTGCCTGGCAAAATTTTGAGCTTTGATTTTAATCCAAAGGCCGTCTTTCATGGTCCGCCATTACTCACGTTCAAAACTGACCGATTGGACCTCAGAGGGTTGGATCCAGGGAAAAGTGACGTCAAAGGCTCACTAGCTTAAAATTTCAGCGAGTGAGTGCAGCTTATTATATATGCAATATGCGAGTTCAAAAGTCTGAAAGCCCAAAACTCCCGTGCTGCATATTAATTCTGCAGAGTACCGACACGAATTGCTTTCTTAAACTAGTGAGCCTTTGCCGTGGTTTTCTCGTCGATCCAGCTGTCTCAAGAACTTAAATTTAGTAATGGCGGACCATTAAATAGGAAAAACAAACAGGTCCCTTTTTAAATCAAGGCTTAAAACTTGGGTCGCTTAGTGTTTAGTTAACATAGTTTTAAAATCCAAAGAAAAATAAGAATTGATTTTTTGGTCACAGGGGCACTTTAAGCTGATTAGAATTTTCGCTCTAAATACTTGTCTACATGACAGTGTATTGAACTTGAGAGGTGAATTTACATACCGATCAATTCTGCGAGTCAAAGGGGGTTAAGAAGAATATGTCACGCCATTCAAGTTAAGGCAATTTCACGACACACAAAACCCCCGTGAAATAGACCATCAAAACTCACCACTTAAAACTGAAGGACAGCATAAAGTCAAAGAGGTGCAAAAACAATTTAGGCACGATTATTTGAACTCTTTTAACCAATGAAACTTTCGGCAAACTTTAAAAAACATTCTGTCTAGAAGGATTCAGAGCTACCTTAAAAAATCATAAAATTAAGGTGACTCTGAATCCACTGGACAGAATTTTTTAAAACTTTGCACAAAGTTTCATCATGCCCTTCTGACTACCTTTCAGAAATTAAAAATGAGGGTCACCGAGTTCGTTTTTGAGATATAAGCAACTAAAGACAAAATAAAGGGTGTTTTTACAGGGCTTGTCCGTTGCCACGGTGACATACTATGTCACAATAATGACTGTATCTTGTTCAGCAATAATTTGTGTTTCATTTAGTACCACAATATTGCCAATACACGATACAACGCTGTGGTGCCGATCCTTCTAATAAGAGCGTCACTTGGAAGCGTTGAAACTGGTTCGAGCCTCCTCGAGGTTTTGGAAGACCTTACACAGCAATGACCAGAACCAGGTTGCTAACCAGCGGTTTCCGTTAAAACAATGGTTTGCTGGGGGTTCTCAGTCTTGCAGGCTCAGAAAACCTGGTTGTGGTCATTGTTATTTAAGGTTTTTCTAAGGTTTTGACGGCAACGTGGACAAACTAAAGTGAATCTTTCAGTCTCACTCTTTACTTCAAATCCATCCGTACCAATCCAGTTATAGGACACTTCGCCCATGTTGTATACTATAAACAAAATGGAATACATTTCAAAGAAACGATTTCGTCGCCGTAGCCGTCGCGGTTTCTTAAACTCTCTGTTAACAACGTGAAATTACCAACTTTCAGGTTTTGACAACAACGTGAGCATACAACAGGAAACCGTTCACTTTTTATCTTCACTTTAGAACCGTTCCTATAAATCCAGTTACATGATACTTCGCCCCTACTGTTCAAGGTTAACAAGATGGAAGAATCGCGAAATACTTGTGATGTGATGGCGCTAAGTTATATTTTGAAGTGACGTTGAAGTTTGATGTTGCCGTTGTCCTTGCTAAAATTCTCTTATTGACGTCTTCAGCTTGTACGTTTTTGTTTTCTCATTTCATAGCACGTGATATTCCCAAGGGAATTTTCCTTTCGTTTTTTCATAAGTTACGCATACACATGCACGTGCATAAGACGACATTTGAAAGAAACGTTTCCCTAGAGTAACATCACGTGGTCTGAAATGGGAAAACTGGCAATACGTACAAGCTAAAGAGGTCTCAAGAGCTCAGTTCCCGGAGGATTAGTCATGGCCACCGTTCCATTGTCTAGGAACACCAACATGGCCACCGTGACGTCACGTGAAAACACTCCATAAAAACTAGGGTTGTGACTAGAATAGACCTTATTCACAAATGGCGGCCAATTTATAATTCTTTTGTCGAAGTGCAAATTAGCCTACCAAGCCTTGATACCATACAGTGAATTGAAAAGAATTCTTGCTCTAAAATGAAGCTTGGTAGGCTAATTTGCACGTGGACAAAATAATTATAAATGTGACCGCCATTTATGAAAAAGGTCTATAGATACCTTAAAATAAGGTGAGACACTTAGTTTTGTGTATATAAAGTACTAAACGATCTTCGTAAAAATTTACTGAGTTCAAATATGGTGTCACCAGAACAATTTATGAAAGCTAACCATTTCGAGTCGGCGCTTAGACCTAATCACTAGATACCCGTGCCTTGCCCAGCAGTTATTCTCTGCCTAAACAGAGTGTTGATGGTGCTTCCGCTCCCTCGAGATTTCAATGTGAATTTAGTTTTTAGGAGTACACCAGTCAGACTGCTGAGCAAAGGAAGCCCAGAAAGACTATCTCATTAAAAAGGCAGAAGACAAAAGAACCACTTATGCTCTGATTAGGCTTTGTTGATTAGGTATTGTTACGTTCCCTTTGTTCTTTTGTTTATTCAATTTGTCCATTCAAACATTCAATTCGTCAATTCCAACAATCAATTCCGCAAATGAAACACTCCATTCATCATTTACACATTCAATTCGTCAATCAAACATTCAATTCGGAAATGAATGTTTGATTGGAAGAATTGAACGTTTGAATTTATAATTGCAAGTTTAACTTGCAAAATAGATTGTTTGAAGGTTTGGATTCAACAACAACAAGTTGGAAATTTGGCGGGGACGAATAACCATATGTCGGGCCTTTCTGACTAACTCGTTCCCACTCGACCGTCAGAAATTACACTTCATCTGCGAAAGCGCGTTAACACTGATGTTGTTAGGTTTGCCACGTAACGTCACCAAATTTTGCACCTATATATGAGTCACGAAGTGCCTCACCTTCTTTTGGATTATCCATTCTAGTCCTAACCATAAAAGAAAATGATGGCCATTCATTTCAGAACCGCTGAAAAATTTCGGTACACTATTCTCAGTAAACTATTCCACGCATACCCGCAGAAAAGTGAGAAATCCTAAAACGGAACCACACAGAAGTCGTAATTCTTCAGGTCGCGAGATGGCTAACCTAGTTTAAATGCGTCTTTTGTATTTGTAAAAAGGGGTTTTCTTGAATCGGCAAAAAACTTGATTATCATTTTGTTTTTCAAGCATGATTTCCCAGTTAAGGGAACTTTTTGCCATCATTTTTTAGGGTAAAACTCATAGTTAACGGTAGAGTTCCCCAAGTCACCCTAAAATACCGTGACATACCTTCGTGGATCATGAATAGTAAGATATCCCTGAGTGGAATTCTTTCCGAGAAATAAATGTTTCACAAAATATTCCTCCAATGAACGAGCGAACGAGTCGACATTTACTTGGTAATGAACTCGAACTTTTTTTGCTTCTAACAAGCAAATTAATGACGACCGTAGTCCGCAAGTAAAAATCGAAAGGTCTACGGTCATGTTAAATGTGTTTTACAGTTCGGCACATTTTGGTGCCGTTTTCTGCAAAAGCACCACATTAGATGTGAAGGATTACCCCACGAAATTAAATTTTTAATTCTTTCCCTTAAGTTAATCACTGTTGTCCCAACTGAGGCTTTTGCGGGGCCGGGCGCCGGCGCCTTTTCTTCAACGTACAATAACGACCGCAATTAGATAACTTTCATTTTACATCACTTCGCTGATTGGTCAAGACATATTGCGCCAGTTTCTCGGCTAATCACACACAAAACAAGAAGCAATTGCGAATTGTTGGCACCGCGCGATAAGCTACAATTGTAGCTCCAATCCTGACCTGCTCATTTCATTGACTTCGTCTGTTGCGACCAGCAAAAGCAAAAACGTTGGATTGACAACACCCTCATAAGGCTTTTTAGTTGAGAGTCGCGGTTATCGTGCCACTTTCTAAGCCAATCAGAGGCCAAATAAAACCGGAAGCAAATGTGAGCAGGCCGTAAGTGCTTTCCCGCGCTTGGTACCGGCTGGGTGCACTTGCTTTGCGTTACGATTGGCTGCTATGATTGTGTGCGTCGGGTTTTGAGTTTACGACTGTCACCGTAAACCTGTTTTTAGACCAATCACTGTGAAATAAAACCAAACCAAACCAAAGCATAAATAAAGAAGAGGCCCTGAGAAACAGGAAAATGGACCATACACGTCCAAACAAAAAATGGCTTGTCTCTGACATATACCACAACCAAACCTTGGTAAGACAACAACGTCCCCGCATTACCGCTGTTTTGACAGGAACATCTACTGCTCTGTCGATTAATAAAATCTAGCTTTATAATGATTTGAACCCAAAAACGGGTGACTCACTTAGCAAATTCATTTCTTTATGAAAATAAAGTAATTTGTATCCCTGCTTTGAGACGAGAGATAAATTATCAGACCTAACTGTTGTTGATGCTATTGACGATGATGATGATAACGATGATGAAAAGAATCGCACAGCACGATCAGCAAAGTTTAACACTTCCCTTTTGTTCTCTTAAACTTGAGTACACTTCAGCCCAGGTAATCTTCCACAGGTGATCCACCAATCCCACTGGACAAAGACAGAAGACACTAGAGGACAACCCAACCTGACGGGGACCTGCCAATCAATTACTTCTTCATCGATGGTGTACATCATCTTGAACGTTACCTCTATTGGATCCTGGTTACAAAAAAAAATAGAACGATTTAGAAGTGCGTTTCCAAAAGGGGGATTGTCCAGTGTCGGGCTAAAATTCGCTTTTTCCACAAACCTCTCTCAGTTAAGCCTGGTTTTCACCAGCGACGCAAAGCACAAGAGCGCTTATTTTACCGTGAAAACGGGCCTGACGCAAGAACAAGCACAACGTTCAAGATCTCTCCTTTTAATTCCTTGTGCTTGGGCTTATTCTTGCGTTGTGTGAAAATGGAACGTAACGCAAGCACAACGCAAGCCGTGACGTTCGTTCAATGAAAAAGACCCGTTTCAGATTCCACTCGTAGCGCCGCGTTGTAAGAGAGAGAACATGGAACTACCAGTGAATCTTTGTGTGCTGGTGCTTTGCGTTATGGTTCGTTTTCACTTGACACAAATCTCTTGCGCTCGCGTTAATGCTTGCCCTTGTGCTTAATCGAACAAATACTCTTATGACAAGCAGCAGGATGCTGTTGGAAGCAAGCAAGAAGCAGACGCGAAGAGTAATCTCTTTAAAGGGGACATTTTTTAAGTGGCTGCAGAGGTTGTTAAACCCATTGACTTCTCAATCGCTCCCTTACGAGTTAACTCATTACTTCAGTCCTAACACCCCCCACCCTCCCCCTTGACGCGCAAAATCTATGGGCGTTAGACAGAGTAAAACCGATAATTAAGTGTCACTCTTAGAGGAAGGGGGGGGGGGGTAATAGGTTAACCCTTCCCCACGTGAGAACAAGCCTCTGTCTAACGCCAGGCGGCATTCGTCAATCGAGCGCGCTTTAGGAGTGAGTAGGTTAATGGGCAAATAACGCAAGGCTGTTGCCTTAAAAAAGAAACCCATTTATTTTCACTCATTTTGTTCGATAGCTGTTCTTAAACCAAGGGCAAATATTGAAAATGATCAAACTGATAAGAAGCTTAAATTTACCCAAAACAAATCCAAAACAAGGAACGCCAATAAATGGGTTTACCTACAACACAGGACGCATCAGACGTCTGCACGTTTTAAACGTCTGGCCGTTCAGTTCGTTTTAACGCAAGCTCAGTCAAAAAAAAATTTACTTATCCTCTGAGCTCAAAGATATAATTGGTGAAACACATGCCACTCAGAGCATTTTGGTCCTGGTAGTTGATTATGCCATCATTGCAAATTGCTGCTGTTTAACGTGAAAGAAAAAATAACGCCCATGATCAACAAAGACACCTACTTGTAACTTCTGTAATCTGGAAAGTCTCACTCTCTGACGTAGAATCCCTCCATTTTCAGCCAGAAAATCACCCGAAATGTGGCAAAGATCAGCCTTCACCGGCTAAAACCACAAACAAACCAGACACAGGAGAAATTCACAAAAAGACCGTCGGGTCGAAAAACAGACACTATCTGGGTGGGTAGACAAACAAAACAAGAAATAAAATGTCCGTACCGACTACGGGATGCCCTTGTTGAAAAAAAAAAGGCGCGAAACGCCTTTTGATGAAGTCAGGTACAAAACAAGATTTGAAGGATTTAAGAGCGCCACCATAGACTCTCTCGTTTTCCGAATTTTTCCATTTATTTGTCTACAATTTCATCTTCGGAATTTCATTTTAAATTATTTGTAAGATGTATCATCCAGCTTAATTGTTTTTAGAAAAAAATAGGGATAAGTTGCCTAGTACTTGTGGTCGTCCCGCGTGCCGACAACTACATTATTCCACTTGCAGTTGTTATAGATATGCGACGAGTGTGGTGAATTCAGCAACAACGAACGTTCAGGTTATTTACAATAACATTTCAATAGCACAACGCGGAGTGCAAAATAAATCAACCGCCTATGACAATAGGAAGAGAGGAGATAACTAAACAATACGCCGGAACGAAAACGTCTAGGAATTGAGCAGAGCAGGGAGGCATCGACCGCAACCGACATGCAGCCCAGAGTTCGGGAACCGAGCCCGGCATACATCTGCAGTGGAAAGCGAATGCTATAACCACTACTCCACCCCTGCTCCTTGTAGCAAAGCACGGTGCTGATACTCAATATCGCTTGTGCGTCGCTCGTTCCTAGAGATTAACGCCGATTTAAACAACTGATGCAGCTGTATGCGACAACTTACAGTGGGTACTGAAAAATCCATGACGACTTCGTGGCGAGCAAAAGGCGTTGCGTTCGTAGCTTCTATCCTAACCTCCAGGACATTGGAAAACAATTTAATGTACTCGAACGAGATGACTATGCCATCTTTGCGTATGGGTGGAATGACTTTTGGAAGACCTAAGAAAAAATGTAACGTTTTAGTTTACGTCCGTATAATCAACATAATTTCAACATAACCGACCTTGAAGATGCACTTTCAAGGCAGCATTAAGAGATTTTACTAGATCCAAGCGAAATACGATCGTCCGGGAGAGTGTTGTCCTGAGAAGGAATTTTTAGGACGACATTGACTGACGTTTCGAAAACCCGAGCGGAAGTCATCTTCAAAGTCAAGCGATTTGTGTAACGTCAGCAGATGGTATAAATACTCTGGTCGTTGATGGGATTGGTCAACTATATTGTGACGTTATTGGTGGACTGCCCATTAAGCCTTGATGTCATTAGCTAAGATGACTGTAAATGGTGATTGGTGCTTTTCAATCCGTCTTAGTAAGACCAGTTTGTAAGATCGAAGGTATGGAATGCATAACCCACCATTTAGCTTGAAGCATAACAATCGAGTAAGATGGTGTGAAAAGGAATTTCATTAAATGCTATTGAAAAAAGAAAAAAATCAAATAATGAACCAGGTTCACCACCTAGGGAAAGCTTCACGCAGCAAATAAGGCTCGTGTGGACCAACAATACTATCCGAAAACTTAACTAATTTACAAAGAAAAAATCCATGTAGGAAACAATTTCATCTATTTAACTAAAAGCAAGAACACACTCACGTAAAATACAAAACGAACATCTCAAAGTATATACATTAAGACCCTAAAAACACTAAAAGCAGAACAGTTCAATAATGGAAATACTCCTCATTTGATATCACAATAGCTTCCTTCAGTATTAAAAAAAACCTAAAAT
>OX421447.1:12496573-12501573 GCA_949126865.1 Montipora capitata
GAATGTTAGCACTGCTATCCTCATTTCTGACAGCGACAAGTTAACAAGCGACACAACCTGTAAATGAAGCAAATGTGACATTTGTATCTAGTGTTAACTTTATTTTCAAAGGAAAGAAAATCTCCGTTGTCATAATTTAGTACACACTTAACAAAAAGAAAACTGAAATCTATGGGGCCATAACTTTGGGAAGAAACGAGGATCTGTAACTTTCAGTACGGACTGAGAAAAGAAAGTTAGTTATAGTAAGTTATTTATTATATTTCTGAGGTAATCAGGGGCTCGAAAATGAAACTAGTTGAAGTCAAGCGGAAGGTTCAACTGCCACAAAGATTGCCACGTGAAAATCTAAAAAAACGAAAAAATCTTCTTGGCCTTTTGAAACAGTTGCTGGCAAGATTGAAACGATTTTACAAGTTTATGTAACATAATCAACAACAAAAAAACTTTCTAGAGAATGTTTTATCAAAATTTCAAAATTTTCAGGCCATACAGCATGCTGTACCGCTAATTTAGCCAATCACAGAGCATGAACTATCTGAGAGATCTAATAATTATCTCATTGCCCAATAAAGCAAGATCATGAACTATTTACATGCTGAAAACAGGCCCTTGAAGAGTCATTGAATCCTTTGACTATTTTGCAAGCTTTTGAGAGTTCTTTTGGAACGCAAAAGTGGAGTTTTGGTTTATTCACTCACGTAGAAAAATAAAATGACAGTGATAACATTCTATAGCCCTCTTTCATAATGGAAGCCAAAATAATAAAATATTCTTCTGTTTTAATGCTAATAAGCCTTTCTAACCTTGCTATGACAAGCGAATTTCAAAAGCATTTTTGTTTCAAAATAAGGGCAATGGGTCTAATTAACGTAAACACAAAAGAATGTAAATATGTGGTCGCCATTACTCAGGAATCCTAACCTTGAAGCCAAGTTCACTAAGGGCTTGTGCCACATCAAAAGCATCTTTTTCAGAATAAACAAGTCCCTGGAGCTTTTCACACTCATACTGCTGATTTCCAATTACTAAAGCAACCTTATCAGATACAGCTGCACAAACAAATGCAAATTGATAGGACCAAGAAATTATTATGATGTCATGCATCAATCACCATTATTAATTATAAATATTATTAAAGCATTACTCATTAATGATAATTAACAACTAATAACGAGATATTAGTAATAGTAATTGGACTGAATGGAGTACAATTCAGGGAATAATCAGGCGAGTAATTTCAAAATCACACTCAGCTGATTTGAGATTACAAGCATGATTACCCCTGAGTCGTACGACACGGAAGTCCTGGCTATTACTAATTAATTGTAACTATAACAAAATGCGAGGATAAAATGTCTTTGAATACCTTTTTGTGTGAATAAGAGTATTTTTTCACTGGCTAAGTGAAACTTAATAAGTGAAAAATGTTTTTCTCATGCACCGCTGGGGCCTGGGTATACGTCATGTGACCTATCGGGTGGGCAGTTGTTTTTGTTGCGTCCGCCATTGCTGACTTTTCTGCCCACCCACCCGAAGATTAAGTTTTTATCCAATACCCCTATAATGTACTAGCCTTGAACTTTTTTCATTATTTCTGGTCTTTAGTGTAATGCTACTTGTATTAGCTTTGAATTTGCAATAAAGGTCAAGCTTGCGGCAGTCAGCTTGACATAGCTACCAGCGGTGTGTGAGAACTTAAAATTATATTCCATCTGTTCTGCAAACAGTAGCAAACAAGCAAGAAAGACCCCATCCAAGAGCATGTGATCAACGCGCAAATGGCATAGGTGTCCAATTAATTACAGGTATCCAATTTGGAATTGTTCAAATTGGATACCTGTAATTGGACACCCACGTGATCGCATGCCAATTTGGCAACAAATAAACATGCACTGACCCAATCAGATTTGAGAATTCTGTAATAGTTACGATTAACAATATTATTATTATTGGCTATTAACCCTTTCACTCCTCCTAATTGATGAAGAAAGTCTAGAAGTACCACTCTCAAAGGAATTCTTCAGTGTTGCACTATTATTGCATTGCTACCCACCTAAACTATCCCACGAAGTGTGGGTGACCTTAAATTATTCTAAACGTTGATGTAGAGTAACAGATGTCTAATAAAGTTTAACGTTAAAGGGTTAAAGACTGAGTGCTGATCAGGCTGGAACTTTGATACCTCAACCCCTGTATGACGGCACACAGTCAATTGTATCATCTGAGTTGCGTGACATTCAATCGCTATGTAATTTTAAACGAAAACTTACGACCCACCTTTTTCGGGCAGGCTAGAACCTTGTTTCTTATTTATTGATTGATTTATTTGATTAATTAATTTTTATTCAATTGGTTTCAATTGATTTGAATAAGGTTTTTAAGTGAATTGTAAAGCGCTACTGATCATTCTTATGTAAATAGCGCTATATTATTATTATTATTATTATTATTATTATTATTATGTTTATGTTAAACCAACCTGGGCGGGAAGGAATTTCGGGAATAAAACTTGGTTGAACATGAGTAGCTTTAATGGTTCCATTCGCCACATCATGAAGTGAGCCTGTTGTAGAACAGAATGTTACTAAAATTAACAAGGTTCACACACTTTTTCGCTAAATTAATTCAAGGACTTTGTATTTCACGCTTCAAGGTCTGACTCAACACTTTTTTTGTCAAAGGAATAATGGGTGATAATATTTAAATAATACTTAAGACTTAATCAAAGAAGTGCAATCCACATACATGTACTTAAAATAAAGATGTTTCCTCTGCATTCAAAGCACAACAAGTGAGGGTAAAATGAATTACCAAATCTTTTGCGAACTTTGAATTAGGTCTTAGAAAGGTTTGCTAAATTCAAGAGGGCCCTGAGGTAAAAGTTCAGAAATCCTTTCTAAAAAGTACAGTAATGTTGGACTTGCATTATTATACCATTTTTTTGCCAGAAACACTGTGTCCCAGTACTTAATGAAAAAGTAAATGGAGATGTGATTTAGACCTCATTCGTTTGAATAATGACTAAGTTACCTTCCATCAGTATTCATCTCATTTTGGTGTTCAATATTATTATTCCCTCTTAAGGTAGTCCCCATTGACCAGTAAAATCATTTGGAATTAGACGGAGTAAAATCTAGAAGTGTCACTCTCAGGAGGTATTAGGGAATAAATTTCATATTGCACACTTACCATTTTGAAGATTAGATGATCGCACTATAAAAACAAAGGAACAAGAATACTACTTGGTAAAGAGAAATAATAATTAACCTACCTATTCCTAATTTTTTGCAGCTCAACTTGAAAAGTTGCCAAGATAATAAAACTAATCTTCTTCAGATGAATGTTACAACTGTACCTTCATCTGAAGATGATTAATAATAACATTATTATCTCAGCAACTCGTTAAGCAAGGTTGCAATTAACGCTCACAGTGGGTCAGGGTTTCCGCATCCAGGGTAACTCTTTTACAGTGTAAGAGATTTGTGACTCAGAACATAGGAAATTCGAGAAACTTCTAATCATCAATCTGACAAGTAATGAGTACTTGTGTGGCTCATGAATTATTAGCTGGCCAAATACAGAGCAGATGGTTTGACAGTTTTGAGGCCCAAGTCCCAGTTAAAAGATGAGCCTCAGGCCTAAAATGCATTGTAATTTGTGACGGAGCTCTGCGCGCCAAAGGCTTGCATGCGCATGGAGCACCAATGGTAAGAAAATAATTATGGTAACCCATCCGTGTGAGAAAATTTGGTTTTGGTCACGGTACAATCGTACGACCGTACATCCACTCCTCCCTCCATGCATGCCAATGTGAAACTCTGTGGTGCAACCAGCGTTTTTTGGCAGGAACATCTTTGAAATTGGACATCTATGTTATGGTTAATTGACACCTGTCAAAACAAGGTATCCGCTGACCAGTATCATGTGGCAATATCGCAGGTTTAAGTTTAAAGCTCATCAAGGTCAGCTGCTTTTTAAAAGTTGACTGCTGACCAGGTACTGGTTTTCGATTTGATTGCAGGCTCAGGCCAGGTTAACGAATTGTAAGAATAAATAACACGAAAGCTCTGCTTTTAGGCTAAATCTACATTATGAATGATATTAATATTCTGTATAAGCTGTGGTAGATAACATGATGATGATGATGATGATGATGATGTTGACAATTTTTTGTTTCAATTTTTTTGTTCATAATCATTTCATGACCAATTACTTGTTTGTTTTATTTTTTCGACTAACACTAAAAAGTTTATGTCAGATGACACTTTCAATACTATTGTTTCTATTAGGCACTTCATCTTAGTTGATGATCTTTTGTGAACCCCCATTTCTCATTTGCTGGAACAATTTCTGCTTCCAATCTTTCCTTTGTTCCAGTAGCTGCCACAATTTTTTCCTTGGGTGGCTACGACAGGAATAATCCTAAATCATGTGCAAGCTGAAATTGCTGCCTTGTTTGGCCAGCACTTTAGGATGCACCCGCAGTTTCCATTAATTTTGTTTCACTCTTCTTATGATATCTCCTTTGAATGGACATTGTATGAAAAAGATAAGTGTCCCTTGTTTTTCATACCTGGTGGTCTTGGTTCTGATGCTAAAGGTGACCCAATGTTGTGAATCACTGTGTGTTGAATATTGGCCAAAAACTCTTGGTAAGGACGGAAACCTAAGAATGAAACCAAAGAAAAACAATACTTCACATAATTCAGTCTTAATGGCACATCATAATACTTAAATAATTGCATCTGACTTTGTTGGTGTACCACTTAAATGTTATTATACTAATTGGTTGTAAGTTTTTCGAAATATTGTAGTTTCATTTTTCGTACTTGAGTGAAAATGTAGATGAAAAAATATATAAGAAAAAATTATACATTGTATGTATTTTCACAAGTCACTGTCAACTTTATTGTCAAGAAAAAATTGTATGACAAAAAATATATATAACAAGAGCTACAGGTAGCCTACACTTTGTTCAAAGGATATTTAGCTGACTT
>OX421447.1:12506573-12511573 GCA_949126865.1 Montipora capitata
TTTCAAGTCTTGTCGGATAAGGACTGTAAACCAGAGGTCCCATCTCATAACCCTTGTTGGAAATTAAATAGTATGGGACGTCAAAGAACCCACTCACTATTCAATAAGAGTAGGGGACGTAGTCCCCGGTGTTATGGTCTGACCTATCTGGACGGGGGCATCTTTCACTTCCTAAAATAATTGTAAACTGCGTAACAAGCAGTCTGGCTAAAGTTCCCCATTAAGCATTGTAAATTAGTCCTGAAAAGCCCTTAGGGGAGAGACTAATAGACTCACTTCACTTCACAATGGGTCAAGTTACTCCAAGTTTTAGAAAAAATTAATGCTCTTTCTCTTTAGAAAACTTATTAGTATTATTATTATTATTATTATTATTATTATTATTATTATTATTATTATTATTATTATTATTATTACTATTATTATGATCATCATCATCATCATTACGGTATTACCCTACGAGCACAATTAAAATTGAAAAAAAGGACACTCACTTTCGTCGTCTCCAATGCAGTTGTCAAAAATACCACTTGAATACAAGTTGCCATTGTAGGGATATTCATTTTCTTGAGCAGGCCGTTTTTCATTTAAATCTAAAGAAATAATTCAAGGTAGAGAGTAAGAAAACAGAAGTTGTGAAAAGTACATGAAATCCTACACTGTATGAATGCTATTATCTCTGACTTAATACAATTTAGAGGTACTGTAAATAATAATTTAACACAACAGTTATAATTCTATCTTTGTAGAACTTCTGATTTGTTCATGTAATTCTCAATGCACGCGTCTTGTCTATAAACACTAAGGGTCCATTTCTTGAAAGTCGCACAACTTTCCACACCTTTTTCAGGTATCACAATTCCCACTGTATCTGAAGAACAGAGAGGATTTCTGTCATCAAACTCCACGTATAAAAGAAAACCAATGGCAGTTTCGTAAATGGCTTTTCATGCCCAAAAAGGTTTTTGGAACTTTCATGAATCAAATCTAGTCTTGGAGGTAACATAATTAATTAACTCGCTTGGGGAGGGTCACTATAAGCTTGGTCACTTTAATTTTATCATTAGCATCATTATTACTGATGATGATACAAAAGAGTTATATAATAATATCTTGTAGACATACCTCCACTTGCATATTCCCCAAATAAAAGACCTACAGGTCGAACACCAGATAGGTCATGTGGTATGTTTGACCCACTGTTCAGGTTGTTTAGTGCAGGTTTCGGAAGCACATCTGCAAGAAGAAGTTCTCAATGATTAATTTTAAGAACATGATATCATTTGTACAACTTTTCAATGATCCTCTGTTGTAACTTAACCCAAAACATACTTTTTCTGGGCCCACGAAAGGGTAGTTCTAGGAGGCATGAAAGCTGGTATCCAGGAATTGTTGTTCTTCATGATTATCTGAATATTTGTGACAGAGGTTCAAAACAATTCCTAGTCAATCAAATTTAGTGATTGATCATCTTTTTCATTGCATGAATAGAAAGTACTGCTGTCTGCAACAAAATTCCTGTCTTTGACAAGATAGCCTTGACCTTGGCAAGAGAAGGAATAAATATGAAAAAATGGCTCTTGATGCCTTGTTTAGATTCAGGTGGTACAATGTACCTCACGTGTAGGTCTGTGTGTGAATACTTTCCAACTTTCACTGGTGCACATGTGCCTCATGTAGATTGGACTATTGTAATGGTCTCTTGTATGGACTGCCAAAAACTTGATATCAAAATTACAGAGAGCACAAAATACAGCCGCTAGAATTGTATACTGCATGCCCACATTCTGTCACATAACGCCACTTCTATTTGACTTACATTGGCTACTGGTGAAATTCAGAATTTACTATAAGATTATTATTACTACTTTTAAGTGTCTTCACAATACAGCACCACACTACCTATCAAGTTTTATTAGGGAGCTTAAGCACGCACGTTTTTGAGACGCGGACGGCAACCGGAAGTGAATATTTCGCTCGCCAGGATAGCGGTCTCTCCCAGATTTTTAAACTTAGGGTTTCTAACAGTGAAAAGATACTTAGCGATATAAATGTGGTTGTGTGAAGACAAGTTGAAAGAGAGAACAACTCACTTCCGGTTGCCGTCTGCGTCTCAAAAACGCACGTGCTTAAGCTCCCTATTATCTGTTCAAATGAACTCAAACTAAAAGTATGGTCTCAGATCGAACAATCAATTGCTACTTTTCAGACCCAACTTTAAAAATATTTGATGTTGGCTACAATTGGTGATCAGGCATTCATTGCTGCCGCACCTAAACTGTGGAATACATTACCATTGACTACACATTGCATAAGGCAGATTGATAACTTTAATTTATTCAAAAACAAATTGAAAACTTTTCTTTTTAGACAAGCTTTTAATGACTTAATTTAAATGATTAGATAAGATTTTATTAAATATTTTTATATCAGTTCTTATTCCCCTAGCATTTTTGTTTTAACTACGATTTTATATTTTAAAAACATTTACCAGTATATATTTTATTAGTGCACACATCTTGTAATATACTTGTTGTTAAGCACATTTGAAAACTGTATTGTTGAATCTGTGCTATTATTATTATTATTATTATTATTATTATTATTATTATTATTATTATTACTATTACTATTACTATTACTATTACTATTACTATTATTATTATTATTATTATAATGACCCATATTAAAAATGGTATCATTATCAGGAGTGAATGAAATAGATAATTATTCCAATAACAAGGTACACTGGGACTGATTCAAATTCGCATCCAAAAGTTGGTCCCCTCAATTATCATAACTGTGAGTGTTTCAATGCGTGACTTCTTTATGTTTTTCATGATTAGGTAACTACTGGTAAATTGTTGGGGTTTTCACTCTCATACAGGTCATCCCACTTGCTTGGATATTATTTGTTTCAACATTTTCTAACACCAGACGAATTGTCAATGGGAGTCGGTTCAAGAGTCAAACTAGAGTTAACAACTTCAGTATTCACTCAAAAATTATGTCCAATTCAACCACAGGCAGCCCAAATGCATAATTCGAATGCTCAGTCAATGTAACGATTTGTAGGGTTTATATGGGAAACATGAAATATACCACAAAAAAAAAAGCTAATCCTAGTCTACAGCGAGAAAAATTTATTAAATAAACTTACTCTTGCTTCAGCTTGTGTCCTTGTGTCAATTTGACAGGTGCAAATTTCAAAATTAGCCCAGAGTGCCTCAAATTGACACAACCACACAAGGTGAAGTAAGCGTAAGTTTATTTTATTTATTTTCCTCACTGTAAACTAGGATTAGCCTTTTTTTTTCTTTGGAATTTTGTGTTTCCCATATATGATAAACCCTACAAATCGTTGTAAACGTTGACTGAGCATTCGAATTATGCATTTGGGTCACCTATGATTCAACCATTTTCCTCCTGAGAGTGATGCTTAAGGCCCGGGCAAATGACTTCAACATTTGCTTCAACAATTCAGCGATGTTGAAAGCATCCCCCTCCTCCCCCCTCTCAAATCATGAAACATGTTGAATTGAAGTTGAATCAAAGTTGAATGAGTTTAATTTGAAAGCATTTAAACTTTGCTTCAACAACCACTCAACATTTCGTTTGTTATTGCAAATGCTGAAATGAAGGTGAAGCCTTTTGCCCCCCTCTTTGAACATTGTTGTGTACGTGCCTGTGCACTAATCAGTCTCTCAATCACACATCCATGTCCATATCTATAGTAACAACTGCAGCTGCAGCCTTGGACTGAATATCAGGCTCCTCGTGAAGCTTTGTTGAAGCCAATGTTGATGATGTGTTAAAACCCTTTGCCCACTCCAGCAGTCAACGTCGTTCAACAAAATCGAACGGATGTCAAAGCAAATGCTGAAGCCATTTGCCCACACCTTTATGTATTTTACTTGGTGTAATACCAGACGATTTTACTTGTCAATGAGGATGGGGTGGGGTTGAGTGGGATTCAGGGGTGAAGGGATTCATGTCTGCCTCTCATGCATTTTTGCCTGTTGCCTATTTCCACCAACCCACAAATTATTATTAAAAGAAGGAAAGTTATGGTATGTTTTGAATCCTAGAAATTTCATCCACATAATGCTGGATCAGTTATCACTAACTGTGCACCCATTTCCCCTTTTCCCAGGATGTGTGTGCGATGGCCATTCTCTTTGATCAACTGAAGTGAAGCTGCTTTTAATCCATACCCCCTCCCTAAGTTCCCTCCCTATTCACAAACTCAATTTCCTGATATAATTTTCCTTTTTGCCTGCACTTTTACACCGAGAAAGGTTTTTTTCATGTAAAAAGCGGTTACCATAGGCAGAAAAGGTGCAACGGTCGGAAAAGGTATAAACGATTACAATAGAAAATTTTGTACAACTTTTAAAACTCCGTCTAATAACTCGCAATCCTAGAAATCTAACCCCAGGCATGAACGGAGAGATGTATTTTTTCAATGACTCAAGGATACTTGGAATCTGAATAGCTCATTAATCACCGCGAAATTAAATCTCCCTAACTTTTATACCACACGTGGGACAAAGAAAATTCACATTCCATGAGATTACAACAAAAAAGAACTGACCCCTAAACGATATGATTGCATGCTGTTGTTCAGCGGAACAAGGCACTTAAACTCAATTAATTTCCCCAAATATTCTGAGCTAAAAGCAATCTTGAAGGATTGATAGCAAGGGAGAGGCGAAAAATGAAAATTTGTCAAAATGGAGAGACTTCGTCTGTACGTATGAACCTGAATTGATTAATATTTGCGTACAGAGATCACGCATTCATCACACTGAATAATTAACGAATTCCAGAAACAAACATTCCCCCACATTCAGCATCGTTCAAAAAAATTTTCACAACCTCGACGCACTTTACCTGTAAATTCGAATGGCCTAAGAATCTCTACAGCATCATCCCTCTTCATTTGCTTAAGTAATTCGATTAAATCGCCGACTGTCTTCGCCTCTCCGTTTGCGGCATGA
>OX421447.1:12514073-12526573 GCA_949126865.1 Montipora capitata
TTGGTGGTGATCTGTACCACGAAGTAACAACAAAAGGTTTATTTCAATGGATAAGATTTCCAGGAGCTGATTATCCAAATCCTGGCGGACAACGTAATTTATGTACGAACGAATATAAAATCGAACACCCCCACCAGATCTACCTTTAACAGTCCTGTCACAACAGATCACCATCATAGTGGCCCTCAACTTTTACGTCCTGGTCAGAAATACTCCCGTCTAGTCTTGTCTCATTGATGGCCAGCAAATCAATGTAATTATAATTTAAAAGAATACGAAGTTCATCTAAATGTTTCAGTATACTTGTGATATTTAAGCTAGCCATTTTAAACCTGCGCCCTTAGGAATTATAGAACCTGGATTGCACCGGAAACCAGGTGGGGTTAGAATAAAATCGGAAGTCGGCCCCACAGAGAAGTAAATCAAGTGACGATATGCACCGATCAACTCGAAATTCAACACCCTCCTCCCCCTGGGCAAACCACGGGTATTTGAACTTTTGACGATTGGATCGTTCAAATTCCCGCCCCCTCCGGCCAAAATAGTGTTTAAATGCCTAACCTGCGATCATGTTCTATTTTAGTTTCGCGTGGTACGTAATGTGGAGTTGGCGAAACGAGAAATAGAGCCTGACCAAATTCCTCTTCGATATTCCTTCCGCCCACTTTTTTTGATTGATTGACATGTCCTTCATCGGCCAATCAAATTTACTTCCATTACACCAATACACGCGTGGACGGCAGATTCACGCTATTTTGTTTTGACCAGAGTTAATTACCGTGAGAGGAATATTATAAACGAATTCGAAGGTTACCGTGGCTTTAATTTGAGAAAAACACATTTATAGCATGGGGAATGTTACTTTCTGTACCTTTTCGACGACTATATTGCGGCAAAGGCCGGTGTAATTCTTCCTCCGAACTTCACTGAATATGCAACTTTTAAGCTTGACATCTTAATTTGTAATTGCGATAACCTAGCATTTTGTCGTTGGACGGTTTGGCAATAGATTTTTAACGAAAAAGAAAAAAAAAGAGAAATACATTATTCCTTTAACGTGTTTGCCCATGAAGGGTTTCTTTGGTGATTTTTTCGGGTAATATCTTCAGTTGCAGTGTATTTCTAGAATTGCGCGCAGTAAAATCATGATAAGTTTGGCCGTTAATTTCTTGATGGAGTACGAACCATAAGATGGACTCGCAAAGTTTCTTTTATTTTTGTACAATTGGTCTCTCTGGAAACATGCCATTTTAGTTTCTGGAGTGCGAGTTTTAAGTTAAATCAACTGGAAATATTATGAAGCAATCTTGACTCCAAATTGTGCAAACAAACCGTGTCATGTACAGTAAGTAAATAAAGCCGTTTGATACACAGTTATTCCAAACATGCATTCGCTTAACTTGCGATTTTATCAGCATCTCCTCCTGTTGATATATATTTCCTTTGTCTCATTCAGGGAACCAATATGCATCGGCTCTCATTGCTATTTGAAAGAACCAGCAATTTAGCTTTCAAAACATCAGGGAAGTTTGTGCCAAAGTACTTTCAACCACATGGCCACAGAGCTCGACAACGGAATCGCTAATTTCTCTCTTTCCAGATATTCAAACCCGATTCTGGACAAGTTATGAGATGTTTCAGATGGCATATCATCTCCATTTATACAAATAAAATCAAGTTGCACCGTCCACGTCATTGTAAGAACAAAAGGCAGCAAATTTTTTCGTACACTTATGGCGGATTAGTCTCGAGGACTTCGCGAGAGCTCCATGCAATCACGATGGCATTTTCACTTCCGGCGTTTCAACAGCCAATCAGATTACGAGTTTGGTCGGCCAAAATTTGGCCGACCCCCAATTTTAGCGAGCGACGACATAAGAGAACATATGGGGAAAGCTAAAAATGGGCCTGATCGCAGGTTATTAAATGCCCTACCCTGTCGTCGGATTTGTCTGTCGGTCCCCAACTTTTGAAGACCTTTTTTGCAAGCCAATAGCTCACAAATGCTATATCTCTTCCTTTAAACTCTTCACGTGTTTTATGGCTGTTAGCGACTTCGGCGCCAGAAAAAAAAATTGAAACCAGACTCTTCCGGTTCAATTTTCCCCACCCCACGCAGGCAAAGGTCAAATTCTCCACTCCCCCGGGCACAGAAAATAACCAAATGCCCTGGGTTTTCCCCTCCCGGGGGGAGGGGATGTTGAAGTTTCGATTTGATGGGCGCATTATGATTGACTAAATTACTTGCTAAAATGGCGATACCCCACTGATACCCTTCTTGCTAAGATGAAGCTTCAGATTGTTAACGCACGTTTCATCAATGTTTGGGTGTTTAATAAAACGGAAAAGAAGTGACTTAGAAAAACATTTGACAATAAAAAATTGCGACAGAACATTTCTTAAAAAGCTAAATAAAAATCGACGACGTTTCGACGTTGCCGTACATGAAAATATTTTACAAGTTAAACAAAAAGTTTCGAACGTATGGATTTTGGACGTTCAAATTAGGTTTGAATTTGTTGATGTAAAGCATTTCAAACTCTAAACAAATTTGCCTTAGCACTTTCTGAGAATCTTGAAATGACTCTCATTCAAAAGGTCGCTCCTACAATGCGCTTCCTGAAAATGCTTGCCGATTGCCGAATTTTTGTGTTTAGCCACTCGTTGAAAAAAGTTGTCGGGCTGTGTAGCCGACATAATCTGAATCGCACAGATCACATACAAAATGATAAACAACGCATTGCTGATTGACAATTGACGGCTTGGCTTCTTTAGGTTTGAGAACTTGTTCTAATTTCTTGCTTACAAAAACTGGCTGCAATGTGGGGCCAATCTTATTACAAAGATCACGCAACTGCCTCCGAACATCATTAGCTGAAACTTGATCTTTGAATGGTAGTCTATCTATGTTGCTCTCGTCAGTATTTCTCTCCGTTATGCTTACAGAATGGTTTCGAGGATCAAAATTGGAAATAACAGATTCTGTAAGACTCCACGGGTAATCAAGAAGGCTAAAAATGGAGTGCAATTTGGCGCATTCTTCATTAAAGGCCTCTGTTGTGGAAGATAGCGCGATGTAGGATAATAACAAGTCTATAGCGTTTATCAGTATGACTATGAAAATGGCTTGCTCTTTATAGTCATACATTATAGGCACAGTTTTTTACACTAAACATGTTACTTATATAATTAGGATAACCTTTACAAGTGTGAGAGCTTGAACTAGGCACCTATGCTTATTATGCTAGGCATACCTATGCTAGGCACCTATGCTTATTTATTACTACTATGCTTATTTATTACTATTATTAGTATTTTTAATACTAGTATTTTTAAGTCATGCTCTGACAAAATGTCCTCGTAAGTGATGGAAGACTAGTTATTAGTACATAATAAAATTACTATTCTCTAACTTATCTTGTAAGGTCTGATTAATTCCAATGAGGAGTGGACTACAATAATCGAAATGGGGAAGAATATATGCCTGATAAAGTTTAAGTGCAGTTTGACTATCAATAAAATTCCTAATTTTGCGGAGGGCGGCTATCTTCCCATGAACTTTACTAACAACCACTTTGATATGTGGAGAAAAGGTAAGCTTGTTATCAATCGTAACTCCCAGCAATTTAAGTTCATTTCTAATTTGTATACTAGTTGACCTCATAGTTATAAATGGGTTTACCAAGAACCATAGCCTGCGACTTAGTAGCATTAATGACAAGGTTTTTATAATATCATCAAGCCATTGCGATAGTCGCGATAAGTCACTATTAATGTAGAATTCCAAGGTCGTAGGTGAGTTACTGACAGCATAACCGGTTGTGTCGTCTGTAAACAGCCTAAGTTCCATAATCTTAGTTATGCGAGTTATATCATTAATATATATATAATAAAGAATAGCGGTGCCAAAAGAGAGCCCTGTGGAACACCGCACTTGACTGTACACCAGCTTGAGTAGACGTTCTCTATTTTGACTCGTTGCTTCAGATCAATGAGGTAAGAGCGAGTTAATTCCAGGGAGCGTCCTAGAATCCAATGTGCCTTTAACTTCCTTAAGAAAAGGCGGTGGCATATAGAGTCGAACGCCTTAGTCAGATCTATGGACACTGCAACAACAGTTTGTCTTTCTTTGATGTTGATCTTCCAAAACCCAATCGTAAAACCGCCTTTATGCCGCTAAAATCAAGACCAAAACAATGTTCTTGAAACGAGCTTTATTTAAAAATGTCAAAAGATTTTAAACGAGAGGGCTGCCTATCTAAACGGCAGTATTTACTCGCTGTTTCCTCCCTTTTTCTTGATTTTTCTCTGTTCGGACATTTCATTAAGCTTCTTGTCCAGTTTTCTATGAAGCTGCGCTTTACGAGTAGCATCTGAAGCCTTGGGTTTTGCACTCGCCGGCCTGCTAGCAAGATACCTGGCTCTTCGCTTAGCAGCTTCTCCGCAGCCATGCACTTCGGGAATATGATGCGATAAACAGTAAATCCTGCCACAACATTGACACGTCTGGCCTAGAGTCCTTACGCTTTGCTTACAAGCATCATAAGCGCATTGCGTATCTAGTTTGGTGAAGGAAGCTAACAGCTTGTCGAAATCTTCTTCTTCTTCTTCTTCTTCTTCCTCACGTTTCGGGGCAGAGGGCTTCGTTTTAGCGCCTGTTTTGTGAGGTTTGACAGCTGTCCGAGAAACTGACGCGTCCTTACGCTCTGTTATGTCGGTTTGCGCAGTCTTTGATTTGAATTGTTGTTCACAGCGCAGCGAGTGAAGCTCAAGGTTACAGCTTGGTACCCGTTTCTTGCACAAACAACAAGTGCTCAAAAATTCGTCATCCTCATCATCGCCTATAGAGTAAAAAGGAAACAGTTGACGGAAATTTAGCCGCGACAACAATATCAAACATCCTTAATTGAATCATGAAGACACAAGTTTCATTCGTTCGGGAAAAAAAAATTAAACAACAACACCACCAAAAGGGCGAGAAATTGTACGCGGTCCACTAACTTGCGATCAGGCGTTCTTCTCTTTGGAAAGAGCGCGAAAGGTACTTTTCTCTAAAGAAAAGAACGCTTGACCGCAGGTTAGCGGTCCACCAGCCCACTGAAAAGTAGTACCCACAATGACCCGATCGTTGCTTCCTTAGATGGCCTCAACAATAACCCTTCCATTTTTAGAATGATTAGAAAGGACAATTTTCCAGTTATTTCGCTAAAGAAATACGACAGGGCTATTTCGAGAAACGCTAAACGCCACACGTTTTACAATTAGTGTCTTGGCCGAATAAAGAGATTTAGTATCACATTTACTTGAAACGGCAAACAGCGCGCGAACGGCAGGATGCGCTGCTTGTCAGAAAATTATGAGCAAGAAATGGCCTGAAGTCAAACAAGTTTCCTTGAGTTTTGGCAAAACGCAAATTTCAGCCTGAAGTTTGTCACTTCCGTAAACGCCATGCTGAATCTCTCTTACAACTACAGATATGAGCCTACAATAACTGAAAGCAAGCCATTTTAAAATCGGTAAGCACGCACATTAGGTTTGGAGGGCGACATTCTCCAAAGTGCGCATACTCGGAACAGAGAACTTGAAGAAGTAGTCGTACTTTTCAATGAAATAAATGTATATATATTTGAAGAGCGGGTTATCACACTTAACTGGACAATTTAAGCAATTCTATCTCATAGACGCATGTAAAATTCAGGCGGCTTCAGCGGGATTCTAACCCATGACCTCTGCGATGCCGATGCAATGCTCTACCAACTGAACATTGCACCTGCATTATAAACACCTGAAATTTTCTGGTGTCTATAAGAGACAATTGCTTCACTTGCCTAGCTAAGTGCGAAGATCACTTCTCTCATTAGTCGTACTTTTATAAGGTCGCTAATAGGCCAGTTTCGTATTCTAACGGTTGGACTGGATCTAGCGTGAAATGGAGGCTAATGCGGGCAAATTAATTTGCATTTGAAAAGATTTGCCCGCATTAGCCTCCATTTCATGCTAGAGCTAGTCCAGCCGTGAGAATTCGAAAATGGCCTATTAAAAATAGTTGACACTACATTCAGCCGCCCTAGATGCTAAGACTTTTTCGACGTAGAGCGCTTTCACGAAAAGGATCTGTATCGTGATCCCTAAAAGGTGCTTGTACGATATTAGACCGAGACGAAATCAACAAAACTTGTAACAACGACCGTTTAGCTTTACGTCAATTGGACCGCTAAGCTACAACATCCGCCGGGCGAGGGTTTTGGATATCACGTTTCGTAATGGTCATAGGACTGAGTGGAGTCCAATTTGGTCTGTAATCATACGAGTGATTAACAAAATCGGACGACCACGCGTAGCGGGAGTCTAATTTGTTTTTCACGAGTACGATTACAGACCGAATTAGAGGGATGCGAAGTCCTCTTACCAATTACTCATGAAAATTACAATTTCCGAGAAAAGACGAAGAGCCAAGTTATAAAAGAAAGGGAAAATTTGAATTAAAAGACTGACAAAGGAGGGGTAAATTGTTTAATGTCGCTCTGAAGGAAAGAAAGAGTAAGAAAGGAAGAAAGAAAGAAAGAAAGAAAGAAGGCCCCAATTTAGGAGTCTGTACATTGTTTCTATGGTGATGAAACCAAGGTTGTGATAGGTTGATTTAAACTACAACTTTGAATGTGATTGGCTTATTGAACTGTCCGATAACAACTTGGCAAGTGAATTAGTGGAAAATAGGAGTTTTAAAACCAATCACAATCGGGGAAATTGTAATTTTTATGATTAACGGGACGTTTCAGTTATCATCAAATTGATAATTCACAGATTGCAACAGCAGAAATTGTCTCCAATAATCATCGATCAACATGAACAAAACTGTGAAACAAATTACCAGAATCTTTGACCAGGAAAATAAGAGTTAAGGAAAAAATTGAAACGTGCCACTTCTTTCACCCAGAGTATGAAGATTTACACACCTAAGAATTGTAGAAAAGACAATCATTTCTCTCCTTGGAACACTAAGTAACAGCGCACTAACTACCAATCAAAGTGATCATGAAATCAAAGTTTACAGTTAGTACTTTATGAACTGCAATATCCAATGAAACGAAAGCCATCCATTTGTAGATCGGTGCGTAATCTTCATAATTGTCCATAAATATATGCGCTGCAACTAATGAAAAAGTATCGGGCATTTTGGCGTTCTGCGAGAGTTAACTCGGGCCAATTAAAGGTTTTCGAAACATGATAAGAATACTGACTAACAACAAACCTTTAGACATTGGTTGCAAGGCTTTTCTAACCACAATATATCTATCTTTGCCTTCTCCTTGGCTTTCATGGACAAGATGTAACTTTTCAGCAATACAGTGAACATTAAATCTTTGCTGGGAGTTCAAAGTCTTCGGAAACGGGAGCTCCAGCTTTGAAGCATCTTGCACAAAATCCGAAAGTTCTTTCTCTAGAGTTTCGAGGCTGTATTTTGCTGTTGCAGAAGCTTTCGATGATGGAGGCTGTTGAAAGTCATTGCTGTTATTACGGACTTTGACAGATGAAGATTTATTGGAAAGACTACTTTCACGTGTGGAAGATGACGCATCCAATTGTGTCGTTTCGTCACTTTCTTTTTTGTCGATATCGACTTTGGTGCTTGTCGTGTTGCTCCCGATTTTTCTTTCACTCTTCAAGTCGTCGCTCTCTTTCTTATGACTTTCGTTCGCCTTTGAACCATTTTTCTTCTCGCCAGCTTTACTGATTTTAGACAAGAACGAATCATATTCTCGATTCTCAAAATTACACACTGGTTTTGAAGCGTTAAAAGTCGGTATTGAATCCCTGATGTATTCATGCGCAGAGCGGACTTCTCCCTGGGTGCTCATGTAATCCATCAGAGATTTTAGAAAGTCATCGTGACTAACAGTCTCAGAATCAGCAATGACTGCAAGATGGCGCCGAGCTCGTGTGATGGCTACGTTGATTCGCCTGTGTTCTGCCAAAAAACCGACTTCCCCTGTAAGTAAAAAGGAGAGAAATATAAATTAGCACTAGAGTTTCCGTGTCCATGGATAAACAGGGGTATCTGAGTGTCCAAAAGGGAACGAAACGAATCGTCCCAGATTTCTTGAGCCTTTTTGCTATCTTTGAAAAGATATGCAATCATTGACCGCCTGTCAACCTGAAACCTCATATTTTCTCGAACGAAGGGCTAGCGCTGAACCGCAGTTTCGTTCAAGATTCACCCAAGAAAAAAAGTAGAAGTGGGTTTGTCACAAGGTTAGGCTTCAGAGTTCACATTTCACTCGGGATGCATAAAGAGCACGAAAATGCAAGACTTTGTTCATTTAGGCCCCATTCTTGATCTCTGAACGTGGGACAGATGGAGCTAAGGGACCTGCGATTAGTCTCCCTGGCCCCTACAGTGGAAAGAAGCGTCCACAACGACAACATCAAGGAAAATGACAATTGAAAATATACAATTGCGCTATGCATGGTAACTCTTACGAGATCATTCTTTTGCCGTTAACGCGAGGCGACATCTCTCTCTCTCTCTTAGCGAATTGTACCATAACTGGAGTGGTACGGTTTCTATACGAACGGTTTTGAGGTAATATTTAAAGAGTAACTGTTGTATTCTCACGTTATCGTCAAACCTTTGATTGTTTAGAAGAGTACAGCAAAAATGTAAAAAAGTATGCACCGTACGTCCAGCACGACTATTTCCTTCAAGAAACGTTAAAAAATGTTACTACCACTCAGTATCAACAGACAGTGAAGGTGCTGGGGATGACACACAGAGAGAAACACCGTATTTTTAAATCTACCTTACTCCCCGCTTTTCCCTTATATTCTTTCTCACGCGGGGTGGGAAGGGACTTGTGAATGACCCTGTTTCGAGTTACTCAAATAAGGCGTTTTTAAATATGAAAGTGGAATAACGCCAAAAATTTGTGCCAATTTTCGACCAGTTAGGAGAAAGACCAAAGCAAATTTCTATTTGCACACCCACGCTCCCCGCGCTTTTGTGATCGGTTCACACGCAGACGGCTTCGTGACGCGTTACTCCCCACGAAAGTCTGCTGAAACGAAAAACCACTTCCGTTCGTGGATTACGGACCAATCAAAGGCCGTTTTCCAGTTTTGGGTAAACTCGTGTTTTGTTTGGCATTGTTTCGCAGCATGTGGTTGGCTACGCAAACACAATTAGTCAATGCTGATTGGTTTCTTTCAATCGCAGGCAAACAGCCGTCGAATGGAAGTGGTTTTCCGTTTCAGCAGACGTTGGTGGGGGAGGAACGCGTCACGAAGCCTTAGGAAGTCTGCGTGGGAGGCTACTTTTGTGATTAGTCAGAGTAATAACTTTGACTCATGTAGAAAGCGATACCTTTCTTATTTGAGCGAACCAGTGAAATGACAACCGCTTCTTTCTCTCTTCCTTGAAATCCATCTACGGACTTGATTTCCAGAGCTGGGTATTTGGACGCTAAGCGTAACCTCAACAAGTCTACCTATACACAGGGAAAACAAAGACATCCCTCATGCGGTGACTGAAATTAAAAGTGCTTTCGTCATTAAATACACAAGAAAGTTGGGTGATGTTCGGTGTAAGACGCACCATTGATGTCACAATGCTACCCACACCGGGCACAGAAAGGTAAGTCTGGTTTTTACAAGCGGCGCAAGCACAAGCTCAAACATAAACATAAGCACAAGAGATTCGTGTCAAGTGAGAACGAACCATAACGCAAAGCACAAGCACACGACACAGAGACGAAGATTCAATAGTAGTTACGTCCCGTTTTCACACAACGCAATCGAACGACAGCATAAGCGCAATCACAAGGAAAAGGAAATTTTTGATCCTTGCGCTTGTGCTTGCGTTCGCTTGCGTTGTGTGAAAACGGGACGTAACGCAAGCACAACGCAAGCACCCGTTCCAGATTCCACTCGCAGCGCCGCCTTGTAAGGGAGAACACGGAACTAGAGAATCTTTGCAAGCACACGACACACGACACAGAGATTAAGATTCTCTAGTTCCATGTTCTCTCATACAACGTGGCGCTGCGAGTGGATCAGTGGAATCTGAAACGGGTCTTTTTCATTGAACGAACATCACAGCTTGCGTTGTGCTTGCGTTACGTCCCGTTTTCACACAACGCAAGCGAACGCAAGCCAAAGCGCAAGCACAAGGAAAAGGAAAATTTTTGATCCTTGCGCTTGTCAGTGCTTTCGTCAGGCCCGTTTTCTAGGTGAAATAAGCGCTGTTGTGTGCTTGCGTTTATGCTTGCGCGTGTGCTTGCGTCGATAGTGAAAAACCCCCAGGCTTTAGGAACGATTCAAGGAAGGTGTGAATTATTGCGTTCGACATTAGGAGAACGCAATTTCTAATATTGGGAATCCTGTGCAAAGTGGGGGGGGGGGGGGGGGAAGGCTTTCGCATGTTTTCATTTTTCGTTCGTCTGCTTTTTTAGCGCCATCTTGAACACGTCATACATCATATGCCCAAACTGTTTGCATAGAAACAACAGATCTGATTCTTGGCAAGGGAAATTTCTCAGTAAAAGCCTTTCGGACAATTTCAACAAAACTCAGATTTTCATAGTTTTTGTGACGCTCCTGTGAAAACGTTACTAGATGCCTTGTATTTTCTTCAATCTGATTGGGTTTAGTATTTTACTCGAAACCACATGTCCTCTCAGGGAGCTATTTACGTTGTATCGTTTCCTCAGAAACGATACGTAGTTATTTTGACCACAACTTACCTCCTTGAATCAAACAGATCGCACTTACTTATGATTCAGTCTAGCCAAAGGCAAAGTATTTCATTCCTGTCACACGAGTCATAGTACTAGGCGCTAAGTAAAACCATCTCGAAAAGTACATGCGCGCATCCTCAAACTTTGGCCCTCAGATTATTTCTTTCGCTACCCTTCTTCCAAAGCGACGGTCGAACGCACTTCAATAACATTGTACCGTATGTCCCCATACATTACGTACTTATCCCTTTAATGGCTGAAACTGTGGGTCGCGAATACCGCGGGCGTTGGTTAGATTGACACGGTATTTGCGACCCGCAGTTTTAGCCAATTCAGGACTTCAACGGGGTTTGAACCCGTGACCTCGCGATACCGGTGCGACGCTCTAACCAACTGAGCTATGAAGCCACTGACGTTGGGAGCTGGTCATTTGTGGGTTCTAATGTTCCCGTGAGGAATGAATCAACGATGAAATGATATATGAAATGGATCATATATGAACTGCGGATATGAAATCAAGTGAAGCTATGATCCTCGCAGTTACGAACGCAATTTTTGCAATTGTGTAAAGAAGCCTGAAAAATTCAGGACTTCAACGGGGTTTGAACCCGTGACCTCGTACCGGTATCGCGAGGTCACGGGTTCAAACCCCGTTGAAGTCCTGAATTTTTCAGGCTTCTTTACGCAATTGCAAAAATTGCGTTCGTAACTGCGAGGATCATAGCTTCACTTAAAGTCATACAGTGTAATATTTTTCACCACAATTGCGAAACGATTATCTGCTACAACTTGCTCAAGTTTTTGCAGATAGCTGATTGCTTCACATACTTCCAATAATTGGCGCTGATTCTGTGAAGGATTGATTATATTTGAGGCTATTCACTCACGTGATCGGCAGCCATGTTTTTTTCAACCGGAACAAAAGAAAATGTTTGCTTACAAACAGTTTAATTTGAAACAGCGACGTCAACCTCGTTCCCAGGGTCATCTTTCTTCCTTCCTTCTCGAGGAAGAGACGACCCTGGAAACGAGGTTGTAGCGACGCAAAAGGGGTGACGGACCTTGGCAAGATTTTTGAACACGAAGGGCCCGTTGACAACACTCACCTGAAGATTGTAAGGGGCAATGACAGCGATATCAGTTGGTTGTAGTCCAGCGGAAATAAGGGCAGTGACATGTGAAGCGACAATGTCAGCCTCTCCTTCATTCCCTTTAGACACTTCATCTTCCACCTCTTTTTCACTGACGTCACATCCGGTAGTGTCAATCAAGAGAAGGGGAAGTATAGTTTCTTCGGTTTCCTCTACTCCAGGAAGGTCTTTCAGTAGATGATTTTTGACAGAGGCATCTGCTTGTAGCCGACCCTCGTATAATTTCTCTGAAGACCACTTCATAATCGCTTCATTCATTCTGTTTTGAGAAAAAGTTAACTCGTGTCTGTAGGAACAGTCGACACTAAAGGTACCCTAGGTGCAAAGGCCATCTTAAAAAGGTCTCTGTGAGTTGTACTTTCTAAAAGGAGCTTGTATAATATCAAGCCTAACCGGAATAAACAAAACACACGAACCTGCCAGGAATGCACTAAATAGAGAACTACCTTTTCAGGTCATGAGCATGAACCCTCGCCTGCTGATGTGGTTATACGCTGGTTATTTAAACATACACTTAGTTTTTCCTTCTTATTTCATCCGAATCTTAACGTCCTACGATGAGCAAAAAAAATCAATCCTTCTTTTCCTTTGGATTTCAAATCTATGTTAACTGAAC
>OX421447.1:12536573-12546573 GCA_949126865.1 Montipora capitata
AGGACTTTTAAGGCCTTGAATTTTTATTTTCAAATTCAAGGACTTTCAAGTACTTTCAAGGTGCGTGCGAACCCCGTAATAATACTGCAAAAGCAACAAGCTAGTGCATCAAATAAATTGAGGGTTAAGGTTAGTTCAACACAGTTACATGTAAAATTTAATGGTAGCAAGAGAGGAGCTGTGCTAAGAAACTAATGGTTAAAACACTTTCATTAATGATGACAATGGAATACTGCTTCCTACAGCATTTGCCACAAGAAGTTCTGCATTTAAGAAATCAATTATACAAAAAATTAATAATTAATATTGCAAATGACTCACCTTCATGTTAAATTTCTTGACAGCCTGCAATATAATCTCAACCACAGTGGTGGTCTTTCCAGTTCCTGGTGGTCCATGAACAATGGCTACTTCTCTTTGACACAAGGCAAATTTCACAGCTTGCTTCTGTGAGTTGTCAAGGTCTTCGTTAAAGAACTCACAAGGGATGTCTGCTGTTCCCTCTGTGTATGGTCTGATTTGTAATGGAGGCCCAGGAGACACATTCCCAAAGAAAACGTCAATCAAATGGGCAGCTGGACCATCTCTGTATTTGCTTAAGGAATCAAGAGCACTAGAAAAAATAAAATTCATATAACAGCAAGTCTTACACACAAAACAAGTGCAAATACAATGTAATAACATCAAAAAAAGTGATGCTCTTTGGATAGTAAAATATTATGACGCACTGAAAAGAAGCCTTAAGTTAATACGGTCCGGTAATACATGTAACTTCATCTCTATCATCTGCAATCAACCAAAAAAGGTTGCAAGCAATTTGTCTGTAACACTAACTTTCTGAGATCCCTTATGCCCATTTGGTGATGGTATGGGAGCCTACGTAACTGGAATATGAACCCTGACTGCCCCACTAGACTCATTTTCATTTTCTTACCATGGAGAGAACCTGTCAGTGGAGAACCTGTCATAAAGTCTATAGCCAGCCTTTTAGGACTGAATTGGTGTAGTAGAAGACTCTCATTTGTTATCATCACAGAAGGATATTTTACAAATTTATTAATCTCTACTTTTTAATGACCACCAGCCACTATCTTGGACACTTTGCAAATACAATGTACGTTCCATGTTCTAAATGCCTTGAGCAGAAATTTATAGGTATAATTTGAGAAAAGAAAAGGACACAGTGTTCACTGGATAAATGAAATTATGCTTTATGTTCTCTTTGTAATCAAACCTTTTAATCCTCTTATGTGTCACATCATTTGCCAATTTAACAAGTTTGAATGGCCCCTCATCATCAAATGACAGGCTGTCAGCTGTTTCATTAAATGCTACTGTAACAGCAGTCTGAGTGACATGACTGACAATTCCTGAAGCAATGTCACTTGCATTTTGAGCTGCATTTAACCAGCCTAGTCCCACTATATCTCCTGTGAAATACAAGTTCAATGATGATTAAAAGATACATGTAAGTAGAGAAGAAAACTTAGAGGGTGTAAACTGCAGGTTGAAAGATAGGGTTGCAGGTCATTGTTTCACCATACTATAGCTTAAAAAACCCAAATCTTTACTAACTCTAACATTATGCACTTATCAGCAGCCTCCTGGGGGGGGGGGGGGGGGTGGCCCGGGGAACCCCCAGCATTTGCACAACGATGTTTACAAATCTCCCCAACCAGAGAACAATATTTCTCGACAAAAAAGCTACCATTGTCCCTCCCCCTGGGATACATTAGTTTCCTATACAGTGGTTTCAGATGAACCTTGAAGTCACAAAGTGCAGATCAAAAATAATTTATCATCATGGTCATTAATTCGTTCAATGCCTCCACATCAACTTTTTCCCATTCAATTTTCGCCATATCATTGGAGAAACACTATGAAGTCCTTGTCAACCAAGAATAACACTTTTTGCTTCCATGATGCTGTTCATCAAGGGAAAAGTAAACCTCTTCGAGAATATTGTTAATTTGACAAATTACCAGGCGTCAGAGAATGTGAAGGAAGCTTTCCATCAGGGTTCGTCGTCTTTCTAAGTTCAAAGGTGAGAAGATGTCTTCCATATAATCCAGTTTTCCGACTTCGAATACGAAGTTTTAAAAGACAGACACCTCTCCTTTGTAGTTCCTTTGGACTTATGTTTTCCTGAAGAGATTTTGTTTCTTCTATTTCGGTTTTTCTTTCTAAATTCAGAAGACATATCGTTTTCTTCACGAACTGAGAGACGTCAGCTTCCATGCTGGGTCATGACATTTTGGGTAAGTACTTCATGTATCCCTTATTATTATGTATTTAAATATAAGCTAGTTATAATGTATTTCAATTATTACCCTTACATACCCCTGTATACCCTTATATACCCCTATATACCGATGTATACCCTTATATACCCCTATTTACCCATGTATACCCTTACATACCACTGTATACCCTTACACACCCATGTATACCCTCATATACCCATGTATACCCCTGTATACCCTCATATACCCCTGTATACCCTTATATACCCGTGTATACCCTCATATACCCATGTATACCCCTGTATACCCTAATGTACCCCTGTATACCCTTGTATACCCTTATATACCCATGTATACCCCTGTATACCCATGTATACCCTTATATACCCATCTATACCCTTACATACCCCTGTATACCCATGTATACCCCTATATACCCATGTATACCCTTACATACCCATGTACACCCCTATATACCCCTATATACCCCTGTATACCCGTGTATACCCTTAAATACCCCTGTATACCCTCATATACCCATGTAAACCCCTCTATACCCCTGTATACCCTTATAAACCCCTGTATACCCTCATATACCTCTATATACCCTTAAATACCCCCGTATACCCTCATATACCCTTGTATACCCCTGTATACCCTTAAATACCCCTGTATACCCTCATATACCCATGTAAACCCCTGTATACCCCTGTATACCCTTATAAACCCCTGTATACCCTCATATACCCCTATATACCCTTAAATACCCCCGTATACCCTCATATACCCATGTATACCCCTGTATACCCTTATATACCCCTGTATACCCTCATATACCCATGTATACCCATGTATACCCTTATATACCCATGTATACCCCTATACACCCCTGTATACCCTTAAATACCCCTGTATACCCTCATATACCCATGTATACCCCTGTATACCCTTATATACCCCTGTATACCATCATATACCCATGTATACCCTTATATACCCATGTATACCCATGTATACCCTTATATACCCATGTATACCCCTATATACCCCTGTATACCCTTAAATACCCCTGTATACCCTCATATACCCATGTATACCCCTGTATACCCTTATATACCCCTGTATACCCTCATATACCCATGTATACCCTTATATACCCATGTATACCCCTATATACCCATGTATACCCCTGTATACCCTTATATACCCCTGTATAACCCAGTATACCCTTATATACCCCTGTATACCCTCATATACCCATGTATACCCTTATATACCCATGTATACCCCTATATACCCATGTATACCCCTGTATACCCTTATATACCCCTGTATACCCTTGTATACCCTTATATACCCCTGTGTACCCTTGTATACCCTTTTATACCCATGTATACCCATGTATACCCATGTATACCCTTATTTACCCATGTATACCCCTATATACCCATGTATACCCCTGTATACCCTTGTATACCCCTGTATACCCTTATATACCCCTGTATACCCCTGTATACCCTTGTATACCCCTGTATACCCTTGTATACCCCTGTATACCCTCAAATACCCATGTATACCCCTGTATACCCTTATATACCCCTGTTTACCCTCATATACCCCTGTATACCCTTAAATACCCCTGTATACCCTCATATACCCATGTATACCCCTGTATACCCTTATATACCCATGTATACCCTTATTTACCCATGTATACCCCTATATACCCATGTATACCCCTGTATACCCTTGTATACCCTTATATACCCCTGTATACCCTTGCATACCCCTGTATACCTTTGTATACCCTTATATACCCATGTATACCCATGTATACCCATATATACCCCTGTATACCCCTATGTACCCATGTATACCCTTATATACTCATGTATACCCCTGTATGCCCATGTATACTCCTATATACCCATGTATACCCATGTATACCCATGTATACCCATGCATACCCCTATGTACCCATGTATACCCATGTATACCCGTGTATACCCCTGTATACCCTCATATACCCATGTATACCCGTGTATACCCCTATATACCCATGTATACCCTTATATACCCATGTATACCCATGTATACCTATGTATACCCCTATGAACCCATGTATACCCTTATATACCCATGTATACCCTTATATACCCCTATATACCTATGTATACCTTTATATACCCATGTATACCCATGTATACCCCTGTATGCACATGTATACTCTTATATACCCATGTATACCCATGCATACCCCTATGTACCCATGTATACACTTATATACCCATGTATACCCCTGTATGCCCATGTATACTCCTATATACCCATGTATACCCATGTATACCCATGTATACCCATGCATACCCCTATGTACCCATGTATACCCATGTATACCCGTGTATACCCCTGTATACCCTCATATACCCATGTATACCCGTGTATACCCCTATATACCCATGTATACCCTTATATACCCATGTATACCCATGTATACCTATGTATACCCCTATATACCCATGTATACCCTCATATACCCATGTATACCCTTATATACCCCTGTATACCCTCATATACCCATGTATACCCATGTATACGCTTATATACCCATGTATACCCCTATATACCCATGTATACCTCTATATACCCATGAATACCCTCATATACCCATGAAAACCCCTCTATACCCATGAATACCCTTATATACCCATGTATACCCATGTATACCCCTAATACCCATGAATACCCTTATATACAATGTGGACCCCTTTATACTCATGTATACCCCTTGGTACCCATGTATACCCCTGTACACCGTGTATACCCCTGTATGTACATGTATACCCTTGATCACCCATGCGTACCCCTGTATACCCATGTATACCTTTTATAACTTATTAAACACATTGTGGCAATGTCCAAATATGGTCACAGCGTGCTCAATATTCTTCGTGCGTACACAATGTATATCCTGGGACATACATAATTTTGTGTGTCAGGGAGAAAAATTGGTAGGAGAAAAATTGGTAGTTTTTCCAGTAATTTTTTTCCAATAAAGTAAAAAATTGTGCTTTATCAGGCGATATTCCACGGAATTTCCCAGGATAATTGTTAAATATTCAGACAATTCTAAAAAATTTTTAAGAACTTAACTAGTGAGCAGCACTCTGTGAATTGTATCTGTAAAACTTGTTTATTTTCCAACGCGTTTCATCTAAGCTAGCTGAGTACTTACTTGTCCAAGGAGTTTTACATTAATTAAACGCCTGTAATCAAATGCCTTTATTTAAGTATACGTGATGGCATGAAGGCCACGAAAGGTGGTTAAGGTCTGACCGGATTTTCAAAAGGGAAGTACTGAGGTGCAGCTGTGAAATATTAGGGCAACGTGTGAGAAACAATGTTTTGGTGCAACGGTTTTAGCTAAAACTTTCATTAAATGACTCTAAACCAACGAAACTTCAACTGGACTGACACATTCTGCGTAGAAGCAACTTCCTCAGTTTTTGGCTGAGGTACACTGTTTGTTTTGATTTGCCACGTATTCACAGACTTGCTTCCAGTAATCTAGGGTAAAAATATATTTTGAATATTCATAATTCCTTTTATTCTCTCAAGAAGGGAATAGAAAATTGTTTAGAGAATACAAGCTACTTCAGTTTTATTTCCAAAGCATTGAATTGAACTACAAAAGCTCCCATTGTGTCATGCATGTGTTGTCATTTGTGGCCGCTGTGTATTATGGGAACATTATGGGAACCGCTATGCATCATGGGATGCTTATTCATTTCAGCTGTAGTTCCGAGATAACCTCCGCACGATGTTTTCGCGTCTTGTACACAGGGGTATATAAGGGTATCCAGGGGTATGTAAGGGTATACATGGGTATATAGGGGTATGCATGGGTATATAGGGAGATATAACGGTATACATGGGTATAAATGGGTATATAAGGGTATACATGGGTATACAGGGGTATGTAAGGGTATACATGGGTATATAAGGGTATACATGGGTATACAGGGGTATGTAAGGGTATACATGGATATATAAGGGTATACATGGGTATATAAGGGTATACATGGGTATACAGGGGTATGTAAGGGTATACATGAGTATATAGGGGTATACAAGGGTATACATGGGTATACATGGGTATATAAGGGTATACATGGGTATATAGGGGTATACATGGGTATACAAGGGTATATAAGGGTATACATGGGTATATAAGGGTATACATGGGTATACAGGGGTATGTAAGGGTATACATGGGTATATAAGGGTATACATGGGTATATAAGGGTATACATGGGTATACAGGGTATACATGGGTATATAGGGGTATACATGGGTATATAGGGGTATACATGGGTATACATGGGTATACAGGGGAATATAAGGGTATAGAAGAGTATACATGGGTATACAGGGGTATGTAAGGGTATACATGGGTATATAAGGGTACACATGGGTATACAGGGGTATATAAGGGTATACATGGGTATATAAGGGTACACATGGGTATACAGGGGTATATAAGGGTATACATGGGTAAACAGGGGTATACATGGGTAAACAGGGGTATGTAAGGGTATACAGGGGTATGTAAGGGTATACATGGGTATATAAGGGTATACATGGGTATACAGGGTATACATGGGTATATAGGGGTATGCATGGGTATATAGGGGTATACATGGGTATACAAGGGTATATAAGGGTATACATGGGTATATAAGGGTATACATGGGTATACAGGGTATACATGGGTATATAGGGGTATGCATGGGTATATAGGGGTATACATGGGTATACATGGGTATACAGGGGTATGTAAGGGTATACATGGGTATATAAAGGTATACATGGGTATATAGGGGTATATAAGGGTATACATGGGTATATAAGGGTACACATGGGTATACAGGGGTATATAAGGGTATACATGGGTATATAAGGGTATACATGGGTATACAGGGGTATGTAAGGGTATACATGGGTATATAAGGGTATACATGGGTATATAAGGGTATACATGGGTATACAGGGGTATGTAAGGGTATACATGAGTATATAGGGGTATACATGGGTAAACAGGGGTATGTAAGGGTATACAGGGGTATGTAAGGGTATACATGGGTATATAAGGGTATACATGGGTATATAGGGGTATATAAGGGTATACATGGGTATATAAGGGTATACATGGGTATATAAGGGTATACATGGATATACAGGGGTATGTAAGGGTATACATGAGTATATAGGGGTATACAAGGGTATACATGGGTATACATGGGCATATAGGGGTATACATGGGTATACAGGGGTATGTAAGGGTATACATGGGTATATAGGGGTATACATGGGTAAACAGGGGTATGTAAGGGTATATAGGGGTATATAAGGGTATACATGGGTATATAAGGGTATACATGGGTATACAGGGGTATGTAAGGGTATACATTGGTATATAGGGGTATGTAAGGGTATACATGGGTATATAAGGGTAAACATGGGTATATAGGGGTATATAAGGGTATACATGGGTATATAAGGGTATACATGGGTATATAGGGGTATACATGGGTATATAGGGGTATATAAGGGTATACATGGGTATATAAGGGTATACATGGGTATATAGGGGTATACATGGTTATATAGGGGTATATAAGGGTATACATGGGTATACAGGGGTATGTAAGGGTATACATGGGTAAACAGGGGTATGTAAGGGTATACATGGGTAAACAGGGGTATGTAAGGGTATACAGGGGTATGTAAGGGTATACATGGGTATATAAGGGTATACATGGGTATATAGGGGTATATAAGGGTATACATGGGTATATAAGGGTATACATGGGTATATAGGGGTATACATGGGTATATAGGGGTATATAAGGGTATACATGGGTATATAAGGGTATACATGGGTATATAGGGGTATACATGGGTATATAGGGGTATATAAGGGTATACATGGGTATATAAGGGTATACATGGGTATATAGGGGTATACATGGTTATATAGGGGTATATAAGGGTATACATGGGTATACAGGGGTATGTAAGGGTATACATGGGTAAACAGGGGTATGTAAGGGTATACATGGGTAAACAGGGGTATGTAAGGGTATACAGGGGTATGTAAGGGTATACATGGGTATATAAGGGTATACATGGGTATACAGGGTATACATGGGTATATAGGGGTACACATGGGTATATCGGGGTATACATGGGTATACAGGGGTATGTAAGGGTATACATGGGTATATAAAGGTATACATGGGTATATAGGGGTATATAAGGGTATACATGGGTATATAAGGGTACACATGGGTATACAGGGGTATATAAGGGTAGACATGGGTATATAAGGGTATACATGGGTATATAAGGGTATACATGGGTATATAGGGGTATACATGGGTATATAGGGGTATGTAAGGGTATACATGGGTATACAGGGGTATGTAAGGGTATACATGGGTAAACAGGGGTATGTAAGGGTATACAGGGGTATGTAAGGGTATACATGGGTATATAAGGGTATACATGGGTATATAGGGGTATACATGGGTATATAGGGGTATATAAGGGTATACATGGGTATATAAGGGTATACATGGGTATATAGGGGTATACATGGTTATATAGGGGTATATAAGGGTATACATGGGTATACAGGGGTATGTAAGGGTATACATGGGTAAACAGGGGTATGTAAGGGTATACATGGGTAAACAGGGGTATGTAAGGGTATACAGGGGTATGTAAGGGTATACATGGGTATATAAGGGTATACATGGGTATATAGGGGTATATAAGGGTATACATGGGTATATAAGGGTATACATGGGTATATAGGGGTATACATGGGTATATAGGGGTATATAAGGGTATACATGGGTATATAAGGGTATACATGGGTATATAGGGGTATACATGGGTATATAGGGGTATATAAGGGTATACATGGGTATATAAGGGTATACATGGGTATATAGGGGTATACATGGTTATATAGGGGTATATAAGGGTATACATGGGTATACAGGGGTATGTAAGGGTATACATGGGTAAACAGGGGTATGTAAGGGTATACATGGGTAAACAGGGGTATGTAAGGGTATACAGGGGTATGTAAGGGTATACATGGGTATATAAGGGTATACATGGGTATACAGGGTATACATGGGTATATAGGGGTACACATGGGTATATCGGGGTATACATGGGTATACAGGGGTATGTAAGGGTATACATGGGTATATAAAGGTATACATGGGTATATAGGGGTATATAAGGGTATACATGGGTATATAAGGGTACACATGGGTATACAGGGGTATATAAGGGTAGACATGGGTATATAAGGGTATACATGGGTATATAAGGGTATACATGGGTATATAGGGGTATACATGGGTATATAGGGGTATGTAAGGGTATACATGGGTATACAGGGGTATGTAAGGGTATACATGGGTAAACAGGGGTATGTAAGGGTATACAGGGGTATGTAAGGGTATACATGGGTATATAAGGGTATACATGGGTATACAGGGTATACATGGGTATATAGGGGTATAAATGGGTATATAGGGGTATACATGGGTATACATGTGTATACAGGGGTATGTAAGGGTAAACATGGGTATATAAAGGTATACATGGGTATATAGGGGTATATAAGGGTATATAGGGGTATAAATGGGTATATAGGGGTATACATGGGTATACAT
>OX421447.1:12561573-12604073 GCA_949126865.1 Montipora capitata
GTGGTAGAAAGTCAGCTGGGATGGGGTCAAACTGCTCGATTGCCGAAACCTCAAAGTGCTCTTGTGTGCGAAAAGGAACAAGGTGTACTCGAAAATGCAGATGCAGAGGATGCCAAAACAAGCAGGAGACCAGCAAAAATGAAACAGATAGGCGAAGGTCAAAAGGGTGTCGTTGCGGGATAAATAAAAAAGGAAACTTTGAATCATGCAAAGATATTGAAGGAAAGAGAAAAACAAAGTGTCCGTGTTTTCGTGATGTTTTAGGCTGTGAGTTAAACCATTGTTTTTGCTTAAAGTGCCAAAATCCATTTTCTCAAGTAGAAGCGATGCAAACAAAGGAAAAGAAAAAAGAAACCCGGAAGAGGAAACTTCATTCGTCTTCTAAAAGAACGAGAGGAGAACATTACTTGAAAATCAAGGCTCGTGGACTAAGTTAGAGACTTGCATGCTTGAAACCATTGAATCCCTTTTGCAAGCCTTTTAAATATTCCTGGTTCGTTCTGCTGAAAACATTGAAAAGCTTTGCAATTTTGTCGCCAGTTCAGAAAAGGTTGAAGAACTTTGTCTATATCTCAGACCTAAAACTTTAAACCAGATTAGGGCCAAAATTTTGCAAGTGTCGAAGACGAAAGAGGCATTTCTTAATCTCTTTTATCCATGCCTCTAACCCGGAAGATGACGTAAGCTTCCATGTGGGAAACCATGTTTAGTTAAGCTCCGTATTTATTCATGTTTCAAGAACCTTTTAGTACTAAGTTCAAGTTTATAGTGGTTAGTAAAAGAAAAATGTCAGTAGTAAAGAGAATTTGTTTCTGAGCTGTTGATGCTTAACCGATCACAATCAGGTAATTTAAGTCTCTTTTTGCCTCTTTTCTTTGACAACGTACATGAATTTAATGTACACTTGGTGAAAGAATTCTTGCGTCTTGTCATTATTACATGTACCTTGTTATGGTTATCTTAAGACAGACGGCTCTTGGGAAACTGCATATAAACTATCATCACCTACTACTCGAGTTAACAGAACTCAGGTATTTCGCACCTTTACATTGAAGTAACAAGTATATAGCCATATGAAATAACTGTAAACACGTAATTTTCAGGATGCTTAAGTACGGTTAGGGATGCTTAGGGACGGCTAGGGATGATTAAGGATGCTTAAGTTCGGCTAGGTGAGGGATGAAGAAGGATGCTTAAGTACGGTTAGGGATGCTTAAGGATGCTTAAGTACGGTTAGGGATGTTTAGGTACGGCTAGGGATGGTTAAGGATGAGTACGGCTAGGAATGAAGAAGGATGCTTAAGTACGCTTAGGCATGCTTAAGTTCGCTTAGGAATGCTTAAGTACGGCTAGGGATGATTAAGGCTGCTTAAGTACGGTTAGGGATGCTTAGGTACGGCTAGGGATGGTTAAGGATGCTTAACTACGGCTAGGGATGAAGAAGAATGCTTAAGTACCTAGGGATGCTTAAGTACGGCTGGGGATGATTAAGGATGCTTAAGTACGGTTAGGGATGCTTAGGTACGACTAGGGATTATTAAGGATGCTTAAGTAGGGCTAGGGATGATTAAGGATGCTTAAGTACGGCTAAGGATAAACAAGGATGCTTAAGTACGCTTAGGAATGCTTAAGTACGGCTAGGGATGATTAAGTACGGTTAGGGATGTTTAGGGACGGCTAGGGATGATTAAGGCTGCTTAAGTACGGCTAGGGATGATTAAGGATGCTTAAGTACGGTTAGGAATGCTTAAGTACTGCTGGGGATGATTAAGGATGCTTAAGTACGGTTAGGGATGAATAAGGATGCTTAAGTGCGGCTAGGGATGATTAAGGATGCTTAAGTACGGTTAGGGATGCTTAAGTACGGCTAGGGATGATTAAGGATGCTTAAATACGGCTAGGGATGATTAAGGATGCTTAAGTACGGTTAGGGATGCTTAGGTACGGCTAGGGATGATTAAGGATCCTGAAGTACGGCTAGGGATGATTAAGGATGCTTAAGTACGGCTAAGGGTGAACAAGGATGCTTAAGTACGCTTAGGGATGCTTAGGTACGGCTAGGGATGATTAAGGATCCTGAAGTACGGCTAGGGATGATTAAGGATGCTTAAGTACGGTTAGGGATGAATAAGGATGCTTAAGTACGGCTAGGGATGATTAAGGATGCTTAAGTACGGTTAGGGATGTTTAGGTACGGCTAGGGATGATTAAGGCTGCTTAAGTACGGCTAGGGATGCTTAGGTACGGGTAGGGATGATTAAGGATCCTTAAGTACAGCTAGGGAGGAAGAAGGATGCTTAAGTACGCTTAGGGATGCTTAAGTACAGTTAGGGATGCTTATGTACGGCTAGGGATGATTAAGCATAGGTAAGTACGCCACCTGGGACCACTATATGAGTGACTACACCGGACAACTATATGAATGCCTACACCAAGTAGTTACAAAGCGCGTAACTACTTGGTGTAGGCACTCATATAATATTAATTACTAGTGGGAAGATGACCTTTGAGTGCAAGCGGTATTGCGTTACAGGCAGCCGTTGAGAATTTAAACGCGTTATATGACTTTGTATGGGAAATAAAATACCATCGATTATGAAGCCTAAAAAGCGCTCAATTTAACGTTCATTCAATAAAATGAATAAAAATGACTCACCTCTGGTGTATTCTTGTGCGTTTTGGTACTTATTTTACCGTTTCGGGAATTCCGTGTTTTCACTGTTCTAAGTCAAGTCAAGGCTGCACACTAAGATTTCGACCGTAGTCAGCTCAGAGGCGGTTTGTGCCTCGAAAATCCATCCCAGCCGCGATTTTTTCAGGCAAAGCTAAAGGCCCATCATTTGCGAACCTCAGTGAATGTTTCGTCGTCAAAAATCCCCACGCACTTCGCTGGAAATGGGCATTTTCTGCTTCCGATTCCACGATAGCTGACGAATTTAACAGATGGTGATCTTGTGAATGGTCACGGAGCTTGGGTCCGAGGTCAAATTTGAGGCACAGTCGTACAACACTTACCCCATCCCTACAGCGGCTTCTCGAACAGCTCCCATATGGTTACGAGTGACGCTGTGGGCTGTGTGTTAGTCTGGCCGGTGTTTTGATCCCGCGACCTCCCGCACAGTTGTCTGATGCTCAACCAACCAGCGTGGCATAAGACATGCCAGGCAAAAAAGGCATGCTAAGGCCCCAAGAGGACGACGTATGCAAAACATGACCTGCTCCCAACTGGGTGGCTTCATAGTTCAGTTGGTTGAGCATTGCACCGGCCTCGCAGAGATCATTATTGCTTAAATTGTCCAGATAAGTGCCAGGATGACTTCTCTTTCTCGTCTAAAGATTTTTCTGCTTGAAACTGTACAAAATGAGGGGTGATCCACAGGGGTAGTCCATGGACAGGGTCCATGAAGGGGTCCAAGGACCGGGTCCACAGTGGTGGTCCATGGATCTGGGTCCTTTTTTTGTATACGTCCGCCGTGAGCGGGTCTGTATGTGACGACGCGTGGGATCTGAAGAGAAATCAAAGCTTCCCATAAACCCATCAAATCACTCAGGACAATGCCAAAAATAGTAGGTGAATGAGCTTTATTTATCTGGCTGTCCATAAAACGACTTTTCCGCGAAAAGGAACATCGCGATTTGAAGTTTTTATGGAACACTTTCCTCGATCAGTTGAATCGGCCGTTACAACTGTCTCAAAATAACGTGACGTCACGCGATCTCGCATCCTTAGGGTCTTACGAACGGGGCAATAGACCTTATTCACGATGGCCTCCATGTTGGATTTACTATTATCATGCAAATTACCTTCACACTTGTGAGGGGGCAAACAACACAAGTTCGAGAGGTTATAACGAACATCTTAGCCACACAGATGATTTGTTTTACGTTAATTGAATGTTTATCACCTAAGTAGTAAAATAGAATGATACACAAGTTACTTCGATGTTTTTTTTAGTGAAAAATGAGCAGATAACGAAGTAGAAAGTCTAAATGTCAAAGGCAATCAAAAGATATAAAAATATTATAAAAGGTACTTAATTCTAAATTCTAAAATGTACTTTTAGCAATGTTATTTCAATATTTCGACAAGCCGATTTTCCGCAATTTGCCTTTTTTCCAATGTTTGCCCCCCCCCCCCCCCCCCCCCGCATAACACTTGGCTAATTTGCTTGACAATTTGAAAACCAGTATGGCGGCTATAGTGAATAAGGCCTATTGTATGCGAAAATCACATAGACTGTTGTCAGTGTCTGCGGCGATGGTGGCGATCGCGATCACTTAGATTGTCTGTGTTCTATCTGGGCGATTGGTCGCCGACAGGGGTGATAATCTCTAATCGTCACGCCACTGATCTAGATTGGATCTAAATTGGATCGATCGACCTACCTGCTGTTCATGCAAGTTACAATTTTTTGAGAGGAAGCGTTGCGTATCCGGCTGGATCCTTCTCTCAAGTGGCATCATCGCTGGCTGTCCAACAGCGTTCACACACACACACACACACACATATATATATATATATATATATATATATATATATATATATATATATATATATATATATATATATATATATATATATATATATATATATATATATATATATATATATATATATATACTTTTTGTATGACGAAGGCTGGAAATCCAACGATGTAATCACTAGCCAGTAGCAGTGAACTACTACTGACTGATCCTATTGAATGAAAAAAACATATATGTGCCGTGAGTGGGAATCGAACCCGCGTCCCCCTGGTTAATAGTCGGGTGTGCTAACCACTGCACCACCACGATTGATTAATTAATTAGTTGGTAGCCTGTAAATCCCCTTTGGATGATCCGATGTATGACCTGTTCCTGAATGTTAAATAACGCCGGGGAACCTAGTGGCTAACCAGTATCTTCACTGATTGCTCTGTTGTTAGCAGGGTTCTCGTGATGGTGCGGTGTGTGATGCGGGTTCAATTCCCACTCACAGCACATATATATTTTTCATTCAATAGGATCAGTCACTAGTAGGTCACTGCTACTGGCTAGTGACTACATCGTTGGATTTCCAGCCTTCTTCATACAAAAACTCTACATACATATATATATATATATATATATATATATATATATATATATATATATATATATATATATATATATATATATATATATATATATATATAATAGAAACGTTGAGTCAAAAGTAAAATGCGCTTTATCATTATGTTTGTAGCCGCTGTTTGTTTTATGTTTTTGATTAAGTTGAAATGGCCAAAGAGCAAGACAATTGGGTGTTTATCATCCCATTATCCATGGAAGAAATTTTGTTATTTGATTTTTAAAACCAAAACCTGACACAATTTCTTTTACCAATTCAGTTCGAAAAAAACCACTCATTCCAGATATGTCCAGAAATGCAAGAAATTAGATATACGATGATTTGCCCCCGGACCGCGGGAACACCAGTTATAATGACTTTTTGGAAAGTTGCATGGTATTCTGAAATCGCTCCAATTAAGAAACGAAAGAGCTTCGGCATGACCCTAGCTCATCCGCACACGCCTTGTCAATAATTCATACAGGTTTGAGGGAAAATGTAACAATCTACGACCATCATTCAATTTTTGTGCTTCATTTTGGTTTCAGCTGGATTATGGGGCCTTGTAAATAATGCAGGTCTTATGTGTACATCCCCAATTGAGTGGACACCACTGGCTGAATTTAAGCGATCAGCAGATGTGAATATATGGGGATTAATTGATGTCACCAAGACCTTTCTACCATTGATTAAGAAAGCCAAGGGACGAGTGGTGAATATGTCAAGTGCAGCAGGTTGGATATGATCCCTAAGCTCAACAAGCGCTGATGCAAAATAACTATGGGGCAACGATAAATGAACCCCCATAGTAGTTGTGCATTAGAGCACAGGGGCCGCGGAAGGGGGGCTATACCCCCCACGTTTTTCCTACGATGTTGTTTTCGGCTTGATCAAAAACTTAGTAATTTACACCCCCACTTTTAACCCCCCCCCCCCCCCCTTCTTCCCACTTTCAAGTGTACTCCGCGCGGCCCTTGTCTCAATCAAAGCTGAAACCACAACCACTCCATTTCTTTTCTTTGTGTTAGAGGTCAACTTTCTCCACACTCCCCATCCCTTTGGTTTGGAATCGTTGTCACGCAAAGCCTAAAATGTATTTTCAGGCGTTTGAGTTTGCCCTGTTCCCTTCTTAGCTGTAGTTTAAACCTTGGAGGGTTTGTGGCATTGCAACGGTTTGGAGAAGTCTCTGCTTACGAGCCAGAAGGCCCATCAGGCCGGCACTTATCTCCGGTTTCATTAGCATGAAGCGACTAGGAGCGGTATTTCTACTCCCCCCTGGATGGGATGCTAGTCCATCGCAGGGTTACCCCCAGCATTTCGCCGGTACTCATTTATACACCTGGGTTGGAGAGAGACACCGTGAGAGTAAAGCCTGAGTGTCTTGCCCAAGAACACAGCACAATGTCCCCAGCCAGGACCCGAACTCGGACCACTCGATCCGGAGTCGAGCACTCTAACCATGAGACCGCCGCGCCTCCCATATATATGTTATGTTATATGTTTAATGGGTTTTTTAATTATTATTTGTTTGTTTATTTCTTTATTATTTATTATTTTTTCCTTGAAATTGGGGGGGGGGGGGGGGGCTAAAGCCCTCCCAGCCCTCCCCCCCGTTTGTATCTCCACATTCCTCTGATTGTTATATTTGAATCTCATTGACTCTGTCACAATATCAGGGAGGATAGCAGTTCCACTTACTGGAGCTTACTCTTTGACTAAATATGGTGTGGAAGCATTCTCTGATGCTCTTCGACTGGAGATGCAGCCCTGGGGGATTAAAGTCACTATGCTGGAGCCGGGAATCTTCCCAACCAACATTGCTGCTCCAGACTTTCAGGAAAAAGAATTAAGGAAGGGCTGGAATCAACTTAGCGAGGAGCTAAAAAATGATTACGGAGAGGAGTGGTTGGAGAAAGGTACCAGAATACTTCTTCAATTTCAAAACTGACTCCTTTCCTTTTAATTCCAACATAATTGTTTTTATTAATATATATATATATATATACTAATGAAATACTAGGATTTTCTTTTTCTAAAAATCCACAGTATCTTCACCGCACGCAATTAAGATATCACTTTTGTCTTTCACATGTGAGGATATAGGTGTCGTCATGGTAACTAATACGATTAGCCAACAAAAAGCGTGCTTCCCCTTCTTTGTAAGATACTTTTGTGCTGTAATATAATTTTTCTCTACAACATTAACATTTTTGTGACTCATTTTGACATTATTATGATTTTCATAACTTTCATATCTAGTTTCATTTCACATAACATACGTGTTTTAAAGGATGATGACCACTTTTTCGCTATTTCGAAAAGTAATAAAATGAGTTCTTTTAACAGAACATTGGGGATACGAATTTTATCTCGTCGTGCTGACAGTATCTCGCACTCGTTCGCTGCGCCCACTCGTTCAGGTTGTTTACCATTTACAAAAAATTTCCGGAAATTTCGGTGAAAATTTCCATCGGGTGAAAAACATGTTCCATTTAACTCAGGTCCGTTCGCCGCCCAGTGATTGCGATTTTACGCGCCAAAATTTAAAAATGTGGCCGTGAATAGCCTGGAAGTGGTAAGACCTTTCAAAAGTTGTAAATGGAAGACACATTTCCATCGGAAAGTTTCCAATGGGAAAACAGGACTACCTTATCAGAAGTTCCGTTTATTCCGGAAATTTTCCAGTGGAACGAACCAAAAACGTGTGTTCCATTTACATCCAAACCGGAATTTCCGGAATTTCTTGGTAAATGGAAAACGCCCTTCAGTAAGCAACGCGAACAGCAAAAGTGACCACGTGACCATGATTTTCCCGCCATTTTCTACGTTTGCCGGTTGCCGCTTGCCGGCATCCAGGTATCTGGTGACGTAATTTGGAAGACTGGGAAGAAAAATTTTAACGCCGTATCCCACAACCGCGCGCGGCGTTAGGTGTTGTTTCTAAACTCCCTGCAGTATTTCCATCGCCAAAACTCAACAGATCCTTCCGTGTCTACCACATTTCCTGTTACTAAATGAACATTCAAGTAGAACAACAATAAAAGCAAGATGACACACGCTAACACTAACCTGGTGTGGCCAACACTGTACGCATGCGCACAATCATTTTACCCGGTCAATTAGCAGCCATGGACAGCTGTTTCGGCCTTTTGGGCCTCATCAGCATGGCGTAGCTAACATACCAGGCGGGTTATTGCTATTCAATTAGACCCGGTGAGATCTAACCTCGCCTCTGCTATATGCATGTTGAATTCGAAAATAAGGCCGCGCGCGGTTGTGGGATACGGCGTTAATTTTTTTCTCCCCAGTCCTTCGAGTTACGTCACCAGATCACCTGGATTGGAGAGATTAAGCATCGCGTTCGCGGCAAACGGCAAACGTCGGACTTAAGTTTGCGTTTTGCCAAAAATGGAAGAAACTCGTTTGATATGAGCTCATTTCTTGCGTGTTAGCAGCAGGTATCAAGTAACTTTTTAAAAGAGAAAGACCAGTTAGAATGACATATAATTTCCATGTTTTTATGACAAGCAGCAGCCCATCCTTTCGCGTTTGCCGTTTCACGTAAACGCGATGCTTGATCTCTCTATTATTTCGCGTTTGCCGTATACGTGAATTTTCTGGTTTTCTTCTATATAAAAAGTTGTTTGCGGAAAAAAAAGTACCCTAAAACCATTTTCCGGTATGTCAGAGGAGGAAAAATTAGGTTTCATGGTCATAGATCGTTCAAAACTGACTCCTTGCCACAATTTTTTTCATGAACTTACATTGACTCTGTTTACCGACAAAACAGCTGCTTCATCGAAACTCTCAAAATTTGACGGGTAAGGATCATTTTTATTTCATATAGAGTATTTTCTACAAACAATGTTTAAAAAGACTCCGAGTATTGTTTTTGCTTTTCAGTAACAAAATACTCGAGTTGCCGTCGGTCACGCGAAGCTAAAGTCACTCTCTCTAATATCAGCACTCCAGCATAAAATTCATAGTATCCTTGCGCTGCCACTGTAATATCCTTTATCATGTTTATATCTTCTTGACTCTTTCGTCCTGCTGTTGGCAGATTATAGGATTTTTACAATGTAGGTTTATTTACAAACCCATCACAAGCGCCTTTTCTTTCCCTGTCTTATTCACTTTTTCAAGCGTGCCCGAATTTCCTGTAAGAAAAGACACCTAATTTCAATTTAACAAAAATACCCGGTCGGCAATCGGGTCCAGATGTGGGAATTCCATGCTATTGTTGAAAAGAAATGGACTAAAAGGAAGGGGATTTCCATCCTTCAATACTAAGGCAGTTAATATTCAAATCATTTAACTTTTCTTTTTTTTTTTCAGCAATAAAGTTTGTGAGAAATCTCCCTTGCAATTCTGACATCAGCCCAGTCGTGAACGCAATAGTACATGGCCTGACTTCTCCCTCTCCATCTGACCGCTATAGGGTTGGCCTAGATGCTCGGTACGTGAGCATACCTTTGAGCTTTTTTCCAGCATTTATTGCTGACTTTCTTATCAACGTTGTGTTTCGACCCGGAAACCCACGTGGTGCCACACGTGACTTGAGAACAAGCACCACCTAACCCTTAACTGACTATTTCACTTCAAAAGGCAACTTAAGAAAAAGCTGAATTGCAGTGACAACTTTGTCCGCAATTAGGTAATAAAAATCCATTATAATCACCAGTTGATTCTGTTGTTCTTGCATGTGGGTTTACATGAAGTAAAAGTTCTCGAAGATCTCGAACCATTTCCATGGCGAGAACTTGGTTGGGACCAACGTGCGGAGGGTTTTCTCTACTGTTGGACACGCAAAGGAGCCCATGACTCGGAACGTACAACCTCACTGTATTTGTGGAACGGCGTTTTTACAGACCGAGTTATTTTTAGATTGATTTTCCCGCGAAACCATAGTCTCCCTCGACATCCAAAAAACGGCTGCGAGGGAGACTAGCGAAACCACCCCTCATTTTGTAAATTCAATACGTTTTATAAGCAGAAAAATCTTTAGACGAAAGAGAAAAGTGATCCTCTCACTTATCCGGATAATTAAAGCTGAATTGTCTCTAATTATAACAGCTGAAAAATTCAAGCGGTTTCAACGGGATTCGAACCCATGCACCCGTTGCATCGGCATCGATGCCGGTGCAACGCTCTACCAACTGACCTTTGAAGCCACTCAGTCGGGAGCAGGTCAATTTGTTAGGCTCAATTGTTCCGGTGAAGGGCTCGATGAATGAAACGAACTTATATTTGAAACGCGGGTTATGGAGTCACCCAATAGATGGTATAAGTGTCTATAACAAGCTATTCCTTAAATCAATAGCCCATAACTAGGAGCGAACAACAGCCCTATATTCCTGTCACTGCGTTTTCACAGACCGCGATTTATTTTGTGGATTGAATTTCCCGCTAATGAGACGCAGGAGCCCGATGACGTATCTCAACAATTAAACCGGAATTGTCTTTTTGCAGAAAAGGCAGCCTAAAAATAGATCGTACATGGGCTCCTGGCCCCGGTTGTTGAAAAGGTGGGTGGATAACGCTATCCACCGGATAAATCACTATCCAGCGGATAAACAGTAGCAAAACCAATTGAGTTATCCAGTGGATAGTGATTTATCCAGTGGATACCGCCGGCTATCCACGCTTCGAATAACTGGGGCCTGGTCTTTAAAAATATCATGACGTAGGCTTAGTATGTAGGGCAGTCAACTCTCCCGGATTAATCCAGGAGACTCCAGAAATGACGTCACAAGTGTGATGACGTCTTCTGGCATCCCATCTCTATCAATTCTCAATATTTGAAGAGTTTGGGGGTTGAAAGCCCTGAGTATGGGAGTTGTTTGCTACTAGTCAAGTGCTTCTGCTTAAATTTTCCAGCTAAGTGCGAGGATCACTTCTCTCTTTCGTCTGAAGATTTTTCTGCTTATAAAACGTATTGAATTTACAAAATGAGGGGTGGTCCACAGGGGTAGTACATGGACCGGGTCCATGGACCGGGTCCATGGACCAGGTCCACAGGGGTGGTCCATGGACCTGGGGTCCATGTTTTGTATACGTCCTTGTCATTAAGTGTACAGATTGATATATATTGGATGTACAGATCGACATCAGGTGTGCAATACGACATCGGGTGTACAGATCGACATCCAGATTAGGTGTGCAGAACGTCATTGGGTGTGCAGATTGACAAATTAGGTGTGTAACAATTCAACTATTACCAAAAGAATAGACGAGAGTTACCGCATTTGGATGATCAAATGCTCAAATGTAATAATGGACGATGCACACCCAATATAATTTTTGATAGGAAAACAGCTTGATAACACAGTCCCCAATTTTCCCATCAAGCACAAACTGCAGCCATCTTTGTTTTTAAACAGCGAACGCAAATAGGCCACTTTGGAAAATACCATAATACTCTTTGTTTGTCCCTCCAAAGTTTTCATAAGCTTTGTTTTTGTTTTCTCTTGGGACTTACAATGGAAACAGTACATATATCAAATTTGGGAGACAAACAAAGAGTATTATGGTATTTTTGGAAGTGGCCTATATTGGGGAGAGCGACATAACTACCGAGCGGGTGGGGAGGGTTACCGCCTAAACCTTCACTCCCCCCGCCCACTCGGTAGTTATGTCGCTCTCCCCAGTTTGCGCTCGCTGTTTGAAAACAAAAACAAAGATGGCGGCAATTTGTGCTCGATCCCGACGATCAAACGGATGGGTACTTTGTAAGTAAAATTATTGTAGTATAAGCTTAAATTCAATTAATGACCCCTGACAGGAAGAAAAAAATGAGCAAAGTTAAGATTGCTAAAGTGTTACCGTTTTCTCAGCACAAAAAATCCCTAATATAGCGATATTTCTTGTTGCAAACATTGACGTCACATTTCTTTTGATATTCAAATTTTCCAACCACGGAACAAAAGAAGTCATTGCCTCAACAGCCAATTAGGTTCTGGTTGGCATATTAATAAAAATGGGTGACCTCAGGAGGAACATTGTTATAATTGGGAAGACGTTTACCGACCAACATCTTTTGATGTGCCAGACATGAGCCATAGAAATAAGAGAACTCTTTGTTTTGCCAGCCAAGTAGGCTCTAGGCCAGTTTGATGAAAGTATGATTAGCATCAACCATTGGTCAAGCCCTATTAAAACCTGCATATTGCCAGGGAAGGAGCTTATAGAGACAGGGCTTGACATTGCAACCAATACCGTCGCTTTTGCGACTAAATTTTTTCCCTTTGCGACTAAAATATCTGGAGAAGTGGCCAATTTGCGACAAGTTTTAGCTTGTTTTCACCTTCGCTCTTTCGAAACAAAAGGGTTAGCAGTTGCCCCTTTGCTGCTACTTTTGCTATAATAAATAGATGACAAAATTATTTTGTTGTTGCGGTAAATATTCTTTTAATCTGACGATAGCGTAATTGTAGCATACTTAAGCTGCAATGTTACATGCACAACTCCATTCCTGTGATCATTTGCCATTTTCAATGGTTTCTTTACACACAAGTATCGTGGGCTCATAATTATTTTGTTTGCTAAACTGCTGGTGAAATGGTATATGCAATGCAATGCGAGGAACGTGACGATTTTGTGACTAAAATTTGCGAAATTGCGTCTTAATTGTGTATCTTATCCCAACATTGCAACTTGGTTTTTTCATTAATTTTGAGCCCTGCAAGAAATCTACAAAGGTATTGTTTTCATCCACCAACATGGTAGTAATGACATAATATGACCTACATTTTACTCACTGACACACTAGCAGAAACAATATAATATAATAACTGTATCTTCCCTGAAAAGCTCACATTGAATAAACTGATACAGTACAGTACTCCAGACAGCGGAATACTGTGGCATGAATTGTTAACATGGCAAAACGATAGCCCTGCTAGAGGTGTGTGCCTTTAAAAAGTAACCTGCAGGGTCCAGGAAAGTGGGTTGCCTTGTCTAGCCTTTAACACTTTCATGCATTTTCTAAAAAAATCAAACAAGTTGTCTCTCCCAGGTTAACTTGGTTAAGCAGGGTAATATAACTTGCTTAGCCAGGCACCTTTTTCTCCAAAAACTCTGCAACTCTGCAGCACAAAGGAACTGAGACACTTGGTTGCATTCACTGTGAACAGCAATGGTCATCATGTAGTAGTAGTAGTAGTAGTAGTAGTAGTAGTAGTAGTAGTAGAGAACTTTATTTATGTTTCAAGAATCGCTAGCGCATGGCACTAATTGGTGTACCTACTTAATGTATCTCTTTACACCTGATGCCGGTACCCATTTATACACCTGGGTAGAGTGAGGCACTGTGAGAGTAAAGTGTCTTGCCCAAGAACACAACACAGTGTCCCCGGCCAGGACCCGAACCTGGACTACTCGATCTGGAGTCGAGCGCACTAACAATGAGGCCACCACATGGGGTAACCCTGCGATGGACTAGCATCCCATCCAGGGGGGAGTAGAAATACTCCTAGTCGCTTCATGCTAGAGTATCCGGAGATAAGCGCCGGCCTGATGGGCCTTCTAGGCTCGTAGCAGCCTTTACCTTTACACCTGACAGACTACCCAAATGAACGGGTTTTGCTAAAAGCAGGCCTGCCACGGCCCGGTGGCCTGGCGGCCCGAAGGCCTAGCGGCCCACAGCCCATGACCCGTGACGGCCCGGCGGGCCCGGTGGCCCACACAGTTTTGTTGTCCAGCGGTAAATCCACGCGCATGCACAGATTTGCATCGGGTTTGGGTGCGCAAATGAAAGACGGTGAGTTTGAATTCGTTTACCATTTTAATAATCATTTCAATCCTTTTCGATCCTTTCTTTCGTTGTATGTTGCTAAGTGAAAAACGTTGTCATTCTCTGTTGTTTTCGTCTGTTTACAACAACAACAAACAGAAACAAGGATTCAAATTATTAAAATGGTAAACAAATTCAAACTTACCGTCGTCCATTTTGCATGCCCAAACCCGATGCAGATCTGTGCATGCGCGTGGATTTACCGCTGGACAAAAAAACTGTGGAAAATTAGGACTGGGCTACTGGGCTGCCTGGCCGCTGGTCCGCAGGCCTGCTTTTAGCAAAACCCCAAATGGACTAACCCAAAAATACTATTTCAACAGAGTACTATTGGTCGTAAGCAGCGTCGTAATAATGCTTAGTGTTAGGGTAAGGGGAATGATTTGATTGTTGACTCGCCATCTTGGCTCGCATGACTCGCAGCCATGGCTTGCATGCCTCGTGTGCCTTGCTAGCTCGCACATTGTCCAAACTCATTATTGAAAGCTAACCTTTTAAAAATGGGTGCTTAGACTTAAATATCGTTGGCCAACACTGTTTAAAATGGATGTTTAGGCTTAGCACTGACGGTGCTTATGACCAATAGTACTCCCTTGAAATAGTATTTTTGGGGTAGTCTGCCAGGGTAGTCCATGGACTAGGGGTCAGTGTTTTCTACTCTCTCCCTAATGACCTAGGGTTATGTCACACAAAATGATGTAATTTCATGACACTCAAAAAGTAGAATGAAACATTGCAATAACCACGGAATGAACTGTTGAACAACATAAAAGAAATACAACAAAAGGAAAGAGAAGCATGGATGAACACAAATGGGCAAGATTGAAACAGATTGCATTTGAGTAAAATTATCTTGAAAGTAGTTGGACCTAGTTGGCTGAACGGTTTTCAAATTTATGGTAGATCACTTGGATAAAGGCTGTTTTTGCTCAGAATCATCTTAATAATGATTATTGTAATGTAACGATAATTTTATTAAGGAAGGAATTCCATATTAATATTATTATTTTTGAGATGTAAACTCATAAAGATTTCCCCTAAACACGCTAAAATAACGTTACATAGCCCCTTTAACAGACAGGCCAGTATTACATGTGACTGGAGAAGTTTTTACTTGGGTCCCCTGTTTATTTTGTTTCAGCTGGAGCCTGGGCATTTTCTGAGTTTTGTATCCATGAAACCATTAAAGCATTAATTTGTAAAGAAAGAATCAGTGAAAAATTTATTCTACACTGACAAGATATCATTGTTGGTTCATGTCAACTGGAACGAAATAAAATTATTTTACAAAAGCATCTGCAGCTGATTGAAGTTTTTTGAATAGTATATTTTTGGCCAACAGATTCAAACCAAGTTGCAGCTGTGCAAAGTCTTTTCACATGGAAAACAATCCATCTTCAAACAATGGAAAATATGTTAATGTGTTTTTTGTGGAGGATGCGGTCAAAATAATCAGTTTATGAGGTCGGAAATGGCGACTTCACCACGAAAATTCAGACATTTGTATGCGATCGTTTTATTTAAATTCCTGTTTTAATGTAACGCTCGACTTGGAAAGCAGTGCAGCGTGACCAAGCAATTTCATTGGTCCAAAGAACGCCTTTTTGGTGATTTCGCGGAATCTGATTGGCTAATACTCAAAATGCAGTTTGTTTGAATGTTCTTTAACTGGCGAGCTTATTCGAACCGATCATTGCTTCCACGCGACGTTAGTGCATGTTGTGGAAAATATCTTTGCGACATCTCATTTCAACTTTCGCCGATCTTTGAAATTGTCTATCGACGTGAAAAGCTGAAAACATTCTGAATTCAAGTTCCTTGTTTCACACGGAGACAACGAAATCGCAAGTGACAAAGTACAACTGGAGCTTGGTGTTCAACGTCTCTAGCATCTGTAACTGGGCCGGGGTGAAGATGTATTCCGGTAAACCCATCTCCAAAGAGAAATATTCTGTAAGGCATAAAACAGAAAGGCCTGCAGCTGATTATGCAAAGATTCCAAGAGAGTTGGATCAATATATTGTGGATCCTACAACTAAAAAGCGCTATCTTCGAGGCCGTTTCCTGGGCAAGGTACAAACGCTCATACATAACGGCCATTTAAATTTAAATCCAGCGAGCACCTCGAGCGTGTATGTTAGATTGCTTCGCTCTTGAAAACTTTTGTTATATTTTCGTATTTTTAGGGAGGGTTTGCAAAATGCTACGAGCTCACAGATATGGAGACCAAGGAGATTTTCGCTGGAAAGATCATCTCGAAAACTATGTTGACGAAGCCACACCAAAAAGAAAAGGTGAAGATTCGAGTGTTTTTCTATTGAAGTGAAAACGCCGAGGGAAAGTTGTCAACGTATAATTATTTTTATCTATATCCTGGGTTTTTGCAGATGTCGATGGAGATAGCTATTCATCGCTCTGTAGGACAGAGGAAAGATCTCCTTATAGAGACGCACAAACATATCGTGGGCTTTCATGGATTCTTCGAAGACGCGGATTACATCTACATTCTCCTTGAGTTGTGTAGACGGCGGGTAAGTTGAAATTCATAAGGCGCTTTGATGTTGTTAAAATACATTGTTAGAAGTACAGTACGTGAGTACATGACTGCTTGCGCTTCATATTTGAAAGCGGTAAAATCCGGTGTATGAAAGGCTTTATTGTCGGAATCAAAGATTACACATTTTCAATAAGTGCATGGTGATTGATGTGATGCAGGAAAGATAGCACTGATGATAAAAACGTTAATTCTCCACAAGTAATCCGCAGATGAAAGTGAAAACTATCCCTGAAGCTGGAATTTTACCGCCGATTTAAAACATCGTGGTTGAAAATGAAATTAAGGTTCAAATCTTTCCTTTTGCTGTAGAATATTATTACTAAAATGTATGTAGTTTTAAATCCGGTTTGGAGACAAAAGAAATTTGAGTTTTAACCATTTTAATATCATTTTGAACTACAACATAACAAATGATTTGATTTTCTTTTTGGTTTGGCTGCAAAATATTGAAATGTGCTATTCAGCCTGCCCTATTTTTTAACTTATTTCCTGAAATATTCTTGACAACCAGTGTTTTTGTGAAAAATTTCGAATTTGTTTGAACTGAAACTTTTCGTTCAATGCAAAGTGGACACCTGTTGCTTCCTCATATAAAGCTTAAGAAAAATGGTTTTGTAAACAATGCACAAGAAAAAAAAGTAGTTTGAGCTTTCTTTTTTGTACCTGTTAGCAACATGTCAGATGGTGATTACTAGAAAAAAAGAAATGTATAGTCTGCAAGTTAAAGAAAATAAAGCATTTGCATTAGTTTTATCTTTGATTTCAGTGTATGTTCTGTCAATGTTAATAAATGCAAAGGGTTTCTATTGATTTTTCAAAAAGAAAAGTTGTATTATCACCTTGTGTAAACAAAAAGAGACCAACTAAAACAATGTTTTTGTACATTTGTTTGATGTCAAAAATGTGATTCTCACCCAGAAATATGGCTACAAAAATGTTCTACAACACATTAGGTGTTAATTCTGATGTAGTAAGTTTTTGCTTTGATCAATATTTAACATAATTTAATCTATTTACAGTACATCAAGAAATATGGGTTGGTAATCCACATTGTGTTAATTAAAATTTGATTATTAAAGACTAGATCTCGTTGGATAATGCAATTCTAGAGTTTTGATTGGCTTGGCCGTCATAATATATGAGCTCTTTATACCATGGTCTACAAATACGAGTAACTGTATGCAACAGGTTTAATTTTTTTTTTGTTTTTACAAAATAAAAGACAGGAGATTTATCCATAATTTGTGGGTATTTTAATAAAGTTGTCGTCTACCTGTTACTCTGATTGGCCAAAAAGCAATCGAGATCTTGAGCCTCACTCCGATTGGTCATCAAATCATACCTCCGGTATCTGATCAAACTCTTGAATACATTGCAATTGGCTGAACACAGCTTGAAGTTAATGGCAAAATCCAGTCGCAATTTTGCTACAAGATACGAAAATTTAGTCTCAAATGTGACTTTAGTGGTCCCAATTTCAAGCCCTGGTGAACATTTTCGGTTTTTATTTTGTAACTCACATAGTCAATAAAACATATTTTGGCTTATCCATTTTTGTAAATAGACAAATTCAGCTAACTCATTGTTGCACATCCCAATTCAATTTTTGTTGGGTTTGAGGAGAATGCATTAGTCCCATGGGATATCCCTTGGGTATCGATCGTGATGCCATACGATTTCAGTGTTTGGACGCCGTCTTGTTCTGGCACAAATAACCTTGCTCTCATGTGATAGTGTTAAGGCTAATTCCCAAGGGAAGTCAAGTTTAATGCCTGCATGGGTGACTATTCAGCTGTACACGCTGGCGAGTCAAGAAATTAGTTGTTTTTCTATCCAGCAAGAAAGGCTACTGATATCCCACAAAACTGATAAATGTTTTTAATAAAATTATTTTATTAGCAACAAGATAACAGTCAACACACTTAGTAGTGTGATGCCTTCATTACTGAATGAACAGTAGAAAAGGGTACAAATGAATCAAATGCACCTCACCAATCCTTGATTACTGCTAGTATAAACTAATGATAAACGATAGCTTGAATGCACAGCTTTTCAGAATGAGGGGAAGGTAAAATGAAATCTAAATGTGATTGTCCATTCAAAATGTTGCAGAATGCCAGAAATGCACATGTATTCACTGTAGATGACTAGCAACTCTTTTTTTCTGCAATGTTTCAGTCCTTGATGGAGCTTCATAAACGTAGAAAAGCCTTGACTGAACCCGAAGTCCGCTATTTCATGAAGCAGATTGTAGAAGGCTGCAAATATCTCCATGACAACAAAATCATCCACCGTGATCTCAAGCTTGGAAATTTGTTCCTAAATGATGAAATGGAAGTCAAAATTGGTGATTTTGGTCTGGCAACAAGAGTAGAAAATGAGGGAGAAAGAAAAAAGTAAGAAAGGCTGATTATCTTTCAAGTGATTTTCCTTTAAGTCATTATTAATTTTGGTTTCCTAATCTAGTTAGTCAATTTTGTCAAATTTAATTGGTTTGGGCAAGATTGAAAACTGTTTTTAACACAACCTGACAAAGCAACTATTTCATGATTACAAAATTAATGTAAATTTAACTAAAATTGTAAAAGGGCAGTGTTGCACTATTTTATCCTCCTACTAGTGAAAAAAGCCCTTTGTCAGTGAAGACCTGTGAAAGTGTTGCTATAGTTTTATGAGTAAGAAATGTACTAGTTAAGTTCATTGCTCTTTTTTTTTCATATTTGTTTCAGAACTCTTTGTGGAACTCCAAATTACATTGCTCCTGAAGTGCTAAACAAGAAAGGTCATAGCTTTGAAGTGGATGTCTGGTCATTAGGCTGTATCTTGTAAGTTTGCACTTAGTTTAGCGATTTGAAAACTTTGGGAATTGCTTATTTTATAAGAACCTGCATGTTAGTCCCCAGTGTTGAGGGGCAATTGAAATCTGTTTCTGGAAAGCGATTGCTAACTTTTCTGACAAAAACCATGGATAAATGTACATGTGAAGATAATGATCATGTGCTCTCATGTAACAGATTCACCCTGCTTGTTGGTAAACCACCATTTGAAACTCAGAGTTTGCAAGACACCTACAAGCGCATCAAAAGAAATGAATATTACATTCCTTCTAAAGTCTCTCACTGTGCACAGCTGTTGATCATCAAGCTTTTGAGGCCCGAACCTTCAACAAGACCTAACCTAGGGCAAGTTCTTGAAGATGAATTTTTCAAAGGATTTACACCCAACCATCTGCCAATCAGTAGTTTGACAATGGCACCCAGGTTTGCTTCAACATCATCAGCCCACCTTCTTGGTACTTCGAGGAAGCCACTGAATGAATTAAATACACAAGAACAGCAAACAACTAGTGCTAGAAGAGATAAGACCGAATTTTTGGAAAAGGTTAGCAAGAGAAGGTCACTTGGTGTTAGAGTTTGTGGAGGTGAGAGTAAGCTGATTCAACCAAGTGAAGCTGTTGCCGAAGAGCTAAAAGATGAGGATCAGGAAGGTTTGTATTCGTTCATCGAATTGACATATAGGAACTTCGAAATGCATTCATGTGGTCAGCAATACCAATGATGAATTCATTTTCAAACACACTTAGATTTAAATACTCTCATTGTCAACTTAATATTAATGTACGGTCAAATGTCATTCAATCCACCTATATCACTGTGGGTTTCATCAGTCATCATAATGATTGCAACACAGCCACCACCACCTTTAGTCAATTATCTACTGTCATTATTGTCATCTTTGTCAAACCTCTCACAATAAATAAATAAATAGATATTATCATCCTCATTACAACCTACTGACAGTCTTTGTCAAAAGTTTTGGGGGTATCTTCAATTGCAAAATTAAACACTCCCCATGTTCAATGTTGACTTTCAGGGTTACAGTAATTTAACTGCTGCACTGTAAAAGAACTTAACATAATTACTAAAGGGACATTTTGGTGGAGAGAATGGGGCAAGGAGGAGGTGGTGGTGTCTGACCAGGACTGGCAAAGAATGTCCTATCACTTTGACAGGACAGAGATTTTAGGTTGAAAATCCACATTAGATTAAATTCATTGTACATGTACATGTAAGACTTAAGATTTGTTTATTATGCTTTGTAGAAGTTCCTCAAGATTGCTACCTTTCCCAGCTCCATAGCCAGCTCACGTCTTGTCTTGAATCAAAACCAGTCAGACTTAATGTCAATGAAGGTAATGGCTTGCATCATTCTACCTGTTTGCTTTACATCAACAGTGGTCAAAATTAAAAAAAAAACCATCCAGGTTTTCCCTGCTGTTTCAATAGCCAGGCAACCAAATGCCAATTATTCAAAGGCCCTTTTACTTTTAATCCAATGGATAAGTCAAAATCCAGAGTATAAAATATACTTCACGTTAAACATTGGCTACCATTTTCTTACACACCTTTTAACTAGATGTGCTTAGAGTGTGCATATTCGACGGCAAATACTGAAATCTTTGCAGAGATTAAAACTGACAGTTAGTGACTTACAGTACATGTTTCCGGGTGAAGCTATATCGAAGGCGTTGATCGAGGATCGAGCACGTGCGTTTATGGGACAGCGGTTGAAGAGTACATACACTGTAGCACATCCTGTAATCTGCTAGGCTAAGCCTTGGTGCCAGAGGCTTTTTTTTTTTTTTCAAGGTCGGAGAGAACACACAGCAATTCCAAATAAATGGTTGAGGATGGAAAAAAAAAAAGCCTCTGGTTTACACTACCCCAGAACCTCATTTCCATGTCATCAAATTGGGACGAAATTTGTCCTAGTTCGCTGATTGGACATTACGTTCTAAGGAGGTTCTGATTGGACAATGGTCTGTGTGCTGCTTTGAGCCTTCACGCACAATATATATAACCATACGGCTTTGGCAACATAAAAAGATCCATTTTGCTTATCGATTCGCGCATGAGGGCGCTTGTAGATACTCAAGCTCATTTGAGAGCAGTCGGGGGAATTAACTAAAATAGTTGAACTTGTTAACATTTGTTGCAACTGTGTCTGGAAACTGAGGACTTATTGGACAAAACACGGTAAGGACAGACAAGTTTCTCGCATTTTGAAGTCTTGCATTGTGCAATATAGGCAGTGATCTCTAGCTCTTTGGTATTACTGTTACTTTTAACAGTATCCTGTTTTAAACACGTTCAACAATAAAAGTTTTGCTCTGAGGGAAAAGAAATTTCATCAAATAAATCAAGCTAAAATCAATACATCGTTAAAAATTCCTTGAAAAGTATATAGCTGTTGAAATGAATAGCCATCACTGTAATCGCAATTTTCAGGAATGTTTAAGTAAATGTGTGCAGCTTCATTGCGTCCTGTGGGAAGCAGTCTCAGCACAGTGGCCAAAACTGGTTTGACAAGAAATCTGAACTCTCTTTGTATGGAAATGAGGTTCTGGGGTCGTGTGACCAGAGGCTTTTATGTCCTCGACCGTTGATTTGGAATTATTGCTGAGTGTTCTCTCTGACCTTGAAAAAAAATTCCTCTGGCACCCAGGGTAGTAACCCTAACCCAAACATTCATTATTAACCCTTTGACGTCCAAACCGGCCGAAACCGGCCGAAACCGGCCAGACTTAGTATTTTACTCTGTCTAACGCCAGAGTATTTTACTCTGTCTAACGCCAGACGATTTTACTCGTCAATGGGGAACCCCTGGGAGTAAATTGGTTAAAGCTAACCGTAGGCCTAATTAGACCTAAACAAGAGTTTTTGAGCCTAAGGTTAGCTTTAATGAATGTATTCTGTATTGGTAAAACATGTAGCTTACAGGACGTGCCACACTCTTTGATTGCTGTCCCATAAATGCATGTGCTCGATCCTCAATCAATGCCTTCAATATCTGGTCCTTGGACAATCAGGGCCAAGGTTTTTATTTTACCAAAAACTGGTCGCCTGGTAAACTTTCTGGTCCTCTTGGATGATCAGACAGCCGCTTATTTCAAGCACTGCATTAAACTTTTAGCCTGCGTCACAGACAGACTAAACCACCGGTATAGTCAGTCGGCATAACAGCTCCAAAAAGCTTGTTCAGAGTTTACAGGGATTTCTGTATCCCTTCCTGATGCTTTGTGATTTGACGTTCACCTGCTTGACAAGTCACGCATCAATTATTTGCGTGACAGAACAAGTGCTTTGAAATTCAACAGCCAAAACTGAGAAGGCGATGTTTAATTATTTTGTTTATTGCAATTTATGTCGTCGCATGTTAGAAAAGAACCATGAAACTGTATTGCTTGCAAAGAGATGGGAATAGTTAGACACACATGCCAAAGTTGTTGAATTTGTCTTTGCCATGGATCGCAAACAAATAGAAATCAAAGATCTGCCATAGCACGTGCAGATCCAATTAAACCATTAACACTTTGATTTGATTTGACATTCCCCATTGCTCAGCAACCGATCAAAAGTGACATGAAACCACAACCTAATTACAGTTACTGGTTGTGGTTTAGTTTTCTTGCGCTAGATTGATTTTAATTGAAATACAATAATATAACATTTCGTAAAATATTGCCCTGTTTTCATAATCACTTTTGTTTTTATCAGATGATTCTGAGGACCCTGCATCTGTTCCTGTTTATTGGGTTGGTAAATGGGTGGATTATTCCGACAAATATGGCCTTGGTTATCAATTAAGTGACAACAGTGTTGGTGTTCTTTTCAACGATCAGACAAGACTCATTCTTTACCAGGACGGAGAGTAAGTCATTCAGTTACTATTACAAAGCAACCTTAACCCATTGACCCTTAAGAGTGAGACTTACTGTGATTTTCATAATCCAGTGGAATCTCACCTCCAAGCACTAAGTGTCAAACTGCGTGGCTTCCATCAATCAAATTTCCAAGCATAGCCAGGAAGATCAACTCTGCCTCTGGAAAGTGAATGGGACTTTTGTTTAGTTCACAACTTGAACAACATTATGATATCTTTTGAGAGGTTTTTCAGTAAAATGATTCGTACAGATTCCATGGCTTTCCATTTGCGTCGAGTTCAAATGTACCATGGGAACCAAAGGTGCTGATTGGTAGACCTGTTATTTCACACATCAATTGATTTCATTTGATTGATGGAAGCCAAAACGCAGTTTGGCCATTGGCAATTGAAAATGAGATTCTGCTGAATTATGAGAATCGCAGTAACCAACTGACACCTCAAATGCCTAATAGGACACCCCAGGTGATGAGTAAAATCATCTCACTCTCAGGAGTCAATGGGTTTTAAAATCAATTTAAATTACTCTGTCAAGAGTTTTTATTTGAAGAAAGGAAAATTAAACTGCAACCCTTGTGTGTATCTGATATCATGTTGTTTTCCAATACTTGATATAATGATCTTCTGGCTTGTGATTGACCATGTATTAGATCAGAAAAGAATTTCTTGGGGTTGTTTGCAGTTTTTAAATTATTAACTTTGTTCTATCTCTGTAGAAATTTACAGTACATTGAGGTAGAAGGCACAGAACACTTTCACACATTGAAAGGTTACCCTGGACACCTTGAAAAGAAAGTAACACTGCTCAAGTACTTCCTCAGTTACATGAATGATCACTTATTGAAGGTAACTATTATGTCATCACAGTCACTTGACTATAATGATTATAATAATATTTACCGATACATTTGAGTAATATTAAAGTGCACCTCAAATTGGCAAGAGGGATCTTCCAGGTGATCAGGAGCTTAACCATGCAACCTTTTGGAGATGCGGACAGCAACCAGAAGTGAACACTTCACATGCCAGGACATTAGTGTCTCCCAGATTTTTAAACTAATCATCTCTAATAGAGAAAAGATACACTCCCAAAATAAAGTCAGGCGGTAGCAATATAAATGTGGTTGTGTGGTGACAAGTTAAAGAAGAAAACAGCTCACTTCTGGTCGGAATAAGCATCTCAAAAAAAATTATTGCTTGCCACAGCTTCCTAAAGTTCAACGAAACAAACAAAACTGCAAGGTGGATAAATGATTTTTAAATAATTTTACCAACTGAAGGAATCAATAATACTCATTATTGATAGTCACAAAGGCTGCTTGGAGTCTACATTATTTAACACCAGTGTTAAATTCTGGTTGTCTTCCCAGGCAGGTGCAGGTACTAAGACTGTAAGAGAGGATGAATCTGGAAGGCTTCCTTTCCTAAAACAGTGGTTCCGCACACCAGATGGCATTGTTCTGCACCTGACAAATGGAACGTTGCAGGTAACAACTGCTTTGTTTTCTGATGTACATGTAACAGGAAAAAAAACTGAGAGGTTAGCACCTGAACTTTCTGTTCCTCGTTCAAGGTTGTCTGGTAATATTGGAAAAACCTTTGAGATTTGTTCTTTAAGTGATCTATCCTGAAAAGGATGGTTGAGTATCCAATCTCCTGTGTGTCGTCCTGAAGATGATCTCTGAATTCAAGCACATAAGTTCTCTAAAACTGTTTTTCTTGGGAGACCACCTGTGTCATCAACTCTTTGATGCACAGCAACAGTATTGAAACTACGAGTAGATTTAATGAGGATTGAGATGCTCTGGAACCTCAACTTACAGTAGGTTATCGGTAAAGAATTGTTTGTTAAAGGTCCATTCACCCGACAGACATTGTGTGCCATGGAAAATTTTTCATAATTATATGGTCGCTACGATAAGCAATGCAAATTTCCATAGCAAAAACACACTGTCGAAAGACTTTCGATTGAAGATAGGCCTTTTAAGTTCCCAATTGAAATGCTTTTTCTAATAATTAGGTTATGATGCTAGTTACACATAATTATTTTATAAGTTTTTAAAAAGGTGTTAAGAAAGGTACAGTATTTAGTACAATCTAAAACTGGGTAGCAGTATGATAATTTTCCAGTAATAGAAAAAAAGGATGACATTATTAACATTTTAATTTGTTTCTTTCTTCAGATAAATTTTTTCAAATGCCATACTAAGATTATTGTTTGCCCTCTCATGGGTGCTGTTACCTACATTGACGAGGCCAAGAGATTTCGAACATTCCCTCTCAAGAACATTGAAAAATATGGCTGCTCAAAGAGTCTAGCAAAGCGACTTGGTTATGCTCTAAAGATGGTCGTGTGCATGCAAAATGGAACTCAAAAGAAAGTGTTTGCTCGTGCACAGTGTTGTGAAAATGACAAGAAGACCAGCAAGAAAGAATAACTTAATAGGGGATTTAAATAATTATTTCAAAGTAAAAATAATGTTCCATCCTCCTCAAAACTCTTGAATTTCTTTAGTCCTGGGTCTGTACATGCAAACAATACAACGCAAGAATCAACTTTAACTAATTGAGTACATTCTAAACCCTTAAATCTAAAGTTACCAATGACTTAACAATCTGTCTCCTTATTTTTACCTTCATATGAAGCTTAATTCTCAGGGTTTGTGATGTTGTTGGTTAGTTGTCCTAAGTCCTTGAACAGATTTAATTTAAAGACATTTCTTTCTCATGAATCTTGTCAAAATTCTCGAATATAATAATTATCTCAATGTGACTCCTTTCAATAGGATGTGACTGTTGGTTAAAGCCTGGTTTTTAGAAGCAATGCAAGCACAAGCGCTAGCATAAGTAGCTTATGCTAGTGAAAACGAATGACGGCAAAAGCATCAAAATAAACCACGGCATCCGCCATTTTGGTCAAATTCTCAGATGTGGGGAATTTGGAACGACTGCTTTAATTTATCAGATGTAACACATTTCCTTATGCTTCTGCTGTGTTTCATTTTCACACAATGCAAGCATACGATGCTTATCCTTGCATCAACTTCTTTTTCATGGTGAAATAAACACTCTTAAGCTTGTGCTTGTGTCATTAGTGAAAACCAAGCTCAAGAGTCAACTAATCTTGGTTTCATTGACTTTAACCACATTCCTTGTGGCAGATAGCATTTATTTCTCTTAAAAACGGAAAATTAGCAAAGAGGAGAAGAATCCACAAATGATGACGTGTGATTCTGGCCTAAATTACATGTAAATGAACTGGTGGATTTCTTTGAGGTGAAGTTACTGTAGCTCTCAAAAATCAACCTACAATGCATTCAGTATTGTAATTACGTTTAGGTCTGAGGATGATCTTTTAAGCTTTTCTTTTCCTTGGCAACATTGAAATATTTATTGTAGAGTTCAAGCAGATTTAAAATCATTGAATTATAATTATTCATTAGCTATGCAAAATTTAGGTACGAATAACTCAATTCCACATTCAGATTTGTACATTGTAAATAATAGACCAAGTGTACTTTAATTTGTCATTTTTAAATCCTTGGAAGTTGTGTGCTTTGAGCCTTGGGCATTCTGGGACCAGTTTTAAAGATTATTCTGCATTAATAACAGAGTGGACACTGAACAGGAAAAAAAAAAAGTTCTGTAATCAGTGCTTTTGTTGCAGAAGAATCAACCATTGTGAGATAATTATGCTTTCCTTTCAAGTCTCTTTTGTCTTGTAAAAATGAACATGCTTGCTTGTAAATTACCTGTTTGAGATTATCCTTTCCTTTCAAGTCTCTTTTGTCTTATAAAAATGAACATGCTTGCTTGTAAATTACCTGTTTATTAGAACTCTGTGTTGAATTATTTCTATTAAGGGATCATTCTGTGTTACTGTTTAACAAAATTTGAATTACACTTTTCTCAGAAACTATGAAAATGTGAGTCTCAAAATTCACACTAGTTTAGGAGTATTGTTATAATAGTTACATATGACATACCATATTATTGTCACTGTAAAATTGTCATTTTATCTTTGGGAATTAATAATTAAAGAATGCCAAACATTTTATCAGTGCTTATTTTAAATTAGATTACGAGTCCCTCATTCATGGCCCCTGATTAATTTCTGCAGCATCAAGCAACTAAAGGGATTATTATCTTCCTAGGTTGCAATGCTTGTCCTCTGCAGGGTTATCCCCAGCAGAGAAGTGAAGAGAGAAAAAGAGGAAACAAGTTTCTTTCAGAAGGAAACAGCTCTGTGGCAGAACTACACGCAAGGCTTGATCCATACTTTATTGACCACTCCCCTTAAAGACTTTTCAGGGCCAATTAAAGTAAATCAATGAAATAAGAGAACAGAGCAACAACTTGTAAGAATCCGAAATGGTGGGAGACTAACCTGTCGACCATTAATTTTTTTACAAGTGCAGCTGAGAAGTTGGACCAGGGACTACCAGAATCAAATTCAAGAAGTGGTAAGAATGGGTCTTCAACAGTGAGATGTTCTGATCTAACCACTGGGCCACAGTGCCCCCAGTGATCCTGGGGGTGGAAGTCTAGAATGCTAACAAAGACTTAGTAATACCTTTCATGGTTTAATTGCTCTCTTGTAGCTAAACTAAAAAGGGTTTAACAAGCCAATACTAAGGGTGCGTTTGATTGACCGTATTCCAGTACAGGAATACATGGAATTATACAAGTTGGAAATCCTTCGTTTTTGCAGAGATTCACATTAAAATTGTCAAACATTTGCTAAAATGCTATTTTAAACATAATTTTATCATCTTTGCAGCTTTGAAACGCGCCAAACATACCGTTTTAATCATCACTCCACGTATTCTTATTCCGGAATTGGGTCAATCGAACACGCCCTAAGATTATGATTTATAAATAAATACAGGCTTAACACCTAAGTTGTAGTCCTGTTATCGTACATGTAGATCTGGAAAATCCTTGATTTTGTTCAGGCTCTGGTCACCAATTGTCGGGAAATTCCAGTTGCGGTGACCATAATATGTAATGTGCATGTGACTCCCTAGTTCCTGATTGGACAGGTGTCTTCATAGAATTCAACCTCGTTCCCAGGATCTCTCTTCTCTGCCTCAATGGAGGCAGAGACCCTAGGAACGAGGTTGCTTAAAATTAAGTAGCCTGCGAACAGGCTCCCAGCGAGAGTGAAAAAAATTCCGCGAGCGCCCTCATCACCAGACCGCTCTCGCCTCATCCCACTGGTCCTAGACTACACTCGGCTAACTCGCCCTAAACCCAAGTGGGAGCCTGTCCGCAGGCTAAAAATTAAGACACTTCAACTTCCAGGAAAGTCTTGTTTACCTCTTAATTATTTTCCAAATACACTGATCAACCACATGAAATATAAGGCTAAAATAATAATAAAATCTTCAGTTTCAAACAAACTATTCTTCAAACTGTGAGACTAAGCAAATGTCCTTAAAAATGGCTTTAAAGGAAACCAAAGAATTCTTGGTCAAGAAATACAGGAATTGTGGACATTTATTGGGGCTTTCATTAACTTGGGAGCTGTGAAATTAAAATTTCAATCCACAGTTGTTTTTTCACTTCCGCCAAACACCATGACAGATTACCCTTAAAACCAAAACCTGACAGGTGGATCAAATCTGCCAAAAACAGTGCTGAATCCTGGAGAACAACACTTACAGTTGTATTGGATTTTGGACACCGCAGTACACATTGACGTAATTCAGAATAAAAAGTTAAGTTACTCTAGCACAACTATATTTTCTTACACCACCATGATGTAAAGCAAACACCAGGCCTGAAAACCCATACTTATAATCATAGATGATTCCATCCAACCAAAAGGTCACACTGTCAAGGTTATTACTAAGTATCTATAACTTTCAACACTTACGTCTCAAGATTTACATTGAATCCACAAAAAAAACAGTTTACACAACTCATGGGGAGCTTACAGTGCAGTGGTCATATTACTTGGCTTGGATCAATGTGGTCCCAGTTTGATTGATTTGATTAGTAACAAGTTGGTCCTCTACTCTGCTCTTAGTTCTCATCAAAAACCAACATTCAATTAACCAATTGACCCCTGGGAGTAAGATATCACAGATTTTACTCTGTCTAACGCCAACAGATTTTACTTGTTAACTGGGAGTGTCAATAGGTTAAGCAGTCAACAGCTACACAATGTATGTCCCCTCAATTAATGTGATGTGCTTTAATCTCCTGTGCTTTGGTTTGATTTTGAGTCTCCCCAAGAGACCACTTTCGATATACAGTCAACTCTCTCTAAGCTGGACACCATCGGGACCGGCCTCAGCTGTCCGTCTTAGAGAGGTGTCCGGCTTATATAGAGTTGACGTAACATGACCCCAGGAATTTTACGATAATAATGCTGAACCTGTGCACAGTTAACATGCGTCTGTTTAAAGTTTGTTTTAAGTTATTTACTTGAACGAAACGTACCTGTTTTAGATTACAATACAATTCGGTTGTCACCTTCAAGTTATTTTTTGAATGGGACTATGATTTAATTTTAAATTGTACTGTATGTATTTCGGTGACAAGATAAGAGCTGTCAATTAAACGTCTGGTGTTAAAAAGAGTCACGTACAAGAATTTTTCTTCCCTAAATCGTATTTTGCGCTTACATTCGGCACCTCACAAGTGTCCGTTGTCCGTCTTATAGAGAGTTCGGTTATAATAGTAAAATGACGAAACGACAGGGACCAGCACCAGGTGTCCATCTTACAGAGGTGTCCGTTAAGAGAGAGTTGACTGTACAGGGGGTATTAAAATTCAGCTTAGTATGCAGAGTAGAGAACCAACAAACTCAACCCACATATTGGTGGGAGGCAAGTGCTCTGACTCACCACTATGCCAGACCTGCACAGAATGGGCAGGGTGCTATCACTAATCAGTATAAATAATAATGATACAGAGGATAACTTTATTGGTTAATTTCATAATTATATAAAAATTATTACTGTTTATTAAACTTATCTTCTGGATTGCTCAGTCTACATGTACCTATCTAAAAACCAGTTTTCAAACACTGATGTTTAAAATATTCCTAGTGGAGAATAAACTAGATTTCTAACAAGTCTTCTGAAAACAACAAAATGAAAAACAAACAAAGTTAGATGTACAAAACTAAGCCAATGTGCCCAAACACAAATTCACAGTCTCTTTTGAATTCTTTTATTTGTGAGTTTGAAAACAGAGTGTGAATGTGCAAACCATGCAGCATACAACAGCAGGAAATCTAGGAAAATATGGTTTTGATAAATTACTGCCATACATGTAGGATCATTAGAGATACAATGTAAAGCTACATGCAAGATGTTAAACTTAATAATATTTTCTGATATAAGAAAATTGATAACCCAGATTTCAAGAGGATTTAACACAAACAAGTCGTAATTCATAGTTCGGAGACATGAATACTGTGAAACATGGTTGCTTTCACTTTGCATAATACATCCTCTTACTTGTTGAAAGACCAGCATTTTTCGCCTCAAGGCAGTTTGTCCATTCAACACATAGTGTAGTAGTCACTCCCTCTAATACTGTATGATGACAGCGATGAATATTCTATCCTTGTAAAAGCAAAATTGTTTAACTTATCTGCCCAACAACCGTAATAAAAATTTCTTCAAGATTTTCCAACGACAGGTCTTGGTTGATTGTTTTCTGATGGTGGTCCGGGCATCCGTCCTGGTGGGGGACCCCCCATGGGTCCACCAGGGGGAGGTCGTATCATCCCTGGGGGTGGCATTGCTCCAGGAGGTGGCATAGGAAACGGTAGTGCACCCGGAGGAGGTAGACCTCCAGGTGGAGGCATCATTCCAGGAGGTGGGGGTGGAATCATTCCAGGTGGTGGGATGTGTGGAACTTGTGGAGGTGCTGAAGAGCCAGCTTGGTATGCTGCAGCTATTGTAGATTATAGAGAAATATGAAAATAATAAGCTCAGTGCAAAATTTATGCCAAAAATAAACTATTTATCAATTTTACTAAAATTTAAGGTACAGATACAGAGAGTGTTTTTGTAACAAACCATGAATGCAATAAATTGTTTCATATTGCTAATGTGGCCATTGGTTATATGAGAGAAAATGCTCAGTACTTTATAATCTGAAGAAAGTCTTTGGATTTGAAGTTTGGGCTTGTATTGAAAATGCAGAAACAAACTCTTAAAGGGAAACAGCTGTTGCACATGCACTGCCAATTTGGAGGCCAGATCCATAATGATGTTAGTCAAGTTACTTTGAAAATAATCACGTAAGATGAATAAAAGTATAAAATGGAACAGGTATCAGATATACATGTAGACTTCAAGCAATTTGATTTCGGGTTGAGCTCGGCGCTAATAAAACTAGCGTCCTAAAGACTTTTGATAGTCATAAACAAAAAAATAAATATTCTCTTGAACACTACATTGTGTACATGTACACTGTATGTCTTAATACTAGTCTAAGACAAACTACAGCAGTATAAGAAGGATGAACAAAATGTTTAAAAATGAAACAAAATAGAAGTAAACTAAACGACAATAAAGCAGGAAGCCACTTGTTCTCACAGACTGAATGCCATTTGTCTGCCACATAATGCAACGGAACTTTATTAACACAACTATCAACAAAATTGACAGAAAATGGTATATCAAAGCAAAAAGCCCAGCTCATAGAGAAAACAAAGAAAATAACCTTACTGAGGGGTGGGAGGGTGGGAATGGGGTTGCACAAATGGCAAGACACAAAAACTGAATCATGTGACTGGACGTGAAAACTGATACCCTTCCTTGTACCAGGCCCTTCGTTCAGTGTGGGAGAACTTCATTTCTTGCCTCTTTCGCAAGCTCAGCCAGCAAAGGTGCTCTCTTGGTGGTATAAGTTGGGTATATGGAGGAACTGATTCAAAATGAGCCACATACTTGTTTGATCAATTAAGCTTTGAGCCTGCTCTTCCATCCACTTTGTGTAATAAAATCTCACATTCTCCTTGTGTTTACGACCACCGTTATGTGTTTTTCTGACTGATGGCTGAGGATACAAAAAATCACAAACAAAAAAAACACTCTGCATTAAACACTGTTTATCAAGGTTCATTTATAGGGGAATCTTTGTTTACATTTTTACAGCATTAGCATAGAGCTATCGTTTTCTAATCACACAGGTAAGAAAAAAGTATTGAATCTCTCAAAATTTGAATACAACATTCCTCATAATCTAAGAGCAATGAAATTTTGAAATTTTACAAAGAATGTATGAGATCATGAGCACTTTGCCACCCCAGAATTCATCAGTTTTTGGACTAATAATAACAATAATAATTGGCTCGTTATCAAAGCTAAAATGCTTCACATTGGAGATTTAACTATCACAAGTTCTTTTACTTTTTGAAGTCAATTTGGAAATAGCATGATGACTCATATGTTCATGAAACAAATTGTAAACAATGACGTCAGCAAAAAATCCCTTATACAATTTCCCTTCTTCTGCTGATGCAAGCACCAGAGACATCCTCTGCGTTAATTGTAACAACAGCCAATAACAACCACCAAGCATTTACTTACCATTACAATAACAAATCAATACAATACAGAAAAAGTTAAGGTTAAATTGCAGAGTAGCTATTCTGCATAGCTCTTACAAATGGCTACGCGGAAGTGTGTTCGATATAAAAAATAATTATCAATATTCACACATGGCTACGAGGTTTTGTGGTTAAATTTGAATATTATTAATTTTTGTTTAGAAATCTCCCTTGAGACTTGTGAGACAAAGAAAACAGAACTCAGCCATGAAATTTGGCCACAAAGTCTCGTACCCATGCCTGAATATTGATGTAACAACTCCTTCTCTGCCTATTGCTTTCTCTCTCAGTTACTAGGCCTTGGCACTGATAATAAAACTGGTTAACTTTCAGTTATTGTAGTGCTTATCAACAGTTCAAGTAACTTCGTTGAATTATGAATAAATTACAACGGAGTGGCCGCGTAGACGCATCTAGCCACCTTCCAGAGAACTTGAATGAACTACGAATAAAAGAGAACTCTAGTAGCTGCACAGACGGGTTACCAGCTCCACTGTGTAGCCAGAGATGTGGGGTATTCTGTAATTGCTCCAAAGTTAAAAAGTTCAAGTAGAAAAACTACCCAATCAAGGAATGGGAATTTTTTCAAACTTTAAAGACACAATGAAAGGATATGAAAAGTACATTCAAGGCTTGTATGGAAAGCATGATCTTTAATCCCTCATAAATGACAGTAAACAGCAACGCCATTTCAAAACCTTGTTTATGTCAAAGTAAATCATTATTTTGTTTTCGGTTTTTCTATTTTTTATTTTTCATTATAATACTAAATCTATTCAGTGTTAACTTCATTAGCAAGCTACCAGTTCTTTGAAGAATATATACAGATACAGAATATTAAAATTAACATTATTTTTGTCAGAGGAACTTTCTTACCGAGTCGTGTGTGAGGTAGGTGTCGCAGTAATCACAGTAATATCTGAAAACAAAAAACAGACTAACTATCAAGAAAATTACACTAAACGCAACAATTGCAGAATTGAATACAACGACAACTTTCCAGCATCCATGTAATTCAGTGAATGTCTAATTGATGGCTTATTTAATTTGAATCGGTGGCTCGCCAGTCGCTCCGAGTGCTCTGACTGGCAAGCCACCGAGTCACCACTTAAAACGACTAACAAGCCATCGAGAAACTACTGTTCGGTGTATTTGGCGAGCAGCCGAGCCACTTTTACATAGAACACTCACGACCGGCGAACCGGAGAGACGCTGAGCTGTTCTGGCCTACGAATTTACCAAGAAAAATTCCCCCATAATCTGTAGTCAAGCCATAAATAAATTAACAAACTGGCTACACTAAAAAGCCTAAAATGTTAAAGCTACTTCACATTTTAAAAGAGAAAAAGAAAACCTACTTCGGCATTTTGAAAGCGTCCGTCGTCCGCCACGTTTGCGCAGTGTAAGATTGCGCATATGGTTTGTGTGAGAGGTAATGCACAATTTGCATGCAGGCTCCTGTATTGTGACACACGTGAGGAAGAAACATGGCGATGCTAGCGGAACCGAAGAGAAAGCAAAAATCGAGCAGCGATCCCCGCAATACGAATTGGGCTAATGGTAAGGATCAAAGTTTTCTGTCTTACCTTACGTTTGGAATAGGATTTCCCGGAAGCTCTGCTTATCAAGGTGCATATAAAATAGAAAGAAGCAACTTCAGACTATACACAATTAAATATCTCCTCCTTTACCTCTTGTCTCAAAGTTGATGAAAAATGAATGAAAGTTAGTTGTTTCTGATAAAAATGCTTTCTTTTTCCTTTTCTTTAATTTACAGTTTTTTGTGGGGATGGAGATTCCCTTTTAGGCCTGGTTTGCATAAATTTATATGAAATTAACCATCTGGGCCCAGTTGGTCAAGGAAAAGAGATGATTAACTCTAATCCGTGATTTAATACCAGCCTAAATTTCAATTTTGTCGGTCAAAAAAAACCTTAAAAATGTAATTTTATGCTGAAGGAATCAAAAGTCCAATTTAAAGTGAAGGATAATAATCCTGTGGGAACCTGGTTTAATCAGCAAATAATCTGGCCCCAGTCGTCCATAAGGTGAATAAGGCTATCCACTGGCCCCATTTTTACAAAGGCCAAGTACTGGTAACTTGATCCAGTGGATAGGTCACTGGGACGAGATACATGTAAATCAGTGTCCATTGGATAGCGCAATTGGTTTCGCTATGACTTATACAATATACATTGTACGCTGGATAGTGATTCAGAGATGTATCCAGGTTTTCAAATTTGGGGGTCCTCTGGACCCCTTTTAGAAAAATTTGGGGGTCCATTGCAAAATTTTGGGGGTCCAGCTAATTAATATTCAAGAATTAATATGCGATCTATTGCCTCTTAATTGCTGTTGCAGTACCCTTTCAGATTTCTAATTGCACAAAAATAAAGTCTTATCCCTCCCAACGAATATGTACTTAAAATGATCAATTTCTTTGAAACTGTTGTGCCTGTTGATTCATCGATCAAAATGTATGGGCTGTCAAAGCTCCATCGATCACATTGAAATCCGTATGCTGTAGGAACTGTTGGCTCCAGTTGATAAATGATCTAGATCTCCACAGAAAAAAAAACAGAACTGAATCTCAATTTTCTGTAAAAGAGCATCATTTATTTTAACTACATTTGAGGCGTAATTTAGGAACAAAAGAGTAAACAAATGTTAGCGATCGATGCACAGTTCATCGTCGGCCCGTGCGGCCGTGACTTCGCCATGGCCAATGTTGATAATCAAGCGATTGAATACATTTAAGTTTCATGTTCAACACGTTAATTATAACACTAACTCCGAGAAAAAGTTGCATAATTTGCAAAACAGACAAGTTACGTGCAAAACAAGAACCGAGACGACGATGACACGTGCGCGCCCGGAATTAATTTTTTTATCAACAGGGTCGCACAAAACAAAAATTTAACATACTTTGCCTTTGGATTCTCTGTTATTTCGCTCACGATAAGCAAACTAATGCTTGACATTTACTTGGAAAGCATGCAACAAACTGAACTTCGACCGAAATGTTTTATTATCACCGGCGGCAGATCGAAAGTGTCGCCGATTGCCTCACGTAAAAAACAGCTCAGATCATGTCACGCAACACGTGCGAATTCAAAACTCGACTTCTGAAGCTGGACATAATGGTTGACAAAATGAAATTATTGGACTACAAAAATCCGAAAATAGCAGCTAACCTTGAAATTTAAGGAACTCAATCATTTCTCCGTTGTGAGAAATGGGAATGTTCAATTTCCTTGTGAAATACGCCGTTCGCATGTTTTTCCTGGCGTTGGTAATTTGCATAAACATTCGCTTTTTTTTCTGCGTCCAGTTGGACCCTTTGTTCCATATTCTATGCGTCCAAAAGGAAAACGAGTGCGTCCCAGGACGCAATGATGCACTCTGGATACATCTCTGGTGATTTATCCAGCACATAGCGCTCCATCATTTGAACTACTGGGGCCTGGTATTGAAGTTTCCAGTAATCCAGAATAACTAGGACCAGGGCCACAAAGTCTGTGATCAGTCTGCATTTCTGGCAGACATTACACTGTATAGCACCATTTTTCCCTGTGATCTGCGGTGCACTTTCTGGATGATTTGAAGTGTTTGATTTGTTCCTACTTTAAAGACTATTATGTTACAGTAATTCTGACCAAGACTAAAATTATTTTAAGCAAAAAAATGAAACTTCTGTCTGTTAGAGCGGTTTTCAGTTGAGTGTTGAAAGTAATTAGCGAATTGCTTTGGTTTTGCATCACTTCACTCAGTGATTGGTTCCAAGTTCTCGCGTCACTTTTTCAACCAATCAAAAGTAAAATTAAAACCAATTGTGGTTCACGTTTGCACATTTTCCTGCGCTTTGTGTCAGCTATGTGTAATGACTTGAGTTTGATTGGTTTACTGGATTGTCTCCATCCTTTTGATTGGCCAAAGTAATTACTTTGGTTTTGGTTTTATGACACTCGATTGAAACTCGCTCTGTGATCTTCGGTTTATCTTCAACACACTGTCACTGGTAGCCTGTGTGCAGTTGTCCGGTCTCCTAAAAAGTAATTGGAGAGGACGTGGGAGAGTGGGCGGCTGTACACATGCTACAGCTGTACAGTGTATGTCACTGGTAGTGGAGCTTGTTTCATGAATTGTCCAGTCAGCTTGTAGGCCTTCACATCCATTGTATTTCTTCAATTCCCTGGTCCCTGGAGATCGCCAATCATTATTTTGATCCCTTACACGTAATAAAGCTGTTGAAACATTTGGCTGAAATCGTCTGGGATACATGTAAATCTTCCGCCAGATGGCTTTGGGTGTTTTCAGACATTATTATTTTACTTACAGGTCTTCTAGAAACAAGGGTTAGAAAAGCCATTTTAGTAGTAAGTTCTCTGCAAGCAATTGACTATTTTTCATTATAATTATGTTGCAAATATTATATTTTAAGTTTTCTTCTTTGTATTAACCTTACTATCATCTGTTAAAAGATACCAGCCGATTTGGCTATCAAATGCTATCTAAAATGGGATGGGAGAGTGGCAAAGGCTTGGGTGTGAAGGAAAATGGAATAACAACACACGTTAAGGCTGTGAAGAGAAAAGATAATTTAGGTAAGGAAACTAAACAACCCCTTCTTATATCTTTAAGTACAGTGCATTGTACAGGGCAAAAATTCCTCTTGTCCATTGGATGAGTAACCTTTGGATTTTGGTTGTTAGAAAGTTAAATTCACTCATCCAAAAAAATTATTAAAGTGAATAACAAAATATCATTAAAAAAATGTAGAAATTGCGTAATCTGTTTTGTACCAAATCTCAAGTGTTTATTTTAATAGTTACCGGTACTTCAATTTCAGTTGTTCTTTGCACTTTTTAATACAACACCATGTCATACACACACATCGGGATCATTCTCATTCTTTATGCACAATACACGACTTGAGAAAATGCAGCACATTTATGAGGCATTAAAATTGCGATCTGAGATGAAACATATAAATCCCGGCAATATTCTGAGGCTGTTTTCAAGGAAATCATCTGATGATCACAAAACTTACAAAAATGTACCACAACTACACTTATCTTGCCACAACGGTAATCACCTTGTGTTAATCGCCTTGTGTTAATGAAGCCTTGTCTCAAATGAGGTTGTCATTTCCATATATGGAATGTGGATCCCAGTCTTTACCGAACCACAGAGCCAGATATTCTCAGAAAACAGAGGAGTAAACGGGTAGGTTGCCGTGAAAAGAAACCAAAATTTGCCAAACTCAGGCTAGTTTACAAAGTCCAGAGATGCTTGGGAACTCAGACCTCACTAAAAAAGAACTTCTTTTTTTTCAGCAAACTCTACTTGTCCCATAGGGCAAGTGTTTTTGGAAATCCACTTGTCCGAGATACGAGAGTACTCGTCTCAGACAGGTGGACAAGCAGAAGTTTTTTACCCTGTAATGTACCTCTTTGGACATAATGTTGGCAATTTACATGTACAGCTGCAGTGTTACCACTCATCATTGGCCAACCAAATCAAATGCCCATAATTATTTAGAGTGGAAAATAGCAATAACAACTAAAAGTGGCACAAGGAAAAAAAAAGAAAATACGTACATCAAACCCCAAAAGAAGCATTATGGCATATGAACAAAAAAACAACAACATTAAAACACATTGCGTTTGTGTAATTTTTCAAAAGTTTGGTCGAAAGTTGTTCAGTGTTAAAACAGCTGGTCTTAGGTCATTACCATATTTTTATATTTTACTCACAGTCATCTTGTTTGTGATGTAGTGATATTTCTTTGGTAAAGAAACTCCATTTATTACCATGTTAAAGTTCAAAATACTTAACCCATTCTAGTTACCACTGGATCATTATCTGCTCCCTTGATACCATCTTAATGGGCACGTTTCCTTTGAAACTTGACCTGTTACAAAGTCATTTTCCAAAGTCTACATGTAGATAACTTAACAAAAGTTCAATTAGTAAAATTGCCTGCGAGCGTTAAGCCACGGTACGTGATGTACTTGCATATTTTTCAGCATCATGAATCCTGTAGCGTGTGATGTGCGTGAGTGTGAATACTGTGAATACACTGTAAAATTTAATCCTCTCTGAAACTACATGTACCGGGGTATTTTTTCTGTGATCAAGTAAGCCTTGATTATGATATTTTCTAGGTCTTGGAGCTGAAAAATCAAATGAAAATAACTGGTTATCGCATCAGCTGGCCTTTGATGATATGCTGTCACAGCTGAATCAACATGTGGAAAATGGAATAGGTACTCTTTGTCAACTTTCTTCTCTTGTGTTTAAAAGTGATGTAATGTGGTTCCAGAATTGCCCAAATTATCAAGTGTTCAATGATTTATGTGGATTGTCGTCGTCATCAAAGTAAACTTGCCAGTATTTCCAATAAATGAATTCTGCATGGTCCACTCTTTCTGTAACAAGGGCAAAATTGTGTCTTTCACTTTCAAAACAACTGACTTGCTTCATTCTTTCCATAACTCAGAAGAAGATGGTGTAAAGAAGAAAAGGAAGAAACATGAAATGGAGAAGACAGCGCGGCAATCTCGAAAGAGAGTCTTGTAGGTGTTAATGTTTGTTAAGCTCTTATCCACGTACAACTGTACCATTACATGACAAGGAATTTTGGTACTGGCATTCATGTATGAAGGAAATCTGAATCCAGCAAAATTGTGCTTCTTTAGATCTTGAGATCAGACAGTCTACTGTACATTTGAATTTTTCAGTTTGTTTGTTTTGCAAACAAAGTTAGTGAAAGAACTCGCATTATTCTAGGTGAAATGGAAAAAGATTGAAACCTAAATACTGTTCCATGCCCTCGTAATTGGAAACAGAAGTGTCACCGTGTTGCAAAGAATGGATCGAATCTGATACATGTACAAAGTATGGTAGTGACCATTTCAACGGAGTATTGTTTAACAAATTCTTGAAAGGCTTAGAGCTGGTCAAAAGTTGAAGATTGTTTCAATAGTCTCTGTTTTCAAAATATCCAGAGGGTCTGAGGTTTTTACTTTCAATTGAGGTTTCTGTTTTCCACATATATAATTTAGGACAGTTGGGCTGAGAAAGGTAGTTAAGGAGGCTTTCTCTGCGTAGCAGCAGTGAAGACCTGGAGCAATTTGTCAAAAATTAATTAGTGCGAGTTTGGCCGCAGAGGTCCCTAACAGGTCAATAGCAAAAGTAATTAAAATAACTTTGCCGTTGTCATCAGCAGTTCCTAACTCTTCCAAAAAACAAATAATTGAAAAGATACTTGGCCTTTAGCGTTGTGCTTTTGTCAGGTTTTTGGTGTTTAAAACCTCCCTCGACAAACTCGCACCCTTCTCAGATAAATGTTATTGTATGCAAAGGTTAATTGACTCTATGTATGATCCAATTGTCACTGAAACTATTTCACACTTTTATAGCTACAACAGATATATTCAAAGCAAAGACTTGTCATCCAAATCAGCTGAGGACATGGCTTGCATCTTTGGCCAGCGGAGCAAGTCGGCACCTGGGACGCCACGGGTGCAGTCAGAGGTCAGTTTGTATGTGCACGCAACTGTGCCCGGCCTCACCGAATTTTCGCTTAATCAAAGCGCTTTTTTTCCAAAACAATTCGAAAGTGCTGAACTCGGTTGTGCATTGTTAATTTTTCATGATATGTTCCGAAAAAGGAGACGTCACTTTGTAAAGAAAGCTGCAGTGATTTCGGAGATGGGCTATTCAATGCGCATTGGTGGCTCAGTTGGTTGAGCATCGGGCTGTCACACGGGAGGTCGAGAAGAGTAGGGGACTAAGTCCCCGGTGTTTTGGCTGTCCTGTTCTCTCCAGCAGAAGTGGCCGGCTTTGAAGTGATGTCTCTAAAACGGCTTGTGGCTTATGAGGCCACCTAAGCAGGAACAGCCATAAGTCAAAAAGGGACTTTGCCGTGTGCTGGAATATGTAGATGTAGATGATAGGGTATAGGTGGGTAGGGAATGACACGGTGGGTATGAGGGCAAGGAGATAGAGTCGGAGGGTTGGAAGGGAGGGTGGGTAGAGGGCGAAAGGGGGATGTCGAAGGTAAAGGTAAAGGTACACCTTATTTAACGTCGGAAGTTCCTTTACTCTCAAGTGAGTACTCTCCCAGGAAGCCGACGGTGCGCTCATTTTACCCCCCTCTTTCCATCAGTGCTCCGTTTTAAGGGTATTTAAAGCTACTTAGGCTACACTGAAAGGAAAGAAGTCGAAACAAGGATGTGAGATCCTAGGATCGAACTCGGGACCTGTTGCACCAAGGCCGCGCGCTAACCGACTGTGCCACCCTTGCTCCTCGCCGTTTCCAGAAGTGTTAGTTTTGAAATGTTGCTATGGGAACACCTCTATTTGATTTCGTCAACAAAATGGAAAGTCTTGTTAAGGTGAAACAAGATAGCATGGAACTAAAGCTTGGTTTTCACTAGCGACTCAAGCACAAACATGAGAACGCTTTTTTCACCGAGAAAACGGGGTTGACTCAAGCATAAGCACAAGCACAAGAATCAAAATTTTTCCTTTTCCTTTATGTTTGCATTTATGCTTGCGTTCGCTTTCGTCGTGTGAAAACGAAGCGCAGCAAAAGCACAAGAAAATTTACTACGTCTGGCCAATTAAAGCACTCGTCCCAGTTGCCCCGCGTCTGAACATTTCAACAAAATGGCGGATGCCGTGGCTGATTTTGATGCTTATGTCGACGTTCGTTTTCACTTAGCATAAGCTGCTTTATGCTTGTGATTGTGCTTGCGTCGCTAGTGAAAACCAGGCGTAATCGAATCTCGCGTGGAGCGAAATTTTGCTTTTTTGGAACCAAATAACTACGCGACGACTTCACGAAATCTGAAGTGATTTCGGAGATGTTCATGTTGTTTTCATCGCGGAATGTTGAGTAGGTGAATCGTTTGTTTATGCGAAGGGATGGGGTAAGGTAGATGAAACAGGCACTCATTTTTTAAGTCGAAGCACTGATTCCAAAACGTTTGATTTTTTAAATACTGCAATGAAAACACCCTTATTAAAACTAAATGTGTGGAACTGATCGACTATGACGTGAAACGAAACTACTCTATTTGGGAACAAAACCACTTACAGTGGATTTCACAAAACTTTTGACAGATGGTTTGCGAAGTTCGTTATAAACGAACTTTGGGAATTTCATGACGTAACTGTCATTCAAACCGCAAACTTTGAAAAGAACTTGGGAATTTCGCGCCGAACTTCGTGGGAATGTGGCGAAGTAATTTCACCATTGCTCTCGTTTGTTGTTTTTAAGTGAGTGCCTTCACCGTACAAGGAAAGGCAATTCCAAGTTTTGTTCGGTAGAAAATTATTGAAAGCTAGTTAGAATGGAAAGGACCATCTCAAATGGGACAGGAACTGAGACTTAAAACCATTTCCAAAATTAAAGGGGGTAGCTTCTAAAGAAACTGTGGTGCTGCGTCGGTGAGGAAGTAGTACACAAAAATTTGGTTTTATCAACGGAGTTCGCAGAAGGAATATCAAAGACAACAAATGAAGAAATATCACTCGGTCAGCGCGTGCTGAATCATGTGAATATTCGTATGGAGTGTTGTAAATCTACCAATCCCAGTATTTACAGCAGTGAAATCCAAAACAAACTGGTAGATAATAACGTTTCAGTGTTCGCCCGAAAATGTTCCGTCGCGTGCATCGATCAGCCGCAGCTTAACGCAAGATCTTGGTTTATATTCATTCAAGAAATTCAGCGTTATTCCACAGGAATCAC
>OX421447.1:12609073-12621573 GCA_949126865.1 Montipora capitata
TGGTGCACTAGGCCAACTAAGTTCACTTATGTCCAGAAATGCACACGATGACAAAAATGGCAGATTTGGCGAAAGAGCTGCACGATTGACAATCTTGGCAAAATTAGCGATTTTGGCGATATTTTGCCAATTTCGTCAAATTAGTTCATCCATTGGTATTGACACCACGCGGGTGAACATTGGCGAGTTTGGCGATTTTGACAAATTCGGCAATTTTGGCGATGTTTTGCCAATTTCGTCAAATTAGTTCATCCATTGGTATTCACACCACGCGGGTGAACATTGGCGATTTTGGCGATTTTGACAAATTCGGCAATTTTGGCGATGTTTTACCAATTTCGTCAAATTACTTCATCCATTGGTATTTATACTACGCGGGTGAACATTGGCGATTTCGACAAATTCGGCAATTACAGCTGTCATTTTACGGTTCGGTTAACTACACTTTTCACGAATGCCCTTAAACCATTTTCATTCATCAGCGTCACAAATTCTTGCTGATTTTGGGGCTCATTTGTCGCAATTCAAGCACGCTTCCAACAGACTTGTTTATTTTCGTCTTTCACCCACTTATTTTCCGGTGCGCCGGTTAAATGACATGACAATTTGAAAAGGCTTTTCAGCTTTGCTTTCCCTCTCATCTAACACACTCGCGGCTTCCGCTTCTCCACTTTTCATACAGACATAATTTCTTCAAAGAAACGTGAAGTGAAAATAAAAAAATGGGTGAATAAATCACAAGAGAAAAAAAAAAGCCTATCGGTGAAATCAACGGCTTCACCGAATACCCTTCCACGTCGAAGCTTTACACTAAATTGGGTGGATACGCGGGTACGCAGATACGCATTGGAGACGCCGAGCTTTGTGAATACGCAGCATTTCTCCCGTCTGAGGCGCCAAACAAAAAGAGCGAGGGACATTGATGTATATGTATTTTTCGTTCATAAAGCACGATGATCGAGCACAAACAATGATGTTTCTTAAAGCGTGATCAATCTCCCTGTCGATATGTATCTCTCGTTCTTATAGCGCGTTGATCAAATCATTTTACAATTCGGTTATTTAACTTTCATTCTACGGTTCGGTTAACTGCACGAAATACCACTCGCTTCCTGATTAAGCCTAAGCGCTCGTTTCAGTGATTAGGCCTAAGCACTCTCGTAAACTTTTTGCTTTCATTTTGCGGTTCGGTTAACTACACTTTTCACGAGATCGCCCTTGCACAATTTTCATTCATCGACTACGGGATTGCGCACCGCGGTGACAGTTCATTATAGCCATATGTCAAAAGTGTAAGCGCTCCTTTAAATGATTAGGCTTAAGCACTCTCGTAAAATTTTAGCTTTCATTTTGCGGTTCGAAGAAAGCACTCGTTGGACAAGAAATGTGCGAATTCAACACAAACGTTCTTGCTGATTTTGGGGATAATTTGACGAAATTCAAGCACGCTTCCATTGCACCTGTTTATTTTCGTGTTTCACCCACTTATTTTCCGGTGTTGCTGTTAAATGACACGACGATTTGAATAGGCTTTTCAGCTTTGTTTTCCCTCTCTGTCTCACCTGCCCTTACCAAACCAACCTTATTTTTAACCTGGTTTGAATCTGTTTGAATGCTATTTTAACTATTTGCACACTAGTTTAAGGTCATCATACTCTGTTTTAATCCTATTTTGCGAAAATTGAAAAATAGTGCCATGTATTTAAAATGTAGTTAAATAGAAGTTAAACACTAGTTAATGACCACTGATAGAATGAGTTCAGCTATTTGTAATCTATTTCTCAGAATAATAGGTTCCAAATAGGTATTTGCAATCTATTTATACACCACACATGTTTCAAAATAGTTTAAAATATGCTATTTAAATACTAATTACAAAGCAACTACGAAAAAGTTGATGATTTAAAAAGTGGTTGTGAAATATTCTTTACAAAAATAGTAATTAAATAGTCTAGTTGAAATCTATTTCAAATGTATGGCATTCATAAATCTCCTAAATAGGAATAAAATAGTCTATTTAAAACTAGTTTGAACTTGAAAGGAGTATTTGAAAGGTATTTTCAAATTGCTGAGTATACTCGAATCATTAAAATTTTTCAAACAAATTTTTAATAACCTATTTAATACCTATTTAAAATGGATAGCCATCATAAAGCTTCAAAATAGGGATAAAATAGTCTATTTATAACTATTTCAAATTGGAAAGAATAATTTAAAGGTATTTTCGAATTGCTGAGTATATACTCGAATCATGATAATGAGCTTGATGCTGGATAATTTTTCATGTGAGTGAATAAAGTCTGTATTTGAATGCAAGAAATCTGAAGGTCAAAAAAGTCCGGCCTTCCAGACCTTAAGATTCAAGCCAGGCTTGACCAGGCTTTTTTGAATTTCCAGGCCAAAAGTGTTTAAGTCTTCACGATTACGGACATTGACTGCAATTTAGTGTAACAGTGTCTGAATAGTGACCAAACCAAACTCTGTGGGCTCAATTGAACTGTCTTTCAAGTAACAATCTTGTAAAATACGATGATGTCATGGTTTAAAGGCCAATTATCTTTAATGTAGCAACGTAAACATTATATTATATCTCACACTTCAACATGAATATTATATTGACTGTTCCTAAATTTGACACCTGAGACTAAACCTTTGCATGATTATTCTTAGATGTACAGAGTCTCTGACAAAAGAGCTATGTAAATGATTTAAGCAAGTCCATCTCATTCTATGATGCTAAAGTACAGCTGGGATTTTATGGGAATCTTTACGAATTCCACTCAATGATTCAACTTGAGGGTCACTTGAGTGAGTTGAAATTCTTGAGAATTTTGTGCAATAGTACTGAATGTGCCAGTGAGACAATAATCAAAGTTTAAGTGCCCTTTTAGGATTTGATTTCATCTGGTGCCTTGAAAAAATGAGCTTTAACTTCAACCTTCAATACATGTATAACAAGGTTTGGTCTTATTCAAAGCATGCCATTTTGAATGCGATATTCTTCGAGTTCATTCACTACTCGTAATATATGTACTTTGCTTAAACAATGTCCTTTATCTGTACACGGAGAAATGAAAAAGAATTTAAAGCTTTTATTCTGATGTATTCTATAGATTGTAACATTTAATATCATCAACGGATTACCTTGTTTGATGCTCTCATAATCGGCCTTATTCCAAAAGGAACATAATGCATTACTCTTGAAAATTAAACACTCCAATTCAGTACTTAAGCCTTTCAATGAACTCCGGTATATTTCAAATCTTGCCCATTTATAATGAATCCGTGGAAAGATTGTCATCCTCAGCTCCGCCATCTTGAATAACACCTGAGAGACCGGACTGGAAACTAGTGAGCCCTTTTCGTTTTGGTCAGCAGTCAGTGGTAACCAGTCCAGCTCTTACAGATTTTGGGCGGTTTTATATCACACTTTCGTGCATGGTGACGATTTTTTGGTTAGTTTTACTCTTTAAATCCTGATCCAGGCAAGGAAATGCTTACAACAACTCAAGTAAAACGGTAGGCGTTAACTTTAAGCGAATAACATTTGATTTGATGCCTTATTGTCTTTAAAATGAGGAACGGTTTACCTGTATGTATTTTCACACCTTCGAGTCAATTTGTGAAGCAAGGATACTCAATTTGGCTTAAATGCTATAATCCTGTGAAAAAATTGGTAAACCTTTACTGAAGAATAATTTTTTAGAGCAAATGGTGAAGCAAATGATTTGGAAAACAAGTGTTCTCGCCTCATACCGCAATTTGTATGTATACGATTGACAAATGATTTGATTCCTCGTAAAAATGCTAAATGCTGTCACTTTAACTATTGTAATCAATGCAGAAAATGCCTGAGAAAGCTATTATTGACGTTTGTAAGTAAAGAGATCCAAATTTATGAGTTTACTCTTCACACACTTTAGTTGTAATAGAAATGATCAGTGATTTAGAGGAATCACTACATGCATCATTGAAGTATGATAATACCGTATATACCGTATTTTTTTAAAGTTGCCATGAAAGAGTATAAAGAGACACTTCCTGAAAGAAATCTTTGATGGGACAGCAGGGAAATTAAGGTCCTTTACAGCAGACAAAAATGCTTAGCAGTCAATTCTGTCTCCTCAACCAGTTATGGTTTGATGTATTTAAGGATCTCTCTTTGCAGACTTGTTTTAGTTCTGTGTTTTATCTGAAACGTTTAAAAGCTTTTTTTGCATTTAAAGTTAAAACAAGAATCAAGATTTGGGTTGGCGAGGAAAGCTGTGAAATCTATAACTGACGTATGTGGGAGCTACTGATAGCAGACAAAGCAACGAATCTCTTGTTTCTGCAAACAATCAGCCATATCAAGATATTTGCATTGGAATAGGTTTTAAATAGCTCACTTATGTCCAGAAATGCACACGATGACAAAAATGGCAGATTTGGCGAAAGAGCTGCACGATTGACAATCTTGGCAAAATTAGCGATTTTGGCGATATTTTGCCAATTTCGTCAAATTAGTTCATCCATTGGTATTGACACCACGCGGGTGAACATTGGCGAGTTTGGCGAGTTTGGCGATTTTGACAAATTCGGCAATTTTGGCGATGTTTTGCCAATTTCGTCAAATTAGTTCATCCATTGGTATTCACACCACACGGGTGAACATTGGCGATTTTGGCGATTTTGGCGATTTTGACAAATTCGGCAATTTTGGCGATGTTTTGCCAATTTCGTCAAATTAGTTCATCCATTGGTATTCACACCGCACGGGTGAACATTGACGATTTTGACGATTTTGACAAATTCGGCAATTTTGGCGATGTTTTGCCAATTTCGTCAAATTAGTTCATCCACTGGTATTTACACCTCTTGGGTGAACATTGGCGTTTGGACAAAATCGGCAATTTTGGCGATGTTTTACCAATTTCGTCAAATTACTTCATCCATTGGTATTTATACTACGCGGGTGAACATTGGCGATTTCGACAAATTCGGCAATTACAGCTGTCATTTTACGGTTCGGTTAAGTACACTTTTCACGAATGCCCTTAAACCATTTTCATTCATCAGCGTCACAAATTCTTGCTGATTTTGGGGCTCATTTGTCGCAATTCAAGCACGCTTGCAAGAGACTTGTCTATTTTCGTCTTTCACCCACTTATTTTCCGGTGCGCCCGTTAAATGACATGACAATATAAGGCTTTTCAGCTTTGCTTTCCCTCTCATCTAACACACTCGCGGCTTCCGCTTCTCCACTTTTCATACAGACATAATTTCTTCAAAGAAACGTGAAGTGAAAATAACAAAATGGGTGAATAAATCACAAGAGAAAAAAAAATCCTATCGGTGAAATCAACGGCTTCACCGAATACCCTGCCACGTCGAAGCTTTACACTAAATTGGGTGGATACGCGGGTACGCAGATACGCATTGGAGACGCCGAGCTTTGTGGATACGCAGTATTTCTCCCGTCTGAGGCGCCAAACAAAAAGAGCGAGGGACATTGATGTATATGTATTTCTCGTTCATAAAGCACGATGATCGAGCACAAACAATGATGTTTCTTAAAGCGTGATCAATCTCCTTGTTGATATGTATCTCTCGTTCTTATAGCGCGTTGATCAAATCATTTTACAATTCGGTTAATTAACTTTCATTTTACGGTTCGGTTAACTGCAGGAAATACCACTCGCTTCCTGATTAAGCCTAAGCGCTCGTTTCAGTGATTAGGCCTAAGCACTCTCGTAGACTTTTTGCTTGCGGTTCGGTTAACTACACTTTTCACGAGATCGCCCTTGCACAATTTTCATTCATCGACTACGGGATTGCGCACCGCAGTGACAGTTCATTATAGCCTTATGTCAAAAGTGTAAGCGCTCCTTTAAATGATTAGGCTTAAGCACTCTCGTACAATTTTAGCTTTCATTTTGCGGTTCGAAGAAAGCACTCGTTGGACAAGAAATGTGCGAATTCAACACAAACGTCCAATCGTCCAACTCTCGGAGGTTGACCATTGTTTCTGCGAAGCCAAAAATTCACTCTCCTAGACGAGGTTATTTATCACCAGGTAATTCTATCGTTTTGGAAAAAGAGACTGCTTTATTATTCATCAGCGTCATAACTTGCTGATTTTGGGGATAATTCGTCGAAATTCAAGCACGCTTCCATTACATCTCTTTATTTTCGTGTTTCACCCAGTTATTTTCCGGTGTTGCTGTTAAATGACACGACGATTTGAATAGGCTTTTCAGCTTTGTTTTCCCTCTCACCTAACACACCGGCGGCTTTCGCTTCTCCACTTTACATCCGCTTGAATTTTTCAAAGAAAAGCGGAGTGAAAATCAAAAAAATTGCGTGAATAACTTACAAGAGAAGAAAGAGGCTATCGGTGAAATACACACACACAGACTAGCCGATATAATCTACACTTTGACAATCGGCAAAATTAACAACATCTAGGTTCGCTCAAAAACTATGTCCCCATTAACCCTTTCACCGCCATAAATGCAGATTGACACTTATAGATTTTACTCTGTTTCGTGAGGTTGACCACGATGGCCGCACACAGAGAGGAATTTGCCTCGCGAGGCCAAAAATATCAAACATCTTTGATTTTATCCTCACGGCTGAGCACACTCCATCGCGAGGCGGTTTGCTCATCCGTTTCCTCATGTTTGCGGGAAAATTTTGGTAAGAAATTCGCCTTGCGAGGCCGTGAGGATAAAATCAAACATGTTTGATATTTTTGGCCTCGCGAGGCAAATTGCTCACTGCACCTCCTAAATCCACAACATTTTGACCACTGTGATGGCGAATATCGTTGTCGATAAGAGTACAGACAACGCTGAACCACTTTCGATTTGTTAAGTTGATATGTATCTCTCGTTCTTATAGCGCGTTCAACGAATCATTTTACAATTTGGTTAACTTTCATTCGCAATAGCACTCGATTTCTGAATAAGACTAAGCGCTCGATTCAGTGATTAGGCCTAATTAAGCACTGGCAGCTTCTGCAGGTACTGTACCGGAGCATAAGCACTCTCGTAAAATTTTAGCTTTCATTTTGTGGTTTGGTTTACTACACTATTCACGAGATCGTTTGAAGAAGAAAGCACAGCATTATACTTAACTACACTTTTTACGAGATCGTGTGTGGAAGAAAGCACTCGTTTACTGATTAAGCCTAAGCGCTGGTTTTCGTGGTTAGTCCTAAGCACTCTCGTAAAATCCTAGCTTACATTTTGTAGTTCGGTTAAGAACACTATTATTAGGCCTAAGCACTCTCGTAAAATTTTAGCTTTCATTTTGCGGTTCGGTTAACTACACTTTTCACGAGATCGTCTTGCCCTTGGACAATTTTCATTCATCGACTACGGGATTGCGGACCGCGGTGGCAGTTCATTATAGCAATATTTCAAAAGTGTAAGCGCTTGTTTCAGTGATTAGGCCTAAGCACTATTGTAAAATTTTAGCTTTCACTTTACGGTTTGAAGAAAGCACACGTTTACTGATTACACCTAATCGCTCATTTCAGTGATTAGGCTTAAGCACTCTCGTAAAATTGTAACTTTCATTTTGCGGTTCGGTTAACTACACTTTTCAAGAGATCGTCTTGCCCTTGAACAATTTTCAGTCATCGACTACGGGATTGTGGACCGCGTTGGCAGTTCATTATACTGCTCGCGGCAACACATCGGATTGTTGTTTGTTAGTTTGCGTTTTTGTTTTCTTTCAGTGTCATAAAAGTGGACAAGAAATGTGCGAATTCAACACAAAGGTTGACCATTGTTTCTGCAAAGTCAAAAATTCACTCTCGTAGACGAGGTTACTTTTTTTAGTCTTTAATATCACCACGTAATTCTAGCTTTCATTTTGTGGTTCGCATAACGTACAACACTTTTCACTAGGTAGTGTGAAGAAGAAAGCACTCGTTTACTGTTTAAGCCTAAGCGCTCGTTTCAGTGATTAGACCTAAGCACTCTCGTAAAATTTTAGCTTTCAGGTTCGGTTAACTACACTTTCCACGAGATCGTCTTGCCCTTGATTGCGGGGGGTAGTTTCTAAAGAAACTATGGTGCTGCGTCGGTGGGGAGGTAATATAAAAAAATTTGTTTTATCAACGGAGTTGATAATGTAAACTGACCACCATACAGAGAATCTCTATACGGTGTCCAATTTACATTATCAACTCCGTTGATAAAACCAAATTTTTGTATGCGGGATTGCGGCCGCGGTGGCAGTTCATTATAGCGAGATTACCAAATTAAATGAAGACTTAAGCAGAATTAGTAACTGCACTTTTAGAAATCAACTCCTTATAAACCCTAGTAAAACTCTTTTAATTATCTTTGGCACCAGAGCGATGGCCAGCAAAGTAGAGGATTTTCGTCTAAATTTGTTGGGAAAAGAAATTACACCGGCTACCGTTGCTAAGGATCTGGGAGTTGTCCTGGATCCCTGCTTGACATATAACGATCACATAGCTTCAACAGTGTCCGTTTGCATGGTGCGCCTAGGCCAGATTAATCGAGTTAAACATGCTTTTGACCCAACCACCTTAACTATTATACTTAATGCCTTAGTTTTTAGCAAGCTATATTATTGTTGTAATGTTTAGAGCAACACCTCTGAGTACAACTTAAGTAGGATCCAGGCTGTACAGAATTTCGCGGCTCGTATCGTTAGCAGCTCAAGGAAATACGACCATATTTCCCCTACCCTTAAAGATCTAAAGTGGCTACCTGTAAGACAGCAGTTGTATTATCGCCACGCAATAATGGCCTTCAAATGTATATCAGGGTACGCTCCAGCCTCTTTTTTTTCTAAATATATTCAAAGAGCCATGATCACAAGGCGTACAACGAGGAACTCCCCGATGTTAAATATGCCTTTGAACTTTCCACTTCAGGACAGTCAAACTCTGGAACTCACTAGATTCGACTCTTAAGTTGAAACCAACAACACTACAGGACTTCAAACGTTGCCTGAGGAGAAGCCTTCTCTCGAATTTTTTAGTGACTTAATTGCTCCACTTTTGTTTTTATTTCATTAATTAATTAATAATTAATCGGTTCGATTATGTCATTTACTAGTTAATTAGTTAATTAATTTACTTGTATATAGCATTAGTTATCCCTTGACTTTATTCTGAAAAGCCCATTTGGGACGAATAAAGTATTTATGTATGTATGTTATGTATGTACTCAGACGACGAACGAGGAGACTTGGGGCTCAGTTAGCAGTTACACTACAGTGACTTAACACGACGTATATGTCAATTTCATAAGATGGCGTCTAAAAGAACGCTTCGGTATTTCCGGCGGATCACAATTCAGGAAATGTTTATCGTCTTGTGGAGAATTTTAATTTTGCAACTTCTGTTCTACTGGGTGTAGACATTCTTCTACAGTTGTGGTAAAAGGATTTCAATTTCGACTGATGGCAAGATTCGTGAAAAGCTACTATAAAATTCACAGGCACGACATGCATCTTCACGCAATGCTTACTTTCAAGTAATGGATCATACGACAAGGACATATGTTGTGTGTGGTTTATTGAATCTAATTCCTTGCAAGCGGACATTGGTAAGATTCACATTACTGCTTTGAAACTCTTAGTACCCGTTGGTGAAGTCATTCTTACATGAATTGTCAGAGTACGAGGCAGTTATATATGTCAGTAATTAAATTGTTCCAGCGCAGTCACAAGTGACAACCTTGCCATGACTTTGTTATTTGGAGCCACGTCCCGTTGCCATATCTCCCTATTTTGCCAAATTCCTCTTTCCCTTGTTCTTCATGCTGGTTGTTAATTTTCTAAAATCATTAAAATTCAAGAAATGAACTTTTGTAATTTGAGGTCAAACATTTTATGGGCCCCCTTCACTGCTTTGTGTTTTGCCTCGTTTGCGATTGTGGCAAAATTGTCATTTTCGCCATATTTGCCAAATTCGCCGTTTTCGCCAACTTTTATGGGGCCCCTATACTGCTTTGTGCTTTGCCTCGTTGGCGATTGTGCCAAAATTGTCATTTTCGCCATATTTGCCAAATTCGCCGCTTTCGCCAACTTTTATGGGCCCCCTTCACTGCTTTGTGTTTTGCCTCGTTGGCGATTGTGCCAAAATTGTCATTTTCGCCATATTTGCCAAATTCGCCGCTTTCGCCAACTTTTATGGGCCCCCTTCACTGCTTTGTGTTTTGCCTCGTTGGCGATTGTGGCAAAATTGTCATTTTCGCCATATTTGCCAAATTCACCGCTTTCGCCAACTTTTATGGGCCCCCTTCACTGCTTTGTGTTTTGCCTCGTTGGCGATTGTGGCAAAATTGTCATTTTCGCCATATTTGCCAAACTCGCCGTTTTCGCCAACTTTTATGGGGCCCCTATACTGCTTTGTGCTTTGCCTCGTTGGCGATTGTGGCAAAATTGTCATTTTCGCCATATTTGCCAAATTCGCCGCTTTCGCCAACTTTTATGGGCCCCCTTCACTGCTTTGTGTTTTGCCTCGTTGGCGATTGTGGCAAAATTGTCATTTTCGCCATATTTGCCAAATTCGCCGCTTTCGCCAACTTTTATGGGCCCCCTTCACTGCTTTGTGTTTTGCCTCGTTGGCGATTGTGGCAAAATTGTCATTTTCGCCATATTTGCCAAATTCGCCGCTTTCGCCAACTTTTATGGGCCCCCTTCACTGCTTTGTGTTTTGCCTCGTTGGCGATTGTGGCAAAATTGTCATTTTCGCCATATTTGCCAAATTCGCCGCTTTCGCCAACTTTTATGGGCCCCCTTCACTGCTTTGTGTTTTGCCTCGTTGGCGATTGTGGCAAAATTGTCATTTTCGCCATATTTGCCAAATTCGCCGCTTTCGCCAACTTTTATGGGCCCCCTTCACTGCTTTGTGTTTTGCCTCGTTGGCGATTGTGGCAAAATTGTCATTTTCGCCATATTTGCCAAATTCGCCGCTTTCGCCAACTTTTATGGGCCCCCTTCACTGCTTTGTGTTTTGCCTCGTTGGCGATTGTGGCAAAATTGTCATTTTCGCCATATTTGCCAAATTCGCCGCTTTCGCCAACTTTTATGGGGCTCCTTCACTGCTTTGTGCTCTGCCTCGTTGGCGATTGTGGCAAAATTGTCATTTTCGCCATATTTGCCAAATTCGCCGCTTTCGCCAACTTTTATGGGGCCCCTTCACTGCTTTGCCTCGTTGGCGATTGTGGCAAAATTGTCATTTTCGCCATATTTGCCAAATTCACCGCTTTCGCCAACTTTTATGGGGCCCCTATACTGCTTTGTGCTTTGCCTCGTTGGCGATTGTGGCAAAATTGTCATTTTCGCCATATTTGCCAAATTCGCTGCTTTCGCCAACTTTTATGGGCCCCCTTCACTGCTTTCTTTTTCCTCGTTGGCGATTGTGGCAAAATTGTCATTTTCGCCAAATTTGCCGCTTTCGCCAACTTTTATGGGGCCCCTTCACTGCTTTGTGCTTTGCCTCGTTGGCGATTGTGGCAAAATTGTCATTTTCGCCATATTTGCCAAATTCGCCAACATTATCTCTTTTTTGCAATTTTTGTTGTTGTGTGCATTTCTGGACATATCTCACTAAGTTTTCCATCAGGAATGTTTTAATTAGTTTTTGGTATCACTATGGTTATTTTTCTTTCACTCAGTTGTGTTTTCTTCTAACGAACTCTTTTACTGTACTTTTGGAAGCAACTTATTTTCAATTCACCTCTGGGCCTTTTTGTCCTGTTCTCGCGGTTCCAGATCGCATTCCTGACAACAGCGGTCTCTTTTAGGTTTTCGATAAAGTGTTTTTAATCTATATGCTAATATTCCTAAATAATTAAAAATAACACCTGTGTTGCAGTAATTGTCCTGTTCTGCCTGGAACACGTATTCCAGATAAATTTATGGAAAAGGCGGCGCTTACGCTCGTCCTTTCTTTCTTTTGTCTATTGTTTAACTCTGTTATGTAATAATCGTAAATCGCCATTTTCTCCGTAATTTTGTTGTGTAACTTAATTCTAGATATTGTAACTCGTTCCTTGTAATTTTTGTGACTTGTCGTACTCCGTTCGTGCTAGTCTGATGTTGACAAACCTGTAAGATCTCGTCAAGACAAACGACTTTCTTTGTAGTGGAAAAAGTATGTTAATGTGCTGACGCGCAGGCGTAGTGCGTCTTGCGCGCGTCATTTTGACGTGTGATTGGCACTTGATTGTTCAGTCGGATCAGGAGCATATAAAAAGAGTTGTATTTCTAACAAATAAGAGAGTTAAGCAAGGACTAGTCGAAGATCGACCCGAGAAGACCAATAAAGATAAGAAACAGCCGGAGTGTTGAGGAGTCTTTTCTTCCCCCGAAAGATTATCCTTCAACAAGCTCGGATTGAGTACCCAAAGGAATAAGTGGGTTAGAAAATGGAATCAACGGAGCGTGACAGTGTGGACACAAGTCACGCACTGCTCCGCGAAGCGAAAACAACCTAAAAGACATTCTTCATGGACGTATTTCCTACA
>OX421447.1:12631573-12644073 GCA_949126865.1 Montipora capitata
CCTCAACATCACTTTTGTCTCAGAATACAGGCAATAATTATTAATGTCGCAAAGTGTCCCCCTAATATTGCTCCTCGAGTAGCCTTAGGATAAACAAACTGCATTTACCGTAAGCAAAAAGTGACGCTAACCTTTTCCCTTACCTTATTGTTGGAAATCATTATCAAAGGCTTAGACTTGAAGGGACAACGCGTGTTGGATGTCAAAATTGGCACTTATGTCCAGAATGCTTGTTGCACAGCCAATTTTGATATCCAACACAAAGTGTCCCTTTATTGAAGTCTAAAGGCTGGGACACACTACATGTAGGTGATAAGTCGCTGCAACACGTTGCACATTGAAGGGTTGTGAGACATTATTAGGCCTATGGTTTATAGTCCTTATCCGAGAATACTTGAAAGTCTAACCATTTGCGGATGTAATTACAGGGGCAGCACTTTCTCCTAAGTTATTTAAAGACCCTGAGTGTTGGTCCGTTCGGAGTTGAACTCACAACCTCCTGCATGGCAGCCGGGTGTTAGCCACCAATGCACGGAGGGAATGGATTAAGGGGCTATAAAGGTCTTAGGTGTTTGGTTAATGTCTCCTGTCTGGAGCATATTTTTTTGGGAGTAAACCTGCTTCTCAGGTATTTACTTATTCTCAGGTATTTACTATGTATAAGTGAGAACTCACTAGTGCATTTCACAATTACTGCAAATGTGTCTTACCCAGTAATACTTAACAATTAGCCCATGAGGCGAAGCTGAATGGGCTATTGACCCGTGGCCCTTGAGGGAGAAGGGTCTAATTGCTTTAGTATCACCCAACTAGTCGGACAGAAAAGGCAATAATAAAGTTAGCAAATGCAAGTTGAAGAACTAGTTATTTGGGAATAAAACGAAAGAAAGCGCCACGCTTTTCGCTACTCAAGGACTATTACTAATAGTCCTCTAGTAGCGGAGCCAATCAAAATGCAGGATTTCCATTAGTCCACTAGTTGGGTGATACTAAATGTAATTAGACTTTACTGTCCTTATTTATTATTGACCTTACAGTCCAAGACCAGTTGACTCCTAAACATATATACAGAAAGTACATATACATCAATGTTAGTATTTTGTGTTGCTATTATCATGAACTTCGTTAAGTGCTAACTTCGTTAAATGCTAACTAACTGCGAGGATCATAGCTTCACTTGATTTCATATCTGCAGTTCATATATGATCCACTTCATATATCATTTCATAGTTAAGTTTGTGTTGCATATTGTTATCTTCAGGACAAAGAGAAGAAGAAGCTGGGTCCAAGAGGATCTGTTTACCTTGGAGTGAGTTTTATCTCTTTTATGTTTTGTTTTTTATCAGAATGCTGCCTCTCAAAGGCTATTAATGGAGTGTGAACACACAAGTAAGATCACAAACTTTCTCTTTTTTTTCAGGGAAGTATGATATCTCCGAGCGATGAAGACTCGTTTACCTTCACTGTCAGCGCAGCCAATGGGGATATTTTTAAACTTAGAGGTAAAGGTGTCAGGAAAATTAACTATTAAAAAGGTTTTGTCATTAACATCAAATTTGGAGAAGTTAATAGAAGTAGCATATAATATAGAAAGAAATTGAAGTGTTAATATTAACATTGTTTGTTGAAGCATGGGAAGGAAATTGAACAAAAATAATAGTTTATTGTAAACAGTGAGTGTTTGGTTTAGGTCTCTTCTTAATAAAAGAGCATTGTTTGATACATAATATGAAAAATAATGTAATGTGATTTTATAGTGAGCTATTTTGTGGCTTACATTTGACACTTGTCTCTTTAGTTGTTTGAGCAGAACAAGATACATGTATCTCCAAATATCTCTTACTTTTTACTGGGATATTGCAGAAAAATAGACATGATGCTATTGGTCATATCCATTTTGAATTGTCTCTTAATTAGCTATAATGTGTCACTTGTTTTATTTTAGCCAATAATACTAAGGAAAGACAGGACTGGTTAAATAAGCTTCGCAGTGTGGCAGAGTTTCATGCCTCAAGCATTGAGCAGGTATTTAATCTCACAAAATTAGTATTAATAATAATATTATAAGGATGGTATCTTTTCAATAACAAAATGCTCTCAGATGATTGGTTGCGGACTTAGCAGCTGTCGTCTGATCCTTTATTTGACCAAACTTTTGACTCTCCAACTTGGTATTCCAACTTACATGTACCCGCAGCTTGTTAGTGGACCTGATTAATTGAACAAAGCCAGACTGTTAAAATGGAGTAGAAAACCAATTACGTGCATTAGGCAGTACTCGGAAAAAAAAAAAAGTGTTTTTCCTCAAATCCGTCCGTACCATTCCAGTTTTAGGACACTTCGCCCATATTGTATAATATAAACAAGATGGAATAATCTTAGAATAGCTCAACTCATATTTTAAAGTGACGTTTTCGTCATCGTAGCCGACGTGGTTTCTTAAACTCCCAAATATGGTCATGCTATCAGCAGACAACCCATATCCAGACATAACTGATTAAGTGTGCAGTATGAATGTCAGACACTTCGCCCCCACTTTCTGGACGATTAGCTCCCTAACCTAAAAACATTAATAATCACACAGGAAAGGTGGTTTTTAACTTCTAACCAATAATTATACTGGTAAGATCGCAAACAACAGTTCCTCTCAGTTTCAATCGAGGTAAGATCACCTGAAGATCGATCCATCTTGGATCGTGAAAAAAAAATCCAACGACAAATGCTTTCATTCACAACGTTAAATAGCTTGCTTTTTTCTTGCAGTAGAAAAGAAGAAATTATGATCTGCTTTCAGGCAGTGATATGTGTTTGTCTTGTATTTGAGCACTTCAGCTGCCGTAACTGTAACCAGAAACCCGTAAGGGTTGAAACGTGTAACGGCCCCTTGTGTGCTGGGAAACAAGCTTCTGAATATTCAATTTGCTAAGTACCATATTTGGAACAACAAGAGCGAGGAGTTTCCAAATATGGTACTTAGCACTGAAAGATTCAACCAATCAGTTCGAACTGAACATTCGGAAGCTGTGAACGCGCGTTACACATTTCAACCCTTATGGGTTTCTGCTGTAACTGAACTCCCTCTCCTATCAGGCCGCCCCTCCAATCTACAGGACGGCTAGTCTTCCAGCATCTACTCTTCAACCACCTATTAAACCACCTATTAAACCACCTGTGAAACAGCCGCCAACAGCAGCCTTGTCAACTGGTCCGTCTTCCATAGCAACAGCTGACAATGTCAAATCCGACTCGCCTAGACCTGTCCGTAAAATCGCACATATACCTGAGAGTATCCTTTCAGGGCTGGCGCAAGTGAGGGAGGACCTGTACAGAGTAGAAGATCAGCAAATGACATTTATAGATCAGCTAGAGGTAAAATCATTGCAATTATTATAATTACTGTGTGAGAGCATGGAATCCTTAGAAAGACCAAGGGTGCATTCTATTGACCCAATTCCGGAATGAGAATACATGGAGTGATGATTTAAAACGGTATGTCTGGCGTTTTGAAGTAACAAGGATAATAAAGAAATGTTTTAAAAATAGCATTTTAGCAGGTGTTTGCAAATTTGAATGTGAATCTCTGTAAAAACGAAGGATTTATAACTTCTTTTCCATGTATTCTATTCCGCCGGGAATCGAACTCTCCCTAAACTTGTTTTCACCTAAAAGTTAAAGAATTATAAAAACCAAACGTTTTCGACACTAATTCATCTTCAAGTTGTCTTTTAAATACCGGTACTATTTAGTAACCTTGTAAGTTTTTGCTTGTTAGTTTTGGGCTGCTGGAAATATAACAGTTTTTCTACACTTTCTGTTGCAGTTAGACCCAACTGGAGAGGAATCGCTCTTACCACTAGATTATGTAAGTTTGCAAATATTTACAGTTCAAAGTTACATTCTCGTCTTATAGAGGCAGTCGTAGTTCAGTCGGTTAGTGCGTGGCCTTTTGAGCTAGAGGGTCGCCAGTTCGATCCCCGTCTGTGTCGACTTTTCTCTGTTTCGTGTAGCTGTAGCTTTGAATATACGTAAAACTGAGAATTGATGGAGAAAAGGGGGTAAAAGATGGAGAAAGGGGGGGTAAAAGGTGAGCAGCGAGGGCCACAAGTTATCAGTAACTCTAGTTGACTATCACGTGCTACCCTCGTAAAAATAAGGACTTTTACCTTTTTCCTTTTTTTTTACCACATGTGTCCAGAAATGCAGATAATGGTGAAATGGAAGATGGAAGATTTGGAAATGGAAGATTTGGAAATGGAGGATTTGGATTTGGCGAATTTCTTCCAAATCCACGACACGTCGCCCTCTTGGCGAAATTTCGACAAATCTGCCATTTTTGCCATTGTCTGCATTTCTGCATACTCAGTGAAAGACTGGATGCACAGAAGGACCTAAACTCGGTGTAGCACTGGGCAATTTCGTCAGCAGGTTGTTTGCCAATTTCGTTGCGCCAATAGTTGAACGTTGCGAGACAAGTTAAATTACAATGATGGGGCAGCGTTTTCACAACGTGTCTCGACAATACCTTAAAACCAAAGGAGCGTTAATTTTCATTGACTGGTACCACAAACTGCTGTCGCCAGTTGTTCAAACGATGGATAGCGCTATCCGTCGGATAAATCACTATCCAGTAGATAAACACTACCAAAACCAATTGCGGTATCCAGTGGATAGTGATTTATCCGGTGGATAGCGCTATCCACCTTTTGAAAAACTGGGGCTTGGTAGGCAACTTTCAGTTTAGATATATATATGTTATTTGCCAGCTGGGAGACCCGTATATCGAAAAACGGTGAGCGAGGTCTTGAAAATGCTTTTTCAAGACCGAGGTCACCGTTTTTCGCTATACGGACCGACCCTTAACTGGTAAATAACTTACTTATTTTTTTCCTCTCTTTCCCTTCCTCTCTGAAATCACTTTTAGAATCTCTGTACGGTGGCCAATTTACATTATCAACTCCGTTGATAAAACCAAATTTTTGTACACTTTTTAAATTGATGACTCGCATCGCGCTTGATAGCGAATGTATTATTAAAGCGACTTACAAACTGAACGTTTCAAAGAGAAACATTTTTATTTGAATTCTATTTCCAAACCTCCTGTCTGATAAAAAGTAACTTCTGTATGTAAACGGGATTCGGTGTCAAAAAATGAAAATTTAAGTTGAAGGACAAAAACTCTCCGAGCGCTACCGTGCCCGTGGGCATGCAGAGATAGGAAAATCCGGACTACGCGAAGAACCAATCAGATTGCAGGATTCGATACCGTGCCCTCTCGGCACGTTATGCAACATTTCCCAATAATATTCGAGAAGTATTGTGAGCAGGATTAGGATTAATTATTTTCCTCTTGACACCAACTTTAGTGCCGTTCACACCACTTTTACTTCTGGGTAACGGGTAATTTTTCTGCCATATTAAAAAGGCTTGAATACTTGCGGACTTATTACAACAACGCGCATTTACATTTTGGGATGATCTGACATGCTGTCGTCCTTGCTAAACTCAAACAAGCCGTTTAGTAATCAATACTGTCTTGCAGTATTTACTGTATGAATGAATTGAGGTTTTGGCAGCTTCGGCTGTATAAGTTATACAGCTGACGCTGGGATAAACAGCTGTGCAATCAATGGATATTTTGAACAGAAAATCGCACTTTGCTCGTTTAATGAAAAACATTCGGGCGGTAAATTAATGTTAGTGTCTTAAATCCGTGAAACGCCAAATATAAGGGACTTTAGGTCTAGGACGGCGACGTCGTCGAAAGCGTTACCTCAAAAATATGACTTTGCACTATCGTCAGTCTTCCGCGGTTATTTTATCGCGTTCACATCGTACAAAATGGGCGAAGTATCCCATTAAAAAATTGGTACGAGCAGTTTCAGAGTAAAAAAAGAGAATGAACGATTCACATTTTTGTGCTCATGTTATCGTCAAAACCTCAAATTTGTTGATTTCACGCAGTTGTTCTTACGCAGCGAGTCCCGCAAAAATATGTGCGAAAATGCGTTTCGCACATGCTGCACGATTACTTTTCCTCTTTTATCCAATGTTTTCGTTACCGTAACAGTCGTCGTTTGCTCAGCTCACTTTGTTACTGTTTTGGAGAAAAAAGAACAGCAGAATTGTTCAGTGGTTCTTCGTAATGTATATCAGTGTTCATTAGTTTTCTCTAGTCTAAAGCCGTGGCCAAACTATCGAACAAAGTTGGATCCCACATGCAACATTGTTGAATGTAAAAGTTGAGGTAGTGGCAAAACACTATCCAACTAATTCAAGTTCAAGTCGGCGCTAAATTTGAAATTATCGCGCTAACACTGAAACGAAAACCGCTCTTAGCGTTTATGCAACTGGAGCTGTTTGAGGACGGAAATGACGGATTTAAACGAGGGATAAACCAAATAATGGTTAAGAGAACGTGTACAAAAGGGTATGTTCAATGCAAGATACATCCGCATTTGGGAGATGAGTGAGAATGAGCTCGGATCAAGAGAAATTTTAAACGCTATTGAACCAGACATCTCCAAACAGAGCGATAATGATTAAGGGGGCTAAAAGTGTCCCACAGACATGAGCTTGCTTGATATACTCGCTGATCAAGGTTTCTGGCTGTTCATCAAAAACCACGACGTTCCCTTGGTCCTTGTCGGCCATCTGTTGCAAATGATGCTAGAAGCCTGGGCTTGATAATAAGATAGCGATTCGTGATTGGCTCGATTCAGGACACAACTTTGTTGGAAGGGCGGCAGAACAATGCAACATTGTTGTGTCGAGCAGAATTGCTGGGCGTAATGTTTGATCAAAAGCAAACTCTATCCAACGCTTGATCGAACAAAAAATCTTGGACGAATATCTTCCAACATGGTTGGCCAAACGGTCGAACAATGCTGGATCGAGCAAAGTTGAAGCATCCAATGCAACTTTGTTCGATAGTTTGGCCAGGGCTTAAGTCACCGTAAATGGTGGATAAATTTCGACCCACAACAATCTTACTACATTCTTTATTCCCCAAACAAGAGTAGAGGCAGACTATCTCTAATTGCGTGTCAACCTATGTGAACCTCAACTTTCTCCTTTTAATGTCTTTTCGCAGGATGTTCTTATTCTGAAGGCAACTGCACAGGTGGGAATTCGCAATCAGTCTCATTTTTTTTCTGCAAAGGTGTCTAGTTTCTAAAGAAACTGTGGTGCTGCGTCGTTTGGGAAGTCATGAAACACAGAAATGGGTTCATCAACTGAATTGATATAGTAAATTGATTCGGAAGCTGACTTTTCGACCTTTAACCCTTCGTCAGAGCGAATTGCAGAAGAATCTCTAACGATGGGCGAACGCTCGAAACGTCGTCTTTCGAATTTCATTACGGTGGTCAATTTGCCGTATATCAACTTAGTTGATGAATCCATTTCTCACTTTTTGTGCTTGTGATCAAGATCCTACAAATGGTACAATTGTCTTCAAGTTGGCCTTGATATAATTAATTCTAACTACACATCTTCCTTCAAAAATGCACTTCGGACTCTTTTGCGACAACCAGTGATAGGCTTAGAAATGAACTTGCTCTTGCGACAATTTTCTTTGAACGTCTCATTATTCAATGCCTTAGGCAGCTCAGTATGTTAACAGTATGTGGTGTATTTTGGGCGCATTGGTGAGAGCACCCTCCGGCCTCCCACAAATGTGGCTCGTGTTTAATAGGCCTTTTTCGATATATTAAAATTCAGCTTGATAGCGAGTCAGTGAGGACAAAGACAAAGGAAAGTGGATGATATGTAAATATTTTTCACATTAATTCCCACGTGTTTCTATTGTCTTTGTCCTCACTGCCTCACTTTCAAGCTGAATATTTAATATATCGAAAATGGCCTATTCTCAGACTTAGTTAGCATCACATGTGGGTTGAATTTGTCGGTTCTTTACTCTGCTCCGAGAGGTTTTTCTCAAGGGACGCTGGTTTTCCCCTCTCCTAATAGACCAGTTTCATATTCTAACGGTTGGATTGGATCGAGCATGAAATGGAGGCTACTGCGGGGGAATCTTTCACATGCAAATCATTTTCCCCGCATTAGCCTCCATTTCATGCTAGATCCAGTCTAACCGTGACAATCCGAAACTGGCTTATTGAAATAAAATAATAACTCACCTACGATTTGATATGAATTGATTTGATTTCTGTACATTGTCCCCAATTAGTGCCTCAGTGCCAAATGATACCGTTGGAGCGAGTTTCAATCGAGTGTCGTAAAACCAAAACCAAAGTAATTACTTTGGCCAATCAAGAAGGGCCGAGACAATCCAGTAAACCAATCAAAACTCAAAGTAATTACACGTAGCCGACACAAAGCGCGGGAAAATGTGCACGCGCGAGCCACGATTGGTTTTGGTTTCACTTCTCATTGGTTGAAAAAGTGGCACGAGAACTTTGAACCAATCACTGAGTAAAGTAATCACAAACCAAAGCAATTCGCTAATTACTTTCGACACTCAATTGAAAACCTCTCTAAGTAAAGCTCATTATTATTATTATTATATTGCTGAGATCTGCAATACTATGCTTGAGAGGCACGAGAATGTTGCGATCTAGAAGAGCTGCATGTGGCATTTTTAATATTGACCTAGATATCGAAACTAGTGAAGGAGCCATTTGCTGAAGAACTTTTTATTTCATTTTTATACAGAGAACTGACCGAATTTTCAAGCTATACATTACCATGTTTTCATAAGTAAATTTTTAATTTTCTTCTATATTTGTATATTATATTTTTTTGGTGTAAATTTTTATTACATCTACAGTAGTAATACTTAGTCCCCCAGCCGTAGTGAAACAAAACAAAGTAACTTTCTGTATAGTTTTTCGATTCTTAACAACTGTAAACGTAATTCTTTTTAGCGATGACATTTTGAATAAAATTACTGGATTTAAAAATTATCATCATTATCATCATCATCATCATCATCATCATTATTATTATTATTATTATTATTATTATTATTATTATTATTATTATTATGTTTGTTTGCAAAGTATGAGTTTTGCGTACTCTTTGCTTTTTTCAGGCAGCCCTCAGCACACTTCACCACTGTTTTTCCATTATTCAAGGACAGGTAAAGGAAATAAAACACAAATAGCTTTGGTAAAACAACGGATCTTTTTGAAGTTGACGTCTCGTATGTTACAAGATGTTGAAGCTCGGTGATTCTTTTTCATAATCGCCAATAACTTTGAACATTTCCTGGCAGTACCACTCAAAAACTGTATCATATATACCCTATGCAAAAATGGCTGCCTTTAAATTGTTCTTTTGTTCATATTCAAAATAGCCCAACTAACCTCGTTCGGGATAACAAATTCTTTAGAATTTTTGTCTCAAAAACGAGGTTAGTTGGGCTATTTTGAATATGAACAAGACAATAATTTAAAGGCAGCCATTTTTGCATAGGGTCTATAAACTCTCTAGTTCTTCGGCAGTCGAAGCTGAGTTGGAAACAAAACACAAGTAGCGGTGGTAAACATGGCGAAGTAACGCTTTTTGAGGAGCTTAACGTTTCGTCTGCGACAATAGAGAGATTTAGCGTTACGTTTTCGTGAAACGCGAAAGGCAAAAATGACCACGTGACAACGATTTTCCCGCTATTTTTGCGCGTTTGCCGGTTGTCGCTTGCCATACGTGAAAGTTGGCATTTTCGCGGTTGCCTTATACGTGGAATTTTCTTTTTGTTGTTCTTCTACATAACGAGTTGTTTGTGGAAAAAAGAACCCCAAAAGCATTTTCCGGTAAGTCAGACAAGGAAAAATTAGTTCTCAACGTTATAGATTGTTCATAACTGACTCCTTACCGCAATATTTATTGACTCACAAAACGTCTTCATCGAAACTTGCAAAATTTGACAGGTAAGGATTCTCATTTTGTATAGTATCTTTTTTTACAAACAATGTTTAAAAAGTCTGTTTTTGTTAACTAATCCTGGAGATTAACACAGTCCATTCCGAGTTGGCCGTGGGTCACGCGAAGCTAAAGTCGCGAGCTTCACCCTTTTTTACGTGAAACGTCAAACGGCAAGCCGACGTTTAGCGTTTCACGTTAACGTAAATGCTAAATCTCTCTAATGTGTTGAGGCAGTTTTGCCATTTAGTTCTTAGGTTTCGTTTTCATCAATATTAACATTAGACTTTCCACTGGACTAAGAAGAGGAGTGACTGAATAGGGAAGATATCTGTTTACAAACGTTGCTTTTGTTATTCAAATTTGCCAACCACAAGAACAAAAGAGCTTTTGTTTCGACAGCCAACGACGCTCTGGTTGGCACATTAATGACAATAGGTGACGTCAACGATATCTTCCCTATTGAAAGTTTAAATTAAATTCGATTTCGAGTTCGTCTCTTTAACAACTCATTTTTTGCCTCTTCATTTTCAGGCGGCTGAACTTCAACCGGAAATTCCAGGTATGTTTGCACCAAGTTTTGACTGGGTTTATTTTCCGAACCGATCCACTTCGTGAATTGTTGTGATTTATTTTTTTGTTCGTTCAAGAGAGCAAAGATTTTTTTAAGTATTTGTTTAAGAATAAAAATGTGTTCTCAAGGGTTAATTTGGGAGAGCAACATGGCGACTGTAACCCCATTTGAAACCTGAAATTCTTAATGGAGAGGCAGCTTTTATATATGATGAACCGTTATAAAGGGAGAGTATCACGGTGTTGCGCATGTTGTAGCCGTAGCAAATGCCACCGTTTGTAAGCCAATCGGAAGCGACGGTATAATTCGTGCGGGAATTTACACGCACGCGTGAAAATTTCGCTCAGCCCTTTGTTCATTAGTGTTTTTTTATTAATCGAGAAATTTTTACACGTACGTGTAAATTTCCCGCATGAATTATAACGTCATTTCCAATCGGCTTATAAACGGTAACATTCGCCAAGACTAGAGCATGTGCTCTACTGTGATACTCTCCCTTTAACTCCAATTTTATCATCTCCTCTTTATTTATTTATATTTATTTATTTCTGGAATTGTTGAGTGATTTGTTAAAGGCAGTGTCTCCAACCATTTACCTTTCCAACCACGATACGTCACAGAGGACAGATAACTACATCGGGAACTCGATATCTGAACTTTTGCATTATCTCAGAGAATGATTTTTGTAACGACGGATTCAAAGAAAGCGTAACATACTGGCGGCTACACGTGCCAAATTTATGTTAAATATCCAGAATTTTCGATCGACTGTTCCACATTGAAACCATGACATTGACAGCTACGAAGGCAGAATAGTAGTAGATTTATCGCTGACGTTGCTCACACGTACGAAGATTCAAGTAGTCCGTTAGGCCTCACGTTCAAGGGTCGAGGAAAAGTTTTCTCTATTAACGGGCACGAGGGAATGTTAAAGTGTGTCCGAAATTAATCTCAAGCCAGCTGCAGAAACATGCTCAGAACCTTATCTCCCTTCAAGAAGTAGATGTCAATCAAACAACAATTTCCTTAGGTTCGTGTTTTTTTAAAACACCATATCACACAGCTACATGTAAGTGTTGTGAGCTTTAAATCCGGTTCGACAACAGTTTCCAAGGAATCACTTCTGATGAAATAAATGCGTCAAATCTAAAGCGCATGTTCCAAGAGTTAAAGGCCTATTCTCGTTTTTGCGTTATTTTACGCGAATTTCTTTTGTATTACATTATCTTTACGTGTTAATTGTGCCTTAAATTAATGGTTTCAAAAGCATAATTTTGGACGTCATTTCATCTTTTCTGGCTGTTTGAATGAGTTCGAAGAAACCTCATTCTTCACTTATATTTTAACGCTTTGAAGCTCAGCTTTATCCTTCGACCTTGAAGAAAATACATATTTTGCAAGAATAGACGCTTCTTTTTTTCCCCCAGATGTCTACAGTGGTTTCAATGGTAGAGAATATTAAACGCGCCTGGCTGGCGCAATAAACACTTTATAGAGTATGAATTATTAATTAAGCACACAGGCTGAATTGGCTGTCTTAATACGAAAGCACTTTTAAGTCTTCATTCTATGACCTTATTGACGCTGGTGAAATTTTCCAGTGGCTTGAAAGCAGTTCCATGGTTTAGTAAATGTGAGAGGTTCCGTCAACTAACAGGTACAGCGTAGATGTTAGTTTCTGTGGCAATTTCTCAAATTTATATTGTGACTAATTCTTTTCTCATTAAGTTGGTCGGTTCAGCTGGAAACGAAAGTATCAATGCTGTGTTATGTACAAAAGCGCGAACGAGCTTCCGTTGCGTTTAATTCTTTGTTTGTGTTCAATAAAACTTGATGTCGTTTTTCTGTTGTGGTTAAAGCCACGGAAAATTACCCAGAACGAAGAATCGTAAAAGACCACATCGCGAGAAGTCTGTTTTCGCAGTCGGCTGGGTTAAAAATTTTACCATTTCATCTTCGGTAAAATCGATTGTCCACGAAGTTAGGTTTATCTCTTACCTTGAATTTCGTAGTTTTGGTCTGATTTACAAGACGTGTGTTCACAAGC
>OX421447.1:12649073-12659073 GCA_949126865.1 Montipora capitata
CCTTGATGTTCTGGCCCGTTTGCCTAAAAAGCCCTCCTTCGGTCAAGTTTGCACAGGGAGAATCTTATGCTAAAGCCCTTCCGAAATAATGTGCGTATGCTAGCTAACAAGAGTGCCGTTACAGATTTTTGTGACCGTGTAAATGGGCTTAAAACCCCATTGGCGTTAAGAGGTTTAAACACCTCGTATACTCGCACGTGTTTGAATATCTTTACAACTGTTTAGGTCGCGAGAGAATTCTTAAAACATAGCATATTTATAGCAGAATCAAGGTTATCTTCTATTCTTAAAAGAGCAACACGTTCTTATCATTGATGAATTTTTACTTAACGTAGATCGGGTAGCAAGATCGTGAAATTGGTTCAACAGACGTTCAAAATAATCCAAACTTACTTTTTTGTGCTCTTTTTTAGTAAATATAGAGGAGGGCTGCAAGTGTCGAAAGTGGCTCTGTTACCACAGTTTTGTAATTAAAAACAGATTTGACTATCGAGTTAGCATTTGTCATTTTTGAATAACTTTGAAGTCTTGTTGTTCGAGGATATTTGATCGTTGTATCCCGGGAAACGTGAAGAGTGTCCAGTGTTTGAAAACATGAGATCTTATTATCCTCGGATATTTTAAGCTACTCCCAATTTAATATGCTATTCCAATAACCCTAAGTTATGCATGTGTACTTTTCTGTATGGTAATGCATTGTGGAGGAACATCTTTGTGTTGCGTGGCACCGTCCTTAATTATTATCGCGAGACCCAAAGAAAGCCATTATGAAAGTCCCCCGTTTGTTTGCTTCAACATCATCGTTGCTGCGACTTTAAAGTGCTACTATGATAAAACAATCACTTCCTTTTTCCTCTAGGTTTGAAAGTATGTTTCCTTAACACCTGATTGGAAAAATTTTGAGTTTTGATTTTTATCCGAAGGTTGTTTACTTTGAGTGCAAGTTTTGGATTTCACAGTCTGCCTATTACTCACGTTCAACACTGACCAATTCGGATCTGGGGAAAAGTGACATCATTTGCTTACTAGCTTCAAATTTCAGCGTGTAAATGCAGTTTATTATATATGCAAAACACAAGTTGTAAAGTCTGAAAACCTGAAACTCCCGCGCTGCATATTAATTCATCCGCGCAGACACGCATTGCCTTCCTAAGGAAGTGAGTCTTTGACGTCATTTTCTCCTCCATCCAACTCTCTTAAGATTTTAAAGTTAGTAATGGCGGACCATTATATAGCAAAATTCCAGTTAAGATAAACAGATGTCTTTATGAAATCAAGGCTTAAAACTTGGGTCACTCAGTGTTCAGTTAAAATAGTTTTGAAATTAAAGAAAAAGATTAATAACTTTTTTGGCACAGCCTCAAATTTCGCTTCCGTTTTAAGTAGACAACGTGCAGTCCTTCTCTCGCCGCTTAGTTAGTCGAGCGGCGAGGAGAAGACAGGCGCGAGAAAAATGGCCGCGCGAAATCTGGATTCTAGTAGGAGCTCGATTTCGATTTCGTGCGGCCATTTGTTCCAGTGCCTGTCTTTTCCTTGCCGCTCGACTAAGAGACTGCTTGTAGTCTACATTTGAGGGAATGGCTGTATGTTCTTAGACTAGATGGAGAGACGCGTAATTCGTCTGGGACGACTTTGCGTAAACGTTACTTTAGAAATACGGGCTCAGTCAGACGAATTTTGCATCTAGATGAACTATTATCGTGGAAAGTGCGTCTTCAAGTGGTGACTAAATTTTGTGGAAAGTTCCCCTGAACGGATAATGCGTCTAGTGCCCATCTTCATGCGTGAGTATGTTTCGGTCATTTCAGACGGATAATGAGTCTCGTACTGTTCGTCCTGTCTTAAACCAGACAAACGCATAATTACTGGGTTGCCATTTTTCCGTTGTTTTTTTTTTGCTGTGTCGGAAATCGGAAAAGTTGCGCAATGGAGTCTTTCCTATCACTCCCCTGCTAAGTATTGTCTTTGTGTCTAGAGTCTTCTGCGCGTATCTTTGGTAGGTTTCAGGGGTAGTAGAATTGCGTAGATTTTATCCGGTGGACACAGTACAAGCAATGGCGGCGAAGCCGATGTAACGCGAATGGTGTTTTATTGGATCTTTAAACAAAATATACCCTTATGGAGCTCAAACTCGAAAAACAACACAAGCGGTGAAAAATGAATATCTGGAATCTTAAGGTAGCTCAAACCGGTTTCAACAATTTGGAGGGAATGTGTTATTAGAAAGATTAACTCTACAACACTATTTCACTTGCAATGTGACGGTACCATATGAAACACCAAGATGCACATGTTAATGTGACGTAATAAATTACCATGGCAACAAAGTAACAATATAAAAAACCTTATATTTTGTGTTTAAGCGCTTATATCTAAAACAAAAACAAATACTCAAAAATTTGCGTACTTATCACTCTCCAGCAACACAAAATGGGGGTCACCGAGTTCGTCTTTGAGATATACATGTTTAAAGACGGAATATAGCCTGTTTTTAGATGCTCTTTTGTTGCCATGGTAACCCGTTACTCCCCAATTAATGGAGCGCTCGTGCTCAGCTAAATAACCTTGAGACTTAAGTAAAGTGATTATTATATATTATATTACAACTTTAAAGACCATTTTTTTTCAAAACGAGTGAATGGCAACTTCGTAAATGGCTTCAGTTTCGGGCCCAGCTGCCCGTTGGATTGTGGTCTCACCTGGAAGAGCACTTGACCGGTAATGCTGACATAGGCCACTGATGGGTTCGATTCCCGTTCCCTGAAGCCATGAAATCTTCAGGCTTTCATTTCGCAGCTGCTAAAGTAGCGCTGATATTAACTGCGTTGATCATTTCAAGACAACATATTTTCCGCAGTTAAAGCGCGAGGTCCGTACTGGAGAATATAATAGTACATTTGAAAGCGGCCTATTCAGCCTGAGAATTGCTTGCCATATAATTATTGATATCATTCTTTATGTCAAGTACGAATCACATCGTTGCTTATTTAAGTGACCTAAAAGCGTAGTCGACATCTGTTGAAACAGTTTGGTTTCTTGAAATTTTCAAAACGTATCGCTAAAGGGAGAATATAAAACGTTAAATTAAACGGCTGTTTAAAAAAAATGGTAAGACATGGGGCACCTTCCCAAAATTTAGAAAACTTTAGGAAATGCCGCATTTCCTCGGTAGAGAACCATTTTGCTCCTCTATAGGTTTTCAATTCCCATTCTTATCATAAAGGTCTCATTTACGTTAACTGGTACTTCGGCACATCCTCGATGAAAGGACCTGTGAACCCCCCGACATAAAATAAAGAAAAACTAAGAAAATAATTAGCTAGAAAAATGTAAAAAAGTCAAATGTGATAGGTTCTCCCACTGAACTTGGTATTTGCATTTTTTTACTTTGTGGAAGCGAGTAGATAAACGCATTTCAAACGAAAATTAATAACTGAAGAATTAATTTCCACAGTTGGCTTATGTGGCTCACATTTTTTCTTTGCAAATTTCAGTTCCATGGGGAAAGAACTTTGACTCAGATTAAATAAGGGCTTTGTAAACGAAGAGACATGTCCAGGAAAAATTACAAATAATTGCAACTGTACCACGAAAATGACGATTTTCACTAAGAAGACAAGAAATCGCAAAATTTGTAAGTGCGTGCAATCCTGGACATAAATGGGCGAAGATAAATGAAATGAATGGTCTAGCCTGCCACGCAGATTGCTCGTAGAGCTTCGTCACGGATTCATTCCCTACTAACTTCTGTTGAAACGAAAAACCACTTCCGTTCAACAGCTGTTTGCCCACTATTAACGATGACTAAATGTTTTGTGCATATCCAATCACATTCTGCGAAAGATTGTCGCACAAAACATCAGTTTACCCAAAACTGGAAAACGACCTCTGATTGGTCCGTAATCCACGACGGGAGTGGGTTTTCGTTTCAGCAGACGTTAGTCGGGGAGGAACGCGTGACGAAGCTCTAAGAACGTCAGCGTGGGAGGCTATGATTGGTTGTGCTTTAATAAACATTAAAAGGCCAATAACATTTAAGTAAAATAATTGACTAAATGTCTTACTGCTAAGTTTTAATCGTTTGGCAGAGTTCAAAGTGATACCATCAGCTACACAATGAATCGAAGACGGTTTATAAGGTAAATGACTCTAACCAGATTTTAAAGTAGAAATTGAAATTAAAAACTTAATCATTTTACACATTTTTAAAAATAGATTCTCCGAGTAAACCCAGGCAGCCAAAATAAATAAATTTAACTGAACTCTTACTTTTATCATAACTTTTACAATTGAGTCAAAATGATTATTTGACGTTGCATCTGAACCATTTATTTCTTTAGGAAAAAAACCCGTTCATGTTTGTATCGGTAGATCAGTTTTTATGAGTCGTCTCAAAACTTGGTTGAATGATCTCCACTCAAACCTGCTTGTAAACCAGAAACAGTTACCTATTCAAGCTGCGGAAACTTAAGAGATTCAGTGGTTGCAAATGTTGATCCTGGTAGAACCCTTAAAAATGGTCGAAGTGTTTTAAGCGATCATCACTCCCCCGTATAAACTAGAACAATCGAATTCGTTAAAAAAGAGAAAAAAGACATTTACCAGGGACCGGTTCCGAAAAGGTGTAATAACTCTATTCCAGGAATATATGTGCTGGAATAAGGCATATTTATCCCTGGAATAGAGTTATTACACCTTTCAGGAATCCGCCGGCCCCAGGGTTACCAATGCTGGAATCGAGGTGGTTGGAAACCATACTTTGGAAAATTCAGCAATTTGAATATTGACTCTAACAGTCGTAACCCGTAATGTTGGAATTCTCAATTCAATTCACGACCAGAATAGGGATCGAAAAGCAGGCCAATTGGAATTCGCAATCCGATTATTGGGAACCGGATTCTAACGATTAAGAGCCGGAATCCAGCTCAATGGAATCCGTAACCCCCAGGCATGCGCCCTGAACCAGAAGCGAAGACTCTTGTGGTCTACTGTACACGCAGCGAAGCCTGGTTTTGCAGTAAGGCTCATCTTGATAAAGCGCAAGTTTAAAAGCTTAACCATACAGTCGAAACGAGTACTCGTTAATTAAAACAATTGGCCACGTTTCAGGGTATAAGGAAAGTTATTATTTTTTTATCTTCCCACTCAAATGAAAGTAGCAAATAACCTTTTTTCTAGCAATCGTGGAAACTCGTTTTCAAGTGATAATTGATATAATTTTTTAGACCAAATAAACTAAAGCGATATGGCATAAGGAAAGATCAGTGTTATCTTTTTATTTTGGAAAATATTTTTCAAGAAACTCGAGGGGTTCAGTTTTCGGCGAAAACTGTCGAGTTTGGCATCTTTGCAAGAACGTTTTTCCACTGTCTCTGAAATCTTAATTTACACCATGGTGAAATTTGAGATTAAAAATCCATCTTCCATATGGCACCTAATTAAGATTTCAACCAAAAGTGTTTTGTTGGTCATTAATGATTGAAAAGAAACGATAAGAAATTTCAGAATTTTATTCTCGAAGTTTTGGTGGAAGAAAAAAGCTTTGTTATGAATAAGTAAACAAAATTCATGATCCGCGAAGACAGTATGAACTCTCCGACCTTCGAAAAATCATTTGTCGTTAAAACTCTGCATCGGAATGTCGCTTCGCGACTGAGTACTACGAGGTTTGATAAATATCGTATAGACTTCCTTGAAAGTAAAAGCGATGAATTATAGAATCTCGGCCGTGTTTTAAAATGCGTAATGAAATTTCCTTTTTTGTGAAACAATGAAAACTTTGTAAATGATCATCTCAATGTAAAAACAGTCTGATTTAGTCTCCAACCCAGACATTTCTGTGTCATTCATTGTGTCTATACCCGAGAAAATGTCATGTGTGTTAAATTAAGATTTATCTTTCTATTTGAAGCTTTAAATCTCAAAGTGATCGATCGACTGGAGAAGGTGGACATCACGGGTCCAACAAGAATATAACAACACCTAAATTGCAAAGAAAGGATGAAAAACCTGCGGGAACGGCCGAGAATTCAACGGTTTCGTTTTGCGAGAAAGAACGATTGGAAACGCAACATAGTATCGGTGAGTGCACTTAATCAAGTTTGTTGAAAAGTAACTTTGTGTTTTCGTTTGTGTGCCTAGTTTTATAGTGCACGCCTAGATTTCATCCTTTTTGGAAACTACAAGCTTGCATTGACTCTGACTACGACTTTGATTATACTTTGCCCAGTTATTTTAATACCTAACTTGCAATTTATATTTCTTTGGTTCGGCAAATGATCAGCATTGCTTTTTTTCAGTTTTAAGTCTTCAAAATGTAAACAAATTTGAAGGCGAGTAAATTGAGTGAAAATGGGAATATCTAATTTGTGTAGAAAACATGCATTCTTTTCCGGCCTCAATGTCGACTCGTCAGTCATCTTGGAAGCAGCGATTGCGTTACACGGTGGAGAGAAGCCATTCCTTTTATGGGCAAGGATCGTAGTATGAAGCTGTCCCGTTGTCAACCTCGAACTGCTTGAGGTCCTTTGATATAATCCCATTGTGTTGTCAGGAATGTTATGCGTGTGAACTTAGCTGGAATGTAACGCTTTCTATTCAAGTTTAACGTATAAATACTTCAACTACCGTTAAAGGGTTTCTCTGCAACTCAAGTGTTGCGCTTTTTTATAATTGTCCTTTTGCTCTGACAGGGGACAGGGACGAGGAAACGGACGAAAAAGCTTACTGCGTGGGAGGAGAGCCTGAGAACCAATCAGTGGAGGAACACAAGAGTGTTATTTTGCACCTCTTGTCTCAACTTAAGCTGGGAATGGACCTCACTAAGGTGACTGGTTTGATTGAAAGATGTTGATGCTTGGCTCATTCGGAAGTAGGCTTGCAATGCAGCTATAGTTGCATGGACACAAATTACAAGTGTATTTTCAAAACTGTGTTTGTATCTGTATGTGTAGGTGTTTTTTCGTCTTAAATTAACTATTGTTACTACGAGCTCACAGAGTAGCACACTTATTTTGGCTTGGAAGGTGGGAATTTTGTTAGTCACTATGATTTTGCACGCGCACTACGAATGTCCCGCAGTGATATTCCGATGCGTGCCATTAACAAAGCGAGTTTGAGTTTAACGCGTGACCAACGAAGTCATATATCTAGCAAGAGAACAGATTCATATTTGGCCAACGCCATAACTACGGTTTTTTTTTTCAACCTTGGCTTCAAAACGAGTCCAACTGCGAATTTCATAATGAAGCCTGGGCAGTCTCGCTTTAAAAACGAGGCAGAAGTAATTTTTGAAATGGTAGTGGTAATTTCCTCATTTTTTCGTGGATTTCAGATCTTGTTTGTAAAACACTTGCTAAGCCCAATGTTTAAGCTCAAGTTTGTGAAAGATGGTGTTTTCTTGCTTTTGCTAAAAATTGCCAAGTTTATGGTCCTTTGTTGCTTGAAGTTTGCGTTCTTCACAAATTGTATGTGATATATTTAAAATTTGTTGATACTTACTTAGTATTGTGTTAGCAGATTTTTTTGTGTGTAAAATGTTGTAATTGTTTTCATAAAGTAAAAAAAAACTGAAGTCCTGAATGTGTTTTCGAATTAGAAGCGATTTTTTTAAAACAGAACTTTCTTTGAGGAGGCTTGTGTCCTCGTGGAAGCTCATGGAGACGCATGTTTTTAAACACATTATATTGCAGTTTTTTTATAGTTAACTGAATGTTTTTGTTATACTGTGGAAAAAGCGACGTTGGAAGTGATGCATACGCACGGCAGTTTTAAATTTTGAGTAAGTGACGCTGTAGCCATTCGGAAACGGTCAGGTTCAATAATTATATAACGACTGTTGCAAGGATGATGCGACACAACGACGCAGTGGTATTTTAACGAAGGCCACCAGGCACAGCACAAACGCACATTTCTTAATATTTGTAACATTGTGACTGTATGGATACGTGCTTTATTTGAGGGGAAACGTGTTGATTACGTTGGAGTAGGTATGGCTCAGTGATGAGAACACTCGCCTCCCAATGTGGCCCATGCAGGTTGGCGTCTCTTGGTTCTCTGCTCTGCTCCGCTAGGTTTTTCTCCAGGAACACTGGTAGTCCCCTCTCCTCAAGAAACCGACTTACCCTTTTTTATTGTTTTTATTTTGGTTTGTCTTTTTATCTTGTCAGGTTGTTTTACCTACTTTTATTCTTGAGCCGCGTTCGTTGTTAGAGATGTATGCGGACTTCCTTGCTCACCCGGATCTGTTTGCGAGGTAAGTGACAACAATTCCTAACTTTGACGTCGTAAAATAAAAGTTGTGGTGTGATGAAGTACAGTAGTAATGTCCACTGTCACAACGTTCTTGCAACGGCTGTTACGGAAGGAGACCGGAAGTGAGCTGCTTTCTTTTTACTTGTCTTGACACTTCCACATTTGTATTGCCAAGTTTCTTTTCGCTGTTATAGACGATTAGTTTGAAAACCTGGAAGAGACCACTTTCCTGGCATGCGTAATGTTCAGTTCCGGTTTCCGTCCTTGGCTCAAAAAACATCTCGTGCTTAAACACGAAGAGGCACTTCTTCACAGTCACGCTCCGCTTTTGTTCGAATTCTTTCAAGCACGACTGATAATCCAAGATGGCGTTCAACAAAAAGCAATACAGAAGCGGTACTCGTAAAAGATATTTCCAATGCGAAAAAAAAAAGAAGATACAAGAACGAAACATAACATATTACAACACATTACGGACAAATTACCTTTAGGGGCTTTTTATAGCACAAAAGATCACAGAGCTATGCGTCCAAAGTTGATTGACAAATCATCCGCATTTGCCTAAGGTACCGCGCCTTTTATAGTGCGTCTTGGGTTGTTTACCGTTTACCAAAAAAATCCGAAAAGTTCGATTGCACTGTAAATGGGAAGCCTAGTTTGGTCTTCCCAAACGGAAAATTTCCGAAGAAAGCGGATTTCTTGAAAGGTAGTCCAAACTTTCCAACCGAAATTCTCAAACGGAAAACGTGTTTACCATTTGCATTCCCCCGTGAGTTTGCCTCCCTCCAGACTCTCTCGGTAAACTTGAACGAATTGTGTGGATGGTACACGCCGATCCCAACTGAATTTCCCATCTGGGAGTCTTTGTTACCATTTGAACAAACCTATTACCAACCAGTTTCTGCTGGTGAATGGTAAACAACATTGGTGTCCCTGTTAATGTGTTATGGTTGCCGCAACGTTAGGTCGACAATTTTCTAAAAGATAGTTAAAATAAACAACTCCACTTTTCATGGGACTGATTTGAATTTCACACACATCTGCTCGCAACGAGACTTAGCTGATTTGCACAATACTAGCCAAATTATCCGGTTTATAACGATTTCTTTTGTTCGTAAATTTCCATTGGACGCATAATTCTTTGTACAAAAAAAAAATGAAAGGGAAAAAGAGAAGCGCAAAAAAGCAAGCTTTGTTAGCAAGTTAACGAAAGCGTAGCTTTAAAAAGTATTAAGGGTGCAGGTTTGTTGAATATCTTGACCTGTAAAATCTGAGCATGTTTATTTTTTTCAGAATTCCAGATGGTCTCACTGCGGAAGATCGAATATTAGCCGTTTTGGAATTTTACTTAACTTCTTTTCACGCTGGAAGAAAGGTAAGAAAGTTAGTACCTCTAATTGCAGCTTCCATCCAATGCACAGCAGTGCATCTTAAGCCTTTCGTTGCGCAAATTAATCTCATTCATTCTGATAGCTCTTGTTGTGCTCTTATTGAGGTATATTTACATTCCTGCGAACGAAAATCATATTGAATGTAGACAAGGGCAAACGCGAAAATAGTCTTTTTCATGACCATGAAAAAGCGAGAGATTGTTGTTTTTGGCTGCGCCTTCTTCCATGGCCTCACCGTGCGGCGTGCGATTTTTCAAGTTCAACTTGGGACCAAGAGAACTGAAAGGAAAAAAAGGATCCCTGACTTGCTGTGAGACTCGAGAAAACGAGGTTATGAATTGGATATTTCTTGTTGC
>OX421447.1:12664073-12671573 GCA_949126865.1 Montipora capitata
ATTAAACTGTGCGCCTGAAAAAGATCGCTCGGATTGAATTGCCATTTAAAATCTAAGTTGTGCCCGCGAGCGCATCAGCTTTTTCAATAATTTCAACTTTTTTGAAAGTCAAGAAACCGTAAATGTCCTTCGTTTATACTTCTCAGAAATTTAATTAGCCATTTGCATCCAAATTTTCCTCCAAAACTTTGGAAAAACGAAAAAAACGTCGTTATTTCCAAGACGACCTCCAGCCACTGGACACTAATGGCTGATAGTAGCTCAGCCAATCAGATTACAGCATTTGGGTTAGTGTACTAGTAGAATTCTACCAATAATGATTATGATGATGATGACGATGAAATAACGACGACGACACTAATTATAGTCTCAAAGAAACATACCCGAACCAAAATGTTAATTGGGGAGACGAGATATCAAATCAAATTAAAGCATATCGAAAAAAGTGGTTTTTGTTTTTTTTTTTTTTCGATGAAAGGAGATACCGGAGTACCCGGACATAAACGTGCTGAAGCAGAATGGGAAAACTGCCAAACTCAATCCATGAATCACCACAATTCCGGAAACAGCATAGCACCCGGGATACGTTGCTTCAGCACGAGTACTAGAGAGCTTTAGCAACGACGACGGGAACGGCAACGAGAACGTCATGCAAAAACATAAATTCAAGTTATTGTGATCACTTCGCGACTATTCCAAGCTTTTTAATATGACAAAGGTGTGGCGGTCCTTCAGGAATGAAACCGTTACGAGCGGCGCTAAATTTAGGGGAGAAAAATGAAAATTTATCTCCAAGTGCTGACCTTCTCCGTAACACCTCAAACTTGGTTATTTCACGTTGTGGCTTTGCTGACGACGGCAAAGAAATGGACAAATATGAAAAACGCACGTGCGGGGCGTGCAAAGCTATTGTTTTTGCCCACTGAATATGCAAATTTGTGACGTTCTCGTTGCCGTCGCCGTTGTCGTTGCTTAAGCTCCCTATTTACTCTCCTCACCGCGCCTTAATTTAGAAGAGAGGCTGCCCAGGATTTTGATTGTTTTCAATTTCCTTGGGTCGTTAGGGGTCTTGGATAAAAAGGAAGGCAATGGGATTTAGGAATTTCCTAGCCTTGAAGTCTGTAAACTTGAAAGTGGCCCGCCCGTTAAAAAACAAGCGAACCGATCCGCATTATGCCAGTGGAAGAGCTCAATCTCGAAATATTGGAACTTACTCTTTGGCTAAACACTATGCTAATCACTCATCCTTAAGTGTTCCGCTCAACCTTAAACTAAGTTTATTTTTTGGAATTGAATTTTGAGGTTTTGTGATTGAGAAAACTTACTTGTTAACGGTTTGTAACGGTCCAGTATCAATTAAATTGGAAGCTGGTTATACTGTGTCTCTTTTGTAGTATAGTGTACGTTACAAGTACGTGGACTAACTGAAACCGGATTGACTTAGGAATTATTTATATTGCTCTTGATTATTTTTTCAAGTGCGGCCGTAGTTAATATCTGGAATTGGTTAGGAAACTCGACGTGTTTCTTTGTTTTATGTTTTGTTCGCTGTTTTGGCCCTGACCTCGCGCATACCACACTCGTTTTCTTAAAGACAGCCAATCAAAAGTTTCGATTAATTTATGCAAAACTCAGTTGTAAACCGAGGACAAAATATTGTGCATGGTCACGGTGAAGTTGACCGTAAAGTGCGACAATACTTCGGGGTTTCATAACCAGTCCATCTACTTCAACTATGGTGCGACCAAGTCGCTTTTGTTTTTTATCCTTTCGCTTTAAGGAAGAACCGAAATTTCTAGATACAAGAGAACTTCCAGTTTTTTGCAAGAGAGTTTGCCCACTTTCGCGTCAAGAGGAAAACGAGTCTCGACGACTGTGGCAGAAGGTCACGCATGCGCTTAAGGTTGATAACATCGAGGCTGCGACGTCAGCAAAACACGAGGTATGCCTTAAATAAAAGTTATACCAAGAGCTTGAAAGTAAAAATTATGAAAAACTTTTAGTTGTGTATATTCCATGATGTAATCAAAGGTGACTTACAATCCGAGAATAGCATATTAAACTGTTAAATAAATAGAGAGATTAGCATCTCGTTCACGGCAAACGAAAGGCTGAAATCGCCTCTTGAGTCTTACCAAATATCAAAGAAACGTGGTCAATTTAGCTGATTCCTTGCCTGTTAGCGACAACCGCTGACCTGCTGGCTCAGTTGGTTGAGCATCAGACTACCGTGCGGGAGGTTACGGGATCAAAATCCCGGCTGGACAAAAGTGCTACCTTTGTGATGACATCTGCAAATGGTTAGACTTTCTAGTCCTCTCGGATAAGGATACGGACTATAAACCGTCGGCCCCTTCTCACATCACTTGTGGGGGACGTTAAAGAACCCACACACTGTTCGAGAAGAGTAGGGGACGTAGTCACCCGTGTGGTGGTCTCTCACTCATTCTTTTCTGGAGGCAGCTGTGCAAACTACTATTACAACTTGTCTTCAGTTAAGACTGTAAACTGCACGACTGCCATTTGCGCCATAAGAAGGCAGTCTGGCAAAGTCCCCCACAAAGCATTGTTCATTGACCCTGAACTAGAAAGTTCCTATGGGAGTTGTTAACTCCATATTCATTCATTCATATCGGGTAAATTCTCAGCAGAATTTGAGAAAAGAAATTCATGCTTTTATGACAAGCAGAAGCGTACCGTTAGTCGTTTCACGAAAACTTGATTCGAAATCTCTCTAATATCATGTCTTATTTAGAAAAGATTTTTAAAAAGGGCAACGAGTTTTAGGAGAACTTCAATAGCTTTGACGTCCTCAGGCGAACGTTTATTTGTTTGTAGCTTGAAGAAAAACAGAGGAAAGAGGCCAGGGAAAGAAAAGAAGCTGGCGTCGACTGGAAAACAAAAGTGAGTTAGTCTGTTGAGGTTGCCAGTGGTCGTAAACAAAAAGTCGATAAGGTTTTTGTGGTTTCCGAAATAATCAAGGTGAAGGTAACTGGATTCGGCCACTTGTGAAGACCTAGATTATTTTGGGTATAACAAAACCCGAATTGCATGAATTCGTTTGAGCAATCAATCTATCAATCAATCAATCAATCACTCCGTCTACCCATCCATCCATCAACCCACCCACCCAATCTTAGCCAATCAGATTCAAGATAAGGATTGCAACGTCAGTTATCAAATTATTTTTACAATTTTTGAAAAATAGACAAAAAGTGTGAAAAATACATCCAGAATCAACGGATGTCTCCAACTAACTAGAAACCACGTTTTCATTTTGTTTTCAGTTTTTTCATCGTCACGACAGCGGGTGGATTTACAACTATCACATGAAACAGACAGACCGACATGCGTCTGTTCAAGCGTCGACCACAGGCACGGAAACGACAGAGCCATAATAGACTGTAATGGGCTTTGATAGGCCTTTTACGCGAAACATGATCCCTATCTAAATTAAGGATAATCGTTAATTCAGACTAATTTGCTCAAAATTGACGGTTGCCTTTAATTTAGCAGATCGTTTACAATGACTTTTAGAGCAGCGCAAATAAGAAAAAATCACGAGAGATCCAGATACCATTAAAAGAAAAATGAACAGATTTATTTATGTCTCGCATAGAAATCATTGCGCAACAGTTGTTGGGCTTAAACCTTAAAATGTTGAGCATGGTTGGGAAGCTGGGTAATCGACTGTTCGCAATCACTGCTTGTGCAGGTTTGCAGTGGGGTGATGCAACAGGCGCCATGCAATTCAATAGGGAAATCTTTGTTACTTTTCACGCTTTTTCGGCATTAGCATACGAAATACCCAGAAGAAGGCATCTTGTTATAAACAAATTGGCTGTTATAAACCAAAGAAACTTCCCAAAGTTTGAGCTTTTTAGTTTCGTTACGAGGCGAAACGTTAGCAAAAGCCCTAATGAGCCCGGGGCAACGCTTCTTGCAACTTCATGTTGTCTCGTTTTCGTTGTTCCCATGAGTCAAGGATACATTATCGTTGGTTGATGCCAGCTGAAACCGTAGCGACACATGTTGAAGGACAGATTTGGTAAAGAATCGTTACAACGTTGCAAGAGGCGTTGCGAAAAGTAGTCTCGTGTCACTTTGACCCAATTTGAAACTACCGGGAGAGCGGTGTTTCTAAAAAGGAGAAACTTAGAAAGGCGCCAGACGGACAGACAAAAAGGAACAGAATACTTAATTAAACATTCGAGAAGAGTAGGGGATGAAGTCCCCGGTGTTGTGGCTGTCCTGTTCTCTCGAGCAGAAGTGGCCGGCTTGGCGGTGATGTCTCTAAAAGGGCTTGTGGTGTATGAGGCAACCTAAGCAAAAACAGTCACTAGTCAAAAAAGTACTTTGCCTAGTGCTGGAATATGTAGATCTAGATGTGGATGAATGGGATCGTTAGAGAATCCCCAGCTAATGAACTACTCGTCGGAAATGTTACAAAAACGGGCTGGCGCTGATTTGCAAAGTGCTCTGCGCCCGGTTGTTCGAAAGCCGACCAACTTAATCCAGGATTAGCGTAAACTTTTGTTTCATGTTTTCAACGTTTTGGTCAAAGTATCTTTTGCTTATTTTTGTTTTTCAAGAATGACTACTTCTAATGTACAGTTTTGTCGAATATCAGCGTTGAACAGCATTGGGAGTAGAGAAATAAACTCCTTGGTTAATTCTTAATCTGGGATTAAAGTTAATCGGCTTTTGAACAACCGGGTACAAAAGTTTATCGTGTTAAAAGACCGGAGGGTAGCCACTAAAGTTTGAAAGTTGGATTTCGGTTTGTAAATCAATTTCAAATGCTGAACTTACCCCTGAGTAACATGGACGTATTCTTAAAGATTCACAAAGCACATTGTGTACTCCGGGTTTAACAATGCTATGGCCGCTGACCGGTTGGCCCAGTTGATTGAGCTTCCGGCCGGAATAACTCTCAGGGTCTTTAAATAATTGAGGAGAAAGTATTTCTGTTTCTTTTTGTCGTATAGGACTATAAACCGTAGGTCCACTATCACAACGTATGTTTATTAAAGTCCGTGGGACGTTTAAAAACCCTCCCGATATTGTGGCCTGGGGCCCGTTTCTCGAAAGTCCCGAAACTTTTCGGGGCATTTTCGGGTGTCACAATTCCTTTTGTATCTCAAGAACGGAGAGGATTTAAGTCATCAAACTTCACAGACTTATTTCTTTTAGTTAGCTTGAAAACATGTTAAAAGGTCGCCTTTCCAAAACAAGCGGTTGGCAGTTTCACAAATGGGGCCCCTGGCCTTAAAAGAGATGTAATTAGCCAATATCAAAAATACCAAAATACTCTTTGTTTATCCCTCCAATTTTGTATAAGCATTGTTTTTATTTTCTCTTGGGACTTATCATGTTCACAAGAGGAACTGGAAACAATGCTGCATGGGACAAACAAAGAGTATTATGGTATTTTTTTATATTGGCTATTTGGAGATTGCTGTGTTGTGCGAAATCGCTGTGATGAAAGGCTAACGTTCGAAACGTCATTCATTGTGGCAATTCTCGACTTCCCAGCTACGCAATATCCCAGTTTTTTTAGAAATCAACCCTTATTAACTAGCAGATAATTCTTTTTCGGTTTTTTTAAGTGCGCTGACCTACTGGTGCTTCGAAATAGCTTGTGAATTAATGACATTAATTACAATCTTGGAGAAAAACTGAAACATTGCAAAACATTGTCATACGTAAATTGAAACAACAAGTGTTGCATTCTCTTTTTTTTTTGTTGCTGTTGTGCAAAACTAAATTGGTTTATTGCTCCAAAACAAACTAAATTAGAGTCTCGTTTGCTCATCTGGTTTGTTTACTAAAAACAGCTATACACACATCCCAGACCCTGAGTTCATTGATCACCGTTTTGTACTCGCCAACTACACTAAAGGTATGCTTAAACGCCATCGTATGGTCATGTCAAATTATCATGATTGTAGAACGTTTCGTCAAACCACCCTGTCGCAGATTTTAATGCGGAAGGGAAATTTTGCTTGTGTCAATTCTTTCACCTTGAAACGGGTTCAATTCGACTTAAGTCGCGCCGTGTTGCGAACAAAGAAATGGGTGTGGTTGGTTTTGGTTCACGTTGCTGAAAAGGACTTTCCTTTCGTATACACATTACAATATTCCCTATCTTAATGGGTCTAGCAGACTGCCGCAAAGAGGTCCATGGTTTGGCTTAAAGGGGCAGTGTCATGGATTGTTAGTAAAAATCTGGAAAGCAAAGGAGACCTGTTTACCGATGGCAAACAAAAATTTATGGCCAAGGTTTCTTCAAAACGGCTATTTTAGCTCACAGAAACCATTCTTAAGTGTTTTCAGTTACGCGAAACCAAGTTTAAAATGATTGCCAACTTGAAAACGTCGGGCCGGCGTTTTCAAAATCTCCTGAGTGTGGTTCATTTTCCTTTTAAAATTTGATCTATTTTTATCCCACTGCGGTGATCCAGAAGCAATTTAAAAATGAAACGGTCACTGAAAATTGATTTAGTAACTTTATGGTCGAAATAAAAGGGATAATTCCCGTGATACTACCCCTTTCAAGTATAGATACAATTAAACAGCTCTGAGACAATAACCTTGATGAGCGTATTTTGGTACAAGCACCGATATCAAAACGGTTCCCTTTCATGATCACTTTTTGTAATGGGTCATTGTATGGAAGGAGCATCCAAGAATTAGAATTTTCAGGAATCCGATAGTCTGAGTTACGATATGTTAAAGCTAGAGCCATATAGATAGTAGTGTTAACAAGTTTAGTCAGTCTTCTGGCTGAATCTCTCATTGATTTTCTTGCTGAGATTTTTACTCCATGCAAGTGAAAGGGAGACTTCAGAAAGAAACCTTACCATGGGGCCCTTTTCTCGAAAGTACCGAAACTCTACGGGCCATTTTCGGGTGTCACAATTCCCTTTCTATCTCAAGAATAGAGGGGATTTAAGTCGTCAAACTTCACAGTCATTTTTCTTTTTGTTGCCTTGAAAACATGTTAAAACATGTGGTTGGCAGTTTCACAAATGGCTTTTCGGGCCCAAAAAGTTTTCGAGAAACTGGCCCCTGGTCTTAGCCACCCGTTAACGTGCACTAAAATAATCCAACAAAAACTGGCGTTTAGTCTCAAACTCTTTGAGAGCGTTCAATACAACTCGGGAACATGGAACTTCAGTAAAAACAAAAACTACCTTTTCATCTTGACATTACATTTATACTGATACTATAGTTAACTATATTGCCTAATCTAAACACATCAATAAAAAAAGCAATAATGCTCTTTGTTATCCAGGGAACGTTTTGCGAAAATAATGAAATCAAGGCAACGACCGACAATTCTTAACTTAAGGTGGCTTACTACAGTTTTCCGCGGCTTTTTTTTTGCCGAATCATCCACGCACGCACGAGCGAGATATCGTCACAACGCGCGGAAAATACACGCGAGTATTAAAGGGGAAACCCAACAAAAACAATAAACATGGCGGTCGTAAAAAA
>OX421447.1:12679073-12684073 GCA_949126865.1 Montipora capitata
CTAGTTTGTTCATTGTGTAAGTTTGTATTGGCTCTGATAGTGATCAAGTTCCTTTAAACTGTTCTGGGTAGAAAGGTGAGGTCCTTTGCATCGAAAAGGCTCGTATCAGATGTTGGTTTTTATGAAACTGGATTGAAAAATAAGCATAGCTTTCCTTTGTTGTATTTTTCCAGTTGTAATCCCTGCGGAAATAAGGGCGAAAAAACCGGAACGAGAGAGTTATAGACCTCTTTCATAATGGTGGCCAAATATTCTTCTGTTTTAATGCTAATAAGCCTTTCTGGCCTCGCTACGACGAGAAAATTACAAAAGAAAATTTGCTTCAAAATGAGGGCAGTAGGTCTAATCAACATAAATACAAAAGAATGTGCATGTGGTCGCCATTTGTAAAAAATGGTCTATGGAATCGGGAGGGCGACGGGAAATCTCCGAAGTCCTGCGCAGTCAGCACGACTCATAACAAGCTGATCTTTTTTTAATGTTGTGGGTCTGTCAACTATATTTACAATTCCAGTAAAAAAAACGCTTGCCACCCAGGCTAAATTCAGACATGGTGAGGGAAAATCGAAAATAAGGATCAGAGATACTTTATTTCTTACGTTTCGTTTTAGTTGATGGAGGCTTCACTGAATGGAGTCAGTGGTCACTTTGTGACAACCCGTGCGGAGGGTCTGTGGTAAACAGGAGCAGAAGTTGTACCAACCCCACCCCCACCCTTGACGGAGCGCTATGTTCTGGGAACAGTTTTGAGACGAAACTTGAGTGTATCTCGCCATGTCCAAGTAAGTAGTGAAATCGTCATTCGCATTGCATGGTTTCTGGCACAAGAGTCATGCATAGTCAGTTTTGAAAATTAGTCTATATTTCTCAATTAAGTGAAATCTCCTTCCAAACTCTTCGCAGCATTTGAGAATTCCAAGGTTTCTCATCAAGAATTTTTCACGACGTAAATAAATAAATATTCGTAAATGGTTTGAACCCAGGGATCATGTCATAATTAAGTGAAATACGATGGTCTTGTTGAGTGTTGTCCTTAGAAAGACTGTTTAAGGAGGCTCGAAAGGATCTCAACACTAAGAAGACTCTCTGTTTACATCGAATAACGTAATTAACGCTACAACACTGTATCACGTAACAGCAATGTTATGGTACCATATGAAACACCGATTATTTCCAAACAAGATGTGATCATTATTGTGATGTAATATGTTACCTTGGCAACGGGAAAGCCCAGCAAAAACCCTATATTTTGGATTTAGTTGCTCATATCTCAAAAACTAACTCGGTGACCCCCCTTTTTTATTGCTGAACAGTGATAAGAAGGCCACGATGAAACTTTCGGCAAAATTTTAAAAAATTCTGTCCAGAGGATTCAGAGCTACCTTAAAGAAATCACAAAATTAAGGTGGCTCTGAATCCACTAGACATAATTTTTTTGCAGAAAGTTTCATCATGCCTTTCTGATTACTTTTCAAAAATAAAAAATGGGGGTCACCGAGTTCGTTTTTGAGATATAAGCAACTAAAGACAAAATAAAGAGTGTTTTTACAGGGCTTTCCGGTTGCCACGGTGACATATTACCTCAAAATAATGACTCTATCTTGTTCAGCAATAATTCGTGTTTTCATCTGGTACCACAATATTGCCGATACATGGTACAACGTCGTGGTGCCGATCCTTGTAATAAGAGCGTCACTTGGATGACATTTACTGACGTTTCAACAAACTGAGCGGAAGTCATAATGACTCGACTCTGATGATGACATCCGCTCAGATTGTCGAAACGTCAGTCAATGTCATCCTAAACAGTACTTCTCAGGACTAAACTCACACGGACGATCGTACTTCTCTTAGGTATACATAATATTGTTTTTCCATGTAGCTGGTCCTTTGGACGGTGAATGGAGTGTGTGGACTCCCTGGACTCAGTGCTCTAAAACATGTGGAATGCCAGGCGGACAGGTTCTGAGAAGGACCCGACTATGTAACCGTCCTCCTCCGATGAATGGCGGGAAAAACTGCGTTGGAAACGCAACTGAAACAGCAAGAGCATGTTTCGCTCCTTGCCCAGGTAGGTTTTCTTAAGCAAACAACGTCAACGTGTTTCGCGTCGAATGTAGTGAAATCAAAACCAACGTTGTAATTTTTTAAAATTTCAATCGGCTTTGGTTAAGCCGCGAATTCGATAGCTTTACAAACTAGCATCGTCTCTGAAAGTGCGACTTGGAGTCCACGCATATATTGTCGGTAAACATTTTAATATTTCGTATCACCTCATGGGTTTCTGTATTGATATACTTATCCATTCAGTCACAACATTACAACATAGTAAGGAAGCAAAGAGCTGTACTATGCACTTTCTGGTATTTGAACTTGGACCCTCCAGATCTATAGTCCTGTTTTTGTACCACTACACTACAACGACGAGCATGCTCAACCCAACACAGTTCTTGTCATTATTTACTTTTGTATAAGTCAGTTGATATCCATGTATAATAACCAAACTACAATCATGTGTTGGGAAGGTAGCTTCATTTTACAGATAACCCCTCCCCCTTATCAATGTTGGATTTTCCAGGGAAAAAATGGTGACTTTTCTTACCTGAAGAACTCCAACATTGAATATGGGGGAGGGGGGCCACAAGAGCATGGCATTTCCCAAATACTTTAGCCAATAGTTAGAATAATCAAATTAGGTGCACGTGTGAAGTGAACTGATGCCAGCAACCTTCCCAACAACTTTTGGGCACGATTGTAGTTCTAACCTGACCACAACTTTTCTCTGGGCTTTATTTAGGTTCAAAAAAAAGTTTCTTCAATTCATCTGAGTGCGTATTCAACCTATAGTAAAATGACGATCACCGATTTAAACTAGGTAAAAACTGAATCAAATTTACCGACAACACATACACATTGTTCTCTGTGGTCGCAAACCACAGATGTAAACGTGACTGTGACATATACGAAAGGCATATTTTGAAATGTGATTCTATAATTACTCCAACCGAGAATGATTATCACAGTTGCGAGCAAGTTGAGCAATTGCAAAGGAAGAGGAGGGTGGTTTGGCGGTTATCAACCGCGCCTCCCACCTGTGTGAGCCGGGTTCAACCCTGGCCTCGGGTCGTATGTGGGCTGAGTTTCAGTCGATCTCAATCTGACTTTTCCTCCCTCATCAAAATCGACTCTTAGTCGATTACATCCGACTGCGGGCGGATGCCCTCGATAGGGATAACCTCTGGTATACTTCCCTTTCATTGAATTAAATGAATAAAGTTGCTATTATTAATCCGAACAGAAATGAAATCTTCATATCCTATGGCTTGGAAACGGGTGCTTCCGATTCAATTTATACTTCTACAGGACGTCGGTTATTTGTTAATCAACCACAACGCATGCTCCATGCGCCGCACGATTATTTTTTTAAAAGGAAGTAATATTGCTTTGTGACGTTGCCGTAGCAGTCATCATTTCTTAAACTTCTTAATTCTCGGTTTTCACATGACGTTACGGCCGCCATGTTGGAGCCCTTAAAACGGCGGCCATGTTGGAGCCCCGACCAAATCCTCCGGGAATTGAACTGTATTATTATGCAAACGTTTTCTTTTGTTTTCGTTGAAAAACGCGGCTGTTGATCACGTGAGTGAAAGCCAACAATAATTGCGAAAATATGACCTTTGGACATTCCACTCCTAGCGGTGTACAAAATCACCTTAAAAGTCAACGCTGGTTCTTAAAGGGAGTTCGATTCCCACACGATAGACTAAATGACCAACGCCGGTGACGTCATTTGCACACGCTCTGTAGCGATATTTTTTGTTTACAAACATTTACGTCAAATTTCTGTTCATATTCAAATTTGTCAACCGCACAACAAAAGAAATCATTGTTTCAAAAGCCAATTAGCTTCTGGTTGGCATATTAATAACAATAGGTGACGTAACGATAAATATCGCTATAGGTTTTTCACCATCGTATGAATGACAGGTACAATCAGTGAACCTTTCATAAGCTCCTTTAGTTAGTCATCAAGCATTTGTCTGTTTTTGTACGTCTCTTTCATCTTTGCCTCTAGATTAATTGCAAACCAAAGATAAGACAACAGATATCGCAGTCGAAGGCAACCCGAAGGCTCCTCAAAAGTTTTCGATAGCTTCTATCGTATTTTTCGTTTGAAAGCTGGGCGCCGCTCCTATCCCGTTTCATGCAAAACTTGTCCACAGTAATATTGGTACCCATTTTACCGACCACCAGTGGATGGTAAGCTGAATTAACTTTGGGACTCGACCCCGGAACGCAAGGATGCGGTCTGCAAGCTGCAATATCCATGAACAAAAACCACTTATTGTTAAAATACAACAATACTTCCTGTTAAAACACAATTTCTGCACGCGGAACACTTGCATTCTTAGCCACGCTTTATTTAACTCAAGAACTCACACACTATGCTGTAATTAGTATTCTGTGACATATTCTGACATTTTTCTGTTATATTTCTTTCGAAAAACATTGGCGTTGTGTCACGTTTCATTTGAAAGGTTTTCGGCGCTTGTCAAAATGACGTGGATGATATAGCGCAACAAAAGTCTTGCAAAACTTTTGTTTATTTCGTCTTGTTCCTGCAAAGAAATAATTTAGTGTCTTTATGATATTTGTGTCAGTTGACGCTTTTGTGTGTTTGTGTGTGTGCTTTTTTCAATTCCAATTGATTTAATGACCTGCCGTAGAGAAAACTAGCTTTCAGCTCCACCTAAGAGCAATTTAAGCCTTGCTTGGTAGATGAATTTCGTCTTGTGAGTTTGAGAGCCGTATTTCAATTTTCATTATCATCTTCACTTATGTTTCTTTACAGTTGATGGCGGGTTCGGTTTGTGGTCAGGGTGGACAACTTGCAGTAAATCATGTGGCACTGGTACCCAGTCAAGGAGCAGAACCTGTACTAGCCCACCTCCTGCAGATGGCGGACTAAACTGCACCGGGTACTACAGTCAAGCAAGGAG
>OX421447.1:12689073-12706573 GCA_949126865.1 Montipora capitata
ACGGTCACGCTTTTTAACTTTTATAATATGTCCATTCCGCAGATCAAATTTCATATCCTAAAATCATTCATATTTTGATCAATCCACAGGTGCAATAAATGGAGGTTGGTCAGCGTATTCAGACTGGAGCGCGTGCTCAGAAGCCAGGTACTGTTTACAAGGTGTTAAGAAACGAATTAGGACCTGCACCAATCCTCCGTCAGCCAACGGCGGAGACGAGTGTACCGGAAGTGCAGAAGAAGAAAAGAGCTGCCCCACGCAAGCAGAAGGATGCACAAGTGAGCTGTTCTTTTGCTTGCCTTACTGTATTTTATCTTTATTACTTACACCAGGCAGCCTCCTAATCCAATGTTAGACGATATGTTTTTTAATTTTTGGTCAACTGCGAAGTTTTCTCGGAATACTTTTCAAAGCCCATGCAATTAGCATCAGTCAATTCTATGGAAGTGAAAAGCCCTCCCTCTTTTTTGATAATGGCGGACTTGCATTAAGGCCCAGTAATACGGGCAACATCGTTCTTGCAACTTCTCGGGCAACAATGTTGTCTTGCAAGTTGAGATGGTTTGTTGCGCGTATTACCACCTTCTTGCGCAACAAATTTTCATGCTGTAAAAAGTAAATGCAACGTGTACTTTTTGCAACATAAAAATTTGTTGCACAAGAAAGTGGTAGTACGCGCAACAAACCATCTCAACTTGCAACGCAACATTGTTGCACGACAAGTTCCACGAAAAATGTTGCCCGTATTAATGAGAATTTAAGAAATTAAGAATCGACTATAAAATTTAAAGTACTGACTGGCGTCGTCCAATTTTTGGAGTTAACAATAAATATTCCATGAGCTCGTGTTGAATATTGAGAGTGTAAATAGCCAACGAGGCAGGTAACCAATCTCGAGACATATCAAACGATGGCAAATGGAATAACTTTCAACTGAATTCTGAATTTTTTAGTACTTGCAGATTTCGCTTCTCGGAGAGAGAGGAAAAGGGAACAGAAAGACAAGAAAAGCAGAACGGCTTCTCTTACTTTTGGCCTCCCATTGTCGAATCTGGTCCCGTTATTAGAACCGTTCCACTTTTTATCCATATTGTTCCATTTCTTCTTTGTCGTGTCAAAGTGCCCCAGGGGGTGGCTTTATACATGACCAACGTTTATACATGAAATGTTATAAATTTCCGCCTATGAAAAACTCTGGCAGAGGTATATAAATCAAGCGAAAGCATGGCTCTCGCCGACTAAGAACATCAGCCTCAAGCCTCGAATTACTGCAGGGGTAACTTAAATGACAGACAGCCGTCTTGGGTTAATAATAATTAAGAAACAGAAAACATGTACCGTGTTTCTATCGAGTTATAGAAACACGAGTGAAAGTTTGGGGGGAGAACGAGAAATGCTGTGGGAACACGAGCCGCAGGCGAGTGTTTCCACAGCTTTTTCCACAACTTTCACGAGTGTTTCTATAACTCGATAGAAACACGGAGTATATGTTTTCTACTTCTTTTAGGAAACAACGTGACGAGAAAAAGGAAAACAACTTGTTAACTCTAATTATCAAAATGTAAATTATCTTTGCTCGGGCCATCACTACGTCAACAGCTCGTGCTAGTTCTGTGTCTCCATCGAGTTATAGAAACACGATTTTTAACCAATCAGCGCGCGTATTTTCTTAGGACTGTTTTCTTATCTACATTCAGGAGCTTTAGCAAACAGATGGCAACGACAACATGCCCTGATAGGAACGCTGCTGAAGTCAATATACAGAAAGAATAATAGACTTTTGGATCCTCACGTTTTCGTCAAAACATTAGGGACCTTAAGATCTACGACGGGCACGGTTTCAAAAAGGCCACGAAAAAAATAGCAATCAGTTTCCAAAACAATGGCTCTAAACTTTGTACTTCTTCAAATCTGCGACACCTCAAGTGGTCGGGAAAACAAGAGCAAAATATAGTGATATCTTTTAATTCTTAATTTTTAAACCGTTCCTCCAATTTTATTCCCTGAATAGTTCGGCTAGAATAACGACTGAAGAGTCTGATAACCTGACTTTTCCGTTTTATATCACGTCGATGTCGTAGCAACAACGAAGGCGACGGCAACGAGAACGTCATCTCAAAATTTTAATTCGCTTTATTGTAACAACTTCGTGACTATTTCAACCTTTTTAATCTGACAAGGGTGTGGTAGTTCCTCAAGAATGAACTGCGACGGTGACGAAAACTTCACCCTCCAAATGGAACTTGCAGTGTTTCAGGAATTTTGCGATTATTCCATCTAGATAGCTTCGTACAATGAGGGCGAAGTATCCTAAAAATAAATTGGTACAACAGAGAATGAAAGATTTACATTCCTATGCTCATGTTGTCGTCGAAACCTCAAATTTGGTGATGTCATGTCGTTTTTATGCAGACTACCGCAAAAATATGTGGTAAAATGCCGCACTTGCATCACGTGCATCACGTGCATCACGTGCTGCACGTGCATCACGATTATTTTGTCCCCTTTTAACCAATGATATTACCGTTCCTTGGCGGTTTTGTCGATTTCGCCGTGCAATACCTTATAGTCCCTACTTAGGAGACTTAAGCCTGGTTTTCACTAGCGACGCAAAGCACAAGCGCAAGCATAAGGGCGCTTATTTCACGGTCTTTGCTAAAACTCTCTTTTAAGTCCCTCGCGCGCGCCTGTGTGATGTTTAGAATCTTTTTATTGAACCTTAAGCTTATCAGCCAAACAAACCAGACAAAGCACCAACCGATGCCAAGTCTTGGATTGCTCGGGAGTGTGAGGCTACTGAGAAGTTTTCGGCTTCCGGATCTTTCAAGGAGAACATCCCTTTTGCTGTGTATTCAAATTTCGCATTCATGAAAACTGAGCTGGAGAGTGGATGGTTTGCAGTTAAAATGGAAGCTGACGATAAGGACGACTATGGAAGAAAGCAGCTTACAAAGGTATCTGGATAATGCATATGTACTGGGTCAGTACGTAGCTATTACAACTGCTCTCGGGATTAGTTCAGAAAACATTGGGCACAAAGAACGATACAAAACAAGCAATGGGTCCTAACTCTAAAAACTAGAGAGCTGCGTCCTAAAGCAGGGTTCGTACAGGTCATGGAAAACCTGGAAAGTCATGGAATTGAAGTTTTTCAGTTTCCAGGCCTGGAAAATCATGGAATTTAATTGTCGGTCGTGGAAAGTCATGGAAAATTATAGTTACGTGTGGTACGTAAATTATTGCAGAAGTGGAAGCAAGGACAAAATAAAATGCAGACGAGTTATGTCAGAAAATACCCCCAAAACAAGGACGATTTTGACAATTTTCGAAACTGGCAGCTAAACGTTCGGTAATGAAAAACTGGAAAAAATCATGGAAAAGGTCATGGAAAGTCATGGAATTTGAAAAATTCTTAAGAGTACGAACCTGTAAAGGGATCGAATGAAATTAGAGGCTGTAAAGAGCTACGTCCTATATCTCTATGTATTGGCAATTTCAATCAAATACCACCTTTTTTTATAACCTTTTTATTGGATGGGTAAAGACATTAGCTCTGTTGTGCTCAGGATTAGGGTTCATTGTTTCTGTTCAGTTGAACATTTTTAATGCCCACTTTTTTCTGACGGTTGTCTCACGAAAGGGCCTTAGGTGTGGTGGAAGAAGGGTATAAAAAAGTCCCTTCTGAATGTCAAGCTGCAATGTGTAAAGCGGCAACGTGGGCGCCCCCTACTTACGTACACTGATGTGATTAAATTATGCGCCATCTTCGAGCTCATAAATTTCTCTAGGACACTCAAGAACCCATACACTATTTTCGAGTAGGGCAAGCCGCGTGGAGGTTCCTGATTTGTGACTTGCGCTTTGGAAACGCAATGGACCTCTTTAGCTTGTACGTTTTGTTTTCCCATTTCAGACCACTTGATTTTCCCAAGGGAATAGATATGCATACATATGCACGGGCATAAGTCGACCTTTGAAAGCACCTGTTCCCTGGAGTAACATCACGTGGTCTGAAATGGGAAAACAAAACGTACAAGCTAAAGAGGTCCATTGTAAGGAAACTAAATAATCATTGTTAATCACCAAAGCCGTCTTACACAAGCATAAATAAATAAATATTAAGTAAACAAGTAAATCATGATTTTCTGCCTCGTTATGTTCCTAGCTGTGTTTTGAGATCGTTGACTCGCTGACCATTGGCAAAGTTGTGTCCAACAAAGCTACGTATTACACAAGGATTGATGCTCTTCCGGACTGGACAAAGCCTGAACTATCCGAAAATGTACCAGCCATTAGCATCTGGATCGATGAGTCTCATGCTTTGAGAAAATACGAGTTTCAGTGCTCAAAATCGGTGGAGTATGTGCCTTTTACTGGTTATGTCTTGCGATCCGTCAGGTGAGAGAAAAATTTTCTTCTTCTTTGATTGGAGACACGGTTACTATTTTCAAAATAATTAGTAGTCCACATTAAAAGGTTTTGGTTTTGGAAAAATAATTCAGTCCTAATCATGTGACCATGCAATCTATCGGCTGTTTCAGCACCATAAAGTGGCTACCTTGACAATCACACAACTGTTTTTCGAAATACTTATTTCTGCTCAAATCAAATCAATATTTGTTCACCAACAGCACGTTAATAAGTAAAATTAGGATAAGAATAATTACGAGACTGAACAAACTTGACAAATTGAGACACTTAAGCTTCAGTCAGTTGAGTGATATGAAGATCATATTTATCATCGCAGATTCTCTTACTACACTGAGGGTAATTCGCAGACTTTCAAGGCCAAAGGCGACCACTACATAAAATCGGGAAGTCTGTTTAAAACGGAGGTTAAGAAGGACGTGATCAGTGGAAGTGCCTACGCGAAGGGGTCGTCTCCCTCGGTTACTTTCAAAGACATCATGGCTTCCTTTGGCCTAGACCCTCTTAGCCTGCCTGATTTCTTCGTCAATGCTCTGAAGTAAGTTGGTATTTTATCTGTATCCTTTATTAACTTCAATGTAACATATCATCATCATCATCATCATTATCGTCATCGCCAAGAGCAACATACCCGTCCAATACAGCTGCATCAGTATACGTGGTCCTTTGCATACACGTCACAATGTGTCACTTGGCGTCTCCTAAAGCCTAAGAGCTGTATGTGATACTTTTTTCTTTGGCTCTGGCTAACGGTCCTATTTAGAGGGCATAATTGTCACATCTACACTAAGTAACATAAATCTCATTAAGTAGTTTTATTGGACAAACCTCAACAACAACAACAACAACAACATCCTCCATTGTTGCCTCATTGTTTTTATCTAAATATTTGTGTAAAGTGTGCTTGGTGCAAATTTGTAACCTTTAACCACAACAACAACAACAACAACAACGATATCCTTTTTTCAAGTAAAGCTATGATCCTCGCAGTTATGGACGCAATTTTAGCAATTGCGTAGAGAAGCCTGAAAATTACAGGACTTTAACGGGGTCCATAACTGCGAGGATTATAGCCTCAGTTGATTTCATATCCGCAGTTCAGTATATGATTCATTTCATATATCATTTCGTTCATTTATATCTATTTTTTACCCTCAACTCCGCCCTCGATTGATCTCTTGTGAAGTGAAAGTTAATGAATAGAGTGGTTTTCAACTGAGTGTCGAAAGTAATTAGCGAATTGCTTTGGTTTATGATTACTTCACTCAGTGATTGGTTCAAAGTTCTCGCGCCACTAATTCAACTAATCGAAAGCGAAATCAAAACCAATCGTGGCTCGCGCGTGCACATTTTGAATTCCCTCGTTTTGCGTCGGCTACGTGTAATTACTTCGAGTTTTGATTGGTTTCCTGAATTGTCTCCGTCCTTTTTGAGTGGCCAAAGTAATTACTTTGGTTTTTTGTTTTACGACACTCGATTGAAACTCGCTCTATCAGAAAAGTTCATAACCCAGAAATTTCGATCCCTCTCATTTGGCCTTGGCCAATCAGTTTAAGAGAATTTTCAGGAATTTAGAATACAGGTCCCACCAAATAATGGCCAATCAGATTGGGCCGCAACTTACCTTATTGATCAGCAAACCAGGTATCCGCACGGGAGATTGATCGTGCTCAATGCAGAATCCTGAGAGGAACGAAATGCCGCTGCGTTTGTTACCGCAAAAACCTAGCAATAGCCGTTCTGAAAATAGACAATACCGTAAACTGATGGGCATCATTCAATCGCAGATAGAGACTTCTGAGTCATGAAATACTGATGTTATTTAAGTGTCAACTATATTTGGCGTTGAGACGTTAATTGTGGACACTGCACAGAAATGAAATCAAACCAAACAACTCAGTAATATCAAATCGTAGGTTAGTTTTTGAGGAGAGGGAAAAACGCACCGGAGTACTCAGAGAAAACCCACTCGAAACAGAGTAGAGAACCAACAAACTCAACCCATTTTTGACGCCGAGTCTGGGATATCGAACTCCGTCGAACCCCGACCACATTGGTGGGAGGCGAGTGCTCTGCATGCATAAATGTTACTTACAATAGAATTTGGGAATTAAAGATAATTACATCTGTGATACAAATAGAGCGTTTTCACACGACGTCACGGCGGCCATGTTGGTATTCCAAAACAAAGGAATGGCGGCCATGATAGTGTATCAAACTAATCCTCTGGGATTTGAACTCTATTTTTATGCAGAGACTTTCTTTTGTTTCAGTAATCCAATTTATCATTCGATGGATTTTCTCCATCCTTTTCATTGGCCGAGAGCCCACCACCTGACCTGCAAATAACTGTCTACAAATAACCGTTTTGCTGGAAATAATATAATTCTGCTCATGCGTAATTGAAACCACGCGCTTGTGTGAAAATAGCAGTTCGCTTGAGCTTTCAGAAAAATATTTAATTGTTGGGAATTGTGAAAAATAAAGTTAACTCAGTCATCGAATGATAAAATCATTATTGAACTCGGTTATCACAAAATATCGTGATTTGTCAGTCTCTCGCAGATCAATTATTTGCCTCAGCCTTCGGCTTCGGCAAATAATTGATCTGCTCGCCACTGACAAATGACGATATTTTGCTCAACCTCGACCAATAATTGATAAATATCTGCTGGTCACGTGAGTGAAAACGCTCCATTGAACTCTTTACCTTGTACGTTATATTTTCCCATTTCAGACCACGTGATGTTACTCCAGAGAACAGTTTCTATCAAATGTCGTCCTATGCAACATAACTTATGAAAAAACAAAAGGAAAATATCACGTGGTCTGAAATGGGAAAACAAAACCTACAAGCTAAAGAGGTCAATTATCTTCAGAAATGATAGGAAGGCGTCCTTCTCATGTGTCATAAAACGTAACTTATCATTTATTTACCCAACCTACATTACGTTGATGCGCCTCCCTACTATCAAAGATGTGCCAATTTTCTTAACAGAGGGATTGGCTTTTGGGACTTCCAACTGGCCCCTGCGGAGATAGTTACAAAGCTGGCTAAAGGTGGCATAACGCGGTTCACGGCCTCTATAGACGCTCTTGGGGTGCCTGTTCACGTAGAGATTTTGGCGGGAATAAGATTTGCACGTCCAGCATTTGCCGTTGGTTTTTCCTTTGACCGTGCTTCATTTGGTAAAGTGGCAGAGAAACTGTCTGGAATCGGAGTGGAATTTTTGGACAAACTTGGATTAGAACTAGAGGTAACTTTGATTTGTCAATGTGAGCATTCAGCATAAAGTAGCCGATTAATAATCACATTTTTTTGATCGACTGAATATGATATTTCGCGCAAACATTTCCAAGTAAATCCTTAAATAAGGTAAAAAATTAACGCTGTATCCTGAGATAAAGGACTTTAAAGATGTTTATACTAGCGGAGGAGATGCTCGAAAATCCAGTCAATAAGTCTTAACTAGCTATTCCAGCAGAGAAGCTATTTTCACTACTAGAGACGATTAGTTTAAAAATCCTGGAGATTGCACTGACCTGGCATGCGAAAATGTTCACTTTCGGTGTCCGTTGGTGGCTCAATTTAAACATCGCGTGATTTTAACTCCCTAAGTATGGTGTAATTAGCGCGCACTTGCTTGGGTCGGGTTTGTCAACCAGAATGTGCCTTTTGATTGGGTACACGGAATTTTTGTTGAATGGAAAGTGCTGAATTCATCTTTTGCCGTGTAATGGTTTTATAAGACGAGCTAGATTTCTTGTTTTTGAAGTTTTTCCTTGGTTGGACCCAAGAATAACGACCGCTGACTGGTTTTAATTCCCAACAAGGAAGTACGGCAATGATATACTTTCGGCTTTTCTGTGTAGTCATGCAAATTTTGAACAATAGCTGCTGACGACTGCGTGTATTTTGGAAGCGGCTAAAGGTCTGGTCGTTTTTGCCAGTGCTAACGGAAAGAATAATGAACTCAGAAGTTCTGAGGAGGATAATGTTTCCGGCTTAGTTGGTCTAGAGCATGCGCACATTTTGAAAACTGAGGCGGCATTCGGGCCGGTTGCCTACTACTTACACATTTCATAAGGACAGACATTTTTATCATAACGAAATACTAGATTGAAATGGTGCAGCTTTAGATTGCTAGACCGAAGATGAATTCTGACTCACAAACTGTACATTTACGTCGATTCGAACGCCATTGAGCCTGTGACTTTGATACAGGCCTTGAATTGCAGCTTCAAAACCCATCGGCTCCCATAATTCATAAAGGCTGTTTTTCACTGGCGACGGAGTCGTAAGAGCGCTTATGACCTAGTGAAAATCAAAGATTGGAGTCGTAAGCGGAGTCATAAGCTCGACGGAATCGGAATCGGAAGAATCAGAACGTTCCCATTTTCTTCCGACTCCGCTTATGACTCCGTCGCTTATGATCCAGTGAAAACTAGATTGTCGGAGTCGGAAGCAGAAGCGGAAGAACCAACCAATCATAATGCTTGGAATCGAAGATTGTGATTGGTTTATTCTTCCGCTTCTGCTTCCGACTGCGACAATGCAGTTTTCACTGGATCGTAAGCGACGGAGTCATAAGCGGAATCGGTATTCTGCTTCCGACTCCGACAGTTTGATTCTCATTACATCGTATCGCCCTGCGCTTCTGATTACGACTCCGACTCCGACTCCGTCGCTAGTGAAAACCAGCCTTAAGTCTGCTCTTTTGAACGCTATCACAGATCGGAGTTTCCTTCAGTCCCCCAGCTGTGTTAGGATTCCAGCAGGTATTCACCGATGCGGAGACTAAATTTGCTAAGGAACCACTCCATTCCTGGTTCACTACAAGCATCACACAAGGTCTGTGCTTCTGGCTTGCCCACGTTTACAATAATATTCATCAATTTCTCGGAAAGGGCGGGTATGTGTGTTAGTAGGATTTGAAGGCATATTCAGTGTGAGAGAACTATGCGTAATTTTTCATATGATATGAAAGCCGAATTGAATTTTGGTTGTGTTTTTTGTTGTTATTTTTCGTTCAAAAAAATTTAAAACTCTAAAAACGTTTTCTTTGTCTTCATTTTTGGCACCCCGTAAGGCTCTCGAACTGATGTCATCAGTTCAGCATTTCGTCCAATAGGAGTCGAAACATTGGATGAATGACGTTGTTTTGTCATATCCTATCATTCTTGCATCATATTAAGAGAATATGAAATAAGGGAGCGAAACCCTGTGCCCTATGATAATTCCTTGAAATCTGTTTTTAAATTGCGGCCCTGCTGCGAAGGTTATTTATTTGTAATAACAGGGGTGACAAATTACTCCTTGAAGGGACACAGTCAGCTGGTGCGCATGTGCATTAGATACCATTTCTCAGCTAATTTGCATATCACAACAGCACGTTCTGGAATCCAAAAGTGAGGTGCGCATTCCTTTAATTTTGGCGCGAAATTTCAGCGTTAATTTAAAATTCACATGTGAAATTACATTGTTGCCACGGCAACTTTCCTACAGTGCCAAAATGGCTTCCAGGTTTGAAAATTAAGGAGCAATTTGTAAGCCAAGATATTAATAGCTAGTCAAGTGGTACACTCGGGAAATTATTTAATTTTGGACAAAATGCGCGTGTAATTATTCCCTAATTTCACTCGCCACCATTCGATTCCATGTGCCGCGCGGTCCACTTTCACACCAATTGACCAATAAGGTGTTGTCTTTGATATAACCATGCAGTGTGACACAGAACTAATAATAGATTTCCAATAACTTTCAGCGAAATTAGGCCAAATATGGTACAATTCTGACGCGAATATTCCTCCTGCTATCGACTCGTTATTCTTGCAGAGCAAGACATTTTGAGGACGAAAGTCAAAGGATAATCTTATGTTAATAAAGAATTAATTAATTAGTTTAGTAGAGATATAAGAGACAATAACTAAGTATTGTTTCTCATTTTTAACAGGGATCGTAGCTGTGGCTCAAATCGTTTTGCCCAAGGACTGCAAAGGGAATAAATTTTGTGAGATAACAAAGATTATCGTTGGACCGACAGTACAATGGTATATTGCTGGTCAATTTGAGTGGAAAAAAATCCAAGTTGCTACTGGCTTCCGTAATATTCGCCTTTTTGCTGGGCTTTATTTCCACAAGCTTGAGCTCTATGTTGAGGTTAGCTTTACGATGAGCTATTTATGCTGTCTTCCATTTTGCTTCGTATGACTGACCACATATGATGTACGCTTGCTAAAGATCATTAAAAGGTAGTTTTATCAACCGAGCTGATAGGTAAATTAACCACCCTTAAAATATTTTACGTTTCGAGCGTCAGTCCTTCGTCAGAATCATTTGATAAATTCAATGGCCGTTTTATACTAGAGACCCATAATTCCTCTGGATTAAACTTCGGCAAACCCTTTCTCTGCGTCTGTTAAGTTTGTCTGGTACTGATAAGGACAGGCATAAGATGCATCATAAATGCGTCTTTACAAACTATCTGAACTATCCACTTTCATACGTCTTCGAAGATGCACTTAATTGTATAGTCGTCCAGACGCATTATGCTTCTTGTGCCCGGCCTTTTACTAGACGAATTTAGCAGACGCAGCATAAAAATATTTGCCCAAGTCCGTCCCAGACGGATTATGCGTTTTAAATAGGTCGTCCCGTCTTTACACTAGACGGATCACACAAGAGATGCATAATTCGTCTCGACTGATTAGGCGTCTCTAGTATAACTAGGCCCATATCGAATTGAACTGGGGCTTTCCTGATGCCCTACATCGTCAAATGAAAAACAAAGAGAAAGAAAAACAGTAGAGATGTCGGCTAGATTATTGTTTATTATTTAGGTTAGGGTGATGACAATCATTATGATTGTCGTTATGATTACTTATCAACAGACTTCGCTAGCTCGGCTTCATAGGATCGGTGTTAAAAGACAAAATGAAAAATCCAAGTGCAAAGTGTTTTGGATAAACAACCATCATATGAAAAACTTGTTCTCAGACTGGGTTTGATCATGAATTTATTTAAAAATCAAAGTGAATGTATCAATGGTCATTTTATCCTTTTTTCGTTTCAAACGCTAGCACATACACGCTTTGTGCACCTCATTTAAGAATGAGGTCCTTTTCTTTTTGATAGGCGGACTGGAACTCTACGAATAAGCATGTTAAAATGGGATTCCGTGCCGATATTAAGATTCCAGTGAATGGAGATGTCTACCGAGACGGCATCAGAGCTCCTAACAGTGAACTTTTCCTTTTTGGTGTATTGGAATACGATTTCTTAGAACAACAGGTTGCTGGTAAACTGGGGATGCGCGGAATATGGCGCAGGGTTTTCTTCATTCCGTTTCTCGGCATTGGAAACATTTTTCTCGGGTAAGATATCAAGTTTCAACGACCCTTAAGCAACTACAGCTAAAGCGTTGGTCAGAATATTCACCAGATATATTCCACAGATTAACTTACCAAGTTGGAGCTCCCATACCCATCACTGGAGTGCAGTTTGGAATGCGAGTGGAATTTGGATACGACTGTCTCGTACCAGCTGATTTCAACAATGACGTGAGTTAAACACACACGAAATTTTAGATCTTAGGATAAGGCAAGGTCTTTTAGAGCCGTGGTAACTGGTTTTTCACAAAATTGAGCAGGCTATATGTGGCCTACAATCCTGGACAAAATCTTTGAGGCACTTTCTATTTATTCTTCCCTATCGAAATTTGACATCTCGGTTATTTGCACTTCTCACAAACAATATTATGATTACTTTGGGTGGGGAAGGGGGAGGGGGTATTTTAGGGCTTTTTTTGCAGTTATTGTCAAAGGGCCACTTGGGAAAGGTCTCAGCTACTTTTGTCCGAGATTTTAGCTCCTCTTTCTTTAGTACACTTTTATTGAAAATAGACTCGACCACATTAAAATATTTGGAGATAAAAGTTGTCTAACTTATCAGACAAGTTATGTTCCGGGTATGCAAAAGATTACGGTAAAGGGAATTTCGGGATTCCTCAGTGCCGAAACCATTTTTTGGTTTCGTAGTAAAAGGTAGATGTCACTTTCGACTGTGAATGTCATTCTTTAGGGCTTACCCTTTCGTTATAACTGAATTAGACTCAAAGTAGTCTGGACTAGTGTTGTACTAGACTTGCCACAAGTCGACTGCAAAAGAGAGCGAGCGAGCGAGCGAAATCGAGGGACGAAGTCGCGAGACGCGAGTCGACTTGTTCCGCATGTGGAATATTTAATGTAATTTGCATATCAGTTGGCACCAAAAAACTATATCGTTACGTCATATTTATTTTTTATACATCCTCTCTTTTCCCTTCATTTTCTTGTTTCAAGTGACCTCATCTCTATGCTTTTGTTGTTGTTGTTTTTGTTTTTGCCTGTCTTTTGTCCTTATATTTGTGCCTCCCTGAATCGACATTTTTCCTTTATTTATACATAATTCTTTATTCTGCCTCCTAGCTAGATTAGCTTTTTATCGGAGCTCAGGCGCGCGAAGCGCGTCAGTGGAGCACCATCTGATCTCATTAACCTGTAGTTTTCACTTGATGAAAGGGCAAACATGTTGGTGTTCCTACAGGAAAAGAAAGGTGATTTAGATTAGTGTCTTAATTAAACTCGATTCTATTGCAAGCGTTTTCTTGTGTTTCTGTTCTACAAAACACCGGCAGTCGCAGGCTTTGTGAATAAAAAAACAATTATTGCATGAGTTATCTTGTGGTGGTAGCGTTATCCATCCGTGGCAGCAGCCCATGAGAAGGAGCGAGCAACTCCCATATATTCCTGTTACGGCGTTTTCACAGTCCGATTTATTTTTAGTTTGAAATTCCCGCGAATGAGACCCCCGCAGGGGCCCGATGACCAATCACAGGAAAATAACTTGACGTCATAGCGTCACCGAACCGGAACTGTCTTTGTTGTTTTGTGGCAAAGGTAGTCCAAAAATAGATTGGTCTGTAAAAATGCCTTGACATTGACTTAGTATGGGAGTTGCTCTCTCCTACTCATGGGCTCCTGTCCGTGGACTGAAAAAAAAATGCAAATGCTGCAAACCGTCTTTTCACTCTGTTATCAGGGTCATTGCTTTGGTGGCAGCGGCTACTTTGGAGTAGGAAAGCCGCAGTTCTTTTACGCTGATATGACCGCGCTTACTCTCGGGAAGATATTTCGGCTTCTGGGATTTAAGTTCCAGCTCCCACCTCCAGTTGCTCAAACAGGCTTTCCTGAGGGGGCTTCGGTAAGTATCGTAGAGAGTTCATCTTTCCTTATATGGTATTTTAGGCAATCCGTTAAGTTTTCACTTTTTCATCCCAAAGCCTACGTTTTTGTGCGAGGTTTGAAGAATTTTAAATTTTGAAGGTCTAGAAATTGCCTCTCGACCGTAAAATTTCAAGAAATGTTTAAATGAGTTCTCAGTAGGCCAAAGATATTCAGTGAAGACCAGTTTGGTCTAAAATGTCTTCTACCCTTTCAGCGCAAATCCAACCTGTTTTTGCCATATTTGAGCCAAAGGAACCTCGGCTCTTATTGCTGTTCTTTAGAGTTAGCCCAGGTTCTCAACGAGAAGAGAAGCGGAAAATCAATTGATGACTTTTCAACATTGCTTTTACAAGCGAGCTTAGTATGGATTTAAACGTTGCTCGCCGTGATTAATAAGATCATAGAAATCGATTTAACCTGCAGTTGTTAAAGATTACCATATTTTGTATAAGAGCTGTAATACACAAATTTGGTAACGTACTCCTTAGTATAACATGCTTAACTTTTTGATATACAATGTATTTTTTTGCTTGGTACAATGTGATCGGGTGGTCTGTATATATCTTCTACAATTAATAAGCAGGGATGGACACAGGATTTTTCTTAGGAGGGGGTGCACCACTAAGGAATGGCGTAGCTCACTGGTGACATTTGTTTTTTTGCAGAATACCAGTTGTATTAGAAAGCCACAGGCCATCTCAGCTGGGGGGGGGGGGGGGGGGGTGGGGGTGTGGGGTGCGCACTCCCTGCATCCTCCCCGAAGATCAACCCCTGATAAGTCTGTGATAATGAAGGCTATATTTTGATTAGACTTCTTTACCTAAAAGAAGTAAAGAATAGTTAATGTGTAATTATCTTAATTATTATTGTTGTCGGTAAACCCCGGGCTAAGGTTGAATCCGCTTTTACGTAAGTTAAATTGGTGATTTCAGCAACATACACGCTACGTTTATTAGAACGATGTCGGGGTTTCTGTTGGCTGCTACCCTGGCTCGTAATTTGTTACGGACTTTTTTCTTAAGACAGATGTGCATCTCTATTTTTATAGCAACGAACTGTTTTTGGTACCCTCTAGGGCGCGTACTCTACAGACGACATTGACTTGCGGATCGCGGGTGGTCCTTACATCTACAAGGGCTTCATGTTAAAGGGGCGGCTCAACATTTTTGGATGGTCAATTTTCGCGCATATCAAGCTGTCCGAATCGGTGAGATTATTCTTTGATGTGGCGTGGAAACTATCTTCTGAAGGGTTATGTTCCCTGTGATTTGTTTACACCAAAAGCCATCTGAGTTTAGTTAAGTGCCATAGCTGACTCATAGAAGTCTCCTGAAGCTCTGTGATTCATCATTTCGAACTAGTGATCCGAAGACCATTGGTTCGTCTCCTGCGATCAATACTCGGATATTTTTCGAATGTGATCCAGTCACCATCGATAAATATGCCATAACTTCATCAACCAACTTGTGCACTGGTAATTTTGTTCTTGTGGGACGTAGTATTAGGTATTTAGAATCCTGTTGTTGGCGCGCCGCAAGTTTCTTTGTCTTCTACCTTGGGGCCCGTTTCTCGAAAGTACCGAAAACGTTTCGGGCCCTAAAAGACATTTACGACATCGCAATTTACTCACTTTGCTAGGCTGGTCTTTTAACATGTTGTTAAGATAACAAAACGCAAAAATAATTGTGAAGTTTGACGACTTAAAACCTCCCTGTTTTCAAGATAGAGTGGATTGTGACACCCGAGGAGGACCCGAAAAGTTTCGGAACTTTCGAGAACCGGCTCCAGCGCCGACCCTTTTTTCTCAAAATGCCTCTTCCATCTTCCAAAATTGTTTGATCTATTAGCTTTGCAATTCGCAACACCTTGCCACTCGTATGTAAACTGCCTCGTCCTGTTCTTCACAGAACATATTTTTCTTCACAGGCAATTTTTGTCGATTTGAAACCAGACCCCATAAAGATTTTGAACATTGCTACAATCGCGCGTAGTCCAAGTGAGCAAAGTCTTGGTCCGTGGTTTTATATGGATGCAAGGAAGTCCCCTGTTATCTACTATGAAGTAAGTGACTCCTTACAACTCTAGAAAGTTGCAATCTAAATCAATGGAGTCAAATTTAACTAACTTATTCAGAGAGAAAAACTTTCATCAACTAACCTATCTCTGTTTTGAGGTTATGAAATGTATTAAATCGAAGCAAAATATTTTCACTGATTGTCCTTACCGTTTTCATGTCGTTTTCACCTATCCACACTAATACGCTTAAAGCTATGGAAATAACTGATTTAAAAATTCTCACGTTTTTGCGTGATCGCTTTCCAAGGCCTTCGTTTTCACGCATTCATACAAATGCACAGTTTTCGCAAAAGTTCTCTGCGCCTTAATGTCATCGTTTTCAAAACCGTCTGTCTTCTCTTGTCCATCCTAACACTGGAGGGTTTTTAAAAGACCATGTTTTTGTCGGTGCTTTGGGGCGCTTTACGCGTAGATGACGCGCGAAAAAGTAAAACCTATTAGTGTGTATGGGGCCTTTACGTCACTGATGAATCTTCAATATTCGTGGGCCCTAGGCTACACCCCTCCGTGCCTCAAAGAAACAATTGTATCCTTATTAAACCCACATCATTTTCTGTTCAAGCTTCAACTTTGTGCATGGTGAGATAGGATGAACAACTTCGTTCGAGTCCTTGTCATCTTAGATCTCACCATTTCTCTTTTTATGTAGGCATACATCGAGGGGTATACGAATCTCCTTGGGATCGAGACCTACTGCCGCTTGAACCTGACCATGACCCAGATTGAGCTGCTGATTCAAGGCAATTTCCTGAACCTCATAAAAGCTGAGTTGTTTCTGACAGCTGGTTATAGCTTGTGGGGATTTGGTGGCCACTTTTATGTCAGAGTAACAGTGGACTTAGGAGGAATAAACCAAGTACGTAAGGGGTTGTTTGAAAGAAACATGGTGTCATTTTGCGCAATATCATTCAATACGTTCTTCTATAATATTATAGACGACGTGTTGAATGCTATTGCGTAAAATGACACTATTTTCTTTTTAGATCTTCGTATTTTCTTGCCAAAATGCTGTCACAACAGTCACTGATATGGTCTTCTCTCCGGCGCAGAAAGACGTAATCCAAGGGCACCCAGCGAAGGTTTTCTCTCAAGTGATTTTAAACCCTGTTCTAAGCTCTACAGAGTACTTTTAAAGCTTCGTAGGTTCATTTTAGGCTGCGCGCTAATAAATTTTTATCTGTACGGTTATTCCAGGGGAACTTGAAGCTTTTCGAATGTACTAGGGCATTTTTGTCTACTTCACGAAAATCTTAGGTATTGCATCATTCCGAAACTCATACTTGGCCGTTTTTTGGAACTCACAGGACATTTTTATCAATCTCGAAAGAAACATGTATTAACCTTTCCGGATACGATCACGAAAATTCGATGTGAAAGTTCCCAAAAGAAAACCCTAGGTGGTTAAAGGCCTTTCGAACAGATAATTTAATGAAACGTTCCGTTGGGTGCCCCTGATAATCATACCTCTTACTAACCGAGTTCGAGGTCCGTACTGTAAGTTACGGACCGAGTTTTTTCCCGTTGATTTATGGCCCAAGCGCGAAGCGTGCGGGCCATAAATCAACGGGAAAAAACGAGGATCCGTAACTTACAGTACGGACCGAGAAAACGAGGTTAGTAGGATATTTATTATATCTCTGAGGTTAACCGGCGCGAGGGCAAGGAAACTAGTCAAAGTGAAGCGGAAGGTTCAACTGCCACAAAGAATGCCGTGCCAAAATCCCAAAAACTA
>OX421447.1:12709073-12756573 GCA_949126865.1 Montipora capitata
AATAACCATGTATAATAACAAAACTAATGCTAACCTGAATGAAGGGGTAGTTTCTAAAGAAACTGTGGTGCTGCGTCGGTGGGGAAGTAGTATACAAAAATTTGGTTTTATCAACGGAGTTGATAATGTAAATTGGCCACCGTACAGAGATTCTACGGTGGCCAATTTACATTATCAACTCCGTTGATAAAACCAAATTTTTGTATAATGCTAACCTGACCCTCATTATTCTCTAGGCTTACTTTGGGCTAAAAAAAGTTTCTTCAATTCATGAGTGCGTATTTAACCCAGGTCAAATGAGAATCACCAATTTAACCTGTAGGTAATAACGGTTTCAACCTAAGAACGGATTTTACCGCTAACACAATCACCAGAAACTAGTCAAGTGAAAAGAACGGGAGTCGAAATCTTGTCTCAAGGAGAGACGATTTTTGAGACCGTAAGGTATTTTTCGCTATCACTGTTATTGTATGAAAGATCCGCGATTCTCTTGGTCAGGACTGAAAATTACTACCTCTGGCTGGTTGCGAACCAGCTCTTCTGCGCACACTCAGAAATTTGAAACAGTTGTGGTCACCAAGGGCTACGAAAAGAAACCGATAACCCAGAGGAGTCGATCTGATAGGGAACGCAGCCCTTCAGTCTACGGTGTCATGTACTATTTGTAAAAAGGTTACTGGTTGATTTTTTGCCGGAAAAAAAGGCATGGCGGTATTACGTTCCGGGCCACAGGTCGTTGTTCTCGGTGCTAACTGCGAGATTCTCGGTCTCTGCGAACAGCAATGGAAGTTACTATTCTTCAACGTCCTAATCCAACTCCAAACAATGATAAGCAGACAAAACAAACAAATCCACAAAACTTGAAATCTCAGTCTATGGCGTGCTGAGAGGTCTTAATTCTACGCCTTCTGTCGCTTCGGGGCGGACAGATAGAAATTGTGCACAACAAGGAAGTTTTTGTTTTCTTTTAACATTTTTCGTCCTTTTTCGCTCCTCCCATGATTATGGCTTTGCAAAAACATTTTTAGTACAACTCTTGTCGCTTACATTTTTGCAGGAAAATGGATCAAAAAGACATTTCAAAAGATTGGTAAAGCTTTAGCACCGGTAGGATTATTAAAATTTTGAGATGCATAGGGACATGAACCAATCACAGGGCTGGGCGTGACCCTTCAATAAGTTCCGATTCAATGATTGATGGCAGTTAATTAAAATGAAAAATACGTTGAATGGGATTATCAATTCTGAGTCCTCAAGGTGATGAAAGCCGTCATAATCCATAGAAGTTTTTCAGGAATGTTTAGCTCTAGTTTACGATGAGTAGTCACACTTGATGTATCAACCAAAGGAAGAAACCATGACGGGACTTTCGCGGATCCATTCTGGTCACGACGGTTTTAAAAAGACGAAGACTCTGTGAAATCGACATCGTCGGCTATTTTGTCAGCAAACTTTATTATTCTAATAACGTTTAAAAAACTGATTATGATATTATTCAGGTTGGTAAAGCCATCAAGAAGTTTTTTAAGGGATGGAAAAGGAGGAGAGATCTGCAGGACATGCGCAATGAGAACTTTGCGCTTCATATTCGTCGACGACGGTTCGTCAGCAAAGTCATTTGCGAAGGCCTGGTTGGTGGCGGTTGTAATGGTGAGAAGAAAAAGACCCAAACGCACAAAAATTGGAAAAGAGTGATAAAAAACTTCTGACGCAAAATTTGTTTCATGATACCCAAAGTTGTAATTAGAGCTTTAATTTCCATTGCTTATTGTTAAAGATGGGTTGAGTTCCTCCGGTACTTCTTTAACCCCACAAACCGTATTCTTGAATGGCGGCCAGTAAATCATTCTTTTGTCTCCGTGATACTGAGACGAATTAGCCTCATTCTAATTAAAATGCAACATTTCGAGGCTAGTAGGTCCTATTAGTACAAAGAAAAAAGAACACTTTATTGGCGGTAATTTGTGAATATGGCCCATTGACCGTGGCCTCAGTTGTTCAAGAGCAAGATAACAGTTTAAATTTGTATTTGTGCACGTAACCGAGATTATTATTCAACATATTGTGACAAGGTCCAAATATGGTCATAGCGCGCTCAATATTCGTCGTGCGTACTAAACGTATATCCTGCGATATACCTAATTTTGTGTGTCGAGGAGAAAAATGGTAGTTTTCCCAGCCTTTTTTTCCCAATAAACGTAGAAAATTGTGCTTTGTCATCAATGTGTTGAATAATAAAACAATTGTCCTGCTCAATCTTGCGGAATATCGCCTGATTTTAGCCAACTCGACCTACGGCCTTTTCGGGTAAGTATCAGGCGATATTACGCGCGATTCCGCAGGATAATTGTTGAATTAGCACACTCTAAGCACATCTGTGTAAAGGCCTGTACAAAAAGTTTGGCCAATGTTTATTAAACGTGAAGTATATTTTTTCATACTCTGGGTAGTGATTTATCCACCGGATAAAGTTATACGACCTTTGAACAGCTAGGGACTGGCGGCTGTAACTCATATCTACCATTGAGCCCATGATCACGAGTTGCGCTGCACTGCTCTAGCAGCTGGGCGCGCTATCAAGCCAGTTGAGAGCTGTCACTTCATTCGTCTCCTTCGGGATATAACTTGAACTCTTGTTTGACCAGCTTCCTCCTTGCTTGATAACTCAGCTGTGATGGGGTTCCAGTCTCGTTCCATCCTGAATTTTTCGGGTTTCCTTTGCAACTGCTTAAGGAGAACCTCCACTGAAACAAGAAAATAATTTTACACCACAGAACATGTTTACAATCAAAACTGTTCGAACTTTTTCCAATGAAAGCGTTTTTGTTCGAAATAAGTGAATTTCAAAAAAGCTTGTTTTGGTTTTCAAATTTCCCTGACGCCGCTATCTTGAATAATTGTGACGTGTCGTACTGTAGTTGCCCTTTGTTTCAAAACAAAAGCTCTCTGTGTGAAAACAATAAGGACAACCGTAATACGTCGTAATTATTCAACATGGCGGCGCCCGGGATATTTGTAAGTGAAAATAATAGACCATTTCCGAGTTGATGTCTGCCTCCTCTTCAAAGCGAGTTTTGGTGCAAAGTTTTTGTGATGGTAATAAGTTTTACTTTACATATGAATAAAAACCAATTTTCATAAGCACTTAGACTCGCTTTGAAGAGGAGGCAGACATCAACTCGGAAATGGCCTATTGATTCTAATTTTTTTTTCGATACAAACAGGTTTTGAAAAAAACTGTTGTGCAAATTTGATTGCAAACATTATTTTGTTCGGTTTAAAGTTATTCATTCGTCGGAGTGGAGGTTCTCTTGAACTTGCTTATCAAACTGCGATGATCTTTCTGACTTAAATTCATTTCATGGCCATTCAGTTCAAATATATGAAATTCCATGTATTCTAAAATCACTAAGCTATTTTTAGAAGTATCGGATCACACCATTCTCAATCTCAAAGGTCTTAATTGTGTAAGGCATTAATCTTTATGCAAGGCTTTCATTTCGTCAGCCTTTGCTTTGCTGCTGAAGGTCTGATTCCTCTGTATTGGTTTGAGTTCCACCCACTGCTGTCTCATAGGAAAAGAGAAGGGCTGGACGTAAAATACAACTTGACTTGCAAGAGGGTAAATGTGATTCGCATGCATCCTCGATTTTGTAGTTTAGCTAACAAGTTGGTGGGTAAACATGAAAAGATACATGATGTCTTATATCATCTGCTTGAGTCAAGCCTTGAACAATCAGCACTTGTTCCTTTCCTCCTTTCAGCTGTGGCTCATCTTTGCGAGGGAACATGCCGGGCAGTGGAGTTTATCGGAAAGGGTTTGTGTAACGTGTTGGACGTCGCTATTGGATTCCTGAAATTAACAGAGAAAGTCACTGCATGGGTTGGAAAAGCGATCAACTTTATCCTTACCGCTCTATTTAGAATCCACAGGTAAACAAATTGACAAAAAAGCTTGTTAAAAGATGTGCGGTAGGGCATTAACATAGGTTTCAAGACTGCCCTTGAAACTACAGTTATCATAAAGAGCCACGCGGCAGGAGTAACCGTTATGAACTTGGAATTAAAAATTCCATAAATTTACTGTTCTTCGCATTATGTTATAGTGCCCCTATAATCAGAAAGGTCACCTCTCCCTTTTCTTCATATTTTGAAAGTGTGTTTGCTTAACAGGTGACTGGCACAAATTTGAGCTTTGACTTTTGTCCAAAAGGCTGTTTACTTTGATTGGACCTCAGAGGGTTGGATCCAGGGAAAAGTGACGTCAAAGGCTCACTAGCTTAAATGCAGCTTATTATATATGCAAAATGCGAGTTTAAAAGTCTGAAAGCCCAAAACTCCCGTTCTGCATATTAACTCTGCGGCGTACACACGCATTGCATTCTTAAACTAGTGAGCCTTTGACGTCATTTTTTCCTCGATCCAGCTCTCTCAAAAACTTAAGGTCATTCCCCCGATTTGCAATGCGCATCTCTTCTGCGCATAACACGACATCAGATTGCGGCATATTTTTGTCACGCAAACGTTCCAAGATGGCGGCGCTTCAGCGAGTTCGCGACAAGAAAGCTGTTTTTGTCCGTCGGAAAGAGCAGGAAAGGCGTCGTAAGTTTGATTTCTAAAAGAAGAACATCCTCGACGATGCAACAAGCAGTGACACTACTCATGTTTATGATCCCAATGATGATAATGTTTCCATCCTTCACGGAAGACGAGTAGTCGAACTTGAAGGCAAATTTGAAGGCAAACTTAGAGTTACCAACAACAGAAGAGTTTTTGCCAAAATTTGCAGTGTTTTTCTAGCAGTAGATTCCATTTTGGCTGTGTTTGTACATGTAGTAGTCTATATGACGAAATTATGAGTCATCAAAACCTAATGGGTGGGGTGGTTTAGCGGTCATCAATCGTGCCTCCCACCTCTGTGACCCAGGTTCAACTCTGGCCTCGGGTCGTATGTGGGTTGAGTTTCAGTCGATCTCAGCGTGAGATCGACTGGGTATTCCGGATCGATCGGGTTGATCGACCGGGTATTCCGGTTTTCCTCCCTCCTCAAAATCGACTCCCAGTCAATTACATCTGGCTGGGTTTGCGGTGCTCCGAGATCACACATGGATGCTGGCAGCCGGTAGCCGTGGGCGCCTTCACATGCATTCGGTCCGATCCCGTTGAGCCGGTTGATCCTGAAAAGCCCTTGTAGGGAGCGGTCAACTAAGCGCACTCACACAAGCGCACACACAATGCGAAGTAGTTCCAAGGTAAGGAAACAAAGAAGAACGCTGCAAACTGACATTCTTCCCACACATTGATGTCCTTGTGTATGTTAAACTACACATGTACAACCCATTGGAATCTACATGTAAATGTAATGGATTTTCATTGTTTTGGTACTAAAGACTTAATTAATTTTTGTTTTCATCTGTAATTTAAAAATCTCAACACCAAGATGTAGGTTTAACATGCACAGTAATATTACTATAAAATTACTTTGTCACTCAAAGGGCATAATCGTTTGGAAAAAAATCTTTATCCAGATTTTGTGATCTACTTTTTGATTTCATGCCTTGCTTTGGATTTCACTCCAAGAAATATAGTAGCGTATTCCAATCAAATTATGAATTTTGCTTCATCAGGGGCCTGGGTATAAAACCTCATAATTCTCAAACGAACATGGGGACCAACCGATTTTTGAATCTCATTTGAGTTTAGATCAAACAGACACTAACATTTCATAAAAAATTAAATTTTCTATGTTTTGAAAATAATTTAAAATTTAAAAACATATCAGCACCGCACAAGCAATATAGTGTGCTTAGTAATGGCGGACCTTTAAATAGGAAAATTCCTGTTTAGATACACACGTGTCTTTTATAAATCGAGGCTTAAAACTTTGGTCTCTTAGTGTTTAGTTAACATAGTGAAATCCAAAGAAAAATAAGAATTGATATTTTGGTCACAGGGGCACTTTAAGAAACCTGTGAATTTTAAACTGCTCTTCTTTATGCTTTTGTCTTTCCATGACAGCATCAAATTCGAGTTTGGTTTGGCCGCTTATGCGAATGGCGGATTCGGCAACTTCATTTTCAACGCAGCTGTTGACTTGACCATATTTGGAAAGCGCCTTTATTTAGCTTTGGGATTCAACTTACGTGATCCGGTTGGCAGCGTGAGGTTTGGGGCGGACACAGCTACCAATTGGTACAAAGATAAAATGAACAAAAAGGGCGCTACAAGCACAGCAGAGAATTATTATGACAATCCAAATCCATTCTCCGACTTTGAAATGTCAGGTTAGTGCTGTAAACTAAGCAGCCCAACACTAACCACAATAAGAAAGAAACGATAAAGAGTAAACAGTAATGGCAGTTCAGTTCAGCAGTTCAGTATTTTCTTTTGCTTCTGGAATCTGTATTCAAGTTTTAAAAGCATTAGTCTACGATGAGGATGGAATTCGAACCCACACGTACAGAGAACATTGGATTAGCAGTCCAACACCTTAACCACTCGGTCATCTCGTCATATATGTGATAGTTTACTTCAGCCTTTTGTGAGTTGTATCTTAATACTCTAGTTTGATATGGCAAAAGCATTAGTCTACGACGAGGATGGGATCCGAACCCACGCGTGCAGAGCACATTGGATTAGCAGTCCAACACCTTAACCACTCGGTCACCTCGTCATATATGCGGTAGGTTACTTTAGCCTTTTGTTAGTGGTATGTTAATACTCCAGTTTGATATGGCAAAAGCATTAGTCTACGACGAGGATGGGATTCGAACCCACGCGTGCAGAGCACATTGGATTAGCAGTCCAACACCTTAACCACTCGGTCACCTCGTCATATATGCGATAGGTTACTTCAACCTTTTGTTAGTTGTATCTTAATACTTCAGTTTGATATGGCAAAAGCATTAATCTACGACGAGGATGGGATTCGAACCCACGCGTGCAGAGCACATTGGATTAGCAGTCCAACACCTTAACCACTCGGTCACCTCGTCATATATGTGATAGTTTACTTCAGCCTTTTGTTAGTGGTATCTTAATACTCCATTTTGATATGGCAAAAGCATTAGTCTACGACGAGGATGGGATTCGAACCCACGCGTGCAGAGCACATTGGATTAGCAGTCCAACACCTTAACCACTCGGTCACCTCGTCATATATGAGATTGGTTCACGCTTCAGCGTTTTGTTAGTTGTATCTTAATACTTCAGTTTGATATGGCAAAAGCATTAGTTTACGACGAGGATGGGATTCGAACCCACGCGTGCAGAGCACATTGGATTAGCAGTCCAACACCTTAACCACTCGGTCACCTCGTCATATATGCGATAGGTTACTTCAGCCTTTTGTTAGTTGTATCTTAATACTTCAGTTTGATATGGCAAAAGCATTAATCTACGACGAGGAATGGATTCGAACCCACGCGTGCAGAGCACATTGGATTAGCAGTCCAACACCTTAACCACTCGGTCACCTCGTCATATATGTGATAGTTTACTTCAGCCTTTTGTTAGTGGTATCTTAATACTCCATTTTGATATGGCAAAAGCATTAGTCTACGACGAGGATGGGATTCGAACCCACGCGTGCAGAGCACATTGGATTAGCAGTCCAACACCTTAACCACTCGGTCCCCTCGTCATATATGAGATTGGTTCACGCTTCAGCGTTTTGTTAGTTGTATCTTAATACTTCAGTTTGATATGGCAAAAGCATTAGTTTACGACGAGGATGGGATTCGAACCCACGCGTGCAGAGCACATTGGATTAGCAGTCCAACACCTTAACCACTCGGTCACCTCGTCATATATGAGATTGGTTCACGCTTCAGCGTTTTGTTAGTTGTATCTTAATACTTCAGTTTGATATGGCAAAAGCATTAGTTTACGACGAGGATGGGATTCGAACCCACGCGTGCAGAGCACATTGGATTAGCAGTCCAACACCTTAACCACTCGGTCACCTCGTCATATATGAGATTGGTTCACGCTTCAGCCTTTTTTTAGTTGTATCTTAATAATCCAGTTTGATATGGCAAAAGCATTAGTTTACAACGAGGATGGGATTCAAACCCACGCGTGCAGAGCACACTGGATTAGCAGTCCAACACCTTAACCACCCGGTCACCTCGTCGTATATGTGATTGGTTACTTCAGCTTTTGGTTTGTGCTATCATAATGCTTCAGTTTGATTTGGCAAAAGCATCCGTCTACGACGAGAATGAGACTCGAATCCACGCGTGCAGAGCACATTGGATTTTAGCAGTCGAGCACTTTAACCACTCGGCCACTTCATTATAGATATGTAGGTATTTATGGAGAAGTATCTTTTATTTGGGAAAACGATTAGTCTGCCACGAGCATGGGTATGCGTATTTTATCTTTTTAGATTCCCTTGACTTGTACAATTACATGACGTGATCTGAACCAATCAGTACGCAAGAATGTGACATTATGGGGCATGTTAAGAAACTCATTTCCGTTTCTCAGTTATTATAAATTACAAATTCCCTTTCTTTTTTGTCTTAAATTAACTACTAAGTTTAAGTAATCCAAGGGCCGGGCTGATTCCTATTTCCTCTTACCCTTACAACAAAAGACTGACAGAGGGAGGGAAGGAGATAAAGGGCGTGTCGTCTGCTTTGATTGATCCCACATTGTCTTCCATTCCGAAGTGAAATTTAATTAGTAATGTCATGTGCTAACTAAGAATTAGCTGAAGTGTGTAAACTTAACCCTGTAGATTCTCGTTCACAAACCCCAGCTTCAGAGCATTTGGAGCTATTATCCGCCAAACTAACGCTTGAATGAATGCACATGCATTCCCTAGCCAACTTAATCATGAACCTTTTTTTTAAACGTGGCTTCGTTTTCATGTCGTAGAAATCTTCCTAATCGAGAACCAGCAATCGGCAACAGACGACAGACGTGGTCCGTGTCTGTTCGTGGATTCCAAGACAGATGGCGCTAATGTAAAAGTAACAGGATGCAATGACACGGATGAGAGTCAGAACTGGGCTTTCACTCTAAAAGGACAAATCATGGTAAGTGAAGCCAGTTATAGCTGAGATCAAGGTCGAATTTCTCCATGGTATCTTAATGACCATATAGACATCCATGAAATGAGAAAAAGTAGAAGTGATTTAGTGCCTTCGTTGGGTCTTTTATTACACAAATTTATAAATTGCACCAAACAGTGGCCAAGGTAGCGATTTTCAGCTTCAGGTAACAGGAACAGCTGAAGTGAGCCAAATTGATCATGGCTACGATATGTAGACCTTTATAGCGAGAAAAGCTACGATAGCGGGACATTTTCCCCTTTACCACTTCTCCCTCTTCCACTTTACTTCTCGAATGGGACAAAGAGGTTAGTATGTGGGAGTGATCAGGATTCTCTGAGCCCCTTAGACTTATAAGACCCTGGAGTGCTATCCAAATATCAATTAATGATGATTTCCGTAGTCTAATCTCGAGTTATTTCATGCCCCAGAATACTTGGTCTAAGCTCTGTATTGATACAAATGGACAAGCAAGGGGATCGAAGTTGATACAAAGCAAGTGTGATCCCAGACAAGACGATCAGAATTTCGAATGTGACCTTGCGGTCAGGACTATAAAGAGAAGGAGAGCGAATCAATGCTGGACTGTGGGTAAGCTGAGCACAATAAAACAATAGTATTGCTTTAAAGAGGAAAACCAATCAAGCTGAAAGTGCGGCACACTCTGTAACATTTCGTCGCTTGTGTACTCTGCAAAATAACGTGGATCTGAAAACTAAAACAAAGCTAAGGTTTTAACGACTACTTGAAAATGCAAAACTCAATCGTTCGCTTCTTATCTTTACTTCAAGACCGTTTGTATCAATTCTTTTCGTGCAAAGAGAACAAAACGGAGAAATGGATATGATTAGTGCCGCAAAATCACTGTTTTCCAGTGTGCTTCAACTTCGTACAAGAGAAAATGAAGGGGGAAGAGACGGAATCCCCCATACATTCCCTTTTCCATAGGTAAAACGTCTCAAGTTATTTTTAGATCGACTCCCTCTCTGTAACAGATCCCAAGGAGATTGGGTAACAGGCAATCGTATGGCCGGAAGGTTTTCCGAGTGGATAGCCCAGACTCAGAGAACACATTCCCGCCATATTATTAGCTGTTGCCTAATCCCACTGGGATCTGTACAGCGTGGGAGTCGATCTAAAAATAACCTGAGAAATGTTACCTGTATAGGGAATGCCCTCTCCTCCCCCTTTTATTATCTCTTGCTTCCTATTTGATGTTGCAGAAGCTTCTATTGCTTTTACATCAAAGTCATGATTTATCTTTCGTTTTCGATTTGGGTTGCAAGCCAATAAGATTTCCTTAAGAGAGATACACTGAAGCTCCGTGTTTGTAGGTCACGGTGTGGAATAACTGAAACAGAAACATGATATTATGCAATGACGGCTAAAATTAACCCTTGTTATTTAAGAAGATCAATTGTTGGTGTAGGAATATTGGACGTAAAATATTTGATTGCCGGAACGTGACGTTCAATTAACGTAACTATTTTTCCGGCATAGTGTCGCAACCATCGCGAAATGATAGTAGTTCACTAGTACTATTCTTCGTAAAATACTGATGTAATGCTGAAGGTGTAAACCCAAATGTGGGCGGGAATGTTGTTAGCCGAGCTTCTGCATCTGAGAGTTCTTGTTGAGGAAAACGTGTCAGCATCCTCCAGGCCGCCTTGCTCTCTTTTATTTCAACTTCAGTCGACTGACCGGTTAGCTAAGTGGGAAGAGCACAGGTTTACCTTACGAGAGGTCGAGGTTTATGCTCCAGCTGTACAAACACTCAAGGTCCTAGTGATAGCTCGAAAAGAATTGCGTATATAAAAGGCAAATTGTTAACAGAAACAGCTATTCGTAAAAGGGGAGTTTGCCGAGTGTCTGACAGTTGGGGAAACTCGAGGAACTTTATCGCGTACCTTTTTCATGGGTTGTCTCTATATAAAAGCACCTTCTAACCTTCCTGTGTATCTCAATTGCCTGACACATCCTTTGTTTTCCTCTCAGGTGCGACAAGTCTAAATGGTCCAGGCTCCTTGGTTCATCTCGGATCCCTGAAGTGCATTCATCCTGAGGGGGGAGGTGGAAATGTAGCGGAAGGCACGAAGCTGCTAATTTACAGTGGATGTAGCATAAGCAGGTAACTAAAAACAGGGATATAACTATGATTATAAACCTGGCCATCATCTGGCTTCTTATTTACACTTATCTGGACAAAATTGAAAAACGCCCATGCAAAGCTATTGTTTTCGTCTACTAAGTGTGCAAGTTTATGACTTTCTCGTTGCCGTTGTCATTGCTTAAATTCCCTATTTTCTTGAAAACAGCAACGCAGAAGAGAAATTTGACTTTTAAGCGACTATGTACATAAGATTTTCGAGACGAAAATACTTTGGTAACCAATGCAATCGAGATTCCCGTCTTTTTTTCTTTGCGAGAAATTTCTGTCCAGGTACTCTGTACTTCCCAATTTTTAATTAGATCTGGATTCGGTGGATAACTGAAAAGCTCGCTTACCACTCTAAGTGCATGGTATGTGCTGTGCTTGCCCCGTTTTCAAATACGATCATTAGTTTGTTTAGTAAGCTGAAAATACAGTGAATATTTCGCGACTGAAGGACAGTTGTCTTCGTCTTCATGATCATGTAACAACAGAAAGATATTCAAGGGAAGCTATGATCCTCGCAGCTATGAACGCAATTTTAGCGATTGCGTGGAGAACCCTGAAAAATCAGCTCAGGAGTTCAACAGGGTTTGAACCTGTGACCTCGCGATGCCGGTGCGACGTTCTAACCAAATGAGCGTTGAAGCCACTGGTATTGAGAGCTAGTCGTCTGTGGGTTTTCAGTCTTCTTTACACAATTTCTAAAATTGCGTTCATAACTGCGAGGATCATAGCCTCACTTGATTTCATATCTGCAGTTCAATATATGATTCATTTCATACTGGAAATCATTTCGTTCGTTGGTCATTCATCACGGGGACATTTGAACCGCAAATGACCCTGAGCTCCCAATATCAGTGGCTTCATAGCTTAGTTGGTTAGAGCGACGCACCCAACATTGCGAGGTCACGTGAACCCCTTTGAAGTCCTGAATTTTTCGGACTTCTCTACGAAATTGCTAAAATTGCGTTCTTTGCTGCGAGGATCTTAGCTTCACTTGATTCCATATCCGCAGTTCAACATATGATTCATTTTGTTATAAAGATATTCTTAGTTTGTTCACTTTTTTTGAACAGACTGGAATTTAAGTTGGAAAATGGCAATCTGAAACATGTCAAGAGTGGTAAATGCGTACGTCCAATGGCAGCCCCTGCAGACGGTGTGGCACTTGCTTTGTACTCGACTTGCGGAGGACATCAATTTAGTTTCACATCTGGTGGATCGCTGCAGCATATACGAAGTAAAAAATGCGTCAACACGAGATCAGGGGTAGGTAAAAAGCTGTTGTCTAATTTTGCACCATAAACTGCCCATTTTTTGCATGGCACAGCAAAAACGGAACGGAGCCGATAGAAAATATACCGATTCCGATATTACTTTTCAAGGAAACAACTAGCTTTCATTTATTTCAGTCGCGTACCTGTTAAAAAAACACCTTACGCTGTTATGTTTAATTTACAAGACAGAATCAAAATCGAACGGAATCGCGGCGGATTAAAAACTGAACGGTTCTGAGAATTTTATCAAAGAGACAGTGACGAGACCAGTTTGGGTTTATGGTTCTGTCTCTAGACGGATAAGAGCTCACTGTTTTCTATTTTTTACAACACTTATCGGATACCTATTTGGTATTTTTTTGGTCGTTTTCATTTTTTTTTGTTCTGTTGTGTAAACGTGCGTTTCATAACCAGTTCGTATACATGTCTAGTTACGAGAAGTTAAAATGAATGCTGGTAGTTATGTTTTCTCCCATTCTAATGCGGTCGGGATAGAGAGACTCTGGTCAAATCCAAAAATGGCTACATTTGATTGGCTGTTGAAAAACGGTTTTATTTCCTGCCATTTTCAAATTCTAAATTTCTTCTGGATTTTTGTCTATACTAGGTTGAAGATGATCTTAAAATAAATCTTTTACAACTTACCAGTACCGCAAAGTTTTTGCTTTTGAAAATACAGCATTTTGAATTTTCGAATTGTGACTTGCGTGACACCATACTGAAAAATGTTTTGATTCTCCGCAGCTTAAAAGTTTCAAGTGCATTAGGAAATTTTCAACATCACTGTTTAACAAAAGCGAGAGGATATTGAAACCGTTTTCCCGGGTCTTCATTGCGTTGGCCCGTCATTAAGATTGACATCTACTTATCATTTCTTTGCAGAAAATGATCCCAGCCAACAGTGAAAACATAGTCCTCAGCAGCAAGTGCGAAAACAGCGATACTTCAATACAGAAAGAACATCTGTTGTTCAGTTTCCTTCCAAGTACGATGAATTAGATAATGTACCGTTTATCTCCCTAGAAGTGTTTTTTTTTTTTTTTGCAAATATTCCATTCCGTTTGAAACACTACTGAATGCTATAATAAATCAAAGAAATCACGATGGTCACTTGGCACAGAGCGAACAGGGGGTTGGGTGGGGTTATGTCGACTTCGCGTATCACAGTGATGAATTACGCGCCACGCGTTTAGTTAATCACACATAACGCTGCTACATCCGATAAGCAATCAAACATCAAGTTGGGTCCAGTTGCGCATCACAATGATAATCTGAGAGACCCTGTAGCTCTCCAGACGCGATCTGTGATTGGAGAACGAGTCAATAGGTGATAAAACAGAAACAATGTACCTGGCCCTGATAACAAACTGCAGGTCATTGTGGCCAATGCAAATAGCAGTCTGAAATATAGCTACAGGGTTAATCGATAATTCGGAAGCCATCGCGCATTACGGGAAGTAAAGCAACTCTCGTAAGATGGCTATTATTTTGTATTGTAGCAAGGTTTAGTGTTTTTGTCTGATCACTCTTTCTGTGCTTATTCTCTTGTTTTTGGTTTGCGTAGCAAGCCAATCCAATTGTAACTTACGAGGGAAACCCTTTTGCCTCCTCAGCATAAGCAAGCTTCACGCATGCTCAAAGGGGCACTAGCCGTAACAAAGAGGTTACCTTTCTCATTTGTCTTTTTTCAGCTGATCCTTATGTTCGTCTTGATAAATGCACATATTTTGACCAAGCCAGACTGGATCAGCGATTTGAGGTGGTTGACGAGGAAATTGTTAGTATTTGCAGCAAGTTCTCAAGAAGTGAGTTAAATTTAAACAACACATCTGTTGTCTGAACGAGTCCAAGTAGAGGTGCAAGGCCTCGGTTGAAGAAAAACTAACACACAAAACACACAAAACACACAAGTCTTCTTAAATGATAGAAACCTTGATGAAGATTTCTTCAAGTGTCTTATTAGAAATTGTAAAACGTAAGGTGTCAGCATTGTCGTATCCTTGAAGCCCTGTCCACGTGAGCACATTTTACATGGGGAATTTTTATTTGACAATGGCTTATTTGCTCCTATACATTCTTGGTTCCCGGTGTTGTGGTATAGCGTAAGGTGACTCTACCTCAACTGTAGTTTTTGCCTCCATTCACTACATAAAATCAATATAAGTTATTTCCTCTTGGGACTGTATCATGCTTCAGTGAACAGGATATCTATTGTTTTTACGTAAGGAACCCCCAAAACGAATTGCATTATGGGATTGTGCAAGTAGTGAATTGATGTTATGTACACAGTATGAGAAAGACTATGTTAGTTGCTAGGCAACGGGTGAAAGGGTAATCGAAAAAATATCATAGCCTCGGGTAGGAATAGAGCTTGGGACCATCGTAACTCTGGTGGGATTCTGTAACACTGCGTTGAATTGTCAGCAGGCCAAGCGAAGCATCGGACCGATGCTACGGAGGCCTTAGGTGTGATTCCCTACCTGAATTCCTCCTGTTGATGGCTGCCTTATTACTGAGACCCTACAAACCTTAACAACGTTCTTCTGTCTCAAATTATGGCTGATAAATCTCTTTTTCAGACCTCGCCTTTAAAAAGAAGACCGAGCAATCAAGCACCGATTTCAACGGGTTCAGTAGTAGAGCTGTGGATGAAAATTATTCAAGCTATTATAGCCATAAGTCTTGCACGCACACAAAAAGAGAAAGAAACCCATGGTGGAGAGTAGATCTTGGCAGAGAGTACATCGTGACAGGTGCGTGCGTGGTATTTGTTTGTGTTTGAAGAGAGGGGAGGGTTTGCAATTGAGAACTTTGTTTTTGAAAACATTTTGGTATCCAGAAACGTCGCCTAACAGACACTCAATGCAGTAGTAGTTTATATTTGTGGGACTGAGGAGGAGGTATGGCAATGACATAGGATAAATATTGGTAACTAATATAGGACAAATATTAACAAATTAAATGGATTCTATGTTGCCGTACGTCTGTTGAGTAAGAGATCACAGATGACGTCAAAATGTGATAAGAACATTAGTGACACTTTTTTGTTCTTACCACATTTTGACGTCCTTTGTTATCCCTCAATTACTGTGCAGACGCACGGCAACATGGAATCTATTTGTTTTATATTATAAACAATTAAACGTTTTTGATGATGACGTCAGCTATGTGACTGTCTTATAATAGATCATAGGTGAGAACCAATCAAAATGCGTGCAGACTGGCGATAAATACCGTTGGCAATTTTAGATCCTTTTTAACCAGAGAATGTGGCAAAGTGTGAAAAAATACAGAAATCACAACAAGAAACAATAAACACATTTTCAAAGGTATTAAGTGCGTAAGGATTTATTGGCAAAAGTATATTTTAAAGTAAAAAAATCCACACTTCTCTTTCGTTTCCAGATGTAATGATTGTGAATCGTCACGATTACTTCGAAAGACTAAGAAATTTTGACGTGAGGATTGGAGCCAGCAAGGAGAACCTTCAGAATCCTACCTGCCACGACCGCGTGAGGACTGTGGGCCAAGGACAGGCATTGAGAGTTCAGTGCGATCCACCAATCCCGGGACGTTACGTTTCAGTTCAAATGTTTGGTGAAGGAATCCTCGCCATGTGCGAGGTGACAGTTTACTCAAGAATCGGTGAGTGAGTGACTTGAAATCAGTGCCAGGAGAAACTTTGATATCACTGTGAAAGTATTGATAAATGCGGCTTCTTGCGTAAAGCTTTTCAGCTACTTGCACTTCGAATCTTCTTGCGGATAAACCGCAAGAACATGGTCTTTCCACTTCTTGGGCCAGCATGCGTTTTCTTGAGGCGCAAGAACGATTAACTTCTTACGCCACTTCTTGCGCGTGCATTATTTTTGGGCTGTACTGCAGGAGGAAAATGTCCAATTGAATTCACTTTGCGTTACTGCATTCGGTGATTGACTAAACATTCTATCGACATTTTCTAAATCAATTAGGCACCATTTTCCCGTGCCTAAGAACCGAAACGTATAAAGTATTTGTTGACAATTTGGAACGGGGATCCCATTTCATTGTTTGAGTTAGTTGGGCCTACTTTCACTTGTTTTCTCGGTCACTTAATTATAAAACGACTTGTCCAAAGGCTCGACTGTCCTAAAAGGAGACCCGGAGACGAATAAATTCTAAGAAGAATGTTTTTTCTTTTTGGCGGGAAATCGTTGACAGAAGATGTCTTGATCAAAGGACTCCAGTACATTTAATTGAAGTGTTGCAATAACGTAGACCGCTTTCATTTATGCCTTCCTAGAAAAAGCAGACACAAAATGTGTCTTGGCCCCTGCAAAAACTTTTGCAGCCACATCGGACATCGTTAGAAGTTAAAAAGAGATGTCTCGTTCACCTAACCCTTATGGTACAAGAAAGTTCCAGCTATTAATTACTCTCAGACGGATATATTGGAAGAATACAAGGATATCGCTAGAGCCCCTTGTGCAAAAATCTACTACTTTTATCCTTCAGCTATGCAAATGCGTTTTTTCATAAAATAATTACCAGACATTTAAGTACCCTTACTTAGCCATTCTCCTTTCGAGGTCCGGATGGGGAGGGTTACCTCGTGAATTTGCAGGAATCCAGGGGATCTCTATCCCTGTTCTTTTACTTGTGCGTGAAACTTAATCACATATGTAAGTACCTCATTCCCATTCTCGTTTCGAGGTCCGAATGAGAAGACAACTGGATGTCGGTTATCTATATCCCTTCTCGCTTAGGAGCAAATCAACCACACAATAATGGTTTTATACAAAAATTTGGTTTTATCAACGGAGTTGATAATGTAAATTGGCCACCGTACAGAGATTCTAAAAGCTGACGTTTCGAGCGTTAGCCCTTCGTCAGAGCAGGTCACATTGAAAACGATAAACGATGCGTCGTTGGTTGACGATCTGTGGCTTGGTTTCGCATTCATTAAGATCTTGGTCAATTTTGCGGCTAACGAATACTGGCTGGACAGTTGTCTGCACCTTTATGCTGAGATTTTTGAGCACTTTCTTAACATAATTTGCCGATTCCTAGTCTTTAAACGGTATGACCTCGCGAACAATGGCTTTTGGTTCTTTGGGCGTCTGTGAGGGCTGCTTATCAACGATTCTTCATTGTAAGAAGGTGTTAATGGCACGGCGAGGTCCCGAAAGATCTACTGAGGCGTTTTAGCTTTCTGAAAAGTGTAGAAATAAGTTCGATTGTTTCGTGAATAAAATGCTTTTCATCAGACCTAAAACCCACTCTGAACGTGCAAAGCGATTCAATTCGCCCAAAAGTATTTATATACTTAGCTTCAAACACTGTATGATAATTTCTTGTTACACCTTGCCGCAAACTTTGTAATTTTTATTTCTCCTTGACAATGGCGTCATGAAGACACCGAAACGTCGATTTTTATCGTCAATCTTAATCACAAATAAAAATACGTATTGCCATTCGGCTATCGAGGCCCGGATAGGGAGGGTTGCCTCCTCAATTAAATGAAATCCAGCAACTGGATTTCAATGATCTATATATCCCTCCTCGCTCACTTGATCCATCTACTTGCGCTCTAACCATTTCCTCAGAGATTTAAGTTGCCTCTTTCAGCCATTTGTTAGGTTCAGCCAACGGAAGAAAGAAAACATATTGATACTTGATTATATGCTCACCCTTTTGGAAATAAAAAACATCAAAACGGTCCAGATACGAAGAACATAGAAATACCATCGCGCTCTAAACTTATCAATCACTTTGGTCGAGAACCTGTAATTGTACCCATATTTCCGTCTACATTGTCCGCAAAACATTACTTTGTAATACTCACTGAAATCATACTAGCAAATCAAGAACACAATACTTTAACTTTTACTGACTTATTTTACTCTAGTACCGTATTTACAATTAGTTGTAAAGGTAAAATTGACTGCAGGGCGAGAATTCGAAGAAGTCTTTCACAAGTCCACCATTTATATATTTTAGCTACGCATGCGCGTTTCCTTTTAAAATAATCAGCAGTGCCATAAGTTAAAGGAGTGCGAATGCTCATCAAATAAATAAGATGCACATTCCAATCTTCCTATCGAGGTCCGGATGGGGAGGGTTACCTCGTAAATTCACAGAAATGCAGGCAACTGGATTTCAATGATGTATATCCCTCCTCGCTTACTTGACCTCATCTTTTCGCGCTCTAATCATTTCTTTCGAGATGTAAGTAGCGTTAGTCAGCCATTTTTTTGCGTTCAGCCAACAGGAGATAGGAAACATCTTGACATTTGCTTGCTTAGATGCATGAAGCACATGTAGCCGCTTTACAAAGTCTTCCAAAACATGTCAAGGAATGTCTAGAAATGACAAGAAGGCGGAAATCAATTAAAACTCAAACTGTCCAGCTCTAGATTGATTGATCTCTGTGGTCAACAGTATATAGTATGAGATGCAAAAAGAAATGTCAGAAAAAAAATGTGGCTTCAAACACATCTTAAATGTACCCATTTCTCAGCCTACCCTGTCCGCAAGAAATTTGTTTGAAATACTCACTGAAATCATACTAGCAAATCAAGAACACAATAATGTATCCTTTACTGACTTAGTTTACTCTAGTACCGTATTTACAATACGTTATAAAGGTAAAATTGATTGTAGGGAGAGAATTCGAAGAAGTTCGTTCACAAGTCCACCATTTATATATTTTAGCTACGCATGCGCGTTTCCTTTTAAAATAATCAGCAGTGCCATAAGTTAAAGGAGTGCGAATGCTCATCAAATAAATAAGATGCACATTCCAATCTTCCTATCGAAGTCCGGATGGGGAGGGTTACCTCGTAAATTCACAGAAATGCAGGCAACTGGATTTCAATGATGTATATCCCTCCTCGCTTACTTGACCTCATCTTTTCTCGCTCTAATCATTTCTTTCGAGATGTAAGTAGCCTTAGTCAGCCATTTTTTGCGTTCAGCCAACAGGAGATAGGAAACTTCTTGACATTTGCTTGCTTGGAAGCATGAAAGACTTGTAGCCGCCTTACAAAGTCTTCCAAAACATATCAAGCAATGTCCCTGAAGAAATGAGAAGAAGGCGGAAATATATTAAAACTCAAAATGTCCACCTCTAGATTGATCGATCTCTGTGGTCAACAGCGTATAGTTCAAGATGAAAAAAGACATATCAAGAAAGAAAATGTAGCATCAAGGACATCTTAAATGTACCCATTTTTAAGTCTGGCCGGTTTGCAAGACACTACTGTGAAATGCTCATTAAAGGGATAGGAGGAAATCAAGCACACAATAATGTATGTTTTACTGATTTATTTTATGGGAGTACCGCATTGATAATTAATTATAAAGGTAAAATTGTCCGCAGGGATAGCATTTGTAGAAGTCGTTTACAAATCCACCATTTTCATGTTTTAGCTACGCATGCGCGTTTTGTTTTAAAATAATCAACAATGCCATAAGTTAAGGGAGTGCAAATGTTCATCACATATATGAATAGCTCATTCCCATCTTCCTATCGAGGTCCGGATGGGGAGGGTTACCTCGTAAATTCACAGAAATGCAGGCAACTGGATTTCAATGATGTATATCCCTCCTCGCTTACTTGACCTCATCTTTTCGCTCTCTAATCATTTCTTTCGAGATGTAAGTAGTCTTAGTCAGCCATTTTTTTAGTTCAGCCAACAGGAGATAGGAAACATCTTGACACTTGCTTGCTTAGATTCATGAAGGACTTGTAGCCGCTTTACAAAGTATTCCAAAACATGTCAAGGAATGTCTAGAAATGACAAGAAGGCGGAAATCAATTGTCCAGCTCTAGATTGATTAATCTGTGTGGTCAACAGTATATAGTATGAGATGCAAAAAGAAATGTCACAAAAAAATGTGGCTTTAAACACATCTTACATGTACCCATTTCTCAGCCTACCCTGTCCGCAAGAAATTTGTTTGAAATACTCACTGAAATCATACTAGCAAATCAAGAACACAATAATGTATCTTTTACTGAGTTATTTTACTTTAGTACCGTATTTACAATTAGTTATAAAGGTAAAATTGACTGTAGGGAGAGAATCCGATGAAGTCGTTCACAAGTCCACCATTTATACATTTTAGCTACGCATGCGCGTTTTTTTTTTTTTTTTTAAATAATCAAGAGTGCCATAAATTAAAGGAGTGGGAATGTTGATCACATATATAAGTAGCTCATTCCCATCTTCCTATCGAGGTCCGGATGGGGAGGGTTACCTCGTAAATTCACAGAAATGCAGGCAACTGGATTTCAATGATGTATATCCCTCCTCGCTTACTTGACCTCATCTTTTCGCGCTCTAATCATTTCTTTCGAGATGTAAGTAGTCTTACTCAGCCATTTTTTTAGTTCAGCCAACAGGAGATAGGAAACATCTTGACATTTGCTTGCTTAGATGCATAAAGGACTTGTAGCCGCTTTACAAAGTATTCCAAAACATGTCAAGCAATGTCTAGAAATGACAAGTAGGCGAAAATCAATTAAAACTCAAAATGTCCACCTCTAGATTGATCGATCTCTGTGGTCAACAGCGTATAGTTCAATATGCAAAAAGACATATCAAGAAAGAAAATGTGGCATCAAGCACATCTTTAATGTACCCATTTGTAAGTCTGGCCGGTCCGCAAGACATTACTGTGAAATGCTCATTGAAGGGATAGGAGGAAATCAAGCACACAAAAATGTATCTTTTACTGATTTATTTTATGGGAGTACTGCATTGATAATTAGTTACAAAGATAAAATTGTCCGCAGGGATAGCATTTGTAGGAGTCGTTTACAATTCCACCATTTTTATGTTTGAGCTACGCATGTGCGTTTTGTCTTAAAATAATGAACAATGCCATAAGTTAAGGGAGTGCGAATGTTCATTACATATATGAATAGCTCATTCCCATCTTCCTATCGAGGTCCGGATGGGGAAGGTTACCTCGTAAATTCACAGAAATGCAGGCAACTGGATTTCAATGATGTATATCCCTCCTCGCTTACTTGACCTCATCTTTTCGCGCTCTAATCATTTCTTTCGAGATGTAAGTAGTCTTAGTCAGCCATTTTTTTAGTTCAGCCAACAGGAGATAGGAAACATCTTGACATTTGCTTGCTTAGATGCATGAAGGACTTGTAGCCGCTTTACAAAGTCTTCCAAAACATGTCAAGGAATGTCTAGAAATGACAAGAAGGCGGAAATCAATTAAAACTCAAACTGTCCAGCACTAGATTGATTGATCTCTGTGGTCAACAGTATATAGTGTGAGATGCAAAAAGATATGTCAGAAAAAAATGTGGCTTCAAACACATCTTAAATGTACCCATTTCTCAACCTACCATGTCCGCAAGAAATTTGTTTGAAATACTCACTGAATCAAGAACACAATAATGTATCTTTTACTGAGTTTTTTTCCTGTAGCACCGTATTTACAATTAGTTATAAAGGTAAAATTGATTGTAGGGAGAGAATCCGATGAAGTCGTTCACAAGTCCACCATTTATATGTTTTAGCTACGCATGCGCGTTTTTTTAAAAATAATCAGCAGTGCCATAAGTTAAAGGAGTGGCAATGTTGATCACATATATAAGTAGCTCATTCCCATCTTCCTATCGAGGTCCGGATGGGGAGGGTTACCTCGTAAATTCACAGAAATGCAGGCAACTGGATTTCAATGATGTATATCCCTCCTCGCTTACTTGACCTGATCTTTTCTCGCTCTAATCATTTCTTTCGAGATGTAAGTAGTCTTAGTCAGCCATTTTTTGCGTTCAGCCAACAGAAGGTAGGAAACATCTTGACACTTGCTTGCTTGGAAGCATAAAAGACTTGTAGCCGCCTTACAAAGTCTTCCAAAACATATCAAGCAATGTCCCTGAAGAAATGAGAAGAAGGCGGAAATATTTTAAAACTCAAAATGTCCACCTCTAGATTGATCGATCTCTGTGGTCAACAGCGTATAGTTCAAGATGAAAAAAGACATATCAAGAAAGAAAATGTAGCATCAAGCACATCTTAAATGTACCCATTTCTAAGTCTGGACGGTTTGCAAGACATTACTGTGAAATACTCATTAAAGGGATAGGAGGAAATCAAGCCCACAATAATGTATCTTTTACTGATTTATTTTATGGGAGTACCGCATTGATAATTAGTTATAAAGGTAAAATTGTCCGCAGGGATAGCATTTGTAGAAGTCGTTTACAAATCCACCATTTTCATGTTTGAGCAACGCTTGCGCGTTTCGTCTTAAAATAATCAACAGTGCCATAGGTTAAGGGAGTGCGAATGTTCATCACATATAGGAATAGCTCATTCCCATCTTCCTATCGAGGTCCGGATGGGGAGGGTTACCTCGTAAATTCACAGAAATGCAGGCAACTGGATTTCAATGATGTATATCCCTCCTCGCTTACTTGACCTCATATTTTCGCGCTCTAATCATTTCTTTCGAGATGTAAGTAGTCTTAGTCAGCCAATTTTTAAGTTCAGCCAACAGGAGATAGGAAACATCTTGACATTTGCTTGCTTAGATCCATGAAGGACTTGTAGCCGCTTTACAAAGTCTTCCAAAACATGTCAAGGAATGTCTAGAAATGACAAGAAGGCGGAAATCAATTAAAACTCAAACTGTCCAGCTCTAGATTGATTGATCTCTGTGGTCAACAGTATATAGTATGAGATGCAAAAAGAAATGTCACAAAAAAATGTGGTTTTAAACACATCTTACATGTACCCATTTCTCAGCCTACCGTGTCCGCAAGAAATTTGTTTGAAATACTCACTGAAATCATACTAGCAAATCAAGAACACAATAATGTATCTTTTACTTAGTTATTTTACTCTAGTACCGTATTTACAATAAGTTATAAAGGTTAAATTGTTTGTAGGGAGAGAATCCGAAGAAGTCGTTCAAAAGTCCACCATTTATATATTTTAGCTACGCATGCGCGTTTCTTTAAAAATAATCAGCAGTGCCATAAGTTAAAGGAGTGGGAATGTTGATCACATATATAAGTAGCTCATTCCCATCTTCCTATCGAGGTCCGGATGGGGAGGGTTACCTCGTAAATTTACAGAAATGCAGGCAACTGGATTTCAATGGTGTATATCCCTCCTCGCTTACTTGACCTCATCTTTTCTCGCTCTAATCATTTCTTTCGAGATGTAAGTAGTCTTAGTCAGCCATTTTTTTAGTTCAGCCAACAGGAGATAGGAAACATCTTGACACTTGCTTGCTAAGATTCATGAAGGACTTGTAGCCGCTTTACAAACTCTTCCAAAACATGTCAAGGAATGTCTAGAAATGACAAGAAGGCGGAAATCAATTGTCCAGCTCTAGATTGATTAATCGGTGTGGTCAGCAGTATATAGTATGAGATGCAAAAAGAAATGTCACAAAAAAATGTGGCTTCAAACACATCTTACATGTACCCATTTCTCAGCCTACCCTGTCCGCAACAAATTTAATTGAAATACTCACTGAAATCATACTAGCAAATCAAGAACACAATAATGTATCTTTTACTGAGTTATTTTACTTTAGTACCGTATTTACAATAAGTTATAAAGGTAAAATTGACTGTAGGCAGAGAATCCGAAGAAGTCGTTCACAAGTCCACCATTTATATATTTTAGCTACGCATGCGCGTTTCTTTAAAAATAATCAGCAGTGCCATAAGTTAAAGGAGTGGGAATGTTGATCACATATATAAGTAGCTCATTCCCATCTTCCTATCGAGGTCCGGATGGGGAGGGTTACCTCGTAAATTTACAGAAATGCAGGCAACTGGATTTCAATGATGTATATCCCTCCTCGCTTACTTGACCTCATCTTTTCTCGCTCTAATCATTTCTTTCGAGACGTAAGTAGCCTTAGTCAGCCATTTTTTGCGTTCAGCCAACAGAAGGTAGGAAACATCTTGACACTTGCTTGCTTGGAAGCATGAAAGACTTGTAGCTGCCTTACAAACTCTTCCAAAACATAGCTAGCAATGTCCCTGAAGAAATGAGAAGAAGGCGGAAATATATTTAAACTCAAAATGTCCACCTCTAGATTGATCGATCTCTGTGGTCAACAGCGTATAGTTCAAGATGAAAAAAGACATATCAAGAAAGAAAATGTAGCATCAAGCACATCTTAAATTTACCCATTTTTCACTCTAGCCGGTTTGCAAGACATTACTGTGAAATGCTCATTGAAGGGATAGGAGGAAATCAAGAACACAATAATGTATCTTTTACTGACTTATTTTATGGGAGTACCGCATTGATAATTAGTTATAAAGGTAAAAATGTCCGCAGGGATAGCATTTGTAGAGGTCGTTTACAAATCCACCATTTTAATGTTTGAGCTACGCATGCGCGTTTTGTTTTAAAATAATCAACAATGCCATAAGTTAAGGGAGTGCGAATGTTCATCACATATATGAATAGCTCATTCCCATCTTCTTATCGAGGTCCGGATGGGGAGGGTTACCTCGTAAATTCACAGAAATGCAGGCAACTGGATTTCAATGATGTATATCCCTCCTCGCTTACTTGACCTCATCTTTTCGCGCTCTAATCATTTCTTTCGAGATGTAAGTAGTCTTAGTCAGCCATTTTTTTAGTTCAGCCAACAGGAGATAGGAAACTTCTTGACATTTGCTTGCTTAGATCCGTGAAGGACTTGTAGCCACTTTACAAAGTCTTCCAAAACATGTCAAGGAATGTCTAGAAATGACAAGAAGGCGGAAATCAATTAAAACTCAAACTGTCCAGCTCTAGATTGATTGATCTCTGTGGTCAACAGTATATAGTACGAGATGCAAAAAGAAATATCACAAAAAAATGTCGCTTTAAACACATCTTACATGTACCCGTTTCTCAGCCTACCCTGTCCGAGAGAAATTTGTTTGAAATACTCACTGAAATCATACTAGCAAATCAAGAACACAATAATGTATCTTTTACTGAGTTCTTTTACTTTAGTACCGTATTTACAATTAGTTATACCGGTAAAATTGACTGTAGGGAGAGAATCCGAAGAAGTCATTCACAAGTCCACCATTTATATATTTTAACTACGCATGCGCGTTTTTTTTTATTAATCAGCAGTGCCATAAGTTAAAGGAGTGGGAATGTTGATCACATATATAAGTAGCTCACTCCCATCTTCCTATCGAGGTCCGGATGGGGAGGGTTACCTCGTAAATTCACAGAAATGCAGGCAACTGGATTTCAATGATGTATATCCCTCCTCGCTTACTTGACCTCATCTTTTCTCGCTCTAATCATTTCTTTCGAGATGTAAGTAGCCTTAGTCAGCCATTTTTTGCGTTCAGCCAACAGAAGGTAGGAAACATCTTGACACTTGCTTGCTTGGAAGCATGAAAGACTTGTAGCTGCCTTACAAAGTCTTCCAAAACATAGTAAGCAATGTCCCTGAAGAAATGAGAAGAAAGCGGAAATATATTGAAACTCAAAATGTCCACCTCTAGATTGATCGATCTCTGTGGTCAACAGCGTATAGTTCAAGATGCAAAAAGACATATCAAGAAAGAAAATGTAGCATCAAGGACATCTTAAATTTACCCATTTTTCACTCTAGCCGGTTTGCAAGACATTACAGTGAAATGCTCATCGAAGGGATAGGAGGAAATCAAGCACACAATAATGTATCTTTTACTGACTTATTTTATGGGAGTACCGCGTTGATCATTAGTTATAAAAGTAAAATTGTCCGCAGGGATAGCATTTGTAGAAGTCGTTTACAAATCCATAATTTTTTTATTTGAGCTACGCATGCGCGTTTTGTTTTAAAATAATCAACAATGCCATAAGTTAAGGGAGTGCGAATGTTCATCACATATATGAATAGCTCATTCCCATCTTCCTATCAAGGTCCGGATGGGGAGGGTTCCTCGTAAATTCACAGAAATGCAGGCAACTGGATTTCAATGATGTATATCCCTCCTCGCTTACTTGACCTCATCTTTTCTCGCTCTAATCATTTCTTTCGAGATGTAAGTAGTCTTAGTCAGCCATTTTTTGCGTTCAGCCAACAGAGGGTAGGAAACTTCTTGACACTTGCTTGCTTGGAAGCATGAAAGACTTGTAGCCGCCTTACAAAGTCTTCCAAAACATATCAAGCAATGTCCCTGAAGAAATGAGAAGAAGGCGGAAATATATTAAAACTCAAAATGTCCACCTCTAGATTGATCGATCTCTGTGGTCAACAGCGTATAGTTCAAGATGAAAAAAGACATATCAAGAAAGAAAATGTGGCATCAAGCACATCTTTAATGTACCCATTTCTAAGTCTGGCCAGTTTGCAAGACATTACTGTTAAATGCTCATTAAAGGGATTGGAGGAAATCAAGCACACAATAATGTATCTTTTACTGATTTATTTTATGGGAGTACCGCATTGATAATTAGTTATAAAGGTAAAATTGTTCGCAGGGATAGCATTCGTAGAAGTCGTTTACAAATCCACCATTTTTATGTTTGAGCTACGCATGCGCGTTTTGTTTTAAAATAATCAACAATGCCATAAGTTAAGGGAGTGCGAATGTTCATCACATATATGAATAGCTCATTCCCATCTTCCTATCGAGGTCCGGATGGGGAGGGTTACCTCGTAAATTCACAGAAATGCAGGCAACTGGATTTCAATGATGTATATCCCTCCTCGCTTACTTGACCTTATCTTTTCGCGCTCTAATCATTTCTTTCGAGATGTAAGTAGTCTTAGTCAGCCATTTTTTTAGTTCAGCCAACAGGAGATAGGAAACTTCTTGACATTTGCTTGCTTAGATCCATGAAGAACTTGTAGCCGCTTTACAAAGTCTTCCAAAACATGTCAAGGAATGTCTAGAAATGACAAGAAGGCGGAAATCAATTAAAACTCAAACTGTCCAGCTCTAGATTGATTGATCTCTGTGGTCAACAGTTTATAGTATGACATGCAAAAAGAAATGTCACAAAAAAATGTGGCTTTAAACACATGTTACATGTACTCATTTCTCAGCCTACCCTGTCCGCAAGAAATTTGTTTGACATACTCACTGAAATCATACTAGCAAATCAAGAACACAATAATGTATCTTTTACTGAGTTCTTTTACATTAGTACCGTATTTACAATTAGTTATAAAGGTAAAATTGACTGTAGGAAGAGAATCCGAAGAAGTCGTTCACAAGTCCACCATTTATATATTTTAGCTACGCATGCGCGTTTTTTTTTAACAATCAGCAGTGCCATAAGTTAAAGGAGAGCGAATGTTGATCACATATATAAGTAGCTGATTCCCATCTTCCTATCGAGGTCCGGATGGGGAGGGTTACCTCGTAAATTCACAGAAATGCAGGCAACTGGATTTCAATGATGTATATCCCTCCTCGCTTACTTGACCTCATCTTTTCTCGCTCTAATCATTTCTTTCGAGATGTAAGTAGCCTTAGTCAGCCATTTTTTGCGTTCAGCCAACAGAAGGTAGGAAACATCTTGACATTTGCTTGGTTAGATGCATGAAGGACTTGTAGCTGCCTTACAAAGTCTTCCAAAACATAGCAAGCAATGTCCCTGAAGAAATGAGAAGAAAGCCGAAATATATTGAAACTCAAAATGTCCACCTCTAGATTGATCGATCTCAGTGGTCAACAGCGTATAGTTCAAGATGCAAAAAGACATATCAAGAAAGAAAATGTGGCATCAAGCACATCTTAAATGTACCCATTTCTCACTGTGGCCGGTCCGCAAGACGTTACATTGAAATGCTCATTGAAGGGATAGGAGGAAATCAAGCACACAATAATGTATCTTTTACTGACTTATTTTATGGGAGTACCGCATTGATAATTAGTTATAAAAGTAAAATTATCCGCAGGGATAGCATTTGTAGAAGTCGTTTACAAATCCATAATTTTTATATTTCAGCTACGCATGCGCGTTTTGTTTTAGAATAATCAACAATGCCATAAGTTAACGGAGTGCGAATGTTCATCACATATATGAATAGCTCATTCCCATCTTCCTCTCGAGGTCCGGATGGGGAGGGTTACCTCGTAAATTCACAGAAATGCAGGCAACTGGATTTCAATGAAGTATATCCCTCCTCGCTTACTTGACCTCATCTTTTCGCGCTCTAATCATTTCTTTCGAGATGTAAGTAGTCTTAGTCAGCCATTTTTTTAGTTCAGCCAACAGGAGATAGGAAACTTCTTGACATTTGCTTGCTTAGATCCATGAAGAACTTGTAGCCGCTTTACAAAGTCTTCCAAAACATGTCAAGGAATGTCTAGAAATGACAAGAAGGCAGAAATCAATTAAAACTCAAACTGTCCAGCTCTAGATTGATTGATCTCTGTGGTCAACAGTATATAGTATGAGATGCGAAAAGAAATGTCACAAAAAAATTTGGCTTTAAACACATGTTACATGTACCCATTTCTCAGCCTACCCTGTCCGCAAGAAATTTGTTTGAAATACTCACTGAAATCATACTAGCAAATCAAGAACACAATAATGTATCTTTTACTGAGTTCTTTTACTTTAGTACCGTATTTACAATTAGTTATAAAGGTAAAATTGACTGTAGGGAGAGAATCCGAAGAAGTCGTTCACAAGTCCACCATTTATATATTTTAGCTACGCATGCGCGTTTTTTTTTAACAATCAGCAGTGCCATAAGTTAAAGGAGTGGGAATGTTGATCACATATATAAGTAGCTCATTCCCATCTTCCTATCGAGGTCCGGATGGGGAGGGTTACCTCGTAAATTCACAGAAATGCAGGCAACTGGATTTCAATGATGTATATCCCTTCTCGCTTACTTGACCTCATCTTTTCTCGCTCTAATCATTTCTTTCGAGATGTAAGTAGCCTTAGTCAGCCATTTTTTGCGTTCAGCCAACAGAAGGTAGGAAACATCTTGACATTTGCTTGGTTAGATGCATGAAGGACTTGTAGCTGCCTTACAAAGTCTTCCAAAACATAGTAAGCAATGTCCCTGAAGAAATGAGAAGAAAGCGGAAATATATTGAAACTCAAAATGTCCACCTCTAGATTGATCGATCTCTGTGGTCAACAGCGTATAGTTCAAGATGAAAAAAGACATATCAAGAAAGAGAAAATGTAGCATCAAGCACATCTTAAATGTACCCATTTCTAAGTCTGGCCGGTTTGCAAGACATTAATGTGAAATGCTCTTTAAAGGGATAGGAGGAAATCAAGCACACAATAATGTATCTTTTACTGACTTATTTTGTGGGAGTACCGCATTGATAATTAGTTATAAAGGTAAAATTGTCCGCCGGGATAGCATTTGTAGAAGTCGTTTACAAATCCACCATTTTTATGTTTGAGCTACGCATGCGCGTTTTGTCTTAAAATAACCAACAGTGCCATAGGTGAAGGGAGTGCGAATGTTCATCACATATATGAATAGCTCATTCCCATCTTCCTATCGAGGTCCGGATGGGGAGGGTTACCTCGTAAATTCACAGAAATGCAGGCAACTGGATTTCAATGATGTATATCCCTCCTCGCTAACTTGACCTCATCTTTTCGCGCTCTAATCATTTCTTTCGAGATGTAAGTAGTCTTAGTCAGCCAATTTTTAAGTTCAGCCAACAGGAGATAGGAAACTTCTTGACATTTGCTTTCTTAGATCCATGAAGAACTTGTAGCCGCTTTACAAACTCTTCCAAAACATGTCAAGGAATGTCTAGAAATGACAAGAAGGCGGAAATCAATTAAAACTCAAACTGTCCAGCTCTAGATTGATTGATCTCTGTGGTCAACAGTATATAGTGTAAGATGCAAAAAGAAATGTCACAAAAAAATGTGGCTTTAAACACATCTTACATGTACCCATTTCTCAGCCTACCCTGTCCGCAAGAAATTTGTTTGAAATACTCACTGAAATCATACTAGCAAATCAAGAACACAATAATGTATCTTTTACTGAGTTATTTTACTCTAGTACCGTATTTACAATTAGTTATAAAGGTAAAGTTGACTGTAGGGAAAGAATCCGAAGAAGTCGTTCACAAGTCCACCATTTATATATTTTAGCTACGCATGCGCGTTTTTTTTTAACAATCAGCAGTGCCATAAGTTAAAGGAGTGGGAATGTTGATCACATATATAAGTAGTTCATTCCCATCTTCCTATCGAGGTCCGGATGGGGAGGTTACCTCGTAAATTCACAGAAATGCAGGCAACTGGATTTCAATGATGTATATCCCTCCTCGCTTACTTGACCTCATCTTTTCTCGCTCTAATCATTTCTTTCGAGATGTAAGTAGCCTTAGTCAGCCATTTTTTGCGTTCAGCCAACAGAAGGTAGGAAACATCTTGACACTTGCTTGCTTGGAAGCATGAAAGACTTGTAGCCGCCTTACAAAGTCTTCCAAAACATATTAAGCAATGTCCCTGAAGAAATGAGAAGAAGGCGGAAATATATTAAAACTCAAAATATCCACCTCTAGATTGATCGATCTCTGTGGTCAACAGCGTATAGTTCAAGATGAAAAAAGACATATCAAGAAAGAAAATGTAGCATCAAGCACATCTTTAATGTACCCATTTCTAAGTCTGGCCAGTTTGCAAGACATTACTGTGAAATGCTCATTAAAGGGATTGGAGGAAATCAAGCACACAATAATGTATCTTTTACTGACTTATTTTATGGGAGTACCGCATTGATAATTAGTTATAAAGGTAAAATTGTCCGCAGGGATAGCATTTGTAGAAGTCGTTTACAAATCCACCATTTTTATGTTTGAGCTACGCATGCGCGTTTGGTTTTAAAATAATCAACAATGCCATAAGTTAAGGGAGTGCGAATGTTCATCACATATATGAATAGCTCATTCCCATCTTCTTATCGAGGTCCGGATGGGGAGGGTTACCTCGTAAATTCACAGAAATGCAGGCAACTGGATTTCAATGATGTATATTCCTCCTCGCTTACTTGACCTCATCTTTTCGCGCTCTAATCATTTCTTTCGAGATGTAAGTAGCCTTAGTCAGCCATTTTTTGCGTTCAGCCAACAGAAGGTAGGAAACATCTTGACATTTGCTTGGTTAGATGCATGAAGGACTTTTAGCTGCCTTACAAAGTCTTCCAAAACATAGCAAGCAATGTCCCTGAAGAAATGAGAAGAAAGCGGAAATATATTGAAACTCAAAATGTCCACCTCTAGATTGATCGATCTCTGTGGTCAACGGCGTATAGTTCAAGATGAAAAAAGACATATCAAGAAAGAAAAAATGTAGCATCAAGCACATCATAAATGTACCCATTTCTAAGTCTGGCCGGTTTGCAAGACATCACTGTGAAATGCTCATTAAAGGGATAGGAGGAAATCAAGCACACAATAATGTATCTTTTACTGACTTATTTTATGGGAGTACCGCATTGATAATTAGTTATAAAGGTAAAATTGTCCGCAGGGATAGCATTTGTAGAAGTCGTTTCCAAATCCACCATTTTTATGTTTGAGCTACGCATGCGCGTTTTGTCTTAAAATAATCAACAGTGCCATAGGTTAAGGGAGTGCGAATGTTCATCATATATATGAATAGCTCATTCCCATCTTCCTATCGAGGTCCGGATGGGGAGGGTTACCTCGTAAATTCACAGAAATGCAGGCAACTGGATTTCAATGATGTATATCCCTCCTCGCTTACTTGACCTCATCTTTTTGCGCTCTAATCATTTCTTTTGAGATGTAAGTAGTCTTAGTCAGCCAATTTTTAAGTTCAGCCAACAGGAGATAGGAAACATCTTGACATTTGCTTGCTTAGATCCATGAAGGACTTGTAGCCGCTTTACAAACTCTTCCAAAACATGTCAAGGAATGTCTAGAAATGACAAGAAGGCAGAAATCAATTAAAACTCAAACTGTCCAGCTCTAGATTGATTGATCTCTGTGGTCAACAGTATATAGTATGAGATGCAAAAAGAAATGTCACAAAAAAATGTGGCTTTAAAAACATCTTACATGTACCCATTTCTCAGCCTACGCTGTCCGCAAGAAATTTGTTTGAAATACTCACTGAAATCATACTAGCAAATCAAGAACACAATAATGTATCTTTTACTGAGTTATTTTACTCTAGTACCGTATTTACAATTAGTTATAAAGGTAAAATTGATTGTAGGGAGAGAATCCGAAGAAGTCGTTCACAAGTCCATCATTTATATATTTTAGCTATGCATGCGCGTTTCCTTTTAAAATAATCAGCAGTGCCATAAGTTAAAGGAGTGGGAATGTTGATCACATATATAAGTAGCTCTTTCCCATCTTCCTATCGAGGTCCGGATGGGGAGGGTTACCTCGTAAATTCACAGAAATGCAGGCAACTGGATTTCAATGATGTATATCCCTCCTCGCTTACTTGACCTCATCTTTTCTCGCTCTAATCATTTCTTTCGAGATGTAAGTAGCCTTAGTCAGCCATTTTTTGCGTTCAGCCAACAGAAGGTAGGAAACATCTTGACATTTGCTTGGTTAGATGCATGAAGGACTTGTAGCTGCCTTACAAAGTCTTCCGAAACATAGCAAGCAATGTCCCTGAAGAAATGAGAAGAAAGCGGAAATATATTTAAACTCAAAATGTCCACCTCTAGATTGATCGATCTCTGTGGTCAACAGCGTATAGTTCAAGATGAAAAAAGACATATCAAGAAAGAAAATGTAGCATCAAGCACATCTTTAATGTACCCATTTCTAAGTCTGGCCGGTTTGCAAGACATTACTGTAAAATGCTCATTAAAGGGATTGGAGGAAATCAAGCACACAATAATGTATCTTTTACTGATTTATTTTATGGGAGTACCGCATTGATAATTAGTTATAAAGGTAAAATTGTCCGCAGGGATAGCATTTGTAGAAGTCGTTTACAAATCCACCATTTTTATGTTTGAGCTACGCATGCGCGTTTTGTCTTAAAATAACCAACAGTGCCATAGGTGAAGGGAGTGCGAATGTTCATCACATGTATGAATAGCTCATTCCCATCTTCCTATCGAGGTCCGGATGGGGAGGGTTACCTCGTAAATTCACAGAAATGCAGGCAACTGGATTTCAATGATGTATATCCCTCCTCGCTAACTTGACCTCATCTTTTCGCGCTCTAATCATTTCTTTCGAGATGTAAGTAGTCTTAGTCAGCCAATTTTTAAGTTCAGCCAACAGGAGATAGGAAACTTCTTGACATTTGCTTTCTTAGATCCATGAAGAACTTGTAGCCGCTTTACAAACTCTTCCAAAACATGTCAAGGAATGTCTAGAAATGACAAGAAGGCGGAAATCAATTAAAACTCAAACTGTCCAGCTCTAGATTGATTGATCTCTGTGGTCAACAGTATATAGTGTAAGATGCAAAAAGAAATGTCACAAAAAAATGTGGCTTTAAACACATCTTACATGTACCCATTTCTCAGCCTACCCTGTCCGCAAGAAATTTGTTTGAAATACTCACTGAAATCATACTAGCAAATCAAGAACACAATAATGTATCTTTTACTGAGTTATTTTACTCTAGTACCGTATTTACAATTAGTTATAAAGGTAAAGTTGACTGTAGGGAAAGAATCCGAAGAAGTCGTTCACAAGTCCACCATTTATATATTTTAGCTACGCATGCGCGTTTTTTTTTAACAATCAGCAGTGCCATAAGTTAAAGGAGTGGGAATGTTGATCACATATATAAGTAGTTCATTCCCATCTTCCTATCGAGGTCCGGATGGGGAGGTTACCTCGTAAATTCACAGAAATGCAGGCAACTGGATTTCAATGATGTATATCCCTCCTCGCTTACTTGACCTCATCTTTTCTCGCTCTAATCATTTCTTTCGAGATGTAAGTAGCCTTAGTCAGCCATTTTTTGCGTTCAGCCAACAGAAGGTAGGAAACATCTTGACACTTGCTTGCTTGGAAGCATGAAAGACTTGTAGCCGCCTTACAAAGTCTTCCAAAACATATTAAGCAATGTCCCTGAAGAAATGAGAAGAAGGCGGAAATATATTAAAACTCAAAATATCCACCTCTAGATTGATCGATCTCTGTGGTCAACAGCGTATAGTTCAAGATGATAAAAGACATATCAAGAAAGAAAATGTAGCATCAAGCACATCTTTAATGTACCCATTTCTAAGTCTGGCCAGTTTGCAAGACATTACTGTGAAATGCTCATTAAAGGGATTGGAGGAAATCAAGCACACAATAATGTATCTTTTACTGACTTATTTTATGGGAGTACCGCATTGATAATTAGTTATAAAGGTAAAATTGTCCGCAGGGATAGCATTTGTAGAAGTCGTTTACAAATCCACCATTTTTATGTTTGAGCTACGCATGCGCGTTTGGTTTTAAAATAATCAACAATGCCATAAGTTAAGGGAGTGCGAATGTTCATCACATATATGAATAGCTCATTCCCATCTTCTTATCGAGGTCCGGATGGGGAGGGTTACCTCGTAAATTCACAGAAATGCAGGCAACTGGATTTCAATGATGTATATTCCTCCTCGCTTACTTGACCTCATCTTTTCGCGCTCTAATCATTTCTTTCGAGATGTAAGTAGCCTTAGTCAGCCATTTTTTGCGTTCAGCCAACAGAAGGTAGGAAACATCTTGACATTTGCTTGGTTAGATGCATGAAGGACTTTTAGCTGCCTTACAAAGTCTTCCAAAACATAGCAAGCAATGTCCCTGAAGAAATGAGAAGAAAGCGGAAATATATTGAAACTCAAAATGTCCACCTCTAGATTGATCGATCTCTGTGGTCAACAGCGTATAGTTCAAGATGAAAAAAGACATATCAAGAAAGAAAATGTAGCATCAAGCACATCTTTAATGTACCCATTTCTAAGTCTGGCCGGTTTGCAAGACATTACTGTGAAATGCTCATTAAAGGGATTGGAGGAAATCAAGCACACAATAATGTATCTTTTACTGATTTATTTTATGGGAGTACCGCATTGATAATTAGTTATAAAGGTAAAATTGTCCGCAGGGATAGCATTTGTAGAAGTCGTTTACAAATCCACCATTTTTATGTTTGAGCTACGCATGCGCGTTTGGTTTTAAAATAATCAACAATGCCATAAGTTAAGGGAGTGCGAATGTTCATCACATATATGAATAGCTCATTCCCATCTTCTTATCGAGGTCCGGATGGGGAGGGTTACCTCGTAAATTCACAGAAATGCAGGCAACTGGATTTCAATGATGTATATTCCTCCTCGCTTACTTGACCTCATCTTTTCGCGCTCTAATCATTTCTTTCGAGATGTAAGTAGCCTTAGTCAGCCATTTTTTGCGTTCAGCCAACAGAAGGTAGGAAACATCTTGACATTTGCTTGGTTAGATGCATGAAGGACTTTTAGCTGCCTTACAAAGTCTTCCAAAACATAGCAAGCAATGTCCCTGAAGAAATGAGAAGAAAGCGGAAATATATTGAAACTCAAAATGTCCACCTCTAGATTGATCGATCTCTGTGGTCAACGGCGTATAGTTCAAGATGAAAAAAGACATATCAAGAAAGAAAAAATGTAGCATCAAGCACATCATAAATGTACCCATTTCTAAGTCTGGCCGGTTTGCAAGACATTACTGTGAAATGCTCATTAAAGGGATAGGAGGAAATCAAGCACACAATAATGTATCTTTTACTGACTTATTTTATGGGAGTACCGCATTGATAATTAGTTATAAAGGTAAAATTGTCCGCAGGGATAGCATTTGTAGAAGTCGTTTCCAAATCCACCATTTTTATGTTTGAGCTACGCATGCGCGTTTTGTCTTAAAATAATCAACAGTGCCATAGGTTAAGGGAGTGCGAATGTTCATCATATATATGAATAGCTCATTCCCATCTTCCTATCGAGGTCCGGATGGGGAGGGTTACCTCGTAAATTCACAGAAATGCAGGCAACTGGATTTCAATGATGTATATCCCTCCTCGCTTACTTGACCTCATCTTTTTGCGCTCTAATCATTTCTTTTGAGATGTAAGTAGTCTTAGTCAGCCAATTTTTAAGTTCAGCCAACAGGAGATAGGAAACATCTTGACATTTGCTTGCTTAGATCCATGAAGGACTTGTAGCCGCTTTACAAACTCTTCCAAAACATGTCAAGGAATGTCTAGAAATGACAAGAAGGCAGAAATCAATTAAAACTCAAACTGTCCAGCTCTAGATTGATTGATCTCTGTGGTCAACAGTATATAGTATGAGATGCAAAAAGAAATGTCACAAAAAAATGTGGCTTTAAAAACATCTTACATGTACCCATTTCTCAGCCTACGCTGTCCGCAAGAAATTTTTTTGAAATACTCACTGAAATCATACTAGCAAATCAAGAACACAATAATGTATCTTTTACTGAGTTATTTTACTCTAGTACCGTATTTACAATTAGTTATAAAGGTAAAATTGATTGTAGGGAGAGAATCCGAAGAAGTCGTTCACAAGTCCATCATTTATATATTTTAGCTATGCATGCGCGTTTCCTTTTAAAATAATCAGCAGTGCCATAAGTTAAAGGAGTGGGAATGTTGATCACATATATAAGTAGCTCTTTCCCATCTTCCTATCGAGGTCCGGATGGGGAGGGTTACCTCGTAAATTCACAGAAATGCAGGCAACTGGATTTCAATGATGTATATCCCTCCTCGCTTACTTGACCTCATCTTTTCTCGCTCTAATCATTTCTTTCGAGATGTAAGTAGCCTTAGTCAGCCATTTTTTGCGTTCAGCCAACAGAAGGTAGGAAACATCTTGACATTTGCTTGGTTAGATGCATGAAGGACTTGTAGCTGCCTTACAAAGTCTTCCGAAACATAGCAAGCAATGTCCCTGAAGAAATGAGAAGAAAGCGGAAATATATTTAAACTCAAAATGTCCACCTCTAGATTGATCGATATCTGTGGTCAACAGCGTATAGTTCAAGATGAAAAAAGACATATCAAGAAAGAAAATGTAGCATCAAGCACATCTTTAATGTACCCATTTCTAAGTCTGGCCGGTTTGCAAGACATTACTGTGAAATGCTCATTAAAGGGATTGGAGGAAATCAAGCACACAATAATGTATCTTTTACTGATTTATTTTATGGGAGTACCGCATTGATAATTAGTTATAAAGGTAAAATTGTCCGCAGGGATAGCATTTGTAGAAGTCGTTTACAAATCCACCATTTTTATGTTTGAGCTACGCATGCGCGTTTGGTTTTAAAATAATCAACAATGCCATAAGTTAAGGGAGTGCGAATGTTCATCACATATATGAATAGCTCATTCCCATCTTCTTATCGAGGTCCGGATGGGGAGGGTTACCTCGTAAATTCACAGAAATGCAGGCAACTGGATTTCAATGATGTATATTCCTCCTCGCTTACTTGACCTCATCTTTTCGCGCTCTAATCATTTCTTTCGAGATGTAAGTAGCCTTAGTCAGCCATTTTTTGCGTTCAGCCAACAGAAGGTAGGAAACATCTTGACATTTGCTTGGTTAGATGCATGAAGGACTTTTAGCTGCCTTACAAAGTCTTCCAAAACATAGCAAGCAATGTCCCTGAAGAAATGAGAAGAAAGCGGAAATATATTGAAACTCAAAATGTCCACCTCTAGATTGATCGATCTCTGTGGTCAACGGCGTATAGTTCAAGATGAAAAAAGACATATCAAGAAAGAAAAAATGTAGCATCAAGCACATCATAAATGTACCCATTTCTAAGTCTGGCCGGTTTGCAAGACATTACTGTGAAATGCTCATTAAAGGGATAGGAGGAAATCAAGCACACAATAATGTATCTTTTACTGACTTATTTTATGGGAGTACCGCATTGATAATTAGTTATAAAGGTAAAATTGTCCGCAGGGATAGCATTTGTAGAAGTCGTTTCCAAATCCACCATTTTTATGTTTGAGCTACGCATGCGCGTTTTGTCTTAAAATAATCAACAGTGCCATAGGTTAAGGGAGTGCGAATGTTCATCATATATATGAATAGCTCATTCCCATCTTCCTATCGAGGTCCGGATGGGGAGGGTTACCTCGTAAATTCACAGAAATGCAGGCAACTGGATTTCAATGATGTATATCCCTCCTCGCTTACTTGACCTCATCTTTTCGCGCTCTAATCATTTCTTTCGAGATGTAAGTAGTCTTAGTCAGCCAATTTTTAAGTTCAGCCAACAGGAGATAGGAAACATCTTGACATTTGCTTGCTTAGATCCATGAAGGACTTGTAGCCGCTTTACAAACTCTTCCAAAACATGTCAAGGAATGTCTAGAAATGACAAGAAGGCAGAAATCAATTAAAACTCAAACTGTCCAGCTCTAGATTGATTGATCTCTGTGGTCAACAGTATATAGTATGAGATGCAAAAAGAAATGTCACAAAAAAATGTGGCTTTAAAAACATCTTACATGTACCCATTTCTCAGCCTACGCTGTCCGCAAGAAATTTGTTTGAAATACTCACTGAAATCATACTAGCAAATCAAGAACACAATAATGTATCTTTTACTGAGTTATTTTACTCTAGTACCGTATTTACAATTAGTTATAAAGGTAAAATTGATTGTAGGGAGAGAATCCGAAGAAGTCGTTCACAAGTCCATCATTTATATATTTTAGCTATGCATGCGCGTTTCCTTTTAAAATAATCAGCAGTGCCATAAGTTAAAGGAGTGGGAATGTTGATCACATATATAAGTAGCTCTTTCCCATCTTCCTATCGAGGTCCGGATGGGGAGGGTTACCTCGTAAATTCACAGAAATGCAGGCAACTGGATTTCAATGATGTATATCCCTCCTCGCTTACTTGACCTCATCTTTTCTCGCTCTAATCATTTCTTTCGAGATGTAAGTAGCCTTAGTCAGCCATTTTTTGCGTTCAGCCAACAGAAGGTAGGAAACATCTTGACATTTGCTTGGTTAGATGCATGAAGGACTTGTAGCTGCCTTACAAAGTCTTCCGAAACATAGCAAGCAATGTCCCTGAAGAAATGAGAAGAAAGCGGAAATATATTTAAACTCAAAATGTCCACCTCTAGATTGATCGATCTCTGTGGTCAACAGCGTATAGTTCAAGATGCAAAAAGACATATCAAGAAAGAAAATGTGGCATGAAGCACATCTTAAATGTACCCATTTCTCACTGTGGCCGGTCCGCAAGACGTTACATTGAAATGCTCATTGAAGGGATAGGAGGAAATCAAGCACACAATAATGTATCTTTTACTGACTTATTTTATGGGAGTACCGCATTGATAATTAGTTATAAAAGTAAAATTGTCCGCAGGGATAGCATTTGTAGAAGTCGTTTAGAAATCCATAATTTTTATATTTGAGCTACGCAAGCGCGTTTTGTCTTAAAATAATCAACAATGCCATAAGTTAAGGGAGTGCGAATGTTCATCACATATATAAATAGCTCATTCTTATCTTCTTATCGAGGTCCGGATGGGGAGGGTTACCTCGTAAATTCACAGAAATGCAGGCAACTGGATTTCAATGATGTATATCCCTCCTCGCTTACTTGACCTCATCTTTTCGCGCTCTAATCATTTCTTTCGAGATGTAAGTAGTCTTAGTCAGCCATTTTTTTAGTTCAGCCAACAGGAGATAGGAAACATCTTGACATTTGCTTGCTTAGATCCATGAAGGACTTGTAGCCGCTTTACAAAGTCTTCCAAAACATGTCAAGGAATGTCTAGAAATGACAAGAAGGCGGAAATCAATTAAAACTCAAACTGTCCAGCTCTAGATTGATTGATCTCTGTGGTCAACAGTATATAGTATGAGATGCAAAAAGAAATGTCACAAAAAAATGTGGCTTTAAACACATCTTACATGTACCCATTTCTCAGCCTACGCTGTCCGCAAGAAATTTGTTTGACATACTCACTGAAAGCATACTAGCAAATCAAGAACACAATAATGTATCTTTTACTGAGTTCTTTTACTTTAGTACCGTATTTACAATTAGTTATAAAGGTAAAATTGACTGTAGGGAAAGAATCCGAAGAAGTCGTTCACAAGTCCACCATTTATATATTTTAGCTACGCATGCGCGTTCTTTTTTAACAATCAGCAGTGCCATAAGTTAAAAAAGAGCGAATGTTGATCACATATATAAGTAGCTCATTCCCATCTTCCTATCGAGGTCCGGATGGGGAGGGTTACCTCGTAAATTCACAGAAATGCAGGCAACTGGATTTCAATGATGTATATCCCTCCTCGCTTACTTGACCTCATCTTTTCTCGCTCTAATCATTTCTTTCGAGATGTAAGTAGCCTTAGTCAGCCATTTTTTGCGTTTAGCCAACAGAAGGTAGGAAACATCTTGACATTTGCTTGGTTAGATGCATGAAGGACTTGTAGCTGCCTTACAAAGTCTTCCAAAACATATCAAGCAATGTCCCTGAAGAAATGAGAAGAAAGCGGAAATATATTGAAACTCAAAATGTCCACCTCTAGATTGATCGATCTCTGTGGTCAACAGCGTATAGTTCAAGATGCAAAAAGACATATCAAGAAAGGAAATGTGGCATCAAGCACATCTTAAATGTACCCATTTCTCACTCTGGCCGGTCCGCAAGACATTACAGTGAAATGCTCATTGAAGGGATAGGAGGAAATCAAGCACACAATAATGTATCTTTTACTGACTTATTTTATGGGAGTACCGCATTGATAATTAGTTATAAAAGTAAAATTGTCCGCAGGGATAGCATTTGTAGAAGTCGTTTACAAATCCATAATTTTTATATTTGAGCTACGAATGCGCGTTTTGTTTTAAAATAATCAACAATGCCATAAGTTAAGGGAGTGCGAATGTTCATCACATATATGAATAGCTCATTCCCATCTTCCTATCGAGGTCCGGATGGGGAGGGTTACCTCGTAAATTCACAGAAATGCAGGCAACTGGATTTCAATGATGTATATCCCTCCTCGCTTACTTGACCTCATCTTTTCGCGCTCTAATCATTTCTTTCGAGATGTAAGTAGCCTTAGTCAGCTATTTTTTGCGTTTAGCCAACAGGATATAGGAAACATCTTGACACTTGCTTGCTTAGATGCATGAAGGACTTGTAGCCGCTTTACAAAGTCTTCCCAAACATATCAATCAATGTGGAGAAACGAATAGAAGGCGGAAATCAATTAAAACTCAATATCTCTAGCTCTAGATTGATCGATCTCTGTGGTCAACAGCGTATAGTTAAACATGGGAAAAGAAATATTAGGAAAGAAAAGGTAGCATCAAGCATATGGTAAATTTTGCCCTATCCGCAAGATATAACTGTGAAATGCTCATTGAAGTCATAGTAGCAAATCAAGCATAATGTATCTTTTACTGAATTATTTTCGGGAGTACCGTAACTATAATTAGTTATAAAGGTATAATTGATTTTAGGGATAGTATTTGTAGAAGTCGTTTACAAGTTCACCATTTTTATGTTTGAGCTACGTATGCGAGTTTTGTTTTAATATGATGCCCATTGCCATATTTTAAGGGAATCGATTTTTCTTCACATATATATAATTAGCTCATTCCGATCTTCTTTAAAGTGAGGCTTTCTTTGCTTGTAATCATGATCATTGCTAGTTCTACTTGTGCCTTTAAGGTGAAAGAAAAAATGATCTCAAATAATTATCATTATTGAATAATTATTGAAAAATAATAATTATTGAAAAATAAGATACCTTTAAACGCTACACTTTTCTTTTAGTGGGTTTGTTTGTCTATCTTTTATTTGAGGATTTATTAGCCTTTTAAAATTTTACATGTCATCACTTCCATTTTGCTTATCCAGGTGCCTTAGCGGATCTGTGTCAGCTTGAGAATGGTGGCTGCGAACAGGTTTGTTACAACCTGTGTAACTTAAAAGTGAAGTGCGGGTGCTGGTCAGGCTACACTCTGGCTTACGATGGGAAAACATGTCTTGGTAAGTTGACGCTTGGACAGCTATTTAGTTTCAATTTCAACAAATATTTGCATCTTCGTACGATACTAACGAACTTTAATATCTTAAAATTGAATACTTACCTCGCACATGTCAGGAGTTGGCTCATAGAAAACAAACTCCTAATGCACCCAGCTAAGGCTAAATTTATACTTTTTGGGTCTTCATTTAATATTAGTAATAAGAATTTCGAACATCCCGTTGGGGTAAACAACACACCTGTTTCTCAAATTGACACACATACATGTCTAGGGGTTCAGATTGATCAAAAACGTACTTGGGACAGCCATATTGACATGATCTGTAAGAAGGATAGTCCGGGCAGTGGAGCGATGAGACGTATTAGGCCATCTCTTCCTTTGAATTCACTCGGGAATGTATATAAGAGCCTAGTACAAACATATGTTGATTTTGATTATTGTTCCCTTTTATGGGACAACTGCAGCAAGTTATCAAAGGATAAGCTTCCGGCAGAGATTTCAATCTCGTGCTGCTAGAGTTCTTAAAAGTGCCAGTTATGATATTCGTTGTGCCGACTTGATTGAGGACCTATCCTGGGATACCCTGGATAAGAGACGGCTCCGTGATAAATCAATTTTGACGTACAAAAATGAGAATCCGTACTATTAGCTTTTAAATTACTCTTGCTTGTAAATAAAGTAGCATTGTTCGTCTTAGCTTCTTAAGCAGATTCAAGTAGTTTCATCCATATGTGTTATCCTGTAGTTGCGTTTTTAATATACGCATATTTACATGCATATACTTATATTTTTATATAATATATTTGTAAAGACACGTCCTAGATGGAAACCAGCTTAATGTTGCTGAGGCTAGCGTGTCTTCTGGATTTATGTAAAGTATGCTATACCATACCATACCACCAACCGACTAAACAATCAAACAACCAAACAGACATACCAATGGCACGATTGATTAACCAAATCAACCATGCAATCAATCAATCAATCAATCAGTCAGTCAGTCAGTCGGTCGGTCGGTCGGTCGGTCGGTCGGTCGGTCAGTCAGTCAGTCAGTTAGTGAATCAATTAATCAATCAATACCGAGATAATAACAGCGAGTGCAAGAACCACTCACATAAAGGGGATAATAAAAAGGGTGGAAATGATCTTATTCCGTTTTGCCCTAATTGAGAAAAATGTGGCAAAATCAGACAAGTATTCTTTGATTTTGGCAAGACGAAATTTCAGCCTATGTAAACGGTGGTGAGTTTGCCTTAAACGCGATGCCAAGTCATGATCAACAAAATTAGAACAGTTTTTCGCGGGAATTGTACTGCTATAGTTTTTTTTGTTGATTCCTGAGGTGAGCCGTCCATACAAAGTACGAATAAACCATAATTTTGTTAAGAGTAATGACCTAAACACGAAAAATAAGTACAAGGATGGTTTTGAAAGGAGCTAAAAACTCCTTCACCACTTTACGTCTTTTTGCGAGGGTAGTTTTTGCGCGTGACTCGCTTGTTTTCAATTGCTCTGGTCTGCTCACAGAATCAGTGTCAATCGGAACACTTTTTTTTACCAAGCTATTTCTTTCATTGTTATTGTTCTTAGACAAGGATGAATGCCAGTCCAACAATGGAGGCTGTGATATTGCAAAAGGAATCTGCATCAATACACCTGGTAGCTACCATTGTGCATGCAAAAGAGGGTACGAGCTAAAGGAGAACAATGAATTCATCTGTGAAGGTACGTTGTCTGTATTTCAAATCTTTATTGCGCTTCGAATAATAAGGAGGGCGTAAAAGTGCCATTCTCGACTTCTATTATTGTAGATGCTTGTTTTAATTCGTCTTCGTGCAATTTATATATCTGTTGGGGCTAAGCTCTTTGTACGAGTCCGCATTCGGGTGACATATCCGTATATCAAAAAAGGTGCCCCGTTGTCTCTCCCAGAATCCACGGCAGTGCACATCGAGACGAGCATCTGGTGCTTTATTTTCTTCCCTGTTGAGACCCTCCCCGGCAAGGGGTTGTAAGGTGGGCTCAATTGCTACGTCATAGCAAACCATATCTAGTAGCTCTGCCTCCAGGTCACGCATCTCGTTGTGACACTGTGACGCTAATAATAATAATAATCATAATCATAATCATATTCATAATCATCATCATAATCATAATCATAATAACCACCGAATCAGCTAAAGTGCTATCAAGAAAGAAGAATTGGAGTGTACCAGGGCCAGATCGGATAGTGAATTACTGGTGGAAGCGTGCGTGTGTACTGCGTGAGGGAGTGACAGTTTCGTTTCAGGCGATTTCAAGCATTGATGAGGGGTACCCCGCCTGGTTTTCTGAAGGAAAAACATCTCTGGTTCCAAAACCTGGCGAATTCACAAGTGATAATCAGCAACCTATAACTTGCCTAAACACGATGTATAAGTGGTACACCTCGTGCTTACTAGTGCCTTCTGATCAACATCTACTGGAGTTTGGCTTGATGGAAGGAGCACAAAGGGGAGCGCGCGCAGGGTGTAACGGTACCATCGACAATTTGCTAATTGATAGGACTGTAACCCCGGACTGTTACCGGGAGAAACGTAATTTTAGCATCATGGCGTGGGTTGATGTAAAGAAAGCGTATGACTCTGTGGACCACGGCTGGCTGAAAGAGATGATGGTCCTCCATAGGTTTTCCAACTGGTTGCGTGAGGCCGACGGCAAGTTATGTGGAGATCTCTGAGCCAATAAGATTCAACAAGGGTTTACCACAGGGGGACGCGTCATGTCCCAGGTTGTTCACGGTCTGTGACGGTCTTGGAAGATGCTGCTCTACCCGTGTTAGGGTATTTGATGTGGACTCAACACTGGCCATTGACGGAGCTAAGAAAAGTGGATAGGGAAGCGAGAAAGATTGTGGTCGAGAATGGTGGGAGACACCTGTGTGGTTCAACAGCTCTGCTGTACTTACCGCAATGTAAAGGAGGAAGAGGACTAAGGTTTAGTTGAAATGGAATACCTGCGACGAAAGTGAAGGAAGCTGTAAAATTTTACGACAACAAAGACCCACTGTTGGAGGTCGTGCGAGAGTTTGAGGAGAGAGCTATGGATCTGGGACACAGCTCACTCATTAAAGAAGCAGCGACGAAGAGTGAAGAGGTCGGATTACAATTGCAGCTAAAACACTCTAACCCGTCTTGCAGGACCAACACCGGAACCATAGTAGAAGAAAAGAAGATCAAGACAGAGTTAAGGTTACGTTTGGAGGATAGACTCGGGAGTGAAGTTTAAAATCAGCGATGGCAGGGAAAGTTTACCTGTGTGAGGCGGACGGATGAGACACTGAGAAAGGAGGAATGTTTCTGGTGGCTTAGTGGATGGAGATCTCGTCCAAGGCATACTATTTATAGCTGGTATGTTTGAGCTGTATGAGCAACTGTTACCGTAACGGCTCTATACAGCCCAGAAGACGCAAACAACTTCTTCCAGTGATGTCATGTGTAGGTTATGCGCCAAAGAACCAGAAAGCGCTCCTCATATTTTATCCGGGTGCTCAGCATTAACGCAGAATGAAGACTTGATTCTTAGGAGGCCTTTTTCCTTACGGAGATTAAATTACTAATATTCAGAGCTTAAAAACGATTCAAGTGTTTTAAAGAAAATACGGAACCGCACTATAAAAGAGCAATAAAGCTCTGTAACCGTTTTTGCCGAAATCTGGTTGAAAAAACGTTCACATTGTTTATTTGCATGGTTCCTCGGCTCTTCGCGCCAAAACCTGGGCATTCAATGAACAAGTGACTGTGTTGCGTTACATGCCTTGCCACCCAAACTGACCAGATATCACTGCATCTTCTTGTTTCATCGCGGATTCATTCGGCTGTTCTGTCCTAAGCAACTGTATGTATTTAAGGAACCCTAAAGGGAGTCTTTGGGGACAAGTACAGAGGAAATATGGGGTTATTTGATGTCTATTATTTGTGGCAAACTATCAGTTCAATTCCTTAAATTTTATTCATTGCGCGGCAAATCGAGACGAATTTTCTTCAGAGTCATTTCTTTGAATAATTTTGTGCAAATCGTCTTCCTTTTCGCGTTTTGTTAGCACTATTATAAAGCAGGTAAAAAAGGGTGTTAAAAGTTATTTCAATGTTGCAGATGTTAACGAATGCGGCTTGAATAACGCTGGATGTGAACACGTTTGCAACAACACCGCAGGAAGCTTCAATTGTGATTGCAGAGCAGGCTTCAAACTCAAAACTGATAAGCGGGGATGTGAAGGTATGAATTAAATGATTGCGGCTAAACGGACTTTCAACTCTCAAGTAAAATTCCTCTCAGTCACAAAGGTGGCAACCTCTTGGATTACCAAAATAACTCGTCTTCCTGTCACTGTCACTCAACTATCATACAATAATTTTTGTGATAAACTCGAACTGGAATTACCTCAGGACTAGTGCACCTGGAGACAAGCAGAAAATATAGTAATGACTTTCAACACTTTTATATTTTACTTTTAAATGCTTATTATAGTGATAGAGAAACGGTCAAGTTGAAAAAAGCGGTTTACTTTTGGCTTTGGAGGGTCACGCAATCGGAGAGCACTGCGTGACGTCCAAAATACCGGAAACGGCTTGGTGGGACATTAGCTACATGTATTTCTTAATTTCTATCATAACTAATCGATGATCAATGACATCAGTTCGTAATCATTGAGTAATTGATGGAAATCAGTTGATTATTCATTGACTATTGCAGTGCTGGAAATAACAGTCGGTCATCGGACATTGTCCGACCAAAGTTTGAAAATGTCCGGCCAATTTCACATTATGATCGGACATGATGACCGAACATCTCACCAGCACATCTTGAGTTATCTTCTACAAGGCGTTGTCAGTCAATGTTTTATGTCCGGCCCAATTTGTCAAATGTCCGACCAAAAGGAAGATTTGAAAGGACATATGTCCTGTGAATAAAGAAAAATTATTTCCAGCACTGCTATTGGCGAGAATCAATGAGTAATCAATGAGTAATCGAAGCCCAAAAATTTTCTGGCCTAAGGATTA
>OX421447.1:12761573-12786573 GCA_949126865.1 Montipora capitata
GAGCAAAGTTCTATTTTAAGGTGAGGTTTTCGTCGATGCACATCTTAAAGTGCTTATCGTTGCTTAAACTCCCTGCTGCAAAACGTACTACTTCTCATCCAAACACGGTTTCATAAGTAATGTATAAAATATTTTTATCTTTAGAGATATATTGCCCCGCTTTGGAAGCCCCATTCCGAGGTCGCATCGCGCCCACGATCTGTACTGACGATCGCTCCAACATTCGACGAAGCACTGTATGTACATACGACTGTGTTGTGGGTCACAACGTCGCCGGTGGAGACTTGTCTTTGAGTTGTCAAATTAACGGATTTTGGCAAGGGAGGGTTCCATACTGTAAACGTAAGTACTTTTAAATAAATAAGAAAGTAGCTGAGGCCGATCGGAAATGGAGCAAATTGCTAAAGAAATCTTGCTCTTGTTACCGGTATAAATTTAACAATTTAGGTGATTCCCTAGCAATCCCTCAGAATCTTCAATAAAATGTTTACTTTGCTGTAATAAGTCAAACAATTGGATCATTCTTAGCAGCTGGGCACAGGCACATACATAAAAATAACACAAAAAATAAATAAAAACCCCCTTACGTAAATCGTCTCACTTTATATAGCGTAAGGATGTAAGGATTTACAACACCTGAACGTATGGATTGATAATCCCCGGACGTAAACATTTTTAAGCCCTGCACGAACGTTAGGATTTATAACCCCTGAACGTAAGGATTTATAACCTCCGGATGTAAGGATTTATTTATTACTCCTGCATCCCCTGAATGTAAAACCCTTGAATGTAAGACGTTTTCTACTCCTGAATGTGAGACGTTTTCAACCACTGAATGTAGGACGTTTTCTACCCCCGGATGTAAGACGTTATAAACCCCTGAATGTAAGGTATTTTCAACCCCTGAATGTAAGACTTTTAAAAGCCCTGAATGTAATACTTTTAAACCCCTGAACGTAAGGCACTTTCAACCCCTGAATGTAGGACGTTATACTAGTAGGTAGCAAGGATTGACAGGCCTACACAACTCCGTACCGTATTTCCGGTCTTTGACCTCTTTAAAGTGAGACGATTTACGTAAGGGGGTTTTTATTTATTTTTTGTGTTATTTTTATATATGTGCCTGTGCCCAGCTGCTAAGAATGATCCAAACAATTAAGGGAGCGTTATCATGCCTGCCGGTTTGCGTGGTACCATGAATCGCGGATCCCTTTGTTTTGACTGCTATAAAAAAAGCAAGCATACTCGACACTGGAAAGTAATGGGCCATTTCCGAGTTGCTGTTTGTCTCGGTTTCGAAGTGAGTCTTGGTGCTCAACTATTTGAATGGTTGTGCACCAGGACTCGCTTTGAAACTGAGGCATGCAGCAACTCGGAAATGGGCTATTAAGCTCGCTTTTTCTGAATAAAGGCTGGATATTGCATAGTCATGTTTAGTTTGAGTGGATTTTTTTAGTACACTTATACGACAAGGAAAAACTGTAAATGAATGCTTGCGTAACAAATTCACTTTTAATTTTGAAGCAGATTTATTTTGGATTAGTGCTGTCAAACCCGGTTGTGTCCCTTCGGTTCAGACAGTGGCTACAGCAACTGGACCTTCACAAGACAATAATATCATTGGTATAGGGCTGGGTCGCATTACGTAGGCTCCAAGAAAATTGTCAAGAACTTCAAATTTTCAATTTTTTGTGCGGTATGCGACAAAACAAATCGACCTGCTCAGGCAAGACATCGGCTCCTCTGAAGTTTGGTAGACTTTGACAAAAAAATTGTAAGATTTTCGCGCGTTTGCACTCGTTCAAGCTTTGCGCTTGACCATTTTTTTGCAAAGCAAATTAAGAGTCCGCTAGTGCGACCGGGCCCATAGTTAAAAAAATAATCGTGTTACACGTGGGGCACGCATTGTAGTACTCTTCTTTGCCTTACTCACCAAAAGTGACAATAGTTGTGGTTACGCACACGTTGGGTTTGGGGCCTTCCGGAGGGTAAATGGCTCAGGTTTGGTTCAGGTCAGGTTTCAAGTTACCCTTGGGGATGCAGTTACACAGTAAAAGACTCTCTTCAGGGTAAATAATAGGGTGTAATTAATATAATTAGGGATCGTCATGTATTAGCTTCGTTCTGCTTTATGATTGGCCCAGCCCCCTCAGGGAGCAGATAAACCGTACTTTTCAGTTCAGGAATTGTCATGGGAAGTTCTGTTGTTCTTTTTGATGTATCGCGGCCTTGTTGCAAGAGGTCCTGAGTTCGATTCCCGGATCTCGCATCCTTGTTTCGACTTCTTTCCTTTCGGTGTAGCTAATTGTCCTTAAATACCCGTAAAACGGAGCACTGATGGAGAGGGGGGAGTAAAATGAGTGCACCGTCGCCCTCAGGTTTGTCAGTTAAATTACTGTTACGAGTTATCGACGTTAAATATGGTTACTTTACTTTTATCCATGGAAATAAACCTAGGGCAGTTTCGGTCCAGGGAAAGCGGTTACAGACAAAAACGTCCTTGCCCGTGGGCAAACGCTATTTACCTATGGGTAAAAGAGCTAGTGTAACCACAGGTGCTAAACATGAAATAACCATACGAAAATTTTTTACGAAAACTTGTGCATGTGACAGTGGATCGTTTATTCGTTATAATAACTTTAGAAATTTCCCTCCTGATACACTTTACGTATACTGTATGACGTGAACAGGATGGAACGATCGCGAAACACCGAAGGCGATGGCGCAATCATGTTTCAAAGTGACGTCACCAACGTAAAGTGACGTTGACGCTGCCGTTGTCCTTTTCATGCTTTTATCAAAATCAGAATAATGCGGTTTCTCGTTTTCCGTTTCACGTAAATGCGATATTAAATCTCTCAAATTCTCTACTTTCGCATTCCACATAATACACTTTGTTTGCCCCTCAATTTTTGCATAAACCATTGTTTTTGAATGCTCTTGGGGACACTGCATATTCCCAAAAGCATTTTAAAACTAGCTTATACAAAACATGGTGGGTAAGCAAAGTGTATTATGGGGAATGCGACTACAGAGAATAAGGTATTTATAGTTTTATTTTGATTTTCTATTTCAGCGGTTGTTTGTCCAAAGTTGTCGGCACTTGACAAAGGCGGCGTGGTCCCAGCGTCATGTTCAAAATCGGACGTCGAGTATGGCGTACGATGTGTCTTTTACTGCGATGATGGATATGAACTGAGTGGTCCGAGGTATACCACGTGCCAGAGCAATTCAAGCTGGAGTGACATAGCACCCTTGTCATGCGTCAAAGGTATGCCAAAATTCAACCGTAGTCAATCCTCTGAGCCCGCAAGGTTTCTCCACTGAACAGAGTGGGTGCTTTCATTAGCGTGAGGAACATAAGAATAGACCATATTCGTATTCTCGGTATTGGACTGGAACTAGCTTGCAATGGAGGCTAATGCGGGGGAATCTTTTCAAATGCGAATACTTTTCATTATATCCCCCCCCCCCCCATTAGCCTCCATTGCTGTTACGTAATAAAGTGTTTTATTGTCAATCCTTCTAATAACAAGGTCTTTGAAAAAGTGTTGAAACTGGTTTGAGCCACCTTTAAACTGAATCTAAACTCGAATACTTTTCGTTGATAAAATTAACGTTTCCAGCGAAAGGTGAATCCGCTCCACATAATTTTTTTAAACTTTGCAGAAAGTTTCATCCTGGCATGCTGATTACGTTTCAGCAAAAAAAAAAATGGCGGTCAGCGAGTTCGTTTTTGAGATATGAGCAACTAAAGCCAAAATATAGGATGTCTTTGCAGGGCTTTCCTGTTGCCTCGGAAATTTTTTACGTCGCAAAAATGACCGAATCTTTTTCAGCAATAATTGGTGTGTGATGTGGTACCATAACGTTGTTGTTAAGTGATAAAGTGTTGTAGTGTCAATCCTTCTAATAAGAACGTTTCTTTGAAGTGTTAAAACTAGTTTGAACCACCTTAATTTCGAATTCGGTTGCGCAAAGCCAACTGAGAGCATTGCGTCTAAGACACAAGACCGAAGATTCAAACCGCCCAATCGCAACTTGTCTGTCACATTGCCACCGCTGCTTAAAACAAACGTTTACCACCAAAATTACTTGGGTTTAATTTCACAGTTAACAAAGATCCTTGGATCGCGTGTCCCATTGACAGAGTGGAAGAGTTGGATTCAGACAAATCAACAGTGGTGCTTGGATACAAATGGCAACTTCCACGGACTAACATGAAGAACGTCACGGTGTCGCCTAGCAACTACAGTGAGAACTATCCGTTCCCTGCTGGCAAGCATCGTGTCATGTGGACAGGAATCAGTGATAGCGGGTCGCTGAAGAGTTGTAGTTTTCATATTACTGTAAACGGTAAGTGTCTAGCTCCAACTCGGTGTTCCGAAAAGAGAAATAGCGATGCAATAGTTTCCTCTCTTGAAGTCTCCAACTTACGGAGCAAAGAACTAGTGCTTATATAAAACAAATACCGGTAGATTCCATGTTGCCGTGCGTGTGTTCATTAACAGATCACAGAAGATGTCGAAATGTGGTAAGCACATCAGTGACACACTCGGTTATTGCTTCTTATGCCACTGTTTTGTTATATTCCGTTTTGAAGAGGCGCACGACAACATAGGATCTAACTCACCATCACCTTTCATAGATCTTGGACAGATTTAAAATCGCGTTTTGGGAACGCGGAAAAGTTCAGGCTTTGGGTCATTTCTTGCCTATAATGTACAGACATCAAAAAATTCCTCAAAAGATAGAGACAATTTAGAAGAAGGGAACTTCCATGGTTTTATGTCAAGCAGCATCCTTCCGGTTGCTGTTTCACGCAAATGCAATGATGCTAAGTCTGCTTTGATCAACGTTTCCTTCTTCCCTCTCTCTCGTTATTTCAGATGTCACTCCGCCGTCAACCCAAAACTGTCCCACTTCATTCTCGGATAAAGCAAACAACTTGCAATTGCAAAAAGCGGTCACATGGTCGCCACCGAAATTCACCGACAATGTGATCGTTACAAGCGTCATATCCAACCGTCAACCAGGATTTATCATGAATACGTACACATCAATTACAATACGATATACTGCTGTTGATGCGGCAGGAAATGTTGGATATTGCATGTTTAACATCACTCTTGAAGGTGAGTGGCTTCGTTCCTTTTTTTTTTTCAAAATATAATTTTGGGTAAACTGTGTGGCGCAACCACCATTGCAATCTACCCATGAAAATGTTCCTTGGCACCATTTGATCATCGATGGCGAGAAAATCGCAAGAAAAGTCACCAAGTGTAACATATGTTGAGCAACTAGACTCTCAACTTGAAATGGGCCCGAATTACTGAGTGACTGTTCCGCCCACTTCAGTTAAAGGGAACCTCCACTGTTTTAACAAATGTCCCCTAAAATGTTCCATGTGTACTTATTAGAAGATCTGTTACAAAAAAACAATTCAATACCTACTGACAACGCTTCCCGGTGCCGCCATCTTGAATGTCGCGCAATGCTAGTTGAGTTTCGTGGTTGCTTTGCTGTCCGGTTCGCGGGAACTTTGAGTCAAAATCTGTTTCGTCGTAGAAAGCAAGCGAAAACCAGAACATCTTGATAACATTCCTTTCCCACTGTGTGAACAGTAGCCAGCTTTCGCTTTCAAGGTGTACTGGAGCAACCACAACAATGGAAAGATCATTTTCAAAATCATGAACCCCGGGGGGAAATGGACAAAATTGTTCTTGTCCAGCGAAGAGGTTTCAAGTGCAACCATGCACTTGCTGTAACGTCGACTGCAAGAAAGGTTCCCTGGCCTGAAACGTAGCGTCGAACACAACACCTCTCAGGAAATTTTAAGCCATTCCACGGAGCCATTCCACAGATCGGGGGTTTTCGTAGTAAGTTGTAAAACAAATTGTCTCGTGTAACGTTGCCTTTGTGGTTTTGACCCGTGCCATGAGAAATTCGGTAAGAAATGAACGAGTAGCGATTGCAACAACAAAAACAACTTTGATTTGCTTTTCTTAAAAATGTAATTATTCACGTATTGCGAAGGTGGTTTAAAGTTATACGGTGATGGTTTTTTGGTCATGATCGCCTGTTTAAACTACTTTGCCGGTTATTCAACGATTGATGCTCTTGCGCAACTCCACCAAGAAGTCTACGAGGCAGTAGGTACATGGATTAAGATTAGAATAGACTGAAATTAAACCCTATCAAATGCAAGAAAATCATAGTAAATTTTATACATAGACAATCTTACATTCCATTCTATAGCTACGCCTATTGACCGAATGCAAAAATAGCCGCCAACAAATTATTCTTTTGTCTTTGTGTTAATTAGCCTAACTAGCCTCGTCTTACAGCCCAAATTCTTTCAATTTTACGCGTGTGAACGAGGCTAGTTAGGCTAATTAACACAAAGCCAAAAAAATAAGTTGTTGGCGGCCATTTTTGCATTTGGTCAATTGTCAATGGAAGTAACTTTATTTAGGTCGTCACTAGGTATTCAAAAATTATTCCACGAGCACGCGTTGGATATGAGAGGATAGATAGCCAACGAGGCGCGAAGCGCCGAGTTTGCTTTATACATTTATAATCATCTCATGTCCAACAAGCACTAGTGGAATAATTGTTTTATTAAAAAGGCCCCCAAGATAGACAAATCTTCCTGACTTTGTTTAATTAACTTAATTAATTTGTAATTGTCTCAACTTGCATTGTTTTGCTTCGCGTTATTAAACTAACACGGATTCTTAAATTGTGAAAGTAAAATTTTCAAGTTGCTACCTTGAAATATTTTCATGCCATACTTTGTGGCTTTCTTTGTGCTCCCTGGTGGCCGCCATTGTTTCCTCAGCGAAAATTTTAATTTTAAGCTAACGCTTACGCTTACCATATTTGTAAATTATGGTATATTAGCTCATATACCAGGATGGCTAAGCCAATGAAAAGTCTTGAATTGCATTGTCCAATGATCCAGGTTTTAATAAAATCTAGTAAAGCCCAAATATATGGAATTGTTGGGGATATTGTTGTTTAATGATGTACAAATCTACAATCTTCAAGTCGTCGTTCTGAGAACGAAGAGTATGAGATTGCCACGCAAAAATAAAGCTATTTATAGCGAAGGGTGGTTTTTTTTTTCTTGCTAGTTGCATTTTAGATATCTTCTGTTTGACTGCCCAAAAGACCAACTGAAACCAAAAGACCAGCTTTGGAATTGATCATTAACAAAGTTGCGTTCTGTGTAACCGTGGGAACTGTGTTTTCAAGGCAGTTAAAATATTTTTGACAAAACTGTTAGTTCGGTAAGAGACGATAATTGATGGTCATTGTATTTCAGTTTTGACTCCCGCTCAAAGCGAGGCTTCACGGCAGCGAGCGATGCATTCTGTTGGCTGAGCCGTCCACTCTGTACGAAATTCTGTATGCGTTAGGTTACGGTAAAAAGCAGCAAAGATCGTCTAAGTCTAGATTTGGCATAGATGCTTTTTTAAAATATTGATTATGTTGCTGCTCGCTCGTTTAGCTCAACGCACGATTGTTTATAAACGAAGTACGCAATATATTTCAAACGATGTGACATTTAAAGTCTCGTGTGGTATTTGTTTCAGAAGTGGCATCTTAATAATTGTCAATTATTGCGGCGAAAATGCCTTTTACCCTAAGGGTAGCTTTCACTCAATTTGAAAGACATGCGTAAGAATAAGCAACATGCGCAACCTCCGACAATGGTCTCTAGATCCATTAGTAGCCTTTGTGAGGACAAGAGACACTAAAACACAAAAAGAAAATGCGCTTGCGCTTGTCTCTTGTTGTTATGCATGCTTCTTCAATGAAGGATTGCTCCCAACTGTGTCAGTGGGTAGAACATTGCACCGGCATTGCTGAGGTTATGGACTCATGGGTCGAATCCTTTTGAAGCCACCTGAATTTTTCAGGTGTGTATCAAAAGACAATTGCTGAAATTGTCTACAGAAGTGCGAGGATCATTCTTTCTTACCTTAAAATCTGGAGCACTCGCCTCCCACCGATGTGGCCCGGGTTCGGCCCGGGTTCGATTCCCAGACTCGGCGTCACATGTGGGTTGAGTTTGTTGGTTCTCTACTCTGCACCGAGAGGTTTTCTCCGGGTACTCCGGTTTCCCCTCTCCTCAAAAACCAACATTTGACTTGATTTGTCTTAATTGTTAATTTCAATTTACAGTGTCCCCAATTAGTGCTTCAGCGCTAGAACGACTAGACACTTAAATAAAGTTCCTTTCCTTTCCTTTCCTTTTATCGCAGTTTCTCATAAGTAATTTTGAATGTATTCAGGAGTATTTTCCGTTTGCTTTCTTGTAGGCTAGAGAACAACGATTAACATAGCCTTCAACATAGAAGAAAGTCTTCTACAATATAGTTTCATCTCGATTTTATTGCAATAGATGCAGAAACTACATATTCTTTCAGCTCGAGGGACTTCGTCGTATAACTACCCGTTGTCTTTTTCTCTTTGCAGGATTAACTTGCCCGACGGTTGCTCACCCAAAGAATGGCAGAACTTCAAAGTTTGGATTCTTTCTTCAACTAAGATGCAATCCTGGATTGTTCTTTAACCCCAGTCCTCCAGGATATCCTGGAGAGTTCAAAAACCCAAGCTACCTTTGTCAGAATAACAAGTGGGTTTCATTGAGTAGTCTCAAGTCTGTTATCACAAAGGCGCCGGATTGCTGTCGTAAGATACAACGTTACCGCTTACGTCTTAATTAAATATGAATGAGTAATAACAATTATCAAAAGTAAAGCTCGTTATTTCATAAATTAACCTTCCGGATAAAAGACGAACTACGATAAATAAACGTGTTTTTTTCTGTAAAAAGGTTAAATGAACTTTCAAAGCTGATCATTCTGTTCTGAAAATGGAAACATCCTGTCTTTCAAATGGTACGAAAGCTGACTCTGTTTCTCTTTTGTAGGTTATGTAATTCGTGGTACTACACCTTGTGAAGGGGGCTCTGTTCCTTTAGTCGACAAATATTGCTGTAAGTGTTACTTGTGAAGTCTGCAGAGAGAAAGGATGGATTTGGCTTATTTCATTAGATTTGATTTCAAGTCATTCTAGCTTGATTTGACTGATTCAGACTTTTTCCAATTAGTAGAACACTTTGTGGTAGGCTATGTGAACTTCAGACTGAGTCGTTGTTTTTTTGTCAGTATCGACTGAGATATCACACTGATCAATCAATGCCATTGGAGGGGTTTTTATAAGGCCAACAATAGCGCACAGCTGTCCTCCCAGGGAGAAAAGGGGGGCGGGGAGGGGGGGGGGGCATTGTCAGGCATATGTGCTCACAGGGACCAGCAGATCGTAAATTGATTTTTAATTTTCAAAGTTAAAAGATCTGTCTTGTCTCGACTTTGCAACCAGCAGGGAAGGAACAGAATCTGAAAGGACAGTATCATTATAGCCCATGGAGCACTTTCCTAATTTCATGGTTCACTTAGGTAAAACCAACACAATTATTATCATCATTACTACAACTACTACTACTGCGGCTGCGGCTGCCACTGCTGCTGCCACTGCCAACACTCCTACTACTACGTATGACGACGACGCCTACTACGACTGCTACTGCTACTATTGTTGCCGCTGTTGCTGCCGTTGCCGCATCCTCTACTACTAAGACTACTACTTCCCATAATACTACTTGAAGTAAAAAACGTTTTCTGGTTAAAAAAGGTTAAAAACATAAGCTTTCGGCTATCAGTCTATAGCCTTTAACGAATGAAAAAAGTTAGCGCGCGGATGGAAATTTATACGAAATGGAGTACGAAAAAATTTTTGAAAATAGAATAAAAAAAATGTGTGATAAAAAGAGATAAAATGTAGATGAGGTGTAATTACGGTAAAATGGAGTATTGCCTAGGCAACGGTTTTGAGTTATTATCCGCGTCAACGGTTTTAGCTGTGTGCCAAGATTCTACTGTTTTTCGAACGCGGTAATTGCCTTTGTCAATAACGCAAGCATTATCAAAGTCAATGGAGTGATTATTTAGCCACGCATGGTTAGCAACATTTGAACCCTCTGTGTCGTTTTTCAAGTTTCGTTGATGTTCCTTTTTACGGGTTTGGAAGCATCTTCCGGTTTCTTTTTTAACCAGAGAACGTTTTTTACTTCAAGACTTATTATCTTGGTTACAGTTATATTTTTACTCATAATACTACTGTTACCATTATTTGCCTTGTAGTTTTGATTGTGCTTGGTGAACAAACTAACTGTTGTAGCTAAAATGGTTTTACGTTTCTTCCAGTAAATTGTTATCCCGGGAGCTATAGTAACAACAAGACACAGACGTGCGAGCTGTGTAATCCGGGATTTTATCAGGACGAGGAAGGAAAAGAGGAATGCCTTCCCTGTCCAAAGAACACTTCATCCGTGATAACAGGCTCCAAATCGATGTCAGACTGTAAAGGTAAGTCAGTCTGTGAGTGAGATTTGAGTGAGTGAGTCATAGTTGGAATGAGTCCGTCTGTCAGTTAGTCATACACAAGACCACAAGATAGCCCGACTTCACTTTAATGTCACGGAATAATAATAGAAATAAAATGTTGGTGAGTGCAGGCGTGACATAAAAATTAGAGTTCCTATAATTTTAAAGTCTTTCTTTCATATTTTCTTTCGTCTCTTTTATGGGGTAGTGTTTTTTTAATATTGTTTAACGTGAACAAGATGGAATACGCGCGCATAACCTAAATTAGTATCACCCAACTAGTGGACTAATGCAAATGCTGCATTTTGATTGGCTACGCTACTAGAGGACTATTAGTAATAGTCCTCGAGTAGCGAAAAGCGTGACGTTTTCTTTCGTTTTATTCCCAAATAAATATTTCGTTAACTTGCATTTGCTAACTTTATCATTGCCTTTTCTGTCCGACTAGTTGGGTGATACTAAAACAATTAGACCCTTCGCCCTCAAGGGCCACTGGTCAATAGCCCATTCGGCTTCGCCTCATGGGCTATTGACCCGTAGCCCTTGCGGGCTACGGGTCTAATTGTTAAGTAGCACAAAGTTATGATCATTTTGAAGGGACGTTTTCGTTTCTGTAGCCGTCACCATTTCTTCAACTCCCCACTGCAACTTGCAGGACTGCGTTGGCTCTCAGAGCGTTTGATTTACAAGTTTACCATATTTGGTGTCAGTTTACAACAATAAGAGGAATGTGAAAGTAACCTGGCTTTTGCGTTTCGCGCACACATGGCTTGAAAACTGTATCGCGTGAAGTGAAATAAAAGAGTGTCTTCGAAGTGCATTTCAGTCATGTGGGATTTCTACGAGCCAATTAGATCTTTTTCACAGTTTTGTTACCTGATGATCATGTTATTGTTTGGGTTTGGCCTCTTTACTTTTAAATAATTCCTCGGACCATTTAAAAACTCTTGTTTTTGCATTTTTTTGAAAATGCCTATAGATACTAGTGCTTACGATTACAACAGTAACTTATGATACCATACACACAACAAAAACAGATCTACTTGCTCAAACTGTCAAAGTTGGGAACATTTTGCCGTAAAAGCGCTGCGTTTGTTTGACATTATGGCAATGTATCCTTCATTCTCTATCTTTTCCACGAAGGTTATGAAGTCCGCAAACTTGGATAAAAAGTCATTCAGTGCTCAACTATAAAGAAAATAAATGCCAATGAGAATGCGGTTGTTAAGGGTTAACGTTGCAGTTGTCTTTCTGCAGGTACCAGAGAGCACTGTATTTTTAGTATCTTGGGATTAGTCTTTCTTTCGAGTTGTTTTGTTTTCTGTATATTGTTTCTTTTGTTATAAGTAATGTCTGTACTGTTACCTGCGGAAGGAACCGGGTTGATTCAGAAGAAGAACTCTTTCTTGTTTTGTCGTTATAGCTATCTGCAAGCCTGGCTATTACTCTACCAATGGCGGCGTAGAACCGTGTGAGAAATGTCCCATGGGAACGTACCAGGAAAACGAACAGCGAACCCGGTGCCATCCATGTCCCGCAGGGACAAACACCACAGGGACCGGAAGTACTTCACAGGACGCTTGTTTATGTAAGTGATCATTTAAGCCTCCAAACGGCACGTGAAGAAAATCACCTCTTTTGGTAGCTATTCACAACGTAGAATTGTAATTTCTAATTGCTAATAGAGCATAACCAACTTCGGTTGGATCAGATGACTGAGAAACTGGTGCGTCTGCAAATTTGGTCCAAGTTCCTGTTGTTGTGGTCCGTCCTTGTAAATTGAAAATTCTAATTGGTGCTTGTTCTGTTGTCACTCTCACCACCTGGGTTGGCAAAACGTACATAAAAAAAACAAAACAAAACAAAGCAAAAACAAAAAAAGCCGGGAGATGCGCATTGCTTGAATCGCTGCTTTGTTGTTCGGGTTCAATTGACTCTTGATAACGACAACGATAACGAGAACTATAACGTAAACGATTACGATAACGGTAACGGTAACTTGAGTACCCGAAAAAAAACCTCTCGAAGCAGGGTACAGAACCAACAGACTCAACCCACTTGTGACGCCAAGTTTGGGAATCGAACCCAGGCCACATTGGTGGGAGGCGAGTGCTCATCACCTCATCATCTCTTCTGTTTGCCAAATTGGTGAGGGAGCGACTATTATACGAACTCCCAATGTATGTTTTCGAAGAGGCAAACACCGTAGTGATGGGTTCCCGTCAAGGTTCTCTCCAATTTTTGTAAACAGTGTAGCCACCGTCGTGAGCAAGTGAAGTGACTGGAAATGTTTTGAACTGAAAAAAAAAACCGCTTTGCGCATGTACATGTAAGCAAGAAATGGCTAGCACTTTTATTGTGAGTACAAAAAAAACTATTGGTCCTACATGTATGTTATTACCAATCCAAAAAGGTAGATAGACTTAAACTCATGCAATTTATTTGCTTTTCATCCATCAGCCCCTGTTCGCATCACACAAACTGTTCCCCCTACTGACTATACGGTGTACAAAAACGAAACCTTTCCACTTGCGTGTTACATTGAAGGGAGCCCTACGCCCAGCGTATCATGGAAGAAAGTTGGAGGTAAGATAATCTGTCAGGTTTATTGTATTTGGAGATAAAAAAATCCTTGGTTTTCACAGGACGTCGCGGCGGCATTCTAGGAAAACCAAAAATATCCTCCAAATTTGAGCATTCGGAGAAGAAAAAGTAAACTGAGAATTCGTTAAGTCTAAAAGATCGCGAAAACTTTGCTTTGACCACTCAAACGTTGACGCCGGGCAACCGAAACTGGACGTTTGACTTACTTGGGCAAACATTTGGAATACACTGTCACGTAAAGCCAGCGAGAAAGAGCTTCCCAATCAGGTGTGGGCGGTTGTTTAAAGACACCTGTGTTTTAAGAGACGGCAGTGTCATGTCATTTTTTACATTGTCATGTTTCCTTTTGTTCTTATATTTAATTAGCATTTTGGTTCACACTATATATTCAACTCTGTACTTTGTAATTTACACTGAAGGTGACAGAAGTTTCTGTCGAAACATGTTTTTAAATTTAAAAAATGTTGTGTTGTTGCTAAAAATATCGATATGTCTGCTACTATCCAGACCTCATGTCATTTTACTCTTAATCTGAAAGTTGAAATACGCTTTTGTAGAAATGAAGACAAAGGGAGTGTTTACACAAAAGCGTTTTCATTAGTATCTTCATTATTTTTGATCGATCATGATCCACACGATACCCATCGAGAGACGGCAGTGTCATGTCATTTTACTCTTAATCTGAAAGCTGAAATACGCTTTTGTAGAAATGAAGACAAAGGGAGTGTTTACACGAAAGCGTTTTCATTAGTATCTGCATTATTTTTGATCGATCATGATGCACACGATACCCATCGAGATTGTTACAGAAAGTTGTCACGAAATTCCCCATCCACAGTGTAGCCTTTTTGAAAATGATGCTGTTCCATCTGTCATGCAAATCGAAAAACCGCATTGACTTGAAACCGTTTCCTGTTTGAGAGAGAAATTTGACTTGTTCGCGAAGCTCTGACATGGTGAAACTACGTTAACCAAATTGAAGATTATGTGAACCAAATAAGCAAGGCGTATGCACTTGAAGAACCGTGCAAAACCCTTCGAAACCGCATCGCTTTGCTAAGGGTTCGAACTCGCTAAACCTTCTTGATTTGAAACGGGCTTGTGTAAGTGCCTCTTGAACTGGAATGGTATTTTCGTTTCGAAGAACCATGATTTGTTCACTCATTCAAGGTGAATGAATCCATGAACGAAATGATATATGAAATGGGTCATAGCTTCACTTGATTTCATATCCGCAGTTCAATATATGATCTACTTCATATTTATTTCGTCCATTGATTTATTTATCACGGGAACATTTGAACCCACAAATGACCATCTCCCAACATCAGTGGGTTCATAGCTCAGTTGGTTAGAGCGTCGCAGCGGCATCGCGAGGTCACGGGTTCAAACCCCGCTGAAGTCCTGAAATTTTCAGGCTTCTCCACGCTTCTCTACGTTCATACCTGCGAAGATCATAGCTTAACTTGATTTCATATCCGCAGTTCAACTCATGACTCATTTCATATATCATTTCGTTTCAATAGCAGAAAGTGTTGCCTATATAATGTCATCTGCAAATGGTTAGACTTTCAAGTCCCCGTCTCACAACCCTCCTGTTAAGCAACACTGCCGTGGGACGTTAAAGAACCCACACACTTTTCGTTGAGAGTAGTGGGGAGATCTCCGGTTGGTTGTGTCTGTCTTCCTGTTCGTGTGTTGGGTGGGTTGGACTGATAGTGGCTGCCACTGGCGCCTTTACAAGCGTACAAGCTGACGTTCCATCTCACCCCAGGACACTCTGTGATATGTATAGAAAAATCCATTGTCATCCCATACATTGTACCCAAAAGGTCTCTAATTACCTCGCATCTGATCTGATCATTCCGCCAATAAGTGAAATTGCCTGTCCCCTCCAAGCCCCAGTTGTTGGAATGATGAACATTGCTCCCCTTTGGAAGATTAAATTACTTTACTGGTAGTCTTTATCAGTGCGTGATATAGTTTATTGATTGAACTAACGAAACCCGGTTTTCAAACTTGTTCGTTACTTTTATACGTTACTGAAGCAGTAACTCTCAAAATTAGTAAACCCGCTAATACTCCTATGCTTGACTCTTTTTTCTAATCCTTTTCCTTAATCCAACTTTCAAGTTATTTTTTCATTATTTTCTACAGGGTTTTTTCCGTCTTCGGACCGTCTGATCATCAATAAAGTCTATGACATTGACATGAGGCTGTCCGGAATAGAATACGTTATTGCTAATGCCGTCCTTTCTGATGCTGGTACTTACGAGTGCCACGCCTCTAATGTATACGGCGCAGTCACTAAGCAAGTCAGGATTAATGTCATGGCTGTGGTACCCAGTGGATAGGTAAGCCATCGACAGGTATTGTTATAAAAACAGCAGCTTTCACAGTTTTCAACTGAGTCTCCGAAAGCCAAAGCCAAATTAAAAACTTTTGCTAATCAGAGAAGACTCTGGCAATGAAACGAACCAATTATAACGCGCGGGGTGAATTGCGGGGGTTCAACCGTAAGGCGAATTTCCATACTCGTATGCAGATTTTCCAAGCGAGAGGCCATTGATGTCGCTGAAACAATTGAGGCAACCGATTACGGAACATAGAAATGACACAAAATTTGTTGTGCATCTTAATAGTAATTACTTGCATTTCTGGACAAACTAAAGGCGCTGTTACACTGTGCAATTTTTCGTGCAAGTTGCACGAATCATTGCCCAATGTAGCATACTTTGCAACAGCCAAAAACGTTGCGAGACCAGTTGCAGAAACCGTTGTGGAAAGTAGAATTGAGTTCTACTTTCCGCAACAGTTGCAACAAATTAAGCATTGCACAGTGTAACTTGAACATTTGTCCTGCAACTTGTGTTGCAACGGTTTGCGGCACCAGCCAATTAAAATGTTTCTTTAACCTCACGTGATCGTCGAAACGAGACAAGTTGCATGAAACGTTGCTCAGTGTAACACCCGTAAAACAACTTGTTTGGTAATGTGAGAACGTTGGAGAAATGGGCTTTGCTAGACAAGTTGCACGAACAATTGCACAGTGTAACAGCGCCTTAATATATCATGTCATCCTACGAGATGGAGACATCTACGGTTTGGGTCTTCCTGTGGCAATGACCCAACCTTCTGCATGGAAATTTATTGTACAATCTGTGTTAGCCAAGACTGCTGGATTACCATCACAGCGCGCCGTGGAGCGCAATCGCAGAATCATGGGCTCGAGTCAGTCCCATTAAAGAATGGATGATTTCAGGCTTCTTTACAATTGCTTAAAGGGAAAGTACGGCCTAGAAAAAGTCTCTCTGAATCCAAAGTTCTTTACCTGTGTTGTCATACGTGACCACTCATTTGTGCTCAATGTGTTTAAATAGCCAACAATAACGCTTCAAAAATATACCTTTTAAAATTGAAATCCGCCATCTTTGTTTTTGTGTATGCAAACGAGGCTATGACGTAACAATAGTCAAGGATTTCTCCAGATAAATAGGTGTAAACAACGAAAACACAGAAGAGGAGATCGATGCTGACCCAATTGTAGACTTGAATCTTAATCCAGAGGATATATTGTATTTACTTATTGACATTGGCTCCATCATCAGAACACATTTAGCTTGTGGTCGTCAAACTGGGTTTTATAAGCAAGTTATATGTAGGAGTTTTACAAAGCGAAAGCGAGTTTGCAGTGCTATCCCGCGCTCATTGCTGTGAAATAAACGTCTAGAAATCAAGGTTAATCTGTCTACGGTGGATTTCTAGGAGACCCCTGTTACAACTTCAAAACAAAAGATCGATTGACATATTTCCATCGAATGATGAGAGTAACTCGATCAGTAGTTTCTATATAGGCAACAATATTTGACTATATTTCAAGTTAAGTTTATTTTACCTCCTGGGAAAGCGCATAACAGTGAAAGTCGTCTATCTCTTCCTTGCTTCAGTTTTCTTGTTCCAGTATAATGATATTTTGGACTGGTTGCCGGACTGAGATTTCAGTATGACGGAAAGCAAATGTCAACGAGACCAATATTCCAAAACCTGAACATCCCGCTTGAAGTCCTCCTTGGTAAAATGATCCGAACAGACTTAGCAGTTTTCAGGTTTTGGGAATCCATCCACGTTTTATTTTCGCTAGCCAACTTTTCATCAAATTTTCATTTTCCGCTACCTTTTGAAAGCTTCGGTTTTTAAACATTTCTTTGAAGTGTTCTCAATTGTCGTTTCATCCCCCTCGAAAGCGTACTCACAAACCATGACCTTCTATTCAACAGCGGTAATTGTTGCTGGAAAAACGCGTTGCTATGTATGTTATTAAGCAACATCTGGCCCGGGTTGCTCGAAGCATGGTTAGCGCTAACGAGTGCTAAATACCATGGGAACCTATAAGTTTTGATACCTCTTAACCAGCGGTTAGCGCTGACCAGGCTTGGAGCAACCGGCCCCTGAAGGTTTCGTCGGCTTATTCTAAACGCTTTCCCCGTGTGAATGCGAACAAATACGTTTGCTGAAGACGGTTGTCGCAGAAGTAAGTGAAAAAGAAAAGAAGGTTCGCTAGTTAGTCGAATATTTCTATGTCGCATATTGACGGTTTTTGTCTTGTTTACATTTGCAATTGCTCTGGCTGATTTTTGCCGCCTAGTTTGATAAACTAGAGGATCTACACGTGATTTAGTCGGTGTTTAGTGACTCGAGTTTCTGTCGCACGTATGGCCTATTACCTACTGAACCACAATTTTTTTGGCAAATCAGTGTTGAAAAGTTTTTCATTTTTAACCACATTGTTTTGATGTTTTTGTTAGCAGGACAATTTATCAACTTTTATGCTCCTAAACATGACTATTATGCCGGTATTATGCTCGTTGCTTGCACCATAGTATTATGCTCGAAATTATGCCGGCATAAGTTATCTAACCCTATTGGAGTTTTGGTGAGGAAGGAGTTTACAATAGAAAGCACGATGGTTCAGTCTGCCATAAATGTGGAAGAGACTTTGGAAACAACGAGGTATTCTGCCGTGGGTGTGAAACACTAAAGAGACGTGACCACATGTCAAGTGGCATTTGGCTCCGGTGTATGAACTACGTTGAAGCTTCCTAGCCTTTCAAAGTGCGAATGCATCTGGGCCCAACTTTCGTAAAATTTGCATGACCATGTCTCGAGGAACAGTAAGTGATGAAGGGACTGAGGTCCCACGTTTGATTATCTCTCGAAAAGAGTGCTCTGAATGAACCCGCAAAATTTTACGAAAGTTGGGCCCAGATGCATTCGCACTTCGAAAGGCTAGGAAGCTTCAACGTAGTTTATACACCGGAGCCAAATGCCACTTGACATGTGGTCACGTCTCTTTAGTGTTTCACACCCACGGCAGAATACCTCGTTGTTTCCAAAGTCTCTTCCACATTTATGGCAGACTGAAGCATCGTGCTTTCTATTGTAAACTCCTTCCTCACCAAAACTCCAATAGGGTTAGATGAATTATGCCGGCATAATTTCGAGCATAATACTATGGTGCAAGCAACGAGCATAATACCGGCATAATAGTCATATTTAGGAGCATAAAAGTTGATACTAACGTAGACTTCTCTTCAAAGTTCTCACGTTCATAGAAATCCCATGGTCTTCGAGCAGAAAGTGAGCAATGGTCTCATGACGAAATTCTCTTTCAAAGCAATTTTGATTTTAATGATATAAATTGGATCTCTCCTCTGTAAAATCGCACAAAACACTCAGTTCCTGCTCACGTCTCTTTAGTGTTCCACACCCATGGCATAATACCTCACTGTTTCCAAATTCTCTTCCACATTTATGGTAGACTGAACCATCGTGCTTTCTGACGAATCTCCACCAGTTTGGAGCGGGAGAGGCGTGTGACGCTGGCTGACTGCTAGCGCAATTATCTCGTGACTTCAAAATATTTTTTTAATTTCACAGCGCTTCTTGGATTGAAAAGTATTTTCGAATTTAGAGGAACGTTATTTGTGGATCCAATAATCTTAATAGGATTTGTAAAAGTATTTCAGATTTGAAATACGTTTCAACAATGATTTGCCAAACAAATTGTGATTTTCGAATTTTTTTTTGGATTTGACAAATATTTTGCGATATTCCCATATCGGCTTCCGTACGAGTTTCCCATCATCTGGAGAGGGACTCAGTTTTTCCAACGCTTTTTTTCTTTTGGGCTGATGAATGCTTTTCTGGTACTAAGTCGGTAAAGCATTTGTATTTGCCGGTGTATTGAACTGCCTGGGACGGTCCTCAGCAAAGGGGACTTATAATGCAAGCTTTAAGGATTAATCAACTAAATCTATACTTTAACGCACAAAACGATTTAAGAAGTAGTAGACGTTGAACCGTAGTAAGGCGGTGATTAGTATCCGTTTACCAAAGCGTTCAGTCATAAAACATAAAACGTAACCCATGATCGTAGTGTGTACCTGACTAGTTAATGGTGTGAAAAATAAACCATGAAATGAAGTACATAAATAAAAGAACAATTAAAACAGGATAAGTAGACGAAGTAAGTTAATAGTAAACAGTGATTTTAAAGCCTCACGATGGCTTTGTTGAATCGTTGTGTTGGTAGTTTTAGGCTTAACCTATAGCACACAGTAAGGTTCAGGATTACAACCTCGCGGACCAGAAGCTCATGACCTTGAAGCGTTTAACTCTGATTCAGAGCTGAGGTTTTTTTAAGTTTAAAATTTTCCTTATTTGGTTGTAACGTAGCTTGCGCATTTTCCCGCGCGTGCAGCTTCGATCTTATTTTATCCATATTTGGGCATAAAATCGGTGTCCTAAAATCGGATTACCTAGCTTTGTTCCAGGGAAAAGAGTTGCAAGTTAAAAGCTTCAAGGTGATGTGCTTCTGTGCGGACCCTTTCCAACGTTTCCCTATTCCAGTGCCTCAATCAACTATCATTGCGTTTAAAATCGATGTTACTTAAGAAAGGTTCAATGTGAAAACACTACTTCTAAAGTTGCTTCCTGAGTGCGGCTCTACTTTGAATTTCCCCAACTATACTGATGTGTTCTAACAAAGACAAAACGGGTGTCTATGGATATGCCCGCTTAATACCTTGTGCGCATATGTGATAGGCCAGTAGTGCATCAATCTCGACCCCAGACCTCTTCTCTTGACTGATGGAGAGAAGAGCTCTGGGGAACCCTGAAACAAACTGTCTTCTCATTAGTTTTCGTGATGAACAATCAAAAGCGTCTCCGATTGGTGCATTCATGTTAGCACGAGGAGTGAGCAGGCGCTGTAATGTTCAAATAGGCAATTTTTGGCTACAAGAACCCTACGGCACATGCTCTCCTAGATAGAGTTTCCCAGAGCCTTGTGTCAATCCAAGGCTCTGGTGACGAGAATGGTAGTGCATGTACTAAACATGACTTAAAGAGTCGAAATATGTTACATTAACTAAAAACAACTTTCCGGATTTACTTTTAAAAAATTAAATTGCACTTAGACGTAAAGCACATTGATAAACTGTAACTGTTCTTTTCACAGATACGCCGAAGCTTGCACTTCCAGTGGTTTGAACGCAGAAGGATAAACTGAATATGACAATAATAATAAAAACGTTGAAATGAATCAATTCTGGTTGCCAACTTCGTCTTCTTCTGAAAAGTACAAAATAAATGTTATTTAAAACCTAGAAAGCAACGTATTTAAATCTTTATAAATGATAAACTTTAATAATGTCTTGAGAGGTTCAGTCGAATTCAAACAAAAAATGCGCAGTAAAAGTAATCAATATTCCCTACGCTTACTTTGCCCAGAAAGGCAGCAGTACAACCGCAGAGTACGTAAGAGAAAAAGACCAATGGTTACGTGGGACTCTGATATAAATGCAGGTGCTCGGGTTTAAATCTCGCTCCGATCAGCACGCGAGCGAGCAAGCCATCCATCGATCGATCGCAAGAAGGAAACAGCGTAGTCGACTGTGTGGTCCGGGGCCAGGCCTCAGATTCCAATCTGGAGTTCCCGGGTCCAAGTCTATGTCAATGTTACACAAACAAATTAAGCTTAACTCCCACCCGAAATCACCAGACTTTTTTATGTTTCCTTGTTAAACTTTTAAAAAGAATTATTTGAGTACTATCATATGTAGTATGAAAAGATTTACTATGAGAGAGGAGAAAGAGAACGACAGTCAACGAGCACGATTTATGGTCGTTTCTTCAACGAGTCGTTTTGCAAGCGTTTAAGGGCCGGGTTGCTTGAAGCTTGGTTAACACTAATCATCGTTAAATACCAAGAAAACCGAGTGATTTTGATGTTACCGCAACCATAGTTCGATTAGCTCGGCCGTGTAACTCGCTAACGTGTTCGGACAGTCTTCTAACCTCTAGTTCTAACCCTACTCTAACCGTAACTCTAATGAAATCAGTTCTTATGAGGAAAGAGAGCGAATTCCTTTGGTTCTATGATAATAATTTGAAATTTAGGCTTTGAATGCGCCCATGTTGCGACGGGTTTTTTATGTTGTTTACCCCATGACCTCGCGGTCGTCCGTGAAACAACTAACACGACAGTATTTTATTTTCTTTAATGGTTTGGATCATATACGTTTTAGAACACGTTGCGTTTGTTTATGCTACCCAAAACCACCCTTGTCCACTTCTTTGGAATTAGGATGTAAAATAATAAATTTGCGCCACGGGGGGGCCGTGTAAACACGTGATTTTCGAAGGTATCGAAATCGCTTGAGTTTCCAAATATTAGTTGCACTGTCGTCGCCGTACTTTAAGTTAAAATTGGGAAACGTGTTACATGCGAAAAGAATTGCAATAATGAGCAAAATGTGAGAAACCAGACTTCTCGGTGAATCGCTCGTTCATGTCGAAGTCAATTTTGCGTATGGTCGCATTAACGAAACTTGGCCTGCAACGACGATTGCAATATCACCGAAGACATCAGGGAGCTGATGAGCTGTCCCGATTGTGTCATCTTGTTCGCTTTGAAACAAGTGGACGGTTCAAGGTGTGTTAGAGTTGTATTTGTGAGAACAGCGTTAAATTAGACATGACGAAGACATCGATGATGACGGCTTTGTAAGATGCAATCTCGCCGCAATATTGGGATCATGAAGTCAAGTCTAAAATTTTCATGAACCGTTTATAAATTAAAGTGGCATAAGCGGGAGTGGAAATGTGAAAAAGAGAATAGGACGTTTTCAACCAACCTCTAGAGGGACGAATAACAATAGGAAAATGTACGACTTCAGGTGGACGAAGATTTGGTCCTGTTAGTCACGTCATTGCTTTTGCAAGGACGGCAAAGAAATGTTCCAAAATGAAGGCTCCGGCAAACGGCTTCAGCATTTGCTGCAACATCTTTCAACGTAGTTGACTGCCGGAGTGGGCAAACCGTTTCAACACATCATCAACATTTGGTTCACAAAGCTTCAACGGAGATCCGCTGATATTCAGTCCCAGGCTGTAGCCGCTGTTGTTACTATGGTTACGGACATGGATGCTTCATTGAGAGACCGATTATTACGCACGCGTACCCAACAGTGTTGAAAGAGGGGGGCAAACGGCTTTAACTTCATTTGACATTCGCGAAAACGAACGAAATGTTGAATGGTTAAACTCGTTCAACATCGATTGAACTTCGTTTCAACATGTTTCAACACGGTTGAAAAGGGGAAGGGGGGTGGGGGTAGGACGGTTTTAACATCGCGGTTCGACAAAACCGGACGGATATTGAAGCCGTTTGCCCGGGCCTTAACGTATGTAAGGGAAGTACAAAGCTATTGTTCTTACTGAATACATAACAGATTCGACGTTTTCCCTCCATAAGCCCCCTAATCTCCGGCTGTTGTCATGCAGTGGACGGGCAAGAACTGTACTAAAAGACATACTGCTCGCAAAACACGATTGGCTCACCTTAATGTAAAGAATTCAAGCGGGTTTTTTATTGCATTTCATGATGTTATCAAGGATGTTTAACGTAAGCTAAGAACCATCTTTGTTTCTAGGTTTTCGTCGCAATGTAATCACAGCCATGGAAAATCACATTGTGACAGTACCAATACGTTATTACCTCAAGCCAAATAAATTTATACTCCTACGGTACTGTTAAACCATCACCTCTATGAAAATTATCTTTGCAGTTTTCATTGCTGAATTGGCCCGGTAGATGTAGCAACTAAACGTTTGACTGAAACGTAAAGTGTTGGCACTTTTTCTTTCATTAAAAAGCAAAATGCAGCTAAAAATTCTTATACGACCTAAGTTTTCCCGAACGAAAAAAGTCTCTCCTTTTATTTGATCATCTGGAATAGTAAACCCAAACGGTTTGTTCAGCTTATGAGACGCTTGTTAGCATCCACATGATGCGTAGTATGAACACAGTTTTTTCCATTCAGCTCAATCCTTCAAGTAGCCCAAGACGGGGAGCCGATGATTGCTGGCAGAACATGAAAAAATGCTGGATATATCAGCAAAATATAAATACCCAAAGATCTTTCCATCTCGCTTATCACGTCAACATTTGCAATGTTCTTTTCATTACTAATACACCTGTATTATTCTGACTCAAATAGTCTTTTTTTGTATCTACTTCAATATATGTTTATTCAAACTAAGCAATCCCAACTTGTGACACAGTGATTCTTGACTTTGAAATTCTCTTCATTCAATGCAAGCCTAAAAATCGGAAGGCTGTTGAAGTCAGGTGACATTCATGCAGCCGAGAGTACTGTGGCACAGAATACCATTCCAAAATTCTCGTATATGCTCAGTACGAGTGACCTGCCAGTTTACTAGCTTGATGTTTATATTTGAAACATTAGATGATAGACAGGAGCTTTTCTTATAAGCTACAGTGAATTAATATTCAAAGCAAATATATAAACTTCATTACTGTTTCTTTTCTATTACACCTGTGGTAACGTACCCATCCTTGAAACAATTTAGTCAGAGCTTCCTCAAATGCGAATTCAATGAAAACCACAGTGAAAGTCGTTTTCAGCGAAATCAAAGTATGAATGCGTATCAAAAATCGAACAGACATTTTGCTGTTAGCATTTGCCTTGCCTATTGGCTGAAGCGCATGTACAATGTCAAAGAATCTCCTTTGTAAGTTTTAGGATATGGCGTCGGTGAACATAAGGCGAATTAGTTATTTTGCATGTACGGACCAAAGCCTCAGATAGGTTTTCGAATCAGCTTGGATTATGTTGCGTAGCCGAATATCAAATAATACAGTGGGTTCTCATGCGTGGTTCAGACGTTAGAATGAAGTTTAAGTAAAGGAGGTTGCTTGGAAGAATTTTGTGATTCTTTGTAAACCGGAAAACCTTCCCTGTGAGTTTAACATGCCATTTTAAGATTGAGAGTAAACTGCAAAACGTTGGCTCCACATTTCATTTTCGGCCAAGTTTATACTAATTTCCAACGGGACTTCAAAATCTGTATCATACAAAAACTGTGCTTTGAGACAATATTCCATTTTACACGGAAAAAGCAATCATTTTTGAGGTTATTCTCAATCAGGTATCTGTTCTGAGTTTTCCATAATTGGAACGTCACATTTTAGCTTCGAAGGCGTTAGACTTATGAGAGTAAATGCTACTTTCTGAAGGAACTGTTATGCAGGGTTAAGTTTGTTTTCATAAGACTCGACATATTAACCGTGAAATGACATCAATGTCACCGAATTAGCACTTTCATTCACAGTCCTTGGAGATTTATCAATTCACCTGTGTAATCGAAAGAACTTAATGAGCCTAGCAGAAATTAAACATTTTGAAGGTTAAAATATGTATGAAACTTGAGTGGACGTTAAAAGAGCAAGGGAGTGGTCAGGCATCGTTAGGTCCATAACGGCTATGCGTTTGAGTCAGTGAACCCAGAATAGCGTTTTCCGTCTGCCGACATGGAAAGAACAGCATCGTGGATTTTTTTTCTGTCGCTGGTTG